>JAHZTW010000004.1:72106889-72187503 GCA_020283515.1 Alliaria petiolata | reverse complement strand
GCCGAAGCTTCCTCTATTGAAATCTTCTTGAGGAATTCGATCACCGCTCTACTATCAGTCCTTAACGTGAATGGTTCATATTTGACAAAGATCTTGAAAGCCTTCAAAGCATTTTTTATTTCCCTCAACTCTTTATCAAAGGTACTCCATCGGGTTTCAGATTCTGACCATGAACCATTAGCGTATCGCACTACCCTTTCTTCCGGCTTTCATTGGTTTTCGCCAGTTTTTTCTTGGGAACAAAGAACGCCGGCCCAAGCGTGTTCGCTTGCATCAGTAGTCACTGTTAGTTTGTCGCCTTCTCTGAGCAAGACTAGTGGTGGAAAATGTTTACATGCTTCCTTTAATCTCTGAACCACTGTAGTATGCCTTTCTTCCCAATTGCTTCGGCATTATTTCTGATTCACATTAGCAATTAAGTCCTTGTATTTATGGTGATATTACGTGAAAATCCCGATTGTTAAATATTTCCATCATTATCCTCTTATATTTTCATAAATGCATTTTTCCTTCTTTTTTTTGTTGTTGTTTCTACTAAAACTTTTTTTCCCTCTTTTATAGCAAAAATCTTTTCTTTCCTTTTTATTCTTTTGTCAACATTTTTTTATAATACATAAATGGTTTTTTTATCTCCAAGATTAGAAGATATTGTTTACATACCTTTTATTTTCATAATTTGAGTTTTCTATTTGTTTCTTTCAATATTAATCTATAGAAAATTACTATTTTATAAATATATTTTATAAAGAATAAATTGTTTTATGATAATATTATTTTAAAATAGATATTAAGTATTGCCAACAAAAAAATTATATTTTAAAATTGAATTAGCTTATAATACACGATTAACAATTTTATAAAGATATTGGATGTAATAATTTCGTCATTGGTTCTCTCAATAAAGATTATGTAATGATGAAAAAAATTATTCCTACTGAAAATGAGTGATAGATAGAAAGAAAGAGAGTGGGAAAAATTATCGTGAATAATGAGAGATGCACTTTTGATAACTCTGGCATCATTAAAGGCTTCCAAACTTGAAAAAAATTGGTTGCGCAAGATACACTGCCCAACAGCCAAAGATTTATTTCGATTAAATATAAATAGCATTGAGAGCAGTAATATCTTGGAGAGTAACGCAAGTGTTATATTAACACACAAAGGCAAGTCATCGTTAACATCAACAATTACTTATTCACTGAACCAACAAATATTCCACTGCATTTAGTTCACCATTAGAGGTTTTGAACATTGAGAGAAAAGAGTTCAATTGTTGATGTATTTAATACTTTCGAGCAATAACTTATTATTATTTTGTGTCGGACACCTAATATAACGCCAATAATTAGATTTTTAGATTTTTATGGGTTGATAAAATCCTTTATTTCCGTCCTACAGTAATCAAAAGTCTTTGGTGTCCAGATTCTTGCATATCTCAGAAAACCGGATTCCACCAAACTGGCCATAGTGGCTCCTTCCATCGTGCTATAGACATTTACGCGATTTATTTCTCAGTCATGAATATCTTTTTTCTGGGCTCTTTACATTTCTTCCTAGATAATGCACCAACGCCTGATGGTCTGCGTCGACAAGTATTTGTCGAAGTTTCTCCCATCTTTCAATCTCTATATAGAAGACAGAGAATAACTTGGTACAGATAAACTTGTATTCCAGTTCACCTTGTGGATCATATCCGTCGAGTGGTAGTTCTGCTGGATAATTCCTTTCTCGGCTCTCCTGGGGCTTATTTATAAGGGCATTTGCACTATTGTTCTTGTGAAACTCTACTTCAAGTCCTTGGCATAGTTTCACCTTTCGAGTCTCGTTCCTGATAACTAACTTTTTAAGCAGTTTTATCAAACCTAAAGCTTAGTCTTGCTGTTGTAATACTTTAGGAATCAATCCAAATCGGGTGTTTGAAAGCTACCAAGAATGCAAGAGCTTAAAGTAAATCTAAGTGAAATCCGGATAATTTTGGAAAAAATTCTGTAAAAACTATTTGGAACAACTAAATGACTACGAAAACAATTTAAAAATCCCTACTGAAGGGTTAAACAACTACTAGATGACTTCAAAGCAATTAAACTACCGAGCTACTAATTTTAGAAAATCAAAATTTAAAACCGGATAAACTTGGCAATTTCTAGAAACCTAAGATAAAATCTAATGACTTTAAAACGATTACCAGACTACTAAATGAGACTCTAGGGAATTTCTAAAATATTTAAGCAAGCGAGAATAAGATTTTACGAATTTAGAGACCCTAATAAAGGCATTAAGCTAAAAAGATTATTTTTAAGAAGCTAAGACAAAGACTCAAACTTTAGAACTAGGAAATGATGGCTTAAGTTTTCGAAGGCTAAAAGTAGATTCAAGGTTGAGGATCACGCTTAAGGAGGTTCGAGATTAAAACTTTGGGTTTTGAAAACATAGAGCTACACATTGTAGTGCTATCTCTAGGCCTTGAAAAGATAAGCTAGATTTCTCCATGGTTTGTGGAAGAAATCCTTTCCTCAACCTTTCCTCCTAATCCATTGTTCGTGGTGGAAAGAAAGGGGGAAGAACATGAGGCATAAATCTCAAAAATGGCCTAACTAGCTTCCTAAGCATCCATGGCGTTTGGGAAAGGATGAGCTAGTCTCTTGGATTTAGGTTTAAGGGATCTGCTAAATCTTTTTGAGACAAGGAAATCCCTAAGATCAGAGAGATTTTTCTCAAGAGTCTCTAGGCTTTAAAACCCCCAAATCCAAGAAGAGATTAGATGAAGAACAAGAAAAACCAAAGCTTTAACCTTTAAAACTCCCTAATCACCCCAACCTTAAACCCTTGGTGGATTACTCACTACGCATGATTAAAGCATATGAAAACGTAAGGGGGGAAAAGATAAACATGATTAAGCGACTAAGCAAGAAAGATTAATAGAAGTACTTAAGATTAAAAACAAGTTTAATGTTTTACAAAATAAGAAAAGCTTGAAAAACTAACAATGGCGTTTTTTTTCTCTGCCTAAAGAAGAAGGAGACAGATCGTAAAGATTGGATCCTTTGCCAGAAATATGGTAAAAACCTTTTATACCAAAAGGGAAATGGTCCCCTCACTAAACTCCAAAATGTGAGCTGTCCGGATAAGGTTAGAGATCGAGATGAGTCGTCGATCTCTCACTCAATCTTGCATATAGAACGTCTTCTTTTGCTCGATCGTTGGGTCGATTCGGTCGGGTAGATCGAGTGCGTGTATCGATCCTCTGGTCGATCTTCAAATGATCGAGTCGGGACCTCGATCTGGCCCTCGTTCTTCCCGGGCTTAGTTTTCGTGTCCGTACTCACGTTCGATCATCTTGGTCGATCTTGACCTCGATCTCCNTCGGGACCTCGATCTGGCCCTCGTTCTTCCCGGGCTTAGTTTTCGTGTCCGTACTCACGTTCGATCATCTTGGTCGATCTTGACCTCGATCTCCTTCCTTGAAACGACTCGAATGTCTCGATCTTCTGGTCGATCTCTTCTAGATCGACCTGCCTAGCTCGATCTCCACCTCGATCTCGGTTCCTTTGCTTCATGGCCGAGTTCTTCCAAGTATCCATAGGATCCTTTTCGATCCTTAGCATATCCATGCACCCTCCATAGCTCCAGTGTATCCAAAACAACCTGAATATGATGCAAGAATGCAAGAAATATGCAAATGCTAATGCAAAGTGTCCTAGGAACTAAAATGAGACAAAAGTTACAATTTCTCTAAGTATGAATGCAATATGAATGCAATATGAATGCAATTATGTCCTAAATGCAAGCTAAATGTATGAAATATATGAGTATATCAACTCCCCCAAACTTACCTTTTGCTTGCCCTCAAGCAAACAAAATTCAAGCTAGGGAGAGAGGTTTAAAAGTTGGAGCTCAATATCCAAGATTGCTAACAATAATAATCAACTCAATATCCTAGTTCTTAATTCTAAGATGCATGTGAATCTATCCTACTCCAAAAGAGTTAGCCATGCCCATCTCAACATTCAAGTGCACTAAGAATTCAATCTAAACAAGCCTCCCTATTAAACCAACTCTTTAACATTCATTAAGTATGAAACCGTTAATCATGACATTGCAAGGCAAGTAAATTCATTTGGCTAAGGGACTGGGTTTTGAGATAAAAGTGATCTCAATTCATCCGGTTTTGCTTTTAAGTAAGGGTAACACTCAAAAAGATTGAACTATATGCATAATACTAAAGGTAAGAAACAAGTGATGCATACAAGAATAAAGTTTCATCTACCCGAAATGCTATCAATGATCCTATACCCCTCTCATTCATTTTTTTTTTGGCTCACTCAACCCTCTAGAATCTACCCTTTTTTCCCAAGGCCCTTTGTGCCTTGCCTAACCTTTGAATTTCAAACCCACTTCTTCTTTTAAAGCTCTAAGGGGAACTTCTTCAACCTATTATACTCGGCGAATGGAGTAGTCTTTTCTCATTAACTTAGCTCTTCTTCTTATCTCTAGGTAGCCTTCTTTTTCGAATTTGGCCCTTTTCGGCTCTTTTGATTTCCTTTTCTTTTTCTTAAGACCACCTGGCATTTTTAACTTTGAGCTATTCCATTTTAACCACAAGACTCTCCATTTCAAACCATGTTTCCCCTTATTTCACCAAGCCCTTATTCATCACCTCTTTCTTTCCAAACTTTTCCACAAAACATCAAATGGTACCACAGCCAACAACCCCCAAATCCTAAGCCTAAAGCTAGCCCCAAAATGCGAGGCTACAATCTACATGAAAGCCTAGACTTGTCGTCCCAAACCTAAAACTTTATGCTAAGTTCAATCGAAATAAAGGCCTCACAAGTAATCACACAAGAACAATTGGCTTCAAAGGAGGTTGGTTATGGTAGGGGTGCTACTTGAGCTAGCAAAAGGGTGGCAAAGTTGATAAGAAAGCTCAAGTATTTTAAATCCATGAATTTACTTTCAGTGCAAGCATGATAATTAAATGTCAAAATTCGGTTTAAGTGAGTAGAGTTGGCTATCAAATTCAAGACCCATTTCGACCAAAAACTAGTGACAAATGAGGTGGTCCAAGCATGGTTCTTCCTTACTTTCAAATTTAATCAGAAGCATCCAAGAACTACTAACTAGGGTATTGAATTGATCACAAAAGTTAACAATCTACAAGGATATGCTCATCATTGCTCCCAATGCATATGAATGCAATCCTAAATGATAAAAATTATAGACTCAATCCTAAAATATTATACAATGCAAATGCAAGCTACATGAATTTTTTTCGAAATTTTTTAAATTTTTGTGATTTTTTTGTATTTTTCTATGCAATTTTTTATGCATGAAGACTCAAGGATGTGAACACAAAATAAGATCCAAATAAAAACATGTCAAAGCACACATTCTACCCCAAACTTGAATGACAACGTCTCGCTGTCAAACAAGTCCAAGAGGAGACCAAAATCACAAAGTAAAAATTAAAAATGCATGATATATACAAAGGTTGGAATTTTTGGTACCTCGGAGCTAGGCATGACCGGAGCTTGAGGTAGCTCCGGTCTTCCTGCTCTTTCCTGGGGTGTCTTGGAGCACTCCCTTGTCCTTGCTCCTGGTTTGGCCTTCTTGGAGAGAGAGGTGCCTTGCTTGATCGCCTTCTTGAGGCTCACGGATCTCAATACCTCCGGTCGAGCGTCTCCCCATTGTTTCTCCCACACGTTCAGCCTCATCGCTCAATGTCATCTCTAAAGAGCTATCTTGTTGAAGGACCTTGATCTTCTTCACAAGCTTCTTGATCATCTTGCCTTGCCACTTGTTCACTTTCCTTTGGATTTCTACAACCGAGGCAAGGAACTTCTCAGCCTTAGTCTGTGGCTCATAGTCTAGCTTGGGGAGCTCAAACCTTGAGGACATCTCATCATCCGTGGTAGGAGACTCCGACAATGAATGTGTGAGCTGAGGTGGTGCTGCTATGCTTCCAAGAGGAGCATAGCATTCTTCATCGCTCGACAAGAACTCTATTTGGCCGATGCTATCAAGTAGAGTCTCTCTCGGATTAGGCAAGATGCAAGTCTTCTTCGCATTGTTCTCACCGTAGAAAAGTAGGCATAGAAGCCTGGTGCTGGAGTAGGTCCCAAGGAATCGGTGTTGCTCATGTAGACTTGATCCATGTATGCACGCTCCACGCAAGGCTCAGAATCCGTAAGTGGTACTCCGGGTTGGATGAACAATGGCGTTAGGAAGCCACCAATGAGAGCTGAAGTAGCCTTGCACCTCATTGCCCAAGCCTTGTATTTGACCAAGGAAGAAGCCAATATGCATCCGTAATTCACGTCTTCACCAAGATCGTCCTCCATCGGCTCTTCATTCTCCTCACTATCACACAAAATCTTCTTAACCCCTTGGAAGAGGAAGCATAGCTCGTTCCTTGTCAATGTTGCAGTCGTGGATCTCCCACTGAATGTGTTGGCCAGCAGCTTGAGGGTGTACCTTAGCAAATGATTTCGGACCTTCTTGATCTTGGCGGTGTTGGACTTGTAGTCTCCATCGCTAATCAAGTCCCATAGGTGACTCGCCGATTTGAACCGTGGGAACTCCGCAAGTGTGGCAGCAGCATTGAGGCCGTAGGCTTGGCAAAGCTCATGGATAGAGAGGTGATAGGCTTGCTTCCTTATCTTGAACGTAACATGCCCCTCGGATGGAGTTTGGATACTTGGATCTTCATATGTGAAGTCCAAAGTGGAGAGGAAGTCAAGCGTGGCTTCGGGGTAGGTTGGGCAGTCCATCCTTGATAGGCAAGCGAGACCCATGTCTCTGAGCAACTAATCAAACGCTCCCAACAACCCTAGCCTTTGTAAGAGATCTCTACTTGCAAACTTTGTAACCTCAAACCGCAACCTCTCTAACCTCCTCTTTGTTTTCTTCTCTTCCTTGCTCCACTTGACCGATTCTTCCACCACTTGTTGTGTTTCCTCTTGTGTTTCCAAGCCTCTGCTTCTCTTCTTTCGTGCCATGGTACCTGAGATTCAAATCCTCAAGGAGAGTGAGTATCGGCGACGGTAAAGAGAGAAAAATACGACAAAGAGAGAAAATCTTTAAACCCTAATGCATATAAGCCGTAGATTTTTGGGGATATTTTTAAATATATCAATAAATAGAAAAGAAAAATCTCTTGAAATAATAATAAATCAAGAAAAATTCACTAATATTTAGATATTTCTAAAAATTAATCCTAATCGCTAGCAAATAATATCCAAACATTCAAAGAAAAAGGAAATTCTTGAAAATCCGATTACTTAATTCAAAATTTTTGAAATACCTTTAAAATTTGTGGGATACTAGATGCCTTCTTCTTTTCAAAACCGAAACTCACACTCTATCTCTATTTTTCTTAAAAATAAGTTTGTATCTAAGTGAATGGAGAGTGTGCGTGTGGGGTTTTATAAAGAAGAAAATTTTGGACTCATTCAACAAGTGGTTTTTGAAACTTGTGGTCAAGGCACGGTTTTCCATGGTCAAAGGAGCCAGCCTTGACCAAAATTCAAATTTAAAATGAGAGGGAAGGAGAAAGAAGGGGGGAAATTTAAACTAACCTCAGCATGAGATCGAGTCATTTTGGTCGATCTTGACCTCGATCTCATGCCCATTTTGTCCGAGATCGTATGGCTTGCACTATTATTGGCTCGATCTGATTTAGATCGAGCCTCAGATCGATTGTCCGACTCGATTTTGGATCCAGCGAGGTTGAGGGTACACATCTCGGATCGAACTCCCAGGTCGATCGTGGGGTCGTTTTGGAGAAGATCGAGTGAGCCGATCGATCCATAGGTCGATCTTAGTTCGAAGATAGAGTGAGTCCAGTCGATCCACACCCCGTTCGTATTTCAAGTTAAACACATGGGTGGGTCATCCTCACGAAATCGACTGGTTCACTCGATCGTCAGCTCGATCTTGGTTAAGAACGAGTGACGTCATTCGATTCACTAGCTCGATCTAGTAAAGATCGAGTCAGGACTAGTCGATCTACCACTCGATCTTCTGCCTATGCTTCACCTTTCTTACCCTTGTAAAGTCCAAGATCATGATCTCTTTGTACCTACACATTTAAACTAAAAAGCATTAAATTGAAACAAAAATATTTACAATGATAGTCATGGGAATGCCTCCCAAGTGCGCTTGTTTAACGTCCTAAGCTTGACTTTACCGGATTAGGATAGTGGGGGATCTTGGAGAAGCTGCGTGGTGCTCTCCTTGCTGCAATCACTCGCCATGTAGGGCTTGACTCTATGCCCATTCACTGTGAAGCTCTCTCCTCCCGTACCAATCAAAGTCACAGCCCAATATGGTAGTACTTCCTTTATCTCAAATGGTCCACACCATCTAGACTTGAGTTTCCCGGGAAACAACTTCAAGCGTGAGTTGTAGAGCAGAACCAAGCTCCCCTCCTTGAGTTCCTTAAGCACCAGCTTCTTGTCATGAAAGGCTTTGGTCCTCTCTTTGTAGATCTTGGCAATTTCATAAGCATCCAACCTCAATTCTTCAAGCTCATTAAGTTGCACTAGTCTCCTCTCTTGGGCTGTCTTGAGATTGTAGTTAAGTTGCTTCACAGCCCAAAGAGCCTTGTGCTCTAACTCCACAGGCAGGTGGCAAGATTTGCCATAGAGGAGGTTGAAAGGCGTGGTTCTGATATGGGTCAAATTTACCCAAAAGCAACTCTCTCAAATTAAGAGATCAGTTGTAGTACTTAGGGATCGAATCCACAGAGAAGGGATAGTCACACAGCAANACAACCTCCTTGCTCACTTGTTCCTTAGAATCCAGCTCTTCTCCAGCGATCACATCAATACATGAGATGGGCGTGGAAGTTCCAGTTCCAGTAGTAGGGATAGCTTTGTAGAACACTTCTTTGTCAACATTAGAGAAGGACATTCTCCTATTGGGCATGTCTACAATAGCTCCTACTGTCGCCATGAATGGTCTTCCAAGGATGAATGGCATGAAAGACGCTTTGCTTACTTCCACAACTTGGAAATCTGTTGGAACCAGGCAATTCCCAACTTTGATGAGTAAGTTTGGAATTATACCATGTGAGACTGCGGTAGAAGAATTGGCGAACTCAAGAGTAACGCTGGAAGGGTGAATGGCAGTAATCCCCAGCCTCTCTGCAATGTCCTTCGTCATGAGGTTCACGCTGGCTCCTGAATCGCAGAGGGATTGTTTAAACTCAACTCCACCAATCGAGCATGGAACCATAAACATCCCAGGATCTTCAACCTTAGGTAGCTGCCTCATTGGTGTCGGTATCTCTCTTGCCTTGTGAAAGAGTTCTTCCATCTCTTCAAAGGTTTCCTTGTTATTCTAGAAGAAAGCACACAAAGGATACCTCTCATAAGCCTCATCAAAGGAGAGTTCCTTAGGAATCATTGCCACTTTCTCGTTGAAAGCAGCCAGCTTCTCTGCACTAATGGGCGGTCTTAGATGCTTGGGTATAGGGGGACTTGGAACTTTGGTCTTTTAGACATTTCCTGATGTAACCTGTGAAGCTCTAGGCGTATCTGTGCAAGCTCGGGACGGGTGTCGATCGACACCCAGCTGGTGTCGATCGACACAAGGTGTTTGTGTCGAAGATGCTGCGTGCTTCGCGCTTGATTCATCTCGTTTCATGTCGGGTGTCGATCGACACAGAGTTGTGTCGATCGACATGGACTCCGAAGCATATTTTTCATCTTCAAGCTCCTCCATATCTTCAGTATTTAACTCTCTTTTCTGCACAGGCTGAAGGTCCTTTTCGTCTTGGATCCTGATGGCATGCACATGTAGTCTCGGATTCACGTCTGTCTTTCCAGGAAGATATTCTTCTTGCCTCTTAACAGCTTCTGCGGTTTGAGCAACCTGAATATCCAGCTTCTTCATATGAGAATGTATGTTGTCAATCTTCCCATTCAGGTCCTTATACAGTGCATCAATCTTGCCATTGAAGCTCACTGTCATCTTCTGCTGTCCTTCCAATATCTGCTCAAGCATGGCATCCATTTTGTTGTCTTGCGGAGGTGGCTTCTGGTATGAAGAATTTCCATAGCTCCTAGTGTAGTTGCTGCTCTGAAATGGGGGTTTCGGCGTGTAACCAGAAGAGTTTTGATTTCCTGTGAAGGAACTCTTCTGATGATTCCCAGTGAAGTTCCTGTTTCCCTGCTGGTTCCCATAGCGCTGGCCCTGAAATACTCCTCCGTTGATGTAATTCACGTCTTCTTCTTCGCATTCTGGCTCTGGTTCGAATGACTCCACCTCATTGGCAAAATGGACTTGCTTCTTCCCCACCAAGAGATTGTGTACGTTGTCCAGTTTCCTGTTGACTTCAGCGATTTGGTTTCCTGCAGCTCTTCCTGCGCTTTGTCTTCTCTCAAAGTCTGCGTTTTTGGTGCTGTTACTAGAAGCCAAATTGTCAATAAGCTCTATCGCATCTTCCGGAATCCTTGTGTTGAAGTTGCCATTGCTTGCAGCGTCCAAGGCCATCTGGTACCTCCAATCAATCCCTCGGTAAAAGATACCGATAAGCTGTGGTTTGCTAAAACCGTGATGTGGGCAGTCCCTCTGGTAGGCCTTGAATCGCAACCATGAAGCCTTGAATGCTTCAGCAGGTCCTTGGGAGAATGTAGTGATCTTCATCCGCAGCTCCTCGGATCTTGCATCATCAAAGAAATTGCATAAGTATGCATTCTTTGTTTCTTCCCAAGTGTTTAAGGATCCTGGATCAAGCTGCTTCAGCCAGTAAGACGCATCGCCTGCAAGCGAGTAAGGAAAAAGCTTGCAGAAAATGTAGTCGTAGGTCACTCCATTGGCCTTGATGCTTGATGCGAGGTCCTCGAATCTTTCAATATGGTCCATAGGGTGCTCACTGGGAAGACCATGAAAGAGATGCTGAGCCACTAAAGTGTAATAAGCGGGCTTCAGCTCAAAGTCATTCCTCTGGAATGCAGGAGGACGGATCGCAGCTCTATTGGCATAGAACTGGTCTGGGCGGTTGTACTCGCCTAGTGTTCTTCCACGTCCAGCTTCTGCAGCTTCGACGATGATGGCGCCAGCCTCATCAAGTCTCTGTCCTTGGGCGTTCCTTCTGTTGCCCTGCAGGTCAACAAAGTCGCCATCCTCGTTGCGTATCATGATTACAGGTTCAGCCATCTCTATCTGCGCAAGGTGTCGATCGATACTAGGTGTGTCGATCGATGCTGGTGCAGAACGGTGTCGATCGACGCCTGGTGTGTCGATCGATGCTCGTGCAGACTTGCGGTTCGTACGTTCGAGACGGTTGATTTCCTGGTTCAAAGTGACTAGTTCTTCTTCCTTGTTGCTCCTGGTACTGGGCATGCACCTGAAACAAAAGATAGAGAACTAAATCAGTAACAAAAATAAAACAAAAACCTAGACAGAATCCTAATACTAGATCCCGTTAGGTAGCTATTAGCTTCCCCGGCAACGGCGCCAAAAACTTGATAGGGGTCTAGTTTTACCCAAATAATCAACTACTGCAAGTGCACAGCAATGCAGTTGAAGTATAAGGGGTATCGAATCCTCAGGGAAGTTAAAGCTACACTTATGGTTTCTAGGTTTAGATTATGCTAGGTCGAATAATGAAATTGAAAACTAAGCAATTAAAGCAAGTAATAAATCGGAATTAGATGGATTAAAGTTCAGGAGACGAGGCGCTAGGCAAGGATAATTATCAGGTTTGAATCCAAGAATGCAGAATCTAAGTTTATTAGGGATTTATTAAGAACCGTCTAGAACTCGAAACTCTAAGGTAAAACCAATCAACTCTCGTTGCAGAAGTTATCTATGCCTAAATCCCTAAATTCCAAATCTCTTTGCGAATTTAAACAATCAAGGCAAGCAATAAGAACAGGTTCGATTTGTTCACAAATTACCTAGACCAAATCTCTTTGCGAATAGATAATTTGCTCACCTAAGATTAGTTCAAGTTATTAATAATGCTCTCGCATCTATTAAACAACCTAAGGTTTGATTTCTAAGTGATCAATTCAGAGAATCAAGTTAAGCACAAATCTAGGTGAAGATCCAATTGATTTCCCTAATAATTCTAGTGATTCTATAAACTCTTCATCAAACCCTAAATTACCCTAACCTAACAAGCAAACTACTCAGACATAATAATGCAAACACAAAACATGGCTGAATAATATTGCATAAAAGAATAGAGAATGATACAGGGGTTCGAAATCTGGCTCAGATGAGTTAGAATTGTCTCCCCAAAAGCTCAGGATCAATCTCTCTCTAAGTCTCAAAAACAGAAAATAATCATAATGTAATTGGCTAAACAATGCCTGAAAACTATTTATAGAAGGGGATTTTTCGTCCAGGGGTAGATTTGTAATTCTTCAGAACTTGCTCTTCTTTCCTTTTCCTGATTGGAAACCGTCAAGCTTCGCCTTCTATCATTGGTGTCGATCGACACTGATGGTGTCGATCGACACTCAGCTCGTGAATTCCAGCCTCTTGACTTCATCACTTCGGCTGCTTCTCCAAAGTGCTCCAAAATGCTCCAGATTCTCCCATTAAGCTCCAAATGCTCTCCATACTGTAAAGACTTTAAAAAGACTCCAAAACTAGCAAAAGACTCTATAAAAACACTTATATCATGGCTTAAAAACGGGTAAAAACCATGATATATCAATAGGGTGAGACCAGTTGATCCACACCCCGTTCGTAATTCAAACTAAACGCATGGGTGGGTCATCCTCTCGAAATCGACTGATTCACTCGATCGTCTTACTCAATCTCGTCTAGATCGAGTGACTTGGTCGAACGTCTCATCGATCTCTAGACAGAGATCGAGAAATCTGATCGATCCGTCACTCGATCTTTTGCCTCTGCTCTCTTTTCCTTCCCCTTGGTAAATCCAAGATCATGACCTCTGATCTTTACTCCTTGTACCTATACACTTAAACGAAAAAGCATAAAATTGAAAGAGAAACAAATCAAAAATATGTACAATGATAGTCATGGGAATGCCTCCCAAGTGCGTGTTTAACGTCGTCTAGCTTGACTTTACTTGGTTAGGCTAGTGGGGGATCTTGGAGAAGCAGTGTGGTGCTCTCCTTGCCGCAGTCACTCGCCATGTAGGGCTTGACTCTATGCCCATTTACCGTGAAGCTTTCTCCTCCCGTACCAATCAAAGTGACCGCTCCATATAGTAGCACCTCTTTAATCTCAAACGGTCAACACCATCTAGACTTGAGCTTCCCGGGAAACAGCTTCAACCTAGAGTTGTAGAGCAACACCAGGCTCCCCTCCTTGAGCTCCTTAAGTACCAGCTTCTTGTCATGAAAGGTTTCGGTTCTTTCTTTGTAGATCTTTGCACTGTCATAAGCATCCAACCTCAACTCGTCAAGCTCATTAAGTTGCACTAGTCTTCTCTCTTGGGCCGTCTTGAGACTGAAATTCACTTGCTTCACAGCCCAAAGCGCTTTGTGCTCTAACTCCACAGGGAGATGACAAGATTTTCCATAGATGGGGTTGAATGGCGTGGTCCTAATGGGTGTCTTGAAAGCGGTTCTATACGCCCAAAGGGCGCTTACTTGCCCAATCCTTCCTTGTAACTCCCGCGGTTTTCTCCAAGATGGTTTTTACTTGGCGGTTTGATACCTCCACTTGGCCACTGGTCTGTGGGTGATAAGTAGTGGCTACCTTATGCTTCACCCCATGTTTCCTCAACAGCCCCTCAAAAACCTTGTTGATGAAGTGGCTGCCCCCATCGCTTATTACCACCTTAGGTACACCAAACCGTGGGAAAATGATGGCCTTGAAGAGCTTGACTATCGGTTTTGAATCATTGGTAGGGCTAGCAATAGCCTCAACCCACTTGGTGACATAATCCACAGCCACCAAGATGTATTTGCTTACATATGAAGATGGAAAAGGTCCCATGAAGTCTATCCCCCATACTTCAAAAACCTCCACTTCAAGGATCGGCACTTGTGGCATTTCGTTTCGCTTGGTGATGTTTCCTGCTCTTTCGCACGCCTCACATGACTTGATGAAATCATGAGCGTCTCTGAAGAGGGTTGGCCACCAAAACTCAGCTTGGAGAACCTTAGTAGCCGTCTTGAAACCAGCAAAGTGGCCTCCATATGTCATTCCGTGACAATGGAGAAGTATGTCTCTCGCCTCTTCCCTTGTGACACACCTTCGGTAGATGCTGTCCGCACATCTCTTGTATAGGTAAGAGTCATCCCAAAAGTAGTGTGAGACATCCCTCATAAACTTCTTCTTGTGATACCTGTCCAAGTGAGAAGGTTCCTCTCTACATGCCATATAATTGACAATATCCACATACCATGGCAAGTCATCTTCCTTCAAGCTCAAAACTTCCTCAAGCTTCTCCTCTAGCTTTGCACAAACCTCGGTGTTAACCAGCATAAGTTTCTCCTCTGGAAGTGAATCATCCAATGGTAGAACTTCATCCACCCTCATTCTAGAAAGATGATCCGCTACCCCATTCTCTATGCCCTTTTTATCCTTGATTTTCATATCGAATTCTTGCAAGAGAAGTATCCACCTTAAGAGTCTCGACTTGATATCCTTCTTTGAGTAGATGTACCTTAGTGCTGTATGATCATTGTATACAATCACCTTAGATCCTACCAAGTATGACCGGAACTTCTCAAACGCAAAGACAACCGCTAGGAGCTCCTTCTCGGTGGTTGCATATTTTACTTGTGGATCGTCCAAGGTGCCACTAGCATAGTAGATAACGTGCAACCTCTTGTCTTTCCTCTGGCCCAATACAGCTCTTACAGCGTAGTCACTAGCGTCGCACATGATATCAAAAGGAAAGTCCCAATCTGGTGCTTGGACTATTGGTGCGGTTACTAGCGCGTCTTTGATAATTTTGAACGCTTGGTGGCATTCTTCATCAAAGCTGAACTAAGCTTCCTTGCATAGCAGCCTCGTGAGGGGACGTGCTAGCTTGGCGAAATCCTTGATAAACCTCCTATAGAAGCCAACATGCTCCAAGAAACTCCTTATCCCTTTCACGTTAACCGGATGCGCTAAAGTGACCATCACTTCCACCTTTGCTCTATCCACTTCAATCCCCTTTCCTGAGATCTTGTGACCAAGGACAATCCCTTCTGTGATCATGAAGTGGCACTTCTCCCAATTGAGCACAAGGTTGGTCTCCTCATATCTCTCGAGCACCCTACATAAGTTGGACAAACAAAGGGAGAAGGAAGAGCCATACAAGGAAAAGTCGTCCATGAAGACCTCAACCATCTCCTCAATTAAATCCGAAAATATAGACATCATGCATCTTTGAAATGTGGCAGGAGCATTAAATATACCAAAAGGCATTCTCCTATATGCATAAGTTCCATAAGGACAAGTGAAGGTTGTCTTTTCTTGATCATTAAGGTGAATGGGGATTTGGAAGAAGCCACTATAACCGTTTAGAAAACAGTAATAGGGGTGGTTGGCTAATCTTTCAAGCATTTGGTCAATGAATGGCAGTGGGAAGTGGTCTTTCCTAGTGGCCTTGTTAAGTTTTCGGTAATCTATACACATCCTATGTCCCGTAATGGTCCTAGAAGGTATTAGTTCATTATTCTCATTTCTTATAACCGTGATACCACCCTTTTTAGGCACCACATGAACCGGTGAGATCCATGTGCTGTCACTTATGGGGTATATCACGTTGGCTTCTAAAAGTTTAAGAATTTCTTTCTTAACCACTTCCTTCAAGTTTGGGTTCAAGCGTCTTTGGTGTTCTATTGAGGAAGTGTTCTCATCATCTAAATGAATCCTATGAGTACAAAGTAATGGTGAAAGGCCCTTGATGTCACTGAGAGAGTATCCAATGGCCTTCCTATACTTTCTCAACTCTCTAAGGAGTGAGTCTAACTCATCATCGTTTAGATTATCATTAACAATGACTGGGTAGGTCTCATTTGGTCCTAAGAAAGCGTACCTTAGCCCAATTGGTAGCTGCTTGAGGTCCACCTTTGGAGCTAGCAACTCACTCCAGTCCTCATCGTGGCTTGTGTTGAGGTTGCTGTCCTTATCTGCTTCCTTAGATCCCGAGTCCTGAGCTTCAAGCTACCCTCCTTGAACGTCTATCCCGCAGAGATCGAGTGAATTGGTCGATCTACGACTCGATCTGGACTGGATCGAGTAGACTCCTTCGATCCGCTTGGTCGTTCTCTATTAGATTGACCACAAGATCGAGTCACAAGGTCAATCTCTTCCCTGGATCGAGCAGATGGATCGATCTGGCTTTTGATATGCTCCTCAAATCGAGTAAGCTGCTCGATCTCACAGTCGATTTCATGGACAATCTTGCGAAAATCAAGGATGCGAACGTAATCTTGGGTCTGTTCGTTTAGGTAACCAAACTCCACACACTCTTTTGTGAGGGCCAGCTGTAGATGATCTTCTTGTGCCAACTCTTCAAGCAATTCATCGGCCAATGCATCCAAAGCTTCTATGTAGAAAACTTGTCCACCGATGGTTGGTTTCTTCAAAACTTCATTGATGTCAAAGTTCAGCTTGATGTATTTGCCAAGGTGCAGTGAGATCTTGCATTTCTTCACATCAATGATTGCTCCAGCAGTCGCTAAGAATGGCCTACCAAGGATTATAGGATCCTTAGGCTCTTCATCCATTTCCCAAACCACAAAATCGGTCGGTACGTTCACATTGCTTATCTTCACGGGTAGGTCTTCAAGCATGCCGTCCGGGAGTCTTATACTTCGATCAGCAAGGATAAGAGATATCCTACACTCTTTGAACTTCGTGAATCCCAACTTCTTGGCAAAGGAATGAGGCATGAGGTTTATACTTGCTCCAAGATCACACAAGCAATTATCAAACTCCAATGGACCTAGAGCATAAGGTATGGTGAATGAGCCCGGATCTCCTAGCTTCTTCGAAGCTATTTCTTTGTGGATAATAGCACTGCACTCCTGACTCAATACCATGACCTCTCCTCTATCTTCTTTGACTTTCTTGGCAAGAGTGTCTTTCAAAAACTTTGCATACTTAGGCACCATAGCCAAATAATCAACCAATGGCAATTTCAGCTCAACGTTCCTCAAGTGCTTCTCAAACAAGGCCCTTTGCTTCTCAATCAGCTGCTTCTTGAAACGACCAGGGAAAGGGAGTTTTGGTTTGTATGGTGGAGGAATGAAAGCTTCTTTCTCCTTGTTAACATTCTCCACTTTCTTCTCCAAGTCCGCTTCACTCCCTTTCTTTGGCCTTTCAATGTAGACATTGTCAAAGGTGATCTCTTGATCATTCTCTCCCTCTTGAACCACAATGTCCGCATTGTCTTCAAGCATAGACTGTGGTGGTAGCCGTTTCCCACTCCTTAACAAGATCGCATTTGCATATTCCTTCGGATTTTGTTCACATTTATCGAGTAAGCTACTTTGTCCGCTTGAACTGGCTTTCCCTTTCTCAAGTTGTCTAATCTTGTTATTCATTTGAGAGAATTGTGTAGATACCTCAGTTAGAGAAGAGTCCAGCCTATTGTTTATATCCAAAAATTTCTGATTTGTAGATGCTTACCCTTGAAGCAATTGTTGGAACATAGCTTGGACCGGATCTTGTTTTTGTTGTTGCCCTTGTTACTGCAGTGGCACAAAAACAGGAGGATAACTCTTGTTTCCTTGCTGTTGTTTCCCTTGATAGTTGCCTTGTCTCTGACCTTGATACCCACTGTTTTGTGTAAACCCAACTTTGTTGTAAGGAACAAAGGGTTTTCCTTGTTGTGGTGGGTATACTTGATCCTTGGGGTTTTCTACATTGGTGCTTCGGTATGAAAGGTTGTTGTTGCCTTGATACCTTGGAGCATACCCTTTTTTCTTATTGTAGTCTACCCAATTCGCTTCCTCAAGGTCCTCTTGACACCCCACTTTAAACACCTCTGAAGCTTCCCCCACAAAGTGTACTTGCTTTTGACTCGCAAGCATCATCTTTTCAAGTTTCTCATGAAGTGATTTGAGCTCCTTCCTGTGTGACTCCATCTTAGTACCTCTTGGTGCTCGGTCATAATCCTCAGAGTAATTGCCATCGCTCAAAGACAAGTTCTCTATAAGCTCCATACCCGCGGTCACATCTTATCCGAGGAAGTTTCCTTTGCTTGCGGTATCAAGTAGTATACGGATCTTTGGCAAAGCTCCTCTGTAGATAGTGCTAAGAAGTGTCTCCTCTGAGAAACCATGATGAGGACATGCAATGGTGTAGTCCTTGAATCTTTCCATGGCTTCAGTAAAGGTCTCGTTTTGCCTTTGTGCAAAGCCACTGATTTCACTTCGTAGCCGAGTTGTTCTTGTAGAAGAAAAGAACTTTGAGAGAAATGCCTTCTTGCAATCTACCCAAGATGTGATGGTGCCTTGAGGAAGCGTCTTTTACCAATGGCGAGCCTTATCCCCAAGAGAGAATGGGAACAACTGAAGCTTGAAGCTGTCTTCGGATATCCCATTGATCTTGATCATGCCACACACTTGTTCGAAGTTATCCAAATGGTCTAGGGGATCTTCCAATGCAATACCGTGGAATTTACTGTTCTGGACCATTGAGATGAAGCCCGGCTTTATCTCAAAGTTGTTGTTTTGCACCGGAGGAGGGGTGATGCCGGACCTATTGTGGTGAGTGTTTGGTGCATCACCCGATCCTTGGTGGTCATTGGGCGTGGTTGGGGTTTCCATTACCCCCACCAGCTGGTCCATGTTGAGGCGGATTGTCATCTTGATCGGCCATTGCTGCTCGATCTACTGCCTCAAACGCTTCTTGTTGATTTCTTTCCCTTCTTTGTATTGCACTTCCAAGTTGATGAATGTTGTCTAGAGGTTGTAGTAAGTTGTTGTCACCTCTAGACCTCAGATTCATGTACCTCAAAACACATATAGAAAGGTAGAGAAATTAGTAACCAAAGATATAAAAACAAAAACTTAGTCTTCACTAAGTTCCAAATCCTAATACTTCAAACTCAACCCCAATTTGGCAACGGCGCCATTTGATAACACATTTTTGCTGTGTTTGTCAAAGCCTTTAGCATGCTCATGTCATTGCAATACTTAAGGGTCAATCCAACTTGGGAGGTTTGAAAGGATACCAAGAATACAAGAACTTTAGGTAAAGCTAAGCAGATTCGGTTTAAATTGTGAATAATTCGAAATAAACTACTTATGGTGATCTACTAAACTTGAAAACTATTTTAAAATCCCGACCAAGGGGTTAAACAACTAGAAAGTAACTTCTAAGAATTTTAAAGGGACGAATACTAATTTTAGAGAATGCAAAATTAAAGACAGACAAAACTGGAAATTACTAGCTAGCAACTAGATGGTTTTAAGCTAAAAGATTGAAATTTTAAACTAAAGGAAGATAATTTTATGTTTTCAGATGATATGAAATAGATTCACGGCTGGGGATCAGCTTAAGGAGGTTCAAGATTAAAACTTTGGTTTTTTTAAAACATAGATCTACACTTTTGAGCTTTCTCTAAGCCTTGAGAAGTTAAGGCTAGCTTCATCCATGGCGTGTGGTATGAAACCCTTCCTCATCCCTTCCTCCTAACCCATGGTTCTTGGTGGAAAGAAAGGATGAAGAGCATGAATCGTAGATCTCAAATAGTGGCTTAACTAATCCCCTAAGCAACCATGGGGTTTGGGAAAGGATGGATTAGTCTCTTGGATTTGGATTTAAGGGATCTCCTAAATCTGTATAGGACAAGAAGATCCCTGGATCAAAGATGTCTCTCTCGAGATCCTCTAGGCCTTAAACGCCCAAATCCAAGAAGAGAATGGTATTAAGAACAAGAAAAAGATCAAAGCTTAAACCTTTAAACCCCTTAATCACCCCAAACCGAAAACCCAAAATATTACTACTCACTATGCATGATTAAAACGCTTGAAACCGTAAAGGAAAGAAAGCTAAGCATGATTAAACGATTAAGCAAAGAAATTAAAGACAAGTACTTACGATTAAAAAAAAGATTAAGGTTTACAAAAACTAGAAAAGTTTAAAAGACTAACAATGGAAGTTTTGCTCAAAGAAGGAGGAGACAAAACGTAAGTTTTTGGATCCATTGCCAAAAATATGTCAAGGACCTTTTATACCAAAAGGGAAATGGTCCCCTCACTAAGCTCCAAAATGTGAGTTGTCCGGATAAGGTTAGAGATCGACCTTGGTCGTCGATCTCTTGCTCGATCGTGGGGGGTATAATGCTTTCCTTTGCTCGATCGCTTAGTCGATCTAATCGGGGAGATCGGGTGCCTCTGTCGATCGTCTACTCGATCTTTGGATGATCGAGTCTTGAGCTCGATCTGGCTCTCGTTCTTCTTCCGTGTCCGTGCTCGCGCTCGATCATCTTGGTCGATCTCTGACCTCGATCATCTTCCTTGGAATGGCCTCGTGACTCGATCTTGTGGTCGATCTTCTCATCGTGCTATAGAAATTTACGCGATTTATTTCTGCGTCGTGAATAATTTTTATATGGGCTCATTGCATTTCTTCCTAGCTAATGCACCAATGCCTGATGGTCTGCGTCGACAAGTATTTCTCGAAGTTTCTCCCATCTTTCCATCTCTCTATAGAAGACAGAGAATAACTTGGTACGGATAAACTTGTATTCCAGTTCACCTTGTGATCATATCCGTCGAGTGGTAGTTCTGCTGGATAATTCATTTCTCGGCTCTCCTGGGGCTTATTTATAAGGGCCTTTGCACTATTGTTCTTGTGAAACTCTTCTTCCAGTCCTTGGCATAGTTTCACATTTCGAGTCTCGTTCCAAATTGAGTTTATCATTTCGTACTGATTTGGGGTTAAGATACTTTTTACTCCTTTCCTTCAGAAATCCTTGTTCTGAATCTCCTTTTTCTCGGGTCGTAGGTTGAGTGGGACGTATGGATAGTCCTCTACTTTCAGGATTCTTGAAGGTGGACAAAACACAGATGTTTCTTCTCTTTTTTTTGTCATCTTTTCTTCACATGTCCATCTCTTCTTTTTGGAAATTTCTCCGGTTGCCTTTTGCTGGAAATTCCGCATTTCTTCACTTTGAGAACATATTATAGTTGCCTTGTAGGTGTTGACCGAGAGTCTTAGTGGTTTGCTCTGTTCCTTCTCGATGTCAATTTGTAGCTTGGCCATCTCAAGTTCTAGCTCAAGCTCTCTCTTTCTCGCCTCCGTTTCCTTGATTTTTCCTGCCATATATAGAGGATTGTTAGTTTAAACAGTTTATGCAAGTACTAATTTCCTTGAGCATACCCTTTTAGGGATTTCGGATCTTGCCAAATACTTTCCAGCTTTTGTAGTAGTATGTTGGTCTTATAGTCGTTGTTGCTGCTTTTCATCAGACTCCTGATTACTTAAGCCCTGTTGTTGCTGATTTTCATCAGTCTTCTGATCACTTAAAACCAGTTGTTGCTGATATTCATCAGTCTCCGAGTTCTTAGATACTCGTTGTGCAAGCATCTCCTCCAAGCTTGTCTTCCTCGAGAGTTCCCGAGTTAAGGGGTCAGAAGTATAGTTTCTGGACCGGGGGATGTGGGTTATTGTCATCCATGACATGTATTCTTGGATACATATCTTATCCCGTATTTTCTTAGCCGAAGCTTCCTCTATTAAAATCTTTTTGAGGAATTCGATCACTGCTCTACTATCAGTCCTTAACGTGAATGGTTCATATTTGACAAAGATCTTGAAAGCCTTCAAAGCATTTTTATTGCCCTCAACTCTTTATCAAAGGTACTCCAATCGGGTTTCAGATTCTGACCATGAACCATTGGTGTATCGCACCAACCTTTCTTCCGGCTTCCATTGGTTTTCGCCAGTTTTTTTCTTGGGAACAAAGAACACCGGGCCAAGCGTGTTCGCTTGCATCAGTGGTCACTGTTAGTTTGTCGCCTTCTCTGGGCAAGACTAGTGGTGGAAGATGTTTACATGCTTCCTTTAATCTCTGAACCGCTGTAGTATGTCTTTCTTCCCAATTTCTTTGGCATTCTTTTTGATTCGCATTAGCAATTAAATCCTTGTATTTATGGTGATATTACGTGAAAATCCCGATTGTTATATTTTTCCATCATTCTCCTCTTACATTTTCATAAATGCTTTTTCTTCTTTTTTTGTTGTTGTTTCTACTAGAACTTTTTTTTCCTCTTTTATATCAAAAATCTTTTATTTCCTTTTTATTCTTTTGTTAACATTTTTTAATACTTCATAAATGGTTTTTTTTTTATTTGTTTTCTTTAAGTTAAGAAGATATTGTTTCCATACCTTTTGTTTTCATAATTTGTGTTTTCTATTTGTTACTTTCAATATTAATCTATAGAAAATAACTATTTATAAATATATTTTATAAGGAATAAATTATTATGTGTAATATACTGTTTTATGATAATATTGTTTAATAATTAATATTAAGTATTGGCACCAAAAATAATTTATATTTTAAAAGTGAATTAGCTTATAATACACGATTAACCTATTTTATAAAGATATTGGATGTAATAATTTCGTAATTGGTTCTCTCACTAAAGATTATGTAATGATGAAAAAATTATTTCTACTGAAAATGAGTGATAGATAGAAAGAAAGAGAGTGGACAAAATTATCGTGAATAATGAGAGATGCGCTTTTGTTAACTCTGGCAGAATTAAATGCTTCCAAATTTGAAAATTTTGGTTGGGCAAGATGCACCGCCCAACATCAAAGATTTATTTCGATTAAATATAAATAGCATCGAGAGAAGTAATATCTTGGAGAGTAACACAAGTGTTATATTAACACACAAAGAAAAGTCATCGTTAACATCAACAATTACTTCTTCACTGAACCAACAAATATCCCACTGCATTTAGTTCACCAACAGAGGTTTTGAACATTGAGAGAAAAGAGTTCGATTGTTGATGTATTTAATACTTTCGAGAAATAAATTTTTAATATTTTGTGTCGGACACCTAATATAACGCCAATAATTAAATTTTTATGCGTTGATAAAATCCTTTATCTCCGTCCTACAGTAATCAAAAGTCATTGGTGTCCAGATTCTTGCATATCTCATAAAACTGGATTCCACCAAAGTGGCTATAGCGGCTGCTTCCATCGTGCTATAGAAATTTCGCGATTTATTTATGCGTCGTGAATAATTTTTATCTGGGCTCATTGTATTTCTTCCTAGCTAATGCACCAATGCCTGATGGTCTGCGTCGACAAGTATTTGTCGAAGTTTCTCCCTTCTTTCCATCTCTCTATAGAAGACAGAGAATAACTTGGTACAAATAAACTTGTATTCCAGTTCACCTTGTGGATCATATCCGTCGAGTGGTAGTTCTGCTGGATAATTCCTTTCTCGGCCCTCCTGGGGCTTATTTGTAAGGGCCTTTGCACTATAGTTCTTGTGAAACTCTTCTTCCAGTCATTGGCATAGTTTCACCTTTCGAGTCTCGTTCCAAATTGAGTTTATCAATTCGTACAGATTTGGGGTTAAGATCCTTTTTACTCCTTTCCTTCAGAAATCCTTGTTCTGAATCTCCTTTTTCTCGGGTCGTAGGTTGAGTGGGACGTATGGATAGTCCTCTACTTTCGAGATTCTTGAAGGTGGACAAAACACATATTTTTCTTCTCTTCGTGTCATCTTTTCTTCACCTGTCCATCTCTTCTTTTTGGAAATTTCTCCGGTTGCCTTTTGCTGGAAATTCCGCCTTTCTCCATTTTGGGAACATATTACCGCTGCCTTGTAGGTGTTGATAAGGTGTCTTGGTTGTTTGCTCCGTTCCTTCTCGATGTCAATTTCTAGCTTGGCCATCTCAAGTTCTAGATCAAGCTCTCTCTTTCTCGCGTCCATTTCCTGAATTTTTCCCGCCATCTATAGAGGATTGTTAGTTTAAACAGTTTATGCAAGTACTAATTTCCTTAAGCCAAGAGAGGAACATTCGATTTTGACCCTAGCCAAGTTCCCCAAGAAGAAGAGGAAGTAGAGGAAGAAGAGCAAGAGGCTGCAAGTCCAATCTATGGTAGTGAAAGGTACTACTTCCGCTCTTGCATAGACCCAATGCCAAGCCCAGATTTGTGTGAGGCTCACCTTCACATTGGCCTTCTCAAACGGTGGAACAAGCACCAAGATAGAGAAATCAAGAAGCTAGCTGAAACTGTGAAGGGTTTGAAGAAAACTGTCAAAGGGCTAAAGGCTAGGCTTAAGGGTTCATCCTCCACAAGAGCCGAACAAGAAGCTCCACTTGGGGAAGAACGTGAAGTAGGAGCTGAGATGGATGTTGATAGAAGGCACTCATTCCATGTGCAACCGCGAGGAGCTGTCCATGAGGATCCACCTCGTTCTTCTTCTCATGAGGCGCGCCCAAGGAAGAGAAAACCAAGCCGCTCACCCGCCACATCTTCGAGCAATCAGTCACTCTCCCTAGGATCCTCCTCCTCGTCACAGTTTTGAGGTACCTCCACCTCCATTGTATATATGTATTTTAGTTTTCTTTTTCATTTTGTTTTTATGTCATGTTGATTGAGGTCTTCTCTAGACTTTTATTACACAAGGGACTGTGTAATTTAAGTTTGGGGGAGATGTTGAGAGATTTGACATTGTGTTTTGTGAGTCTTATTTTTCTTTCATGCATTTNTAGACTTTTATTACACAAGGGACTGTGTAATTTAAGTTTGGGGGAGATGTTGAGAGATTTGACATTGTGTTTTGTGAGTCTTATTTTTCTTTCATGCATTTTGAGTCTCATGCATTTCATATATGGCATAGAAAAAGCAAAAAAATCGAAAAATTTTGAAAATTTCCAAAAAAAGAAAGTCATTTAGATGTTGCATTTCATTTTAAGATTGAGTCTAGTTGCATTTCATGTAAAATTTGTATTCATATGCATTGGGAGCAATGATGAGTTTATCCTTGTAAAGTGCCTACTCATGTAATCAATTCAATGCCCTAGTTAGTAGTTCTTTGATGCATTTGACCAAGTCTTGGAAGTAAGGAAGAACCATGTTTGGAACACTTCACTTGTCACCTAGAACTTGGTCGAAATAGGGTCTTGAATTTGATAACCAACTCTACTCACTTGAACCAAATTTTGACATCTAATTATCATGCCTTACATTGAAAGTGAATTCATGGATAATATACATATTTGAGCTTTCTTACTCACTTTGCCACCCTCTTGCTAGCTTAAGTAGTACCCCCACCTTACCTTACCTCCTTTGAAGCAAAATGTTCTAGTGATATTGCTTGTGAGGCCTTATTTTGATTGAACTTAGCATAAAGTGTTAGGTTTGGGAGGACAAGTTTAGGCTCTCGTAGATTCTAGCTCATACACATTGGGGCTAAAGGCTTATGATTTGAGGTTTGGGGCATGATATTGCTTGGCGTTTTGGAAAGGGTTTGTATGCTTGCATTTGGCATGTTGAGTCGTGGAAAGGAGTAGAAACAAAAGGGTGATAAAGGCTTGATAGAGAATAAGGGAAGTATAGTTTGAAATGGTGGATCTTGTGTGGTTAAAGAATATGGCTCTATGTTTGAAAAGTGTAGGTAGCCTTAAGAAATGAAAAAGAAAATAATAAAAAGAGCCAAAAGGCCAAAGAAAAGAAAGGCTACCTAGGTATAGAAAGAAGAGCTAAGTATGTAAAAGATCACACCATTCGCTATGAGTTGAAGGTTGAAGAAGTATCCCCTTAGAGCTTTAAAAGAAAAGAAATTCATGGGTTTAGCAAGGCACAAAGAGCCTTGGGAGAAAAGGGTAGCTTTATAGGGTTGAGTGAGCTTGAAAAAAATAAATGAGAGGGGTTTAGGACCATTGATAGAATTATGGGTAGATGAGAATCTAGTCTTGTATGCATCACTTGTCTTTTACCTTTAGTATTGTGCATAAAGTTCAATCCTTTTTGAGTGAAAACCATGTTTTAAATGAAAGGCACATGAATTGAGATCATTCTTATCTGAAAGTCTAGTCCCTTAGCCAAATGAATTCACTTGCTTTACATTGTCTTGATTCACGGTTTGCACTTAATGAATGTTAAAGAGTTGGTTTGATAGGGAGACTTATTTAGATTGAGGTCTTTGTGCATTTAACTGTTGAGATGAGCATGACTACCTCTTTTGGAGTAGGATGAATTCAAGTGCATCTTAGAATTAAGAACTAGGACATTGAGTTGATTATGTTTGTTGGCATTCTTGGATATTGAGCTTCCACTTTCAAACCTCTCTCTTAGATTTGTCATGTTTGTTTGCTTGAGGGGATACAAAAAGCAAGTTTGGGGGAGTTGATAGACTCGTAATTCATCATGTTTTATCACTCATTCTTTGGAGAAGATCTTTAGCAGGGGTGATGCCGGACATAAATTGAGATGTCTAGGTCGATCTTCTCCAAGCATACAAGTTTCATAGATTGATCTTGATGTCTAGGATTAGATTTTTTCATTTTCCTCCTTGTTTAGTGTTTTAAATTCTAGTTTAGCCATGATCAAGCTAAAACTAGGCCTTATGGAATTTTCCATCCACAAGGTGTTTGTTGAAATTCCTCAACCAACTAAACAAGGGATTTACATTCCTAGCTAATGAGAGTGATTGTTTAGGGTGTTTATTAGCAATATAGTACTGTTTCATAATGCTTGGTAGCTTTTTTCACAAATGAGAGTTTGTTCTTGATTAGGATGATTAATGAAGATATTAGTGTCATGAAAGTGGATTAGTCTTGATTTTGAGTTCTAAGCTTAGGGATTAGTGCCATGAAAGTGGATTAGTCTTGATTTTGAGTTCTAAGCTTAGGGATTAGCTTATATTGTGGTTGATTGACATCAAAGATTAGTTCTTGGAACACCTTAGATATATAACCCCATCCTTGGATTCATTTTAGTCATTTGATAATCTTGCTTAGTAGTTAATTAGTCTTTAATTTGCTTAATTAGTGCTTTGATTGCTTAATTAAGGTGTTAGTTACTTTTGTTTGGTTTGTTAAACTCCTAAACTATTATGCCAGCTTAGATTAAGAAGTTTTATGCATTCATATTTTCACAATCACACCCATATGGATTGATCCTCAAACACTACAATGACATGAGTGCGGTTTGAGTAATTGTTTAAGAGCAACCAAAAATACCTCTTATCAGTTCTCTCACTAAAGATTATGTAATGATGAAAATAATTATTCATACTGAAAATGAGTGATAGATATAAAAAAAGACAGTGGACAAAATTATCGTGAATAATGAGATATGCGTTTTTGATAACTTTGGCAGCATTAAATGTTTCCAAATTTGAAACTTTTATTTGCGCAAGATACACCACCCAACAGCCAATTATTTATTTCGATTAAATATAAATCGCATCGAGAGAAGTAATATATTGGAAAGTAACACAAGTGTTATATTAACACACAAAGGCAAGTCATCATTAACATAAACAATTACTTCTTCAATGAACCAACAAATATTCCACTGCATTTAGTTCACAAACAGATGTTTTGAACATTGAGAGAAAAGAGTTCAATTGTTGATGTATTTAATACTTTCGAGCAATAACTTTTTATTATTTTGTGTCGGACACCCAATATAACGCCAATAATTAGATTTTTATGGGTTGTAAAAATCATTTATCTCCGTCCTACAGTAATAAAAAGTTTTTGGTGTCCAGATTCTTGCATATCTCAGAAAACCGGATTCCACCAAAGTGGCCATAGCGGCTGCTTCCTGATGCGGTGGGGTTTGTTACTTCAAGTTTTACCTCTAAGATAGCTGCAAGTGCACAGCAATCACAATAGTATATTAAGGGATCGAATCCACATAGATTGTTGTTATGCGAAAGTCCTAGGATTTCTAACTTCTTTAAACCGAAAGGGAAGTTGGGGGTTTGTGTGTCATGGTTTGCAGTAGTGATATCAAGCAGCAGAAGAGAATTAAACGGTCTTAAATCAATAGGTAAAAGGCGTTGGGTTCAGGGGTGTTCTCCGGGGTTCATGAATCGGATCTAACAAGCAAATGATTAGGTTCTAAATGACTTAATTGGTTAGGTTCTTAAGCTGAAATGGTCGACTATGACTACCCCGCGCTCACGGATCTAACCACCTACATTTGCCTTGTTCCGTTGATATGAGTTCTCATCCCACGATGCAAGACAACAGCGCAAACATATCATTCACCTATTTGTAAACACTCGCGGTGCGGTCCGTCGATATGCCTAAGCATCATACGGTGCGGTCTGCTCGTTAACCTCTAGATCCAGACAATAGACCACACGTTCGTGTATCTAATCGTCCTGGAATGAGTTGCTAATTGATCAGAGAAGCAAACATGCAATAAGAGCAAGCCATAAACGAAGATACCTAAAAGAAACTTTATTTCTATCAACCTAGCGAAATCGATCCATGATTAAACCCCTTTGAAACCCCTTTAAAACCCAACTAGATGACTACTCGTTCATGGGAACGAGAGACATCTTCGAGATAAGAAAGGTGCGAATTGTATTGAGTAAGAAACAAAGTCATAAAACTTCTTCAAAGGAAAGCCGAATGAAGAGATCTTCTTAAAGTATTGAAAAACAAAGAACTAAGAACAAAAGATGAGAAGAGAAGAAAGTAAAGGTGGCGGCTGCAGAAGAAATCTCTCTCGAGGTCTTCAACGTCGGGCGTCGTCGATCTCTCTCTCTTTCTCTCTATGGCGGCGTGAAAATGTTTCTGGAAAAGCTCTGTGTAGATGTCACATCCTTTGTGAAGCCCTAGGGTCTCCTTATATAGGCATTTGCGTCTTCAGAAAGTGGGCTTCGCGTTTTAACATTGGGAAATATCGAATAAGTGCAAATGGTTTCGGGATGGGCCGGAATGTCTGGTCGCGCGAGCAACCAGGCGTGACGCGGCCGCTGGCCTTCTGCAAATCCATGGCACGGCCGCCCTTCTTATGAGGATGTGTCTGACGGGCCTTCTTGCTTCCTTCGTAACTTGAGATCCAACCGTGGGATTGAACTCAAACCACCCCGAGGTGAAAGACTGCTGAAAAGGCTATCTTGTCTCCAAATATGAGCTTGATCTTGTGGTGGGAAGGTCGTCGTCTGATGATTTACTTATGGCTCCGAGCACTTGTCCTTGAAGTTTCCGTTTTGCTTCAAAATGTGTGCTTTTTATCCAATTTCCCTGAAATGACTTTTAAGACTAGGAAACGTGGAAATCACTTTAAAACAGTTGAAAACCGGGTTAAAACATTTGTAAAGGATCTTGAAATGATACGTTTTAGGAGTAAAATATGAGTGTTATCAACTCTCTCAAACTTAAACCTTTGTTTGTCCTCAAACAAAACGCAGATAAAATCTCGGAAAGAGATTTGAAAATATGGGAACTAGCGCAAACTCAGCGACCGTCCTTCTAAACCATAAGTCATCGAACAGACCTGTTCAAGCTCAGCCTAGTAATTCTCACTATAGTTCCTTCAACACTAGCCCCTTAGAAGTTTTCACTATCTAAATCCCAAGTTCCAGTCAACTAGCTCTCTAAGTAATATTAAATTTTTGCGTGATCCTTGTCAAGGGATATAAAGCTAGGTTCAACGAGGTTGGGTGCATAAAGTCCTATATTAGTGAGATTTAGAGTGTTTCGGGTTACCGTATAGATCTCCGGAAGGTGCGAGATATTATGCAAAACAACAGGAGAAGGTGGAACTGTCGGGATCCACGATTTCCTATCACTCTTCGCATGTACACATCCGCGAGTTCTCCTAGACATTGCCATTCCCCCTGACTTGGTTTCTTGCTTCAGGTTTGAATTGGATGGCGTCTAAAACTTCTCACCATGTCGACCGGACTCTGCCTCTTTGAATGTTCCGATTCTCTTAAGACTCTTAGGCATTTTCTTCCCGTCTCTTCTTTTCTCTTTTTTTTTTATGTAACCCTCTTTTTTATATGGATGAGTACCGTCAATACTCCCAAGGAATTCAGGTCCTCTATCCGAGTCAATTTTTCTATTTTTTTTAATGAAACGGGAAGTGCCTTAGTGTAGGACTCTTAAGGAGAACGAAGATATTACTATTCTTTTGAGTTTTCCAAGGCATGAGTCGTATACTCTTGTAGCTAACACTTCTGTCCCTTAACCATTTGATCCTTCGTCTTGTGTGACTAGAAATCGTGTCGTTCCTCCCTCTCCGGCGTTTTTGCACATATCTGCGTATTGTGAATACAAGAGTGTTACATGAGGTATGAAAAGATGGTAAGGATTTCAGGTATGGTACCAACTTTTGATGTGTTGGCCGTTCGGGACCGATAAAGGGTCGTGTTTAAAAATTGGAAAAGATGTCCCGAACGTTATGACTTTTTCGTTGAATGCTTAAATTTGTTGACAAGGAAATTAGAAGTCAGGTTAATGTCCAATAAAACAGAGCTAGTGTGTTCTTCCCCTGGAATCTCTATAGATCGTCATTCTTCAGGATTTTGCATTGCCGACTTTCTAGCTACCGCCTAGTCTGGTACTAAGACTTGAAAGATCTGTTACTAAAAATAGCGTAGAAGCACACTAGTCGATTATCATCATTGGTTTCGCGTCATAGTCCCTAAAATCATATCATATATATCGAGATACATCGTTCTTAGTTCTTCGGATAAAAATAAAAATCATTAAAATGACTCAAATAAAAAAAAAACAAAGCAAAATCATTAGTACGGATAAATCCCCCCAGACTTAAATCACACTGTCCCCAGGGTGAAATAGTCATGAAAGGATGTGACTGACTCAAAATATGAAAAATAAAGCAAAAGTAAAAGATAAGGGTGGAATAGATGGAACCAGACTCGTAAGCAGAAAGAGTTTCGGCCGAGACATGAAGTCTTCAAGGCATATGAACTCAGGGTCTAAAGGTCGCCATATATGTGTCTTCTCTCTCGAAGTTGTCGCGCCATCTTCTCGAGCATCTCATTCTGGCGTGCCGTGATCGCGGGATCAGCTGAGGTGGATGGTGCAGCGGATCTTGAGGTGCTGCGCATGGAGGAAGATGACGTGTGGTGGGTTCTCTGACGGGTCGCCTCTCTCCTAGCCTTAGCGGCTACATACTCTCAAATGGTAAGTGGTAGGCGTGAGAACTCAGTACGAAACTCCTCGTGCTCTGGGATCCACTGTGGCGACCCTCTAAAAGGCGGAAGACTATGGGAGACGGTAGACAGACCGTGCGGCTGTTTCCCTTCCCTAGTCGGTATTTGTACCCGAACTTTTCTGGGTCCATGGCTGCGCCTGTCAAGTTCCTGTCCGTCTGAAATTGGAACAAGTCAAACCACGCCTCATCTATGGACGCTTCTATGCTAGTGTCTACTCCTGCGGCCTCCATGATCGCTGTAATGATGCCTCCATAAGTTGTGAAGGCTGTCTCACATCTAGGTGTTGTAACATCGTGCTTCACTCGCACGAGTCTCTCTGCTAGGACGCATCCAAGAGATGCTGAAAGTGGCTCATCTCTAAAGGCGGAATGAAGTAGGACGAGCTCTGGAACGAGAATGTATGACTGGTTTCTGCGAGAGAAAAGTCGGTGTGCTATGAGGCGATGCACAAAACGTACGGCCGGATGTGAAAGAAAAGCAGATGGATGCCTTCTCTTGTCATAAATGCCTCGGCCCATAAGTCCCCAAAGATCAGCACTCCATTCTTCTTCAATGCTTGTCTCGCTCCTCAAGTCAAAACCAAATATTTCGCAAAGTCTAGGGATGCTAAGCTCATAATCTCTAGAGCCAATGGTAAAATAGAGAGTATCGTCCTTCGGATGTGACTTCCTTCCTCTCCTGTAGGATAACTGAACTGAAGATAAGAACTCTTGTGCGAGCTCCTTGTAAGTTGGTCGATCAATCTCCATGAAGCTCCTGAGCCTTAGCTCGTCTAAGTACCATGTAACGTCCTCGGTGATGCCCAAAGCGTCTAAAACGGAGTCATCGATCTTGAGGGTTGTTCTTATCTTCATCTTCTTTATCTCCTTCAAATAATCTATGTTTGGGTCTATTGGTGCCTCAAAGTTTCGGACCTTGCGCCTAGGAGGAGAAGGGTTCAGCTCTCTAGTTGGATCTTGAGATGGAGGTGAGTCGTCGCGGCTTGTGCGCGCTATTCGCGAACCGCAAAACATTCTTCGTTGTTCCTCCACATATCTCCTTAGAGTGGTGTCTAGACTTGGGTTTCCTAGAGCTGTCTCGCATTCTTTCTGTCGCGAAGAACTCCTTGAAGAGCTTAGTTGCTCCATATTCTTCGAACGCACCTCGAAGTTTCGGTCATAGCTCATTGTACCTTGCAAAATAAAACAAAAACTCGACCAAACATGTGAATTTGATGTGTCATAAGGATTCTCAAGTACAATGATATACATGACATATATCAAGAGTTTCCAAGACTAATACCAATCGAGTTAATGCATAAATCTTAAGAGAAATTTGGTATTCAAACTCTATTTTCGTATTTTTGAGCTTCCAAAACAAAAATTCTCCAATAAATCGATTTTCTCAACTTATTCTCATCAAACTTTGGTTCTTAAGTCATACCTAGCATGAATTAAACTCAAACTAAGCAAATTGTCTAATAATACCACCCAATTCGTTTTTAGAGCAAGTTCTAATTTCAATTTTTCAAAGATTTCAATTTTTCCAAAATTGTGTTGCAAAAATCGAAATCTAAACAACCTCAATCATCAGTCCAAGGTTCTCTACCTTTACCCAAGCATCCTAGACAATTATCTAGTCAAGCAAGAGAGATCTCAATAATGAGTTCTCTATGAATTTTTAAAATTAGAGACCATACCTTGTAGATGAGAATGAATGACCTTCAAAAGTAGAATCTCCTTTGAAATTAGATGCGTTTAAACCAAAGAATTTTTGAAAACTTTTCAAATTTGAAAATCCAAGTCTCTCAAAAATCTCCAAGTCTTTTGGAAGAGAAGAAGAATATTGATTCTAAAAATTTTCCTTTTGTTTTAAAAAGGTGTTTTTATCACCAAGAAACCTTTATTTTTCAAAACTTTTAAAACGAGGAAAGTTACCTTGCGTGTTGGTCACGAATCAATAAAATTCGTTAACTTTCCTTAACGGGAATTATTTTTCAGTGCGGGATTGTACCAAAACGCCAGAAGTTCGGTTCGGGAGGAAAACATGAATTTTCATGGTTGGTCGCTCAGACGACCGCTGGCCGCGCCATGGCCCGTTGCGGCCGCGGCCAGGCATCTCCTCTATACGCGATCGTGGCTCGTCGCGCGGTCACGGCTCGTCTCGCCGTGGCACGAGCTGGTGTTCGTGCGGCCAGCCTCCTTCAGAGGCTCCTCCTCATATTTTTGGGTTTTTTGTTTTCTTGGTTTTATATATATATATATTTTTTTCTTCATATGGCTAAGTATTTAAAACTTGCAAAAACTAGTTGTTAGAAATGAAAGAGAGAAAATTTAAAACACGTATCGGATGGGTTGCCTCCTACCAAGCGCTTTTGCTTAATTCGTTTAGCTCGACTTTGTTTGAAGTTTAGGCGATTGAGGAAGTAGCTTTCGGAGTTGTGTCTCCTAAAGCATCCCCTTGTTTCAGTATTAGTAGCGTGCCTCCGTTTCCATTCCCAAGAATTTTGGCCTCTAGGATCACCTGCTTGGTCTTCTCGACCGTCTTGACCATTTCTTCTTCACTAGCTATCCTAGATCGGAAGGAATCAGAATTTTGATTTAGGAGAAGGGTCTCAAGTGGAGCTGACCCACTCTTGATATCATACCCTTTTTCTCCTTTTTAATCGTTTGGATCTTTCTTTCCGGCAGTGAAGTGTTTAGCTCCTTCGGATAGTATCTTTTATGACATACATGTAGGAAAACTATGAAGTTGCCTACGTGGTCGATCTTTGCTCATACTGTGGCTAAAAAGGGTATTCCAAGTATCAAAGGCTTGTCTCTGTCTTCTCCCATATCCAGTACATGGAAGTCTGTAGGTACTATCTTGTTTCCGATGGAAGTCTGTAGGTACTATCTTGTTTCCGATGAGGAGTTGGATATTGCGCACAATGCCATTCGTTTTCCTCTTGGACGAATCTCCGAATACTAGATGCATAGGTGATGGAAAATAGGTCGTTATTCCTAACCTTTCAACGATTGTTGTGGACATGACATTGACATTAGCTCTCATGTCGCATAGATAATCTTCGAACTTAATTCCCGTGATCGAGGATGAGAAGGTTAATGCTCCTGGATCTTCTTCCTTCTTTAGTCTCCCGAATGCGCAGTGTTCTGGAGTATCAAAAAGTGGCTCAGCCGTACCTTTCTTTATTGTGGGGAAAAGTGGGACTAATCTGCATTTATTTCCCATAGCTAGTTCTGGGTCTTCAGCTTCGTCGGTGATCACTGAGATCACGTTACAGAATCCTTTCGCGTTATCTTCTACCTTTCCGGGAAAGATTCATGCTTGTCTCTTGATGGTTTCAGCGGTTGTGAGACTTGCATGTCCAATTTCTTCACATGCGAAGATAGAGATTTGAACTTGTCGTTCAAATCGTTGTACATGCAATCTACCTTGATGTTGAGATCCTTGACTGATTTTTGCTGCGACAACATAAGTTGTTGCATCAGTCCTTCGAGTTTGTCCTCTCGTGATGGGTACGGCGCATTTGGTGCAGCTTGTGGCACTCCTTGCTGATTGCTGCAGGGCGCATGCTGAGGGTTGCAAGGTGGTTTTGGATGATAGCCTCCATTGCTTCCGTAGTTCACGTTTTGGAACTTGTTTTGGAAAGGTCTTCCTTGAGATGGATAAACTTGGTCTCGCGGGTTCTCCACGTTCGGGTTTCGGTAAGAGAGGTTGTTGTTGTTCCTGAAGTTGTTGTTGAATACGTTATTGAAGTTCCGGTTTGGATATGAATTTTGGCCTCCTATAAAATTAAATTCTTCCTCTCGCGTGTAGGATTCATCCCCCTCGTCTCCTGGGTTGAAACTCTCCCCTTTCTCCTGCGGCTTCACACACATTGATGCTGCGTTGCTGTCCCTTGAGTAGCTGGCTCATCATGTTCTTCAGCTCGGCTATCTGCTTGGAATCTGAATGCTCCGGTTCGTGGATTTCTGTCATAATCTGGACAGTTGTTGCTGATTTTCACCAGTCTCCGAGTTCTTAGATACTCGTTGTGCAAGCATCTCCTCCAAGCTTGTTTTCCTCGAGAGTTCCCGAGTTAAGGGGTCGGAAATATTGTTTCTGGCCCCGGGATGTGGGTTATTGTCATCCATGACATGTATTCTTGGATACATATCTTATCCCGTATTTGCTTAGCCGAAGCTTCCTCTATTGAAATCTTCTTGAGGAATTCGATGACCGCTCTACTATCAGTCGTTAACGTGAATGGTTCATACTTGAAAAATATCCTGAAAGCCTTCAAAGCATTTTTTATTTCCCTTAACTCTTTATCAAAGGTACTCCATCGGGTTTCAGATTCTGACCATGAACCATTGGCGTATCGCACCACCCTTTCTTCCGGCTTCCAATGGTTTTCGCCAGTTTTTTCTTAGGAACAAAGAACACGGGCCCAAGCTTGTTCGCTTGCATCAGTGGTCACGGTTAGTTTGTCGCCTCCTCTGGGCAAGACTAGTGGTGGAAGATGGTTACATGCTTCCTTTAATCTCTGAACCGCTGTAGCATGTATTTATTCCCAATTGCTTTGTCATTCTTTCTCATTCACATTAGCACTTAAGTCCTTGTATTTATGGTGATATTACGTGAAAATCCCGATTGTTAAATTTTTCCATCATTCTCCTCTTACATTTGCATAAATGTTTTTTTCCTTCTTTTTTTGTTGTTGTTTCTACTAAACTTTTTTTTCCTCTTTTATAGCAAAACTCTTTTCTTTCCTTTTTATTCTTTTGTCAACATTTTTTTATACTCCATAAATGGTTTTTTTTTTTAATTTGTTTTCTCCAAGATTAGAAGATATTGTTTCCATACCTTTTATTTTCATAATTTGAGTTTTCTATTTGTTTCTTTCAATATTAATCTATAGAAAATACCAATTTTTAAATATATTTTATAAGGAATAAATTATTTTGTGTAACGATGAAAAAAAATTATTTCTACTGAAAATGAGTGATAGATAGAAAGAAAAAGAGTGGGCAAAATTATCGTGAATAATGAGAGATGCGCTTTTGATAACCTAACAGCAGAAAAGTTTGGTTGCGCAAGATCACCGCCCAACAGCCAAAGATTTATTTCGATTAAATATAAATAGCATCGAGAGAAGTAATATCTTGGAGAGTAACACAAGTGTAATATTAACACACAAAGGCAAGTCATCGTTAACATCAACAATTACTTCTTCATTGAACCAACAAATATTCCACCGCATTTAGTTCACCAACAGAGGTTTTGAACATTGAGAGAAAGAGTTTAATTGTTGATGTATTTAATACTTTCGAGCAATAACTCTTTATTATTTTGTGTCGGACACCTAATATAACGCCAATAATTAGATTTTTAGATTTTTATAGGTTGATAAAATCATTTATCTCCGTCCTACAGTAATCAAAAGTCTTTGGTGTCCAGATCTTGGATATCTCAGAAAACCGGATTCCACCAAAGTGGCCATAGCGACTGCTTCCATCGTGCTATAGACATTTACGCGATTTATTTCTCCATCGTGAATAATTTTTATCTAGGATCTTTGCATTTCTTCCTAGATAATGCAACAATGTCTGATGGTCTGCGTCGATAAGTATTTGTCAACGTTTCTCCCATCTTTCCATCTCTCTATAGAAGACAGAGATTAACTTGGTACAGATAAACTTGTATTCCAGTTCACCTTGTGGATCATATCCGTCGAGTGGTAGTTTTGCTGGATAATTTCTTTATCGGCTCTCCTCGGGCTTATTCATATCTGTAAGTAGAGTGGGACGTATGGATAGTCCTCTACTTTCGGGATTTTTAAAGGTAGACAAAACACAGATTTTTCTTCTCTTCGTGTCATCTTTTCTTCACGTGTCCATATCTTCTTTTTGGAAATTTCTCCGGTTGCCTTTTGCTGGAAATTTCGCATTTCTTCATTTTGGGAACATATTACCGCCGCCTTGTAGGTGTTGACATGGAGTCTTGGTGGTTTGCTCTGTTCCTTCTCGATGTCAATTTGTAGCTTGGCCATCTCAAGCTCTAGCTCAAGCTCTCTCTTTCTCGCCTCCATTTCCAGGATTTTTCCTGCCATCTATAGAGGATTGTTAGTTTAAACAGTTTATGCAAGTACTAATTTCCTTGAGCACACCTTTTTAAGGATTTCCGATCTTGCCAAACACTTTCCATCTTTTGTACTAGTATGTTGGTTTTATAGTCGTTGCTCCTTATTTTCATCAGACTGCTGATCACTTAAGACCAGTTGTTGCTGATTTTCATCAGTCTCCTGATCATTTAAGACCAGTTGTTGCTGATTTTCATAAGTATCCGAGTTCTTAGATACTTGTTGTGCAAGCATCTCCTCCAAGCTTGTCTTCCTCGAGAGTTCCCGAGTTAAGGGGTCGGAAATATAGTTTGTGGCCCCGGGATGTGGGTTATTGTCATCCATGACATGTATTCTTGGATACATATCTTATCCCGTATTTGCTTAGCTGAAGCTTCCTCTATTGAAATATTCTTGAGAAATTCGATCACCGCTCTACTATCAGTTCTTAACGTGAATGGTTCATATTTGACAAAGATTTTGAAATCCTTCAAAGCATTTTTTATTGCCCTCAACTCTTTATCAAAAGGCACTCCATCGGGTTTCAGATTCTGACCATAAACCATTGGCGTATCGCACCACCCTTTCCTTCGGCTTCCATTGGTTTCCGCCAATTTTTTCTTGGGAACAAAGAACACCGGACCAAGCGTGTTCGCTTGCATCAGTGGTCACTGTTTGTTTGTCGCCTTCTCTGGGCAAGAGTAGTGGTGGAAGATGTTTACATGCTTCCTTTAATCTCTGAACCGCTGTAATATGTCTTTCTTCCCAATTGCTATGGCATTGTTTCTGATTCACGTTAGCAATTAAGTCCTTGTATTTATGGTGATATTACGTGAAAATCCCGATTGTTAAATATTTCCATCATTCTCCTTAGGCCTGGGCATTTTACCCGGACTCGAAGAACCGAACCGATTTGAACCGAAATAAAAGGTACCGAACCGAACTGGAACTGACGTAATACCCAAATGAGTCCTACATTTCTATACCCGAAGAACCGAACCCGAACCTGGACCGAACCAAGAACCGAATAGGTATCCGAAATACCCGAAATACAATTATATACCTAAAAATATTATTTGTAGTTAAATTCGAATAACTAAAATATTTAAAATTATAATTATAAATCAAATATATTAGATAGTTTTAGACTAAAATAAGCAAAATACCAAAAAATCTTTAGTTATATTTGTTAAAATAATTTTTTTTTGGCAAAATTCAACCAAATAACTGAAATATATAAAATATTTGAGTTTCTGTAAAAAAATATTTAAATAAATTTTGAGTGATTCAGATACCCGGAACAGATCCGAACCCGATTAGAACCGACCCATACCGACCTAAAAATTATAAATATCCGAATGGATCTCATCCTTCTATATCTGAAGACCCGATACCCGAAAGACCCGATCCGATTGTATCCGAATAATCCGAACGCCCACCCCTAATTCTCCTCTTACATTTCCATAAATGCTTTTTTCCTTCTTTTTTGTTGTTGTTTCTACGAAAACTTTTTTTCCTCTTTTATAGCAAAAATCTTTTCTTTCCTTTTTATTTTTTTGTCAACATTTTTTATACTCCATAAATGGTTTTTTTATATTTGTTTTTTCCAAGATTAGAAGATATTGTTTCCATACCTTTAATTTTTATAATTTGAGTTTTCTATTTGTTTATTTCAATATTAATCTATAGAAAATAACTATTTATAAATATATTTTATAAGGAATAAATTATTATGTGTAATATACAATTTTATGATAATATTATTTAAAAATAGATATTAAGTATTGGCAACAAAAAAAATATGTAATGATGAAAAAAACTATTCCTACTAAAAATGTGTGATAGATAGAAAGAAAGAGAGTGGGCAAAATTATCGTGAATAATGAGAGATGCGCTTTTGATAACTCTGGCAGCATCAAATACTTCCAAATTTGAAAAATTTGGTTGCGCATGATACACCGCCCAACAGCCAAAGATTTATTTCGATTAAATATAAATAGCATCGAGAGAAGTAATATTTTGGAGACTAACACAAGTGTTATATATTAACACACAAAGGCAAGTCATCGTTAACATCAACAATTACTTCTTACCTGAACCAAAAATATTCTACTGCATTTAGTTCACCAACAGAGGTTTTGAACATTGAGAGAAAAGAGTTCGATTGTTGACGTATTTAATACTTTCGAGCAATGACTTTTTATTATTTTGTGTCGGACACCTAATATAACGCCAATAATTAGATTTTTATGGGTTGCAAAAAAGTGAATATGTGGTTTTTGAATCTTGGTCCACATATGGTTATTAATGATACAATTTCTTTGGAAATTGCAGATACGTCATGACAGTTGGAGTAAGGTTCGTTCGAGGACGATGGAAAAGAAAAGATGATGGTATTTGGAAACATATACCGGAATTGGGGGTTTACAACTACACCGTGCAGCTGGGTGCGAACGAGACATATCAATTCATTGTTGCAAAGATCAAAGATAAAATTGGCTTTGCTAATAAGGACAATATCGAACTAACATATCAATGGCCCAATTGGATGCTCGGTCCTGATTGGAGAAAGGCGGAGCCTATCAAACTCGTGGTCGACGATGACGCTGCTTTATTCATGGACATACATGCAAATTTGGAAGAAGTCTTCTTACGTGTGAGGGTGAGCGCGGCGTGGAAGTACGTAATGTAAATAGTTATCTGAAAAAAAATTACGGGTGGGGGACATATCCCGGGATGGATGGGCGGTAATACAAGAGATAGTGGGACAATAGATTTGTCATCGATTCGAGCAACGCTAGTCGGTCCACCTGTGTACAACTACTGAGTAACAACCGACAGTCCCACCACGTCTGTATTAAGAGAAGGTTGTACCCAAACACTTTAAAATTATTCTTGTTGGCAATTGGTCCGAGAAACATTAACTGAGTTGTTGACTTCGGTAGCAGGACCGACAGAAAAGGCACTTGGGAAACGACCCGTCGTTTATTTTAACAATGATTTTACTGGAGGTAACTTATTTAACCCGATATCCAAACGAATATCATTTAATGACGCAAGCAGTTCTGGATTTAACAACAAAAATATTGCACAAAATGAATATATTATCGGTACTATATATAACAAATATATGATTTAACTATTTGTGCGAAAACGGACTAATGTGGTTAATATTGTACAGAATTGCAACAAGCTGCTGGGGAGATTTCTCGCATTAGCTTAGACAGAAACAGTAGAACAGGAGGCAATCTTTCAGTTTTTTGTATAATAAGCAAACCTTTTGAAGATGCCAACATAAGGTGTTAAGTACTAAAATTGTTTTCCTTTCCCAGGTGGAGTGCGAGCAACGAGCAGTGTATTTGGTGCTCCAGTTTGTGTGGAGGTCAGTGTTTTCCTCATGATATCAGTTTAAGTGAGACATCCCTTGTGTTCAATAGCGGTATTAACGTTAGGGGCAACGATTATAGCTGTATATCAATATTGATCTGTAATCAAAGCAGAGTTTTTGGTAAGAGGTATCATATAACACCAAAAAATACCATAAATAATGTAAGTGGATATGATACCAACGTTTTAACGTTGCAGGAACAGAAGGGGTCAAGCGAGAGAGAGCTATGGTTAGGGCTTCAGTTGACGAATTTGGGGAAGCTAGTGAAATGGCGTCTAACAAATACCAACTATGGCGCGATTTTATTGGCAAGGTTTCAGCTTTTGAGTCCCAGCATCCAGTGCTACCACCATATTACGGTCCCCCTAGTATGGTTTGAGCTGGGTTTGAAATCGGCATCAACATCCATGTTAGCTGACCCCCGAAGCTTAAAAACTCCGAGTCTCAGAACAGCTGCGGCTGATGAGTCTTTGCATCTTACGCTAGTTGGGTCTTATATTGGGACATCAAGTGGATTGGATATAAATCAAACGCAACGACATTTTTGGGTGGAACGTCGACCGATATAGGGAGTACGTGGCTAAGGGAAATGACGAGCGATGAAGTTTTCTCTGAAGATGACCTACTAGATTACAATGAAAACATAGAGGTGGAGAGGCGTATTTCATTAGCGGGTGTGTGTTATTGAGCTAATAATTTATTTCTATCGCTATAAAGTTATTTAGATAACAAAATGGAATTTATTGTCATAGATGATATGACACCTCGAAGAGTAACTGAATCGATCATTCATCTGGCAATAACAACGCCTCCAGCTAACATTGGCAGGCTTTACAAAGGGAAGGGAAAGATTAACGAGTGGATATATGGGCCTCCGATGGTTGGGTATTCCTCACGTAATATGGGGAATCTAACTGACCAGATTGTGCCAGCTGTAGACGTGCAAGTTAACAAAGTGATGCACGAAAGTGATGCTCCTCCTTACTTCGACGATCTGACTGATGAAGGTTATACAATAAAATATATTATACATGATTAATTAGCGTGTTAATTAATATATAACCCGCTACCTTTGTTATGTTGGCGCTAACATGAATTTTCTATTTGCAGATCCTCTTCAGAGGACAATGTGCGATATTGATTACGAGGGTGATGAAATATTTGTGGGTCGTCTGTTCAAAAACAAAGAAGACTGCAAGTTGAAACTAGCTATACACGTAATCAACATAAAATTTAACTTCAAACATCAAAGAACTTGGCCCAACGTGCTTACTCTTGTGTGTGTTAGTGACACCTGCCGCTGGCGCGTTTACTCAACAAAGGTTGAGGAGAGAGAGAGGTTTGAGGTTCGCACCATCTCTCTTAAGCAGACGTGTAGTGTTGATGCCCATGGATATTTCCAAAGAAATGCGTCTACATCAGTGATTGGAGATATAATGAGGGCATGCTTTGGTGGGGTGGGAAGAGGTTCTAGGGCATGTGATCTCCGTCGAATGATACGTTAGGAGTTCAGATTGAACATAACCTACTGGAAAGCCTGGAGAGCATGGGAGATCGCTTTGGGGTCGGCCATGGGAGATCCCTCCTTACTTTCCACTCCTGTTGAAAACAAATATCAACTCCGTTATCGATGTTGCTACAGAGATGGATAAAACTGGTGTAGAAAGGTTTAAGTATCTACTTTTCTCGTTAGCGGCTTGCGCAGAGGGATAAAAATGGAAGAGAAAGGTTATCGTCGTGACAGTAATCACCTGCAGGGGCGGTATGGCGGTTGCCTTGTCACGGCTAGTGCGCAGGACGGTAACTTTCAAAATTTTCCACTCGCATTTGCAATCGTGGATAGTGAGAATTATAACGCTTGGTGTTGGTTCATGCGTATCTATATATTATAGTCCCTGATAAGCCAAATTTGGTGTTTGTCTCGGACCACCACTCTTCCATGTACACAACAATATGCCAGGTAAGATTGGTGGGGTTCAATTTCAAGTTTTCCCTTAAGATTAGATGCGGGGATGTTTGCAACACGAGTTTTTGTGTGGATAACTTGAATTAGACGCCCGATAATATTTCTAAAATATACAATTGCAACTTTATTAGATCGCTAATCAGGTTTGTTTGCATTTTGTCTTTTCTTTTTGTAATTTAAGTTTTATCACGGATAGAATGTTTGAATCGGTTTTTTAATAGGATAACTCCGGTGTTAATGACGATAATAAAACTAATTATTTGCAATTGTCTCTCGTTAACAAGGTATTTTCTTATCTCTGAACACAATTTCTCAGGATAGTAGGAAAGCTTTTATGATAAAATTGACGATGATCGTGTAACAATTATGTGGATGACTATGTTTATTTCCAGTTCTTTGGTACACAATTGATGACATTAGTGAAATTTTAACAAAATTTTGTTCATGCAGGTTTATCCGATGTCGTCACACGCTGCATGTATCATCCACCTCCAAAGATACATACATAGTATTTTAAAGTCCCCGAGCATATCAGTTAACAGATTTTGATAGGCTATTGCTGAATTGCGAGAGGCTGATATTTCTTGCATGGACTATCTTGACGGAATTGGCTTCGAACATTGGACCCATTAACATTTTTTTGGAGAACGATACAACGTGATGTCAAACAACATCTCAGAGTCATTGAAGAAGATTCTCACAAGTGTGCGAGATTTCCTAGTAATATCAATTTTAGAGAGGCTAAGAACAACACTAGTTACTTGGTTTGCGCTTCGACGTGATGCATCTAACATGGAGGAAGACAACATAACACCAAAGGTGTAAGAGATTATTATAGAAATTTTCAAGAAGGCGACTGGTTATTTTGTGTTGAAGGTAGGAGATGGTTTGTACGAAGTTAGGGACGAGAATGACATATAACTTGTTGTGCATCTTTGGGATAAAACATGCACCTGTCGCGAGTTTCAGTTATTGCAGATTACATGCAAACATGCCGTGATTTCGGCGATACGGGAAGAAATCTGAGTTTGATAGTCTGATTGAAGTTCATTACAGCATTGCGTTTCGTAAACGTGGATACGAGGGAATAATTATGCTTGTACCTGATATGGATACTTTAGCTTCTACATCTGTTGATATTGGAGGAGGAAAACTTGCACCACCAGTAGTGAGGAGGCCACATGGACGACCACGAGGCAAGCATTTTTTCTCAAGGGGGAATTCAAGGTAATTATAGCTCTACTAGAAAATATAGCACACAAACATCGTGAGTTGATAATTTATTGATAATGTTGGATGGGAGCGTATAAATAGGCGAAGGTGCACGAGGTGCCGAATCTGAAGTCATAACAAGGCCACGTGCAAAAATCTTATCCTGGTAAGCTAGATTTTTGTCATAGTTGGTGCATTAACATTGACAGTAACTATTTCTTCTCTAATGGTTGATAAAGTTGAATATCCTCTTTATGTAGGGAACTGAGGACAATAGAGAAGTGCAAAACGTTTTGGGGGTGATGTGGCATCTTTTTGGTTAAATTGTGGTAGAAAAATGTCTACAGGCCTGACTCAAAAATAATATTAGAAGTCGTGAACTTTTTGCTGTAAAATATAGAATTATGCTTCAGCATTTCCTTGTAATATGTGCTACTGAATTTAGTCTTGCCATCAATGCTAATGTAGATGCAATCAAAATATTTTTATCTATAAATGGGACAACGTTTCTATTTCATAGTGTGTTACACATAATTTTATCTAACTCGGAAATATGCTTCATGTTTGATTAAATTGTTATTAGGTTGTTCATATATAGTTTTGAGAAATCTCAAATCGCAAACCCTAAATCAGAAAAAAAAAAAAAATCCCAGAAATCTACAAATGAGATTTTGCTGTCGATTTTGCAGAGAAAGAATATAATCAACCACGCGATTTGTTTAGCAAGTTCAAACAGAAGAGTCAGACGAGCGTCATCATCATCAGCGCTGGACTCGCTGGTTAAGCCGCCGCAACTCAGCTCACTTCCGGACGAATCCCTTTCCTACTCCTAGAAGCTTCCGACGGCGTCGGTGGCCGCGTCCGTACAGACATCGTTGACGGCTTCTTTCTCGACGGAGGATTTCTGATTTTCATCACTGCGTATCCCGAAGATAAGAAGCTTTTAGATTATGAAGCGCTTGATTTGCAGAGATTCTACGCCGGTGCTAAGGTTTTATATGGCCAAAAATTTCACACAGTGGCTGATCCTCTCCGACATTTATGGGATTCGGTGGTGTCTCTCACGAACCCGATCGGATCCGTCGTGGACTAAGGGCTTATCGTGTTTACGAAAGCTAAAGATCAGTCTTTGCTTGGGTTCTCTTCTTTTTCCAAGTTAACAGAAGATTCAAGCTTTTTGTGAGAGTGTGTGTAAGTCAAACATTCTTTTTACTTCTTTTTGTAGTTTGGTTAATCACAATACATTTTGAGAGAAAATATGTTTTTTGATTGCTGATTTTTGTAAAAAATTGATTAGTGAGAGACAGAGAGAGAGAGACTGTAGAAGCCATTGATGAGGGCTAGTTAGGAGGACTCTGGTTTTTTCTAATGTTGTGCTGATTTCAAATTCGTTTTGTAAACCTTTGCATAAGAAATCTCAATTTTCTCTTTTGTTACTTGTTAGCATGTGTTAAAATATGTCACTGCAGATTTCATATTTGACTATGTAAATTGAAATTGTAAAGAAATATGTTAGGAAAATCGACTTTTTATCCAAGCAACGAAGAAGAAGAAAAAAATGGAGAGGAAGAGTATAAAAGATCTGGTTGGGTTTAGGTTTGGTTCGGTTTAGGTTATTATTTCGGTTTGATATCTGGTTTAGGTGATTTGGTATCGAATTTAAGTTTGTGGGGATATAAATTTCGAATTTTATTTCGGAGAGAACTTGATCTTTAACTTTAGTTTCAGGGATATCTAGTATGGAGTCATAGTTTGAGAGATATCTGGTGCTATCTCATACTTCTTGTGGGGAAATAGATCGTTTTCCCATTAGTTAACAATCAGATTGTTAAAGAATAAATTGGTGAATTGAATTTTTGATTAATGCGTTAATGTGATAATGTTAATATGTGGGTTATATTCTTAGTTGCATAATTTGAGTTATTAATATTTGAACTGATTAATATTAGATAGTTGTGACAAGACAAACAAAGCGAAGTGTGCTATTAGAATAATGATAATTGCTTTATTGTAAAGTGATAAAGTTAGTTGCATAATATGAATTACGAATATTAGACTTGTTTGTTGTTATATAATTAACAAATTATAAGTCGATAGCATTTATATGGTAGTCCAACAAATGTGACTGTAACGTTAATTACAAGTAAGATTTAGGAAAGTATGGTGTAGACCAAAATCATATGAATACAAACAAATTAAAGCGAGTCATCGATTATCGAAAACCAGAATTTTGTCTGATGCCATACATAAATAATATCCACAAAGAGAAGGCTGGTGGTTCCAAAATATTAGAAGCATAGAAACAAAAATTTGCCAAGATTTCAAACACTACCCCCGCTATACGTTCAATAGAATCGTTCATTGAAACTGGTTGACAAAACACGAGTTCGTTTGCTTGATCTTCGCTCTAGAGCGGCAATATTATCGGCTGCCATGTTACCGATCTGATTATCTTCTGAACCCTGATTGTCAACAGCTCCAACCTGATGATGATCTTGTTTTAGGCCAATGGAGTATAGCGCCAAGTGCAAGATTGTTATACTGCTCAAGCCAAAAGTTAGCACTAGCAATCAGAAATTTTCTCGAAATCTTGGGATACATATATGTACCGTCTGCAATTATAAAGACAAACCTTCAGGTTATTGAGTTGTCCAGCGGGCGAAATCAGTCTTTGTTGGTTGAGTTACCTACAGACAAAATTATAAAATTTAGCATTGGTTAATATTAAAGCTCTCAAACAAACAGCTACCAAGATATAATAGCTGGTTATAACGTTTCTAAAACAATGATTACTACATTAAGCCGACCATAGGCGGTGCGTGGATTCTTTTGTTACATAGGTTAACTAAAATATTAGTATGTTAAATAATTAATTATCGTAATATTGATTATTTAAAATTTTTGATAGCATATAATAAAGTTATATGGGTGACTATTGAAAACCATAGTCCAAAAAAACATAAAATACTTCGTAGTTGAATACTTAAAGTCCAAAATACAAAGGTTTTCAGTGAGGGATGCCAATGCTTGAATTTATGAGCTAGCTCTAAAGGCATTTGGATTGATGATCGGTAATTACCTCAGTCCCATTCACTCCATCTCCTTTTGAGGCACCGATGTTAGCGACCGACCAAATAGATTAAGAAGTATTGATATTTTTAAAACATAATTTTTTTTATTAGTTAAACTTTTTAATATTGATTTTTAAAGAGTTTGTGTATTATTGTATTAATTTCGTTTTAAATGATTTGTTTTCTTTTTTAATTTAACTTTTTCGATATTGATTTTCATATTATTTTTTCTTAATTTAACTTTTGTGATATTGTTTTACAAGGTCCAAGCCCGCCCCACATCATTCCTATTTGAGCCTGGTCTGCGGGTCCAACTGACATCACTAGATATGTATCTCAAATGAGAGACTTTAATAAGAGACTCATGAGACACTTGTCTCTTCTTAATAAATAATTTTTTTTTCTATATCAAAAGTTAATTCAAAAGTTAAATTGCACTAAAATCTATACTATAAAAAATGAATGAGGCTCTCCATGTTGTGACACATCAGCCTCCTTCCTATTGGTTCATTTCAAAAAAAATCCACATGTATAAACTATACAAGGATTTAATTTTATAAAAATATTAACTATAAATAAATATTAACATATGTTCAACTATTTATTATACCTAAAAACTAATAAATTTGACTTTAACTATTTAAAAATTATTATAAATGAATTAAATTCATGTTGCAAATAAGATAAGTAGTACAAGAAAATTCATGTTCGCCCTATCTTTTTCTCCCAGGCACAGCCCCCAAGACAACCAAGTTTCACCGCCGCTGCGCTCCGATTTCGGGACGGATCCCCTTCACCGGCGATCTGTTTCCTGAAGTCGGAGCTTCTTCTCTTTTCTTCTCTTTTCTTCTTTTCTTCTTTTCTTCTCCCTTTCTCGGATTCTCCTTGGAGCCCGAAACTTCTGTTTTTCTCTCTTCGTCGGTGGTCCTGTAGCCGGCAAGATCTAGTTACTTTCCCCTTTGTTTTTCGCGGCCGAGCTCTCTCTCCGGTAGTTTTTTAGATGGGATTTATGGCGCTCTTGAGGACGGAGATCTCGATCCTCTCTTTCTCTCCGCCGGAATCGATAGCTCGTGCTCCGCCACCCTTTCACCTTCGGCTGAGTCGCTCCCTGTTGCAGCCGACCCCTCCGCCGAAACCACCGGATCCGCCGGATTCTCAGCCGCTGGCTTCTCCATCTGCGTCGTCGACTGAGAGACTCCTACCTTCGCCGGAGGACCATCGTGATTTACCCCGAGCAACCTTAGTTGCCTCGGTCCCTGCCGGACATGATTGTGTTACCGGCGAACCTTCACCCACCCGATCGATCCTCCATGTCATCGTTCTTCCCACTAAGCCCAGTTGGGTAGCTGCTCCTCCATCAGTACTGAATCTGGCCCCAGACGTGTGCGGGTTTGTCGGACATAACGATGGCAGTTTACCAAGCCCGATTTTCCAGATCGGCTCTTGCTCTTCCGGTAACGGAGAATTGTGGGCTTGGGCTATTGGGATTTTGAAGGTTGGTTGCTGGTCTTTTCTAATTGGGCCTGGCCCATCTATTGCGATGGGCTTCTGTGGCAATGTGGCCATAAGTGTCATACCTTTACCTCACGAGTTGAGGAAAAATTCCTCCCTGCAATGGGAGAGATCGCTATCCCCTCAGCCGCAGCTTTCTGCTCCGACGGCCGAGAATCTCTCCACCATGGTGTTTTTAGTCCTACTCCTCGCCGGCGAAGGGACAACGGGACAATCAGTTCCCGTCGTTTTCACTCCCATTCTAGTCCGGTGTTGTATTTCTTTGGGTCTGGCCTTTACCATTCCGAGCTCTGTGCCTAAGCCTCCTTTACCAAGTAAGCTCGATTATGTTCTAATATCTTTCTCTGGTTTAGAGAGATCTATTTCAACAATTTCCTCCTTCACGGAGTGTATCTTCAAAAGCTCAGCCTCTATGGCATTTGGAGCTAATTGTGTCATTCACTTGCCTTTATTGGAAGAAGAATGGAAGATCGAGTTGTTTTCACTAGATGTTGAAGCCCTTTATAAGAAGCTTCCGGTTTTCATTTCTGATGTAAACCGTTTAATCTATCATTTCGGCTTTGCCGTGAACTTTATCTCAACGCATTCGGGATATCCTTTGGATCCGCTGTTGAATGTTTATGTTGCTTTCTCTGTTTTAAGCTTTAGTGCTTTCAAGTTCTGTTATTGGCCTCGATGTAGTTTCCAAGTTTAAGATGAATGAAAGAACTGTTTGACGAAAAAAAAATGAATTAAATTCAATTTTAATTTAAAAACATAATAAACATTTAAATATTATCTAATACAAGATTTTTAATATATCATTCTATTTTTTTTTAGGGATTTAATTCTTATTTTCAAACAAATAAGGATAATTAAACATTAATGAAAGTGAAAAAATCACAAATTATGAGATTAAAAAAGTTAATAAGTTAACTCTAACCTATAAAATCGTAAGACACAAAATATATTCTATAAACAATCAAAAATATAACAAATTATATAAAAGAAAAGAGAATAAATAAATAAAAATAAAAAATAATAGATAAAAAAATATAATTTTTTTTTAAAACATGGAATATGAGAAAGATTCATTGAAAGATAAAATAAAATAAAATCTCAAAATGATAAATTGAAAAAAAGTTAAAAATTATTATAATATTAAGATTTAGACAAATAAAAAAAGTATGAAGATTGACGAAAAAATAAATATTCGTAATATAATATATAAAAGGAAGTACAAATATCAACAAAAAAAATAAAGTAGAAAACACAAATTCATAAAAAAACAAAAAAAAAACAGATAGTTAAAATAAAGATCTAAAACATATTCTTTTTTTTCATCCATTTCATTCATTCACTTAAACTTCCAGGTTACAAACGGCAGAGGGAAATAAACATCCTCTTTGATTACTACAGTACATATATTTTTTTTCTTTGATTGAATATCAAATTTATTGATTATAATCTAGAATTTGCTCATTTACATGTGTGGTATGTTAAAAAATCAAAAATAAAGAATGAAGTAAAAAAGTTGTTTTAACATCTTAAGTCTATGATAAAGTAACTTCAAACCACCGACGCATGAGCCCTTCTAGCTTGTGCGGGAACCTGTATCGAAGTGAGCTGATTCTGTTACAAATAGCTTTGTCCATAGCATGAGTTAATTTCTGGTGCGAGACACAGCTGCAGCCATGACGTCGAGCATTTTCTTCCCTCCATATAAAGTAGATCGATGTCTGAAACACCATCCTTAACAGAATATTATCCAGGAGGTGATGGCTTACATGAATAAGGTGGCTCAAACTGTCATGCCAGTCGGGATTTGCTGCTGCTCCCATCAACTTCCCCGCCAAAGCAAGCCATACCGTATATGTGTAAGGGCAAGCATAATAGAGGTGATCTCTTGTTTCATCTGGCTCGCCACAGAAAACATATGTCTGAGTTAGTCCCCAGCTCTGCATACGATCCCCCATGGATAGCCTATCTCGTACTGCTAGCCAAACAATAAAGGATTGCCGTGGGACCCCTTGAGGGAACCAGACAACACGATGCCAATCAGCCTCTTCTTTGCGTGGTCGAATTTGATTCCAAGTGTTCGTCGCCGAGAAAACAGAACGGTACACTCCCTCACCATGATTCCACAAGACAATATCATTGCCAGCAGCAGGAGTTGGAACATTCAGTCCCTGAATCTTAGTACACAGTTCTGGAAAGTGTCTAACTCTGCTCCCCCGAATCTCCCAACTAGTTGATGTAGCTGCAGCAGCTACATACAATTGTCGCGGGACACCAAAAATTCGAGTACCACTCTCTCCCGTGATATCGATCAGCCGGCCTACCTCAAACCAGTCATCGAACCAGAAATGAGTGGATCGTCCATTCCTGATTTCAAATCGTAAGAAAGAGTAAGTTTGGGGTCGTATTTTCAGCAACTTTCTCCACATCCACGTTCCCTGAGTTGTCTCGTTTACATCCCAAAAAGAAGTATGGCGTAACAAATACATGTGAATCCAAGCCACCCAAAGAGAGCCCGAGAGTGAGAACAGCCTCCAAATCAGACTCAAGGCGAAAACTCTAGAGGAGTCTCTGGGTCGCCGAAGTCCTAATCCTCCCTCAGACTAATGATAGCAAACCTCTGCCCATGATACCTTCGATTTATGTGAATCATTTGGTGATCCCGACCAAAGGAAAGCGCTGCACATACTTTCAATCCTATCCAAACATTTCTGCGGCAAGATGTAAGTCGAACTCCAGAAATTGGTGATGCTTGTTATGACAGACCTGATGAGTTGAAGCCTCCCCGCATAAGAAAGAGCACTATGAGACCAGGAGAGGAACCGAGCACGTATACGATCCACCAGAGGTTCTAAGTCACCCACCATTAATGATTTTGTCGTTAGTGGTAATCCGAGATAACGAATTGGGAGATTACCTTTAGAGAGCCATGCCGTAGAAATCGCTTCATGAAGCCCAACGTCCCCCTCACCAGCCACATAGACAGAAGATTTGTTCACATTGATGTGTAATCCTGATATACATGGAAACTTTCCAAAAACAGCCATAACACCTGATAAAGATGCAGCCGAACCTTCTGTGAAAACTAAGATGTCATCAGCAAAGCTGAGATGAGTGAGTCCCACTTCTTGACACTTAGGATGATAACCAAATTCCCCATTTGCCGCAGCCTGATTCAGCATCTTCGAGAGCACATTGTTGAGGATAACATATAGATACGGTGACAGCGAGCATCCCTGCCGAATACCTCGAGCACTAGTGAAAAAACCCTCCACGTCCCCATTAACTCCCACAGAAAAACTTGATGTCGATATACATGTGTAAATCCAGTGAACAAATAGATCTGGGAGCCCCATTGCTTGCAAGACTGAGCGTATAAATGACCATTTAACCGTGTCAAATGCTTTAGCAATGTCAAACTTAATGGCACATTGGGCTGACAGATTAGTTTTGTGATAACCATTTACCAATTCAGACGCAAGCATGACATTCTCAAGGAGGAGTCTCCCCTTGATGAATGCACTTTTATTTGCTTCAATAGCTTCAGGAAGTAATGTCTTCAGTCGATTGGCTACTATCTTCAATCGGTCTATAATCCTTCATAGTCCTTGCATTTTCATGCTTTGGTATTAGTGACAGGATAGTGGCGTTGACTGCACTCGGGAGTAATCCAAACATGAAGAATGATTGTACCGCTATTGTGAAATCAGTGCCAATAACCGACCAAGCTGCGACGTAGAATTCTTTTGTAAATCCGTCCGGCCTCGGAACCTTATAATTGGGTAGAGAAAGCAAAGCTGCATGCACCTCTGATGCCGAAATAGGTTTTACAAGATTAGAAGCTATAGTTCCTGAACATCGGTAGTTGAGAAGATCCCGAAGAGTATCCAGCGGGACATCCTCTGTGTTTTGTGGTTGAGTCTGTAGAAACCTCTTAAAGTAAAAGACTGCTTCTCGTTTGATATCTGACAAATCAGTGAGCACCTCCCCTGTCTCAGTTTCCATGGACTTTATGGCATTCCGAGATGTACGACTTGTCGCTGCCCGATGGAAAGCCACCGTGTTCTGGTCGCCAACACCTAGCCATTTGACACAGGACTTATGGGGAAAGAATTTCTCTTCAACATTCGCCAGATGATGCCATCTCACTGATGCTTCTGCTGCCGCATGAACTGTGTCAGGATTAGGATTCAACAGAGCCTGTTTTTGGCGTGAACATAGCTCTTCATAAGCATTCTTCGTGCGATTTGGCATATCTGCATAGTGAGTTCGATTCAGAGCCCGCAAGTCAAATTTCAGTAGCTTGAATTGCTGCCAGAGAGTGAACCAGTGGAGGCTGTTCTTCCCAGATCTTCGCGACAGTTGGCAAGAATTGAGCATGATCCACCACATAATTAAAAAACTTGAAAGGCTTACGAGCTACTGAGGTTTGTTGGGTGAGTCGAATCAAACATCTAGCATGATCTGAAACGCCTCCAGCATCAAAACAAGCGTAGGATTGGGGAAATACATTCAACCATTCTCTATTAATCAGGGCGCGGTCTAGCTTCTTTCCTATCGGATCACATTGCCTCTTATTCCACCAAGTGAAAATGCTTCCGACATGTGTTAAATTTACCAAATTGCAATTTGCAACCAGATTCTGAAAATGGTGCATACCTCCTTGATGAGATTGTTGATCATAACCCCGAGAGTGCTCACTAGTCTACATAGTTTCATTGTAGTCACCCAACAAGATCCAAGGTTTGGAGAGATGTCCATATGCAGCTCTGGTTTCCATGATTTCATCCCACAAGACCCTTCTGTCTACTTCAAGATTAGATGCATAAACTGCTGAGCATATGAACACATCCCATGTACCCACCACATGAATAGCACATGTAAGAATTTATGCACTCTTATGTAAAAGTGTCGCCTCCACTGCCTCATACCAGCAAAACCAAATACGACCCAACCTATGATAGTCATAATTAGTGTACGATTGCCATCCCGGTAAGGCATACCCCATAATCTGATTGTGTTTTTCTTTGAGCACCCTTGTTTCCACTAAACAACCAAACAAAGGCCTCACTTCTTGTACCCATCTACGAATTACCTCGTGTTTGCATGGTGATTTGAATCCACGCATATTCCAAACAAAGAAAGATGACATAGTTTCCGTGAGGAAACTTTTTTGGAAGCTTTAGCGGCACCAGCGAACTGCATATCTTTCAGCCTATAGATTGGCTTCTTTGGAGTTTTGGGAGCAGACTTTTTGTGGCCTTTTCCTTTTAGCTTCTTTTCCACAGCCATGGATTCTTCTACAAGCTTGCCCTCCTCCACTTCCTCTACCTCCTCTATTTCCTCCTGACCCTCATCTTCCTCCTCCACCTCCTCCTCAGTAATGTTAGCTAGAATCTGGTAACGAGAGGGGGATCCCTGATTCGTAGGACTGATAGGTACATTCTCTTTAATAGGAGAACGACGGGAACCCGAGACTGTTTTCCATTCTGATTCTGTTTCGACAACAGGGGTTGGTACCTCCACTTCCGCACCCAACAGTTCCTTAGTAGTGCTGTCCGAGAAAACAGTAGCATTTGCTAGCTCTTCAATCAAATTTGTGACCACCTTCGCTGCTTTGGTCTCGATATCAGTTTCGCATCCCTGTCTCATCATTTTACTAGACTCATGAATAGCTTCATTTTGTAAGATGATTACCTGATCTCCCTGACATTCCTTTGCAGTATGACCCCATTTCCTACACATCGTTCACTTTGGAGGGAGCCATGGATAACTCACGAGAACCTCCACTGGAGGTCCATCCATGTCCGCAAATTTAATCCTCTCAGTGAGCTGGTTGTGCAGATTGACCTCTACCAGTATTCTTGCCATATTCAGACGCGTACAACACTCCGTTGTGGGATGCAATTTCACAAACTTTCCGGTATTGTTTCCCAGGAATTTGAGTCCTTGTTGAGAATATAGATAGCTCGGTACCTCTTTGAGATCAACCCAGATTGGAATAGCGGATAGATCCGGAGGAGCTTGGGCTGTTTCTGGATTCCAAACATTGACCACCAATGGTACATCTGATATGTGCCAATAACGACGCCTCACTACCCTGGATCGCGTCTGCTCGTTATCAATTTTAAAGAGCAATGTATTCTGACCGATAAACTGGACATCAATCTTACTCGGCTTACCCGGCACAGCTCAGATCCGATTGAATGTGGCATGTATTCTCCCAACATGAGGAGCATCTCCTATGAAGTACCCAACAATAAAACACTTCCCAAGAGGATCTGCCTCATCAAAAATCTCTTCTGGGATTTCCACTGAAGCAATTCCATTATCCCCGACGAACGATGGATTATACAAACCCGACGAGCTGGCGGCCCCTTCAACAACAACGTTCGACCACAGCTGATTAGAACCTTCTGGTGACTGATTCGGTGAGATGGGAGACGAGTTCCGAAGTAGATCTGAATTCGGAGAGGCTGGCTACCCCATCGCTCGTCCGTCACGCATCATCCATTGGGAGAAAATATTACAAAGCATAATATGTACTACAGTACATATTAAAGACTATAAAGCATAATTCAGATAGATCTTCGTGGAGGACTTCAAAGAAAGACTGACAGCGGATCCGAATCACAGTTCAGATTCTTCAATGAAGATTTCCCGACAGATTCGGAGGAGTAAACCTTAGTCATAATAATTTGTGACGTTGATACCCAACTTCCACCTCCGAAATTCGATAAAACGAATCCGGTTGCTTCTTCAGGTCCCGTGCAGACCGCTATGCAAGAAGACAAATCTGTGAAGTAGTTGAAGAAAATTACCGGTGATGATTTTGGAAAGATACCGTCTATCGTGGAGGAGGAAGATGGTGGGCTGATTCCCTTCTATCTTTGGAAGGAAGGTGCAGAGATACTCTCCCAAAGGGAGGATAATGTTACCACGTAATCAAGCTTCTTTGGTACTAGAGATTCTGGACATAAGCTTGTTACTGGAGAGATATGGGCCAGACCCAACGATATACAACACCGGATACAAAGTGTCTCATTGTCCTTACATCGGCGAAGAATAGGACTTGTTGCTCCGAATGGCCGAAGCATTTCTTGGAGACGGAGGATCGATCGTGATAACCCGCAACACATTGTGGGTCAAAAGTTGATGGAGCGAGGCGGAGGGCGAGAGGAGGGGCCACCAATCTTTGGAGGAAGAGGGATGGGAGAGGGTCGATAACATCACCGGGGCAGAATAACAAGAATACTACAAACCACTGAACAACCGGCGACTGTAACGATCTGTCCACCGACAGAGCAGAAAGTGAATCCGGGGGTGAAGGAAGGGAATGGGAGGGTGTAAGCGAGTGAGGGTTTGAGGGTGGTGGAACAGCAGCAAGCGAGAAACTCCCAAGGACATAAGAGGGGGAAGATGGATGAGGATGAGCGGACAGATCTGGCGGATATGGAGGATCCAGTGGATCTGGAGGATCCAGTGGATCCGGAGGATTTGGCGGCTGAGATCGAGCAAGCTTAGGCGAGATGGTAGTTGTTGTGACCCGACCCGGCTATCTGAACCGCGACCGTGCCTCCCAACGAACATCCTATCAGCCATTCTATACTTGGTCAAGTTTCGCGTTTTTAATTCTTTTTGCAATTTCATTTAACAAGCGATTAAACCAAAACAATGCCTTTCATTTAACTTGAATAAAAACACTTGACAAGATTCGGGGTTCATAAATAATGAAGCAGCACAGTTCGCTTAACAATGCATCAAATCATCTAGCTCAACCTAAACGGAAAACACCAAGGCCCATAAAACGAACAACAAGTCCAACGATTAAATAACCAAAACCCCCGATCCATCCATGTCCATCACTGTCGCCGGTCTTGCTCCACTTACTTCTTAGATCCTGCACACTCAACACATAAGAGAGGCATAAGTATTATCACAAATACATAGTGAGTACGGTCATCCCGTAACACCTAGCCAAAGCCAATCACGCAATCATGCAACAGATTCCACATTCACATAAACACTTAAGCAAGTAAACAACAGTTTGCATTCAGCTTGATCATCTAGCCTAACCCACGATCAATCCATTTTTAAGACTCGCGCCTACTATAGCGAGAATACCACATCTCCTAAGCTAGCACATGATCCAGATTACCCTGCGGTTAACTAGACATCAACTTAGCCACGGTAAACACCTCACAATCGAATATCATGTAACACGCTAATACTTATTAAGCACACAAACAACCAAACACACAAACTCACGCAAACACTCATGATAAACATAAAACCCTAGCTATCCCTTGATCCATGGACTCCAGCCACAGTCACGCACTCACCTTGACACGCCTAGGAACTGATTAGTCGAAAGAAGACTCGGTTAAACTCCCGTGGAAACGAAGATAGTCGACCGCCCTACAGATTCCTCGGCTATCGCTCGTCCGTAGCTTACTCTCCTCGGCTATCTCTCGATCCGTTCACGTTTCCTCGACCTAACTTCTGTATCCCCTCGGAAACCCCACAAAATACTTTGATTAGTCCGACGTTACTCGATGGAAACTCGGTACTAAAAGAAATATCCAAACGCTTACCAGATTTTCTCGGCGATAGTCGGATCCGTACAGCTAGCTCTCGATCTCTCTCGACTATCTCTCAGATTACACGGGATAGTAGGATTTTCTCTCGACTAATCTCTCTCTCTCTCGCTCTATTTCCTTGAAATAATACAGCAGCAGCGAGAGAAGTCTCAAAAAATCCTTATATACTCGCAAAACCCTAGTTTATTCCGACTTTTCCTCGACTATAGCCCGTACCAGCTCGACCATCCGCGCGATTAATCTGATTTAAGCCGCCATAAGTCACGGCCCACGGCCCAACTTCCTTTCTCTCGGTCAGTTTCCTTTTTCTTTGGCCAGACCGAACAGCCTCGATCATGCTCGCGAGATTTCCCGTTCCGCCTAGAAAAACCCCGGTTTTCATCGAGAGAATTCTCGGCCCACTAGCCTAGCCCCTTTTCTCCCGACACTTAGTCGTTTTTTCGATACTTTTGCATTTTCACTCGGACTTACCCCTTTCTCTCTCGGATATAGTCCGTCCGTCCCGGCTACGTCCAGTCTTTACTCGACTACGTTCCAGCCATCACTCGACTATGTCCAGTCGACACTCGACTACGTCCTGAACCTCCCATCCGTTCGGATAATCCCTTGATCGAACCTACTAGTTCTTCGGACCACGTCATGTCCGGTTTGATCATTTCATTTTTCTCGGATACGGATGCTACAACTCTCCCCCACTCGATTTGGATTCGTCCTCGAATCTAGTCCTCGGTTTGTAACAAGTCAAACCACTTGGGAAACTCGGATTTCATCCTAGCCTCCGTCTAGTCTTTTCTTTTCTGTCTATCACTCAAACCGGCCTAGCCACCACTGCAAGATCCTCTTGTAACTCCGCAGGCGATTCTTCTATAACCGTCTCACGCTCGGTTATATGCTTCCTTAGTTGTGACACATGGAATACATTATGGAACGCTCCCATTTCCGCGGGCAAGTCCAGTTTGCAAGCCACTGCTCCAATCCGTTTCAACACTTGGTACGGTCCCATGTACCTCGGATTCAACTTAGCGTTCTTCGACGCCCGTTCTTTCCTTTTGTAGGTCATTGCCTTCAGGTAGACCATGTCAACTACCTCGAACTCCAACTCCTTGCGACGCTTGTCCGCCGAACTCTTTTACCGGTCCATTGCCTCTTTCAGCTTAACCTTTAGGAAGCTAATCTTTTCCGTAGGTTCCTCGACCACTGATGGCCCCATTATGCTACGCTCCCCAACTTGTGTCCAACACAATGGTGTCCTACACGGCTAGCCATACAACGCCTCATACAGAGACATCTCGATGCTCTTATGATAACTATTGTTGTACGCGAACTCAGCCAAAGGTAAGTAGTCCTCCCAACTACCACCCTAGTCTAGTACACACGTCCTTAGCATATCCTCCAACGTTCTAATCGTCCGTTCCGACTGCCCATCAGTCTGCGGATGATATGATGTACTCATGTGCAACTTATGATATGATCATGGATGCGCAGCTTGAACCAGAGGAAGGAGAGCTTGAACCAGCGGATGCTTTGCTTGTACCTGAAGGATCTATGACTCGTGCAAGGCTTAAGAGGTTTAAGGAAAGAGTTGGAGGACTACTCAGTCAGGTGATCACGCAAAAAGGAGAAGAAGTCAAAACTACTTTGGTTTTAATCACTCGCCAGACTTCAAAAAATACACAGCAGACTTCAAAAAATACACAGCAGACTTCAGAAAAATACACAGCAGACTTCTGAAGCTTATCAAGGTTTAGTGATCATTTGTACTCTTTTTCCTACTTGGTTTTTCCCATTGGGTTTTCCAGGAAAGGTTTTAATGAGGCACTTGATTCACAAACCTAAGCAAGGAGTTAACCAAAAGAAGGGAATGCCATTATTCAAGCCACATAGTCAACTACATCGTTCGTCTATATAGTCTACTACATATTCAAGTTACATCGTCGAGTTATATAGTAGAGCAACATAGTCAAGATTCTGCCAAAGGAAGGAAAAGCAGTTGAAGAGTCTAGTTGATCAGAAGGAAGGGATCTGGACGTTTTCAAGGGTCATTATGAGTCTAAGAGTCATTCAAACACATCTTTAATTCTAGTCTAAGTCTTCCTAGTTTTTAGCTAAGTCTTTATCGATTTTAGCTAAGTCTTAAACACATCTTTTCTTCTTTATAATCCTTGTAACTCATTTGAGAAACATAACCATCTTTTTATTAATCTTTTTGAGAGTGATTTCTCTTTTGTTCCTTGTGAACTTTTCGATCTTTGGTGCGTAATATCCAAACGATCAAACCGGTTTATCAGAAGTCATTCTGCAGACTTTTGTGTGGCCATTCACCTTCTTGTTCGTAGTTTTCGTTTTAAGCAATTTTTGGGCTTAGGGTTTCATATACCTTAACATCTTACTCTACGAGTTCTATCAACAACGAATCCACCGCCTAGTTTCATCTGAATCGTTGTAAGTTTTGGGCATAGGGTTTTAATATACCTTATCATCTTGCTTCGCGAGTCACTTGAAGTCAAGGATTATCCTTATACCACACCTAGAGTGCATTCTTCTTGGGAAGAATCGTATCATCTGGTATCAGAGCACACTCGAGGTTTCGGTATTCAATCATCCATCTTCTCATCTTTTCATATTCTTATCTATTCATATTATTTGCTATCTATCTTGTAATTTTCGTTTTTATTTCATAACCAGTACAAAAAAAAAAAAAAAAGGTCTAAAAGAAAAGCCAAAAGAAAAGAAAAAAAAAATGAAAAAACCAAAATCAAAAAAAAAAAAGAGAAATCAAAAGGCAAAGATCAAAAGAAGTCTGGTTATTTTTAGATCTTTTCTGAAAATTGTTATTCTTCTTTTCTTTCTATCTATCTGATTTCTGTGGGAACACTATTGGGTTTTTTATCTTTGATTGTTTGGGGATACAAGCCAGATTGGTTGATTAGTTCTATAAGAACTCTAGAGGATCACTGAGGGAATACATATTGAGAGAAACACGTTTGAGGGAAACACTTGCGAGAGAAACACTTGTGAGGATTTTTACTTCTAACTTGTTTGTTGAGTTTTGCAGGAAAAATAAATATGTCTAATCACGATGGAAGCCACGATGGAGAAAGAGAAGCAGTACCTAATTTGCAAATGCAAGCATTGATGGGAGAGATGCAGCGTTTGATGAGAATAGAAATAAATGGAGTCTATGAAAGACTAGAGGAGGTACGTGCTGAGGCTAGACAGAGGCAACCACACGATGTGCCTGCTGGAAGAGCAAGAGAACAACATAGACCATTGAGGATCGAAGTGGAAGATGACTACTACAGTCGTGATGATCACTCATCTCAGGGGAGTCAAAGGAGACGCAGACGTGCTAGAGAAGCAAGGGGACAACCTGAAAACAACTTGAGTGGTCTGAAGCTTAAAATTCCATCATTTCAGGGGAAAAATGATGCAGATGCCTACTTAGAGTGGGAGAAGAAGATTGAGCTAGTCTTTGATTGCCAACACTACACAGAAACACAAAAGGTTAGAGTGGCAGCTACTGAGTTTTATGATTATGCTATTAATTGGTGGGATCAATTGGTGACAAGCAGGAGACGCAATGGAGAACGTCCCATTGAGACATGGGCTGACATGAAAGCCATCATGAGGAGACGATTTGTGCCTAGTCACTACCACAGAGAGTTGCATCAAAAACTCAGGAGACTTGTTCAAGGCAGTAGACCCGTTGAGGACTATTTTCAAGAGATGGAAACTCTTATGATAAGAGCAGATGTTGATGAGGATCGAGAGGCTACTATGGCCAGGTTTTTAAGTGGAATGAATAGAGATCTTCAGGATCGCTTGGAGCTACAGCATTATGTAGATTTGGAGGAAATGCTACACAAAGCTATTCTGGTGGAACAGCAACTCAAGAGAAAGAGTACAATTCGACCATCATATGGTGCTGGATCATCTAATGCTAAGCCGAATTACTCCAGAGAAGATAAGACAGCTCCAAAGCCACGGTTTGAAGCTAAACCAAATGTTAACAGTCAAGAGATTAAAGGGAAAGTCGAGCTTCCAAGGACAAGGAACCGAGATGTTCAGTGCTTTAAGTGTCACGGCAAAGGTCATTATGCCAATGAATGTTCCAACAGAAGAACTATGGTGTTAAGGGACAATGGTGAGATCGAAACTGAAGAAGAGAAGTCTGAATCTGAAACATCTACGGATCTTTATGAGGAGCATGCGACTACTGGAGATTTATTGGTTACTAGAAAGGTTTTGATCACAAACAGCAAGTCTGAAGAAGAAGAGCAGCGAGAAAACTTGTTTCATACAAGATGTTTGGTCAAGGAGAAAGTTTGTAGTCTCATCATAGACGGTGGAAGCTGTACCAACGTTGCTAGTACAACTATGGTGGAGAAGCTGAACTTGGAGACTAAGAAGCATCCCAAACCGTACCAACTTCAGTGGCTGAATGATCAAAGAAACATGAAAGTTACTAAGCAAGTGGTGATTCCTTTATCTATAGGAAAGTATGAGGACGAGATCCTTTGTGATGTGCTACCTATGGAGGCTGGACATATTCTCTTAGGGAGACCATGGCAGTATGATCGCAAGGTTACTCATGATGGATTTACCAACAAGCATTCATTCGGATTCAAAGGTAAAAAGATCATACTTGTTCCTATGACACCACAAGAGATTTATCAGGATCATCTTGCGCTCAAACAGAGGGAAAAGAAACACAAAATGAGTGAACCCCTAAACACTTTACACCAAAAAGAGAGCGAGAGTTTGAGTAAAACCCAGTCAAAGGCCTGTGAGAGCATACCCGTGAGGAAACATTCTAACTTTTTCGTGAGGTCTAGTGAGATTAAGAGATCTTTGCTTTCTGAGCAACCCATTCTTTTGCTTATTTACAAAGAAACTCTTATGAGTTTAACTGACCATGAGCCGGATCTGCCGAGCAAGATTGTTTCTGTTTTGCAGGACTTTGAAGATGTCTTTCCAGAAGACAACCCAAGAGGACTACCACCAATCCGTGGTATTGAACATCAGATTGATTTCGTGCCTGGAGCAGCCCTTCCAAACCGACCAGCCTACAGAACCAATCCTGTGGAGACTAAGGAGCTTCAGAAACAAATCAATGATCTAATGGGAAAGGGATACATCAGAGAGAGCATGAGCCCTTGTGCTGTGCCAGTCCTACTCGTACCAAAGAAGGACGGAAGCTGGAGGATGTGTGTCGATTGCAGAGCCATCAACAACATCACTGTAAAGTATCGCCATCCTATTCCTCGTTTAGATGACATGCTAGATGAATTGCATGGTTCTTGTGTCTTTTCAAAGATCGATCTCAAGAGTGGATATCACCAAATTCGAATGAAAGAGGGTGATGAATGGAAAACTGCTTTTAAAACCAAGCTAGGGTTGTATGAATGGTTAGTTATGCCTTTCGGTTTGACAAATGCACCTAGTACGTTTATGAGATTGATGAACCATGTTCTGCGAGCTTACATTGGAGTCTTTGTTGTGGTTTACTTTGATGACATCTTAGTATACAGCAAGAGTCTAGATGAGCATGTTAATCATCTGAAATTGGTTTTAAATGTTCTTAGAAAAGAAGCATTGTTTGCTAATCTGAAGAAATGCACTTTTTGTACAGATAACCTTGTGTTTTTAGGTTTTGTTGTAAGTGCAGAAGGCATCAAAGTCGATGAAGAAAAGGTCAAAGCTATTAGAGAATGGCCAAGTCCGAAAACAGTTGGAGAAGTGAGAAGCTTTCATGGTCTTGCTGGATTTTATAGACGCTTTGTGAAAGACTTTAGCACCATTGCAGCACCACTCACTGAAGTGATCAAGAAAGAAGTAGGATTCAAATGGGAAGAAGCTCAAGAGAATGCGTTTCAGCTTTTGAAAGGGAAGCTTACTAACGCACCTGTTCTTACTTTACCTGACTTCTTGAAAACTTTTGAGATTGAATGTGATGCTTCTGGTGTAGGAATTGGGGCAGTGCTGATGCAAGAGAAGAAGCCTATCGCTTACTTTAGTGAAAAGCTTGGAGGAGCCACGTTAAACTATCCAACTTATGATAAAGAGTTGTATGCCTTAGTTCGAGCACTTCAGACATGGCAGCATTACTTATGGCCGAAAGAGTTTGTGATTCACACTGATCACGAATCTTTGAAACACCTGAAAGGTCAACAGAAGCTAAACAAACGTCATGCGAGATGGGTTGAGTTCATAGAGACATTTCCTTATGTCATTCGATACAAGAAAGGTAAGGACAATATAGTTGCTGATGCACTATCTCGAAGGTATGTCTTGATCTCTACTCTGGATGCTAAGTTGTTAGGTTTTGAACAGCTTAAAGAAATGTATGACACCGATTCTGAGTTTAAAGAAGTATTTCAAGCCTGTGAAAAGTTTGCATTTGGGAAATACTTTAGACATGAAGGTTTTCTATTTTATGAGAATCGTTTATGTGTGCCTAATTGTTCCTTGAGAGACTTGTTTGTTAGGGAATCACATGGAGGTGGTCTAATGGGGCACTTTGGAGTTGCCAAAACTTTGAGTATTTTGCAGGATCACTTCTACTGGCCACACATGAAGAGAGACGTAGAGAGAATTTGTGGACGATGTGCTACTTGCAAGCAATCCAAATCAAAAGCACAATCGCACGGTTTGTATAATCCTTTACCCATTCCTACTGAACCGTGGACTGATGTTTCAATGGATTTTGTACTTGGTTTGCCTAGGACTAGAAAGGGACGAGATTCAGTTTTTGTGGTTGTAGATCGGTTTTCTAAAATGGCACATTTCATACCTTGTCATAAAACTGATGATGCATCACTTGTGGCTGAATTGTTCTTTAGGGAAGTTGTTCGTTTGCATGGCATGCCTAGAACCATCGTTTCTGATAGGGATACAAAGTTCTTGAGTTACTTTTGGAAAACATTGTGGTCTAAGTTAGGGACTAAACTTCTGTTTTCAACTACTTGTCATCCACAAACTGATGGACAAACTGAAGTAGTTAATAGAACTTTATCCACTCTCTTACGTGCAATCATAAAGAAGAACATAAAAACGTGGGAAGATTGTTTGCCTCATGTGGAATTTGCTTATAACCATTCAGTTCATTCAGCTACTAAGTACTCACCTTTTCAAATTGTTTATGGTTTTAATCCTTTGACACCATTGGATTTAACTCCTTTACCTTTGAGTGAGCGTGTTAGTATGGATGGAAAGAAGAAAGCTGATCTTGTTAAGCAGATACATGAGAAGGCACGACTTAACATTGAGAAAAGGACGGAACAATATCGCAAGCAAGCTAACAAAGGAAGACGTGAGAAAGTCTTTGAGCCAGGAGAACTTGTTTGGATTCACTTGAGGAAAGAACGATTTCCAGCTGAGAGGAAGTCAAAGTTAATGCCAAGAATCGATGGACCATTCAAAGTCTTGAAACGGATCAATGACAATGCTTACAAAATTGATCTTCAAGGTAAGTATACTGTGAACTCAAGCTTTAACGTTTCTGACTTGGTTCCTTATGTTGCAGATGAGCCAGATTTGAGGTCAAATCCTTTTCAAGTGGAGGGGGATGATATGATCATGGATGCGCAGCTTGAACCAGAGGAAGGAGAGCTTGAACCAGCGGATGCTTTGCTTGTACCTGAAGGATCTATGACTCGTGCAAGGCTTAAGAGGTTTAAGGAAAGAGTTGGAGGACTACTCAGTCAGCTGATCACGCAAAAAAGAGAAGAAGTCAAAACTACTTTGGTTTTAATCACTCGCCAGACTTCAGAAAATACACAGCAGACTTCAGAAAATACACAGCAGACTTCAGAAAAATACACAGCAGACTTCTGAAGCTTATCAAGGTTTAGTTATCATTTGTACTCTTTTTCCTACTCCTTGGTTTTTCCCATTGGGTTTTCCAGGAAAGGTTTTAATGAGGCACTTGATTCACAAACCTAAGCAAGGAGTTAACCAAAAGAAGGGAATGCCATTATTCAAGCCACATAGTCAACTACATCGTTCGTCTATATAGTCTACTACATATTCAAGCTACATCGTCGAGTTATATAGTAGAGCAACATAGTCAAGATTCTGCCAAAGGAAGGAAAAGCAGTTGAAGAGTCTAGTTGATCAGAAGGAAGGGATCTGGACGTTTTCAAGGGTCATTATGAGTCTAAGAGTCATTCAAACACATCTTTAATTCTAGTCTAAGTCTTCCTAGTTTTTAGCTAAGTCTTTATCGATTTTAGCTAAGTCTTTATCGATTTTAGCTAAGTCTTAAACACATCTTTTCTTCTTTATAATCCTTGTAACTCATTTGAGAAACATAACCATCTTTTTATTAATCTTTTTGAGAGTGATTTCTCTTTTGTTCCTTGTGAACTTTTCGATCTTTGGTGCGTAATATCCAAACGATCAAACCGGTTTATCAGAAGTCATTCTGCAGACTTTTGTGTGGCCATTCACCTTCTTGTTCGTAGTTTTCGTTTTAAGCAATTTTTGGGCTTAGGGTTTCATATACCTTAACATCTTACTCTACGAGTTCTATCAACAACGAATCCACCGCCTAGTTTCATCTGAATCGTTGTAAGTTTTGGGCATAGGGTTTAATATACCTTATCATCTTGCTTCGCGAGTCACTTGAAGTCAAGGATTATCCTTATACCACACCTAGAGTGCATCCTTCTTGGGAAGAATCGTATCAACTTAGTTCCGAATTCTGCCTGGAACTCCTTCCAAAACCTGGTAGTAAACTTCAGATCACGATTCGAAACAATGCTCACTGGCACTCCATGCAACTTCACGATCTTATCAATGTACATGTCCATCAGCTTTGGTACCCCGTCTGTCTTCTTCATCGGCAAGAAGTGAGCAGACTTAGTCAATCGGTCCACGATGACCCAAACCCCATCGTTCTTATTCTTAGTCTTTGGTAGACCCAGTACAAAATCAATGGTGATCATATCCCATTTCTATTCCGAGCGGTAATGTTTGCAACAAACCGCTCGGAAAGTGATGTTCCGCCTTAACTATCTGACACGTCGAACAACCGGCTACCCACTTAGCCACATCGCGCTTCATCCCGACCCAATGATAATACCTTCTTAAGTCTTGGTACATCTTGGTCATCCCCGGATGAATAGAAAATCTTGATTGATGTGCCTTCTTGAGGATCTCGTCCTTTAACTCTCTCACGTTAGGAACACATACTCATCCGTTCATAACAATGGTCCCATTGTTTGAAGTCTGATACTTAGCCTTATCAATTTGTGACACCTTGTTCAGATCCTCATCTTGCTCCTGAGCGATCCGAATCCTAGTCAACAAGTCAGCTTGATCCGCGGCTCCCAAGCCCAGTGGTTCTTCCCCATCTGTTATTGCACTCAGCCGCAATGTCCTTAGGATCTTCACAATGCTACCTACGTCACGTTCTACTGATAAGCTGGCACTAATCCGGCTCAACGCATCCGCGACCAGGTTGGCTTTTCCCGGATGGTATGCTATTTCTAAGTCATAGTCCGCTACCAATTCCATCCACCTACGTTGCCTCAAGTTCAGCTCAGGTTGAGTAAATATATACTTTAAATTCTTATGGTCCGTGTATATCTGCACTTTCTCCCCATAAAGGTACGACCTCCATTTCTTAAGTGCAAATACCACAGCTGCCATTTCCAAATCATGCGTAGGGTAATTCCCTTCATACTTTAGCAGCTGTCGCGAAGCATATGCTATTACCTTACCATTCTGCATCAGGACGCACCCCAACCCCTTTCGTGATGCATCCGTGTATACCACGTATGGCTCCCCTGGTTCCAGTAACGCCAACAATGCTGCACTAGTGAGTAACTCCTTTAACTTCGAGAAGCACTCTTCACACTCGGCCGACCACACATACATCACGTCCTTCCCAGTCAGCTTTGTCATTGGCTGAGCCATACTTGCAAAGCCTTTGACAAACCGCCTATAAATCCCGGCTAATCCCAGAAAACTTCGTATTTCTGATGCATTCTCTGGTCTCGGCCAATCCGCTATGGCCTGAATCTTCTCTGGGTCCACGGACACTCCATTGTCCGACACAATGTGGCTCAAGAATCCTATATGCCATTGCCAGAAGCTACACTTACTAAGCTTGGCATATAGTCTATGTTCCCGCAACTTTTCCAGAACCTTCCTCAAGTGACCTTGATGCTCTTCTTCACTCTTCGAGTACACCAAGATATCGTCTATAAAGATGATAACAAACTCGTTCAAGTACTCCCTGCATACGCCATTCATCAACTTCATGAATGCAGCTGGCGCATTAGTCAAACCAAACAGCATGACCACGAACTCGTAATGGTCGTACCTTGTCCTAAAGGCAGTCTTACGTATGTTCGTCTCTTCTATGGGTATTTGATGGTACCCTGAAACAAAATAAATCTTAGAGAACCAAACAGCTCCCCTTAGTTGATCCAACAACTCATCTATCCTCGGAAGTGGATACTTGTTCTTCACGGTCACCCGGTTCAGTCAACGGTAATCGATGCAAAGTCTAAAACTCTCATCCTTCTTTTTCACGAACAACACAGGTGCACCCCACGGTGAACTACTCGGCCTAATGAACCCTTTTTCCAGCAAGTTCGTTAGCTTCTTCTTTAGTTCCGCCATCTCGGCTGGCGCCATCCGGTATGGTATCTTGGACAATGGAGTTGTCCCCGGCTCAAGTTCAATCGTGAACGGATCTGAACGTTCTGGTGGCAGTCCTGCCAATGCTTCGAACACGTCCTCGAAATCTCGCACCACCGGTATACTACTCAAGTCTACATCCGGTCCCCCTTCTGTGGTAGTGATCGTGGCCAGATAAGCTTCACAACCCTTTCCTATGAGCCGTTCTGCTTGATTGCCGACACCACCAAACTTCCCGAGGTTGGCCTAACTCCTTGATAAACCAAGACCCCTCCGTCTCTCTCGAACCGCACCCTTCCCCGGTGACAGTCCAAATGCGCTTTGTACTTGCCTAGCCAGTCCATGCCCAAGATCACATCGTATGACTTGACATTGCAAATAATCAAATCCGTCGGCATGTTCACTTCACCGACCCAAACAGAAATGTCCTTGGCCGTCCCTAGTGAGTACATCACTTGGCCTCCGGCCGCCCTCACTGATCTGAAGTCCTCTCCAGGTTCCTTCCGGAACTCCCCTTTCCCTACCATTTCTGGATTCACGAAGCAATGACTCGCTTTCGAGTCAAACAAAACATGTGTTTCCACCTCACCCATTAGCAAGGTTCCTACACATTCGTTCTCTAGAATGTTAAGACACCATATTACCATACAACTCGAAAAATAATCACGGAAAACCATAAGTATAGTACTTACCAGTAATCAAATTAGACGTGCTTGGCTCGTCGGTCGCTGTCATGGTGGCCGCGTACACTCTCCGCATGATGGCCTGTCTCTTGGCTGGTGGCGTAAGCGTATCTCCTGCCCGCTTCTCTTGCGACGCAGCCTGCTCTACCACACCCGCCTTAGGACACTCACGCTTGAAAATGCCCCGGTTCCCCACAACCATAGCACACCCGAACCGCACTCTCACTGCTGGACACGCGAACCACACGCAGGTCCTCCTCCGGACAGTCTCAAACTCGGTGCACAAAACTCCCGCACCTGTGACATCCTCTCGTGCCACGCTTACACTCCCCAACGTGAGCCTTGCCACACTTGCTGCACACGTTGCGGCCTCCGGTCCCTTTGCTCGGGGCGTTCTTCCCGAACTTCCGGTTGTGCCCACTTGACTGGCCTGCCTTAACCACGGTCATCCCTGCCTCGATCCTCATCGAAGCTTCCTCGGCCTGTCCCGACTCAGCAGTGCCGCCTTTTCCACTAGCTCGGCCACCGTCCTGAAATCTCGAACCTGGCATCCATTCCGCAGCTCCATTCGCAGTCCACTCAAGAACCTACGAATCATCTTTTCCTCGGTATCAAACTCACGAGCTACGTACTTTCTCAGCTGATTAAACTGAGTCTCGTACTGCCTCACCGTCAGCGTCCCTTGGTCAAGGTACAGAAACGCCTTCTTCAACTCGTTGTAAGCTTCCTGGGAGAAGTACTTACTCCTGAACATCGCTGAGAAGGTCTCGTATGAACAGTCCACGTTCACCAGCCTCCCAACGATCCCTTTCCACCACGTGTGTGCATCTCCCTCCAGGTAATGCACGGCTATGTCCTGCTTGTAGCCCTCCGGACACCGGATAGACTCAAAATTTCTTTCCAGCCTCATCCCCCACACGTCCGCTTCAATAGGCGTGGAACCACCAGAGAAAAACTCGGTGCCCAGCCTTGACATGTGGTCCAAGACCTTGAGGTAAGACGGAATCGCCACGACTTGATCCACCCCCTCCACAGCCACGTTCCCACCCACCGGTTCCACCACTTGTGGTGCCACTGCCGCGATATCAGCCCCGACCGCAGCCGCATCTGCAGCAGCAGCAGCCGCATCTGCAGCAGCAGCAGCCGCAACATTCACAGCCGCAGCCGCAGCCTCAGCCGCCGCAGCAGCCTCAATCTCATGCTGGTTCCCAACCGCATTCTCAGTTCCAGAACTCTCTGAGTTCCCAGCACCATTCAACCTTGCGGCCCTTGTCCTTCATGGAGCCATCTGCAACCAGAAACCACGGTTAGCTCGAATTTAACCCAACCAGAGTTCACAAACTCAACACAAAACCTTACCGCGAGACCTGACAGTGAAGAATGGATCGGACCCCCTTAACCCCACACAACAACAACAGCAAACACTAACTAGTCCTAGAAACGTGAATGCTCTGATACCAACTTGTGGCGACCCGACCCGGCTATCTGAACCGCGGCCGTGCCTCCCACTGAACATTCTATCAGCCATTCTATACTTAGTCAAATTTTGCGTTTTTAATTCATTTGGCAATTCCATTTAACAAGCGATTAAACCAAAACAAAGCCTTTCATTTAACTTGAATAAAAACTCTTGACAAGATTCGGTGTTCATAAATAATAAAGCAAAACGATTCGCTAAACAATGCATCAAATCATCTAGCTCAACCTAAATAGAAAACACCAAGGCCCATAAAACGAACAACAAGCCCAACGATTAAATAACCAAAACCCCTGATCCATCCATGTCCATCACTGTCGCCGGTCTCGCTCCACTTACTTCTTACATCCTGCACACTGAACACATAAGAGAGGTATAAGTATTATCACAAATACTTAGTGAGTACGGTCATCCCGTAACACCTAGGCAAAGCCAATCACGCAATCATGCACTTAAACACTTAAGCAAGTAAAACAACAGTTTGCATTCGGCTTAATCATCTAGCCTATCACACGGTCAATCCCTTTTTAAGACTCACACCTACTATAGCGAGAATATCACATCTCCTAAGTTAGCACATGATCCGGATTACCCTGCGGTTAACAAGACATCAACTTTGCCACGGTAAACACCTCACAATCGAATATCATGTAACACGCTAATACTTGCGAAGCACACAAATAAACAAACACACAAACTCACGCAAGCACTCATGATAAACATAAAACCCTAGCAATCCCTCGATCCATGGACTCCAGCTACAGTCACGCACTCACCTTGATACGCCTAGGAACAGATTAGTCGGAAGAAGACTCGGTGAAACTCGCGTGGAAACGAAGATAGTCGACTGCCCTAGAGATTCCTCGGCTATCGCTCGTCCGTAGCTTACTCTCCTCGCCTATCTCTCGATCCGTTCACGTTTCCTCGACCTAACTTCTGTATCCCCTCGGAAACCCCACAAAATACTTTGATTAGTCCGACGTTACTCGACGGAAACTCGATACTAAAAGAAATATCCAAACGCTTACCAGATTCTCTCGGCGATAGTCGGATCCGTACAGCTAGCTCTCGATCTCTCTCGGCTATCTCTCAGATTACTCGAGATAATAGTATTTTCTCTCGACTAATCGCTCTCTCTCTCTCTCTCTCTCTCTATTTCCTTGAAATAATGCGGCAGCCGCGTGAGAAGTCTCAAAAAATCCTTATATACTCGCAAAACCCTAGGTAACTCGGCCATAACCGACGTTTCCTGGTTCGAGTAGGTTTTAGCCCGGTTTATTCCGACCTTTCCTCGACTATAGCCCGTACCTGCTCGACCATCCGCGCGATTAATCTGATTTAAGCCGGCATAAGTCACGGCCCACGCCCCAGCTTACTTTCTCTCGACCAATTTCTTTTTCTTTTGGCCAGACCGTGAGATTTCCCGTTCCGCCTAGGAAAACTCCGGTTTTCATCTAGAGAATTCTTGGCCCACAGGCCTAGCCCCTTTTCTCCCGACACTTAGTCGTTTTCTCGATGCTTTTGCATTTTCACTCGGACTTACCCCTTTCTCTCTCGGATGTAGTCCGTCAGTCCCGGCTACGTCCCGTCTTCACTCGACTACGTTCCAGCCATCACTCTACTACGTCCAGTCGTCACTCGACTACGTCCTGAACCTCCCATCCGTTCGGATAATACCTCGACCGAACCTACTAGTTCCTCGGACCACATCCTGTTCGGTTCGATCATTTCATTTTTCTCGGATACAGATGCTACAGTAACCATCGGAGGATGACGGAGAACGGATGTCCGATCTGCAGAACACAGCTTACCGGCCGGAGAGATCGGGAGAATCCCTCGCCGTTCAGACATCAAGGTGGCAGGAGAGAGGAGCAATCACGCCGGTGTAGGAGAGAGGGCGACGTCAGGTTCCAGAGGGATCCCGAGAAGAGATGAGGACGTCAATGGTCAAGAGAGGAAGGAGGGTGGTCAACGTCGGGACTCCATTCTTCACGGCAGAAAGCTTGGACGGTGGCCTCGGGGAGAGTGCATGTGAGAAAGAAAAAAAACTAGGATGGACTATAAGACAGAAGGACAGTTTCTAAAACATATTATTTGAAACTCAAATTAACTAAAATCCGTGCATAGCGCGAATTCTCTCTCAGTATGAATATAATAATTGATTAAATACTCTTTTGAATATCTAATAATGGAGATGCTCTGAGTATCTTTACGGCTCGGACTTGCTCAACTCGTATCTTATCGTTAAAGTTTTTAAATCTCGGGATTTCATTGGTTGAATAAACATGAAAGATAATTATTTTTCATTGGAAATCAGATACAATGTTAACTGAATTAATAAAACATGAATATCTCGTTTTCACTGGCAATTAAAAATATATTTATTCACATGACCATAGTCTAGGTTTTTATTAGAATGTTTAAAATATTTATATATAATAAACCAAAAAATTGATATCCGGTTGTATTGGAATTGAATGATTTTTCTAAGGCGTACCGATCAGTTTTTGCTTTGATTTGTTTTGTCGAATTTTAGGTCTGTGCCATACGACGACAATGTCTTTTGCAACTGGGTCCCAAATCCCATGAATTACATTCCCTTCTATGTATGAATAAGATGTTATGGATCGATTTCGTAATTTAAAGTGTGAATGCAGATTATGTAAGCAAGATAATAAGTTATGGTTGTATTTCCGATATAAAGGTTACGATCATTTATGTATAAAATAAGAAAGCTTTTTATGAAAGTATTATTTGGTACGTGTTTTATATCCTAATTAGCCAAGATCTAAATTTACTAAAGTACGATGTCCGGGGTAATTTGGATACTATGTATAAATAAGCAAATAGTGTAAAAATTATGAATTTCGTTGGTGACTTTAGGTATGGTGGAATGATTTTGTGATTCAGCAGCTTTTTTACCAAATTTTGCAGTTGCGCAAGGTTAATGAAAATTCTAGGGTTGATTGGTAATATTCTTGTTCTGTTAAAAAAATGTCAGTCAGAGTAATTAAGCTGGAAAATAATTCAGCTGATGTTTTCTGTTGGATCCCGTTTTCTTCTAGATTTTCTCTAGTTTGACTCTTCCTTTTCAAGATAAATTGTTTTGGTTTTTAGGCTTAATTTCTAATTTGTTATAGTCTGAATCGTTTTAGTTTGTGAATCTTATCGATGTATCCCACCTCTGTATTCCCAAGGTTTTTAATAAAATTCAGATGTTAAAAAAAAAAAAAAAAAAAAAAAATTCAGCTGATGTTTACTACTAGTATATTCCGTTATTAGACACTTTTTCTAACTCATTTTACAGGATAAGGCACTTCTTGAAAAGAAGGCACTTTATGTGTTTTGTTGAACATGAAAAGACAAAACTATCCTCACTTTACTCTGTGTTTAACTTATGCCGTAAAATTTCTTTATCTCGCCGACTCCTATCTCGCCGACTCCTCTCGTCCCCAAAAACCTTTCTGTCAAATTCAGATTCCATCGAGGATCTTAGTCAAAATCCTTCACCCAGAGAATCGAAAGATGCTAATTTCTGCAGAAGAAGCCTCTTATGTTTGCCACAAACCACCGCCACGCCGCTTTGTCTTCTCTCAAACCACAGTGATTGATGACTTCTAAAGTTAACAAATCTACATTCCTACTTCCGATTACGGTGACAAACAGTGACGAACGACGGCATATACTCCGATATGGCAGGTACATAAACCATGAAACCTTCAATTTCTGAATTCAAATTTCAAGTTGATACTTTTTATTGTGTTAAATATTTGCTAATTTGGTCTTTGTTTCCCAATTACTTATGTGTTTGCTCGTATTGGCTTTGGGCTTTGTTCGAAGACTTGCATGTTTTTTTTCTTAGTGAGTGAATGTGTATTATTGCTTAGTTAGTTAACTTAGCATGATTCAATGTTTGTTTCAGACCGTGTTTCTCTCAAGTAATTGAATCTTGTGTTTTTTTTCTTTAGTTGCTCCAAATTCTACTTTGATTCTATTGAAAATCACTCCTTTTGCAGATGTTCTACGCACCAGCAAGAGAGAAATGGTTGTGGCTACACGAGGTTTGTGTTCTTCTCTTTTGAAAATTTACTTCTATAAGCAGATTATATCTTGCCGGTCTAAAAATAGTGTAGCAAAGGAAAGTCTTAGAGCTGTGATTGAGGTTGAAGAATACTGTTTTATATCTTCGTAGAGTTGTTGTTGTTATAGAGTCTCTGAGGTCTGCAGAGTCTAGCTTACGTGAATTTTTCATGTTCTTGCTTGTTCTCTGAGATTTTACTGGATCCTTTGGATCAGAGGTAGAAAAGAGGCAATAATCAGTTCTTGTGGTGTTATTTTTTCCTTAGTTTTGACTAGAGTAGTTGCATCATGTGATGCTGGTCGAGATTGTTTCTTTGACTAGAGTAGTTGCATCATGCGATGTTGGCCGAAATGGAACTTGACAACTTGGGTTGTTCTGTTTTGTTCTTTACAGATTTTTTGACAAAATCAGCGACTTGCGGACTGCTTTCGTTTGGTTAAATTGGTTTTTGATGATTTATCCAAGCTACATAGTCCACGATCATTTGTCCATGCTATAAAGTCCACCATACTTTATCCATCGTAACTAGTCCACGGTACTAGCGACTAAATATGCAACAATATCATGTTTTCTTTTAGTTTAGTAACCAAAAAATTAACTTTTTATTTTAGATGGTCCTGTCTTGCTTTATATTAAGTTCATAACCATGTCTTTCTTTCAACAAATGTCAATGAGTTTTCACTAGAATTTTTATGTGTTGTATCCATAAGAGTGTGTCCATATTTTTCGTATCCATGAGTATTTGTCCATGGTAGTCTGTGTCCATGCGTTGTGTCTTTGTTTTTGTGCCATAGGCTCATCTCCACGATGTCAGGAGAAGGTCCCTGGAAACAACGACAGCTACGTCTTCCAAGTTAAGCGCACCGATGGCCTCACCGTTCTCTGTATGGCCGAGGAAACACCCGGAAGTAAGTCCTCCATCTCCTTTATTATTCGATTTGTTCCTCTGAAAATTGCTTTGGCCCGAATTTTGAGCTCCTCTTCTGGGTATGGATGCATCATTCTGGATGCGTCGGCGTGGATGCAAAGGTATGGACACATCTGTCTGAACATTAATGTGTGGACAACTATGTGTGTACACTATCTACTACCGATAATGTGTGGACAATTATGTGTGTTCACTATCTACTAATCGTATGTTTAGAGTGTGTCCATTGATTTTCTCCTTTGACATTATTTGCCTTTGGTGACTACCAATAACTGAAATCATGAAACGTGAGACAGACGTAAAACTCTTGCTCATTTTGATAAGTTTATTGGATGATTTTTTTGTTGTATCAATTTGTTCAAAATTGTAGTGTCTAGTTTTAGTTTGTTTGGATCAATTTTACCCTTGAGATTTTGATACCAAATATCATTTGCCTTTACAGGACGTAAAACACCTTCTGTTGATGGAATCATAAACTCAGGTTCTGAAGAGTTCCCGAAGCTCTTCTTCGAGCAAGAGGAAATCGCTATCCATGTTCATGATTTTGTGCACAATAGTTCATGGACAATATGTTGTGGATAATAGCTCATTGACAATAGGTCGTGGACAATAGTTCATGGACAATGGGTCGTGGACAATAGCTCGTGGACAAGACGTCGCAAACGCAAACAAGAAGACGTGGATATGATGCCAGTACCTCCTCCGAGAATCCTGAAAGTTGATGACTGAGTCACACTTCAGATTGACTCCAGCTTTCATCCATCGTCTAATCTGATGCCTCTTGTTCTTGTTCAGCTGCTGGAACAGAGATTTGATGACACCATAGCCGACTCTTCGAGAAAGACAATGATGTATTGTACAAGATCATTGTGTATGGACAAGTATTTGTGGACGATTTATATTGGATAATGTGTTATGGACAAGATCACGTGGACAGTTCATAATATAATAATAATCAATCATATTATACCATGTTAAAATAAAACAGATAGAAACTGAGTTCCTTCTTGTTTTCAGCACCATATTTCAATAAATATTCTAATTTCAAATACTGACATGAACTGAAATTGTTAAAGACATCAATGAAGTGTTCTTCGTGGAAGATTTTCCGTTCAATGATAGTGAAGGCTTGATACACTTATGTACACACATCTAATAGATAGTAGTAGTGGACACATTCTAATGGACATGATACACTTATGTACACACATCTAATAGATAGTAGTAGTGGACACATTCTCATGGACACACCTCATGGTCATAATCTTATGGACACAATCCAATGACCACGACTAAGATAGAAACAGTAAGAACAAAACGATTACTAAAGAGCCTCAGTCTTTACAAAAAAAAAATAAAAAGATGGAGTAACATAACCTCTCTATAAAGAGAACAAAGGCGTGACTGCATTTATTTATGATGAGAAGAACACGTCGTATGTTTCAAAAAGAAACTAAACCAGATTGAGCAACATGTAATACTATTTAACGCTCAAGCTTCACTAACTTGTATCCACGCATGGACGAAATATGAATGGATGAAATAAGAATGGTCAGCATTAGATGGACAAATACAAGGTGTAAAAAGAAGATTTTTTTAATGCCAATTTATGTGTCCATGTCAAACCATCCATATGTACACGTCCATTGTAGTGGATCCTTCCAACGTCGTCTCCACCAATAGCGAAAAGACATGCATGGACAACTAATGATGGACAAAGACATGTATAATGGACACACTCATATGCGTATCTATCCATTTGGATACATACATATATGAACAACCGTGATACGTGTGTATACATACACTTGGACAGAGCTACTTGTGTAATGGACACAATCACATCGCCAAAACAAACAAACATACACAACCAAAAGCGTTTGCACGAACACATGAGTGGACAACTAATGATGGACACAGACATACATAATGGAAACCTGATCTTATTGCAATGAAAACAACAATATGTGTTAACGAAATTGCCAAATTGTACATATGAATACTACTGTATGGACAAATTCAAATGGATATATGTACTTAATCGTCAAAGAGCGCTTTATTGGAAACACACAAATACATGTACAAAACCATGCGAGTATGAACTATGCCAAAATACACAAGGATGATGGACACTGTAGAATGGATACAGACAAACATATTAGAAACTCATTGATCCGAAAGATTATGTAGATGGTGAAGATGAGAACCCTCCTTCAATAATTTATGCAAGTTAAAATCAACCATAAACTCGTCTACCCATGGATTTACGACAGGTCTTATATAGATCTAGAAGACTTCAGATTTCACTAAATATATTTCACTAAATCTACCCAAATTGATCAAATCGATATTAATATAAATGGTGTAGGGTTTTGCTGGCGGAGGTGACAAGGAAATTGGCAAAAATCGATGTGAGATTGGAGAAAATAATGGTGAGAACAGCGAAGATGACAACATGACCGGTGAAGATGATGAGGAGTTCGGCAGAGAGAGAGAAACTTGTTTCCAATCAATTGTTGAAAGGATATAATAGGAAATCAAGTGGCCAAAATAACTCAAAAGTGCCCTACTTTCAAAAAGTGCCTATTTTATAACATAAAGTGGCAGAAGTGCCTTAAAATAACATAAAGTGGCAGAAGTGCCTTAAAACGTAAATCTCTCTATTCCATCACGTCTTTTAAGATGTTTATTCATATGGCAATATGGTCCATATCCTCCAAGTACACGGGTCAATATAATTAAAGCACCATAACATTATAGTATTATTTTCGGTCTATAGTTTAACATCATAGGAGAGATATATTTAAGCTTAGCAAGTGTAAACGCAACTGCAAACACTATTATTATTTCCGAGACAAACGCCATTCCCTTTGTACTTTTGAATACAAAGTGGTTGGCATTCTTGAAAACTGTATGGCTTGCTAAGCAGTAAGGTCACACTACATGTTCTTACGTTCGCTCCATCTGCACTTGGCAAAGCCAAAAAATCTAGACCACAAAAAATAAATATATATTATTAAAAGAGCTTACAAAAGCATTTAAAGTATATCAAATAAACGAACGATCGTATACTATTTGAAAATGTTTAGTTGAAAAGTATATAAACCTATAATTCTAAAAATATGTACGATATTTAGATGTCAATTGATCATCGTACATATATTCAACTCCCAAAATGTCCAGTCACACTCATTATCCATTTCTTCTTTCTTACTTCGATTCTGGTGGAATCATTTTTTTTTGTGAAGATAAAAAAATCTCTGTCTCGGTTGTTTTTAAAAGAACAGACTGAAGAATGACTTGACTATTGCTTAAACGATCCAGATGCATCGATTTCAAGAATTAATATTTGATATTTATAACATGTTCAGTGAATTAATTACCTACAGGCCATACGAATTCTTACCTGAGAGAACAAACATGGAGATGAACAGATACCAAAAAAATAGTTTTGCCATGACTTGTGAAAACATAATCTACATCACCCATCTTTGATCAAAACCCAACCGCAAAAGTAATGCGAGTCTTATTTTTTGTGAGTCTTATTTTTTTCTTTCATGCATTTTGAGTCTCATGCATATTATTTATGGCATAGAAAAAACCAAAAAAATCGAAAATTTTGAAAAGTGCCAACTCATGTAATTAATTCAATACCCTAGTAAGTAGTTCTTTGATGCATTTGAATAAGTCTTGAAAGTAAGAAAGAACCATGTTTGGATCACTTCACTTGTCACCTAGAACTTGGTCAAAATAGGGTCTTGAATTTGATAACCAACTCTACTCACTTGAACCGAATTTTAAAATCTAATTATCATGCCTTACATTGAAAGTGAATTCATGGATAATATACATATTTGAGCTTTCATACTCACTTTGCCACCCTCTTGCTAACTCAAGTAGTACTCCCTCCTTACCTTACCTCCTTAAAAGCCAAATGTTCTAGTGATATTGATTATGAAGCCTTGTTTTGATTGAACTTAGCATAAAGTATTAGGTTTGAAACGACAAGTTTAGGCTCTCATGTAGATTCTAGCTCTTGCATTTTGGAGCTAGCTTTAGGCTTAGGAATTGGGGTGTGGTTCGTGGTATTGCTTGTTGCTTTGGGATGAAACTTTATGCTTGCATTTAGCATGTTGAGTTGTGGAAAGGAGTAGAAAGAAAAGGGTGATAAAGGCTTAATAGAGAATAAGGGAAGCATAGTTTGAAATAGTGGATCTTGTGTGATCAATTGTATAGCTCTAAATTTTAAAAGGTTACAGGTCGCCTTAAGAAAAGAAAAAGAAAAGAATCAAAAGAGCCAAAAGGCCAAAGAAAAGAAAGGGCTACCTAGGAATAGAAAGAAGAGCTAAGTTTGTAAAAGATCACACCATTCGCTATGAGATAAAGGTTGAAGAAGATTCCCCTTAGAGCTTTAAAAGAAGAAGTGGATCGAATTTCATGGGTTTAGCAAGACACAAAGAGCCTTGGGAGAAAAGGGTAGCTTTAGAGGGTTGAGTGAGCTTAAAAAGAAATAATGAGAGGGGTTTAGGGCCATTGATAGCATTATGGGTAGATTAGAGTCTAGTCTTGTATGCATCACTTGTCTTTTACCTTTAGCATTATGTTTGAAGTTCAATCATTTTGAGTGAAACCCTTGTGCGAATTGGAAGCCGCATGAATTGAGATCATTCTTACATCAAAGCCTAGTCTCTTAGTCAAATGAATTCACTTGCATTGCATTGTCATGATTCACGGTTTGCAATTTAATGAATGTTAAAGAGTTGGTTGGATAGGGAGACTTATCTTGATTGAGTTCTTTATGCATTTGATTGTTGTGATAAGCATGGCTAACTCTTTTGGAGTATGATGAATTCAAGTGCATCTTAGAATTAAGAACTAGAACATTGAGTTGATTATGTTTGTTGGTATTTTTGGATATTAAGCTCCCACTTTCAAACCTCTCTCTTAGATTTCTCATGTTTGTTTGCTTGAGGGCAAGCAAAAGGTAAGTTTGGGGGAGTTGATATACTCATAATTTAGCATATTTTAGAATTCACTTTAGATAGCTTTGCATGTTCTTATGCATTCATTTAGCCACTTCAGTCCCATTTGCATCCATAATAGAGTTTAGTGAGTTTTATCTTAGGTTGTTGCATATTTGTACATATTGAGTCTTTATTAGGTGTCTTGGAGGCTTGGAGGACCTTATGGAGTGATGGATGACAAAGAGGAGGAAGAGGAGTCGCCAAACAAGGAGAAGAGTTCTTTTGGGAGCGTATCGACCTTCATATCGAGCTACCAAGGTCGATACATCCTGGCAGGGAGAACGAGAAGATCGTGAACGAGAAGTCCCAGCCGAAGAACAAGAACTGGCGTATCGAGCATTCATGTCGAGCTACTAAGCTTGACACGGCCTTTGAAGACGATCTTTAGCAGCGTATCGAGCTGCATATCGACCTAGCAAGCTCGATACGCTGCCCGATTTTCAGACTTAAACCGAGTCAATACCCAGTTTCTTCTGGGTTGACCCGGTTCGTCCAGTGTTCCCTATAAATACCAAATTACCTAAATTTTCCTACAAATCTTTTAATCTTTTGTTCTTGCTTAGAAAACTTTTCTCTTTGGTTTCTAAGTGATTTTGTAAGACATTTTATTAATTTTATGCAATTTAGTGTTTATCTTTCTTAATCTTTCATCTCTATCTCTCTAATCATGTTTATCTTCATCTCTTTCATAGGATTTGAGGGTCTAATCATGATTAGTGAGTAGTTTCATTAGGATCTAAGGATGGGTTAGATTTAGGGTGTTTCATGGATTTACCTTGATGTCTAGGATTAGATTCTTTCATTTCCCTCCTTGTTTAGTGTTCTAAATGCTAGTTTAGCTATGATCAAGCTAAAACTAGGCCTTAGGGAATTT
>JAHZTW010000004.1:72075621-72090044 GCA_020283515.1 Alliaria petiolata | reverse complement strand
TTAACTTATGTAAGCTTCGGTCCTGCGGAGGTGGTTGGCGCTGCTTCCTTCCTTTTATCCGGCGAATTACACGTGTGGAAATACACGTCTTCTTCAAGCTCATTGATACGTCTAAATTTTATCTTCACTAGAAAGTGAAGATCCAACTAAGGCGGAGAACCTTTAAATTTGTAAAGCCTCAAATAGAACATCAATTGTATTGTTACACCGCGATTGTTTTTAAAGATCAGTCCCAAGGGAAATGAATAGCTCACTAAAAATTCATGAAAATACCAGTTGGTATCTCAGACAAACGAGTTTTTCCTTTAGTCATCTTCTTCCTTTTTCATGAATTTTCCTTGTTTCACTTCTTATTCCATAGCCATCCCAAGTCCTCAAGCTTCACTAATCTCCATAATACCGTAAAACACACACAAAATTCAATGTCAATGCAACAAAATGGCCTAAGACTCTAAGATGACACTAAAAATACTCAAAAGCACTAAAATAACTTATATGAGATATGAAACGAAATGAAATGAAAACCAAAAAAAAAAGTGTTAAAATGTCTAAATCCTACAAATATCACTAACTTTTATCTCTTTGTAATCGGGCATGTTGTTGGGGTTTGTATTTTAAATCCAATTTTAAAACTTTGTCTACTTTGTGTTTTAGTGAAAATTTAGTTGACAAAAAAATTAAAATTTTGATACGTGTTAATAATAAAATAAATATAAATATTGTATCCGAAAAATAAAAATGAGAACAAACAATTAAGAACATTAATTTTTTCCAAAAAATAAAAATTAATGTACCTATATGTTAAGTTTGTTTGAAATAATTTAATTATTATTTACTTTTTAAAAAAAAAATTAAGAAAATTGGAAACAAATGATATTTTTCTATATCTGTGTGATACAAGATTTTCAATGAATAGATTATCCTGCCTTTTCCATGAATAGATTATCCTGCCTTTTCCAATGAATAGATTTTCAATGAATAGATTATCCTGCCTTTTCCAATTTGGATAGATTTAAGATGAATTTCATAAGAAATTAGTATTGTGTCTATCATCAATTTTCGAATTTTATAAATGTAAGGGCTTGTTTGGCAAATTTTTATTTGTCGCGGATCCTATGTTTTAGCAGATAAGAGATCATTCCAGATAAAAGTACCTTTGTTGGTTTCTATTATATCTTATTATAATTGTATTAAAGTCTTCTGAATTTTAGGTTTCTAGACTTATCATTTTAAGGGTTGTTTGGGCTGTTATTGATACACCCAATGAGTGGTAAAATGCCTTTTGACATTAGATTCTTTCATTTACAATATTAGTAGCTGCACTTTATGTTGCAGATTTGACCTTGTTAATCTAATAAATGTATCAATTGTTATTTGAACTGTGTCATTGGGCTTGCTATACAAATATATCGATCTATATAGAAAATGGAGTACTTGATATGGTCCTTTAATGGTGGATTCTTTTTTTCATATTAATAGTTGCATTTGACATTCGCTTCAATTTCTTTTTGAGTAGTTTAATTAGTACATCAATCATTGTCGTTCTCATCGCATCAGAGAACTTGTGACTACATATTTATCGATATGTATTGGAAAGATGTAAAGAATCACATGAAGATATAATTAATCTCGATAAGACATTAACCAAAATATGCAAGTTTAACCTGTCAATTCTAATTAAAATTGTTATTTCCAGTAAACTTTCGTCGTGTTTTTCTCATTTTTTTGTTTGGAATTTTTTTAAATTATCTTTTTCATTGTTGCCGGTTAAAGTTGCAGAGTCCTCTACTTTTCATCTTTTTGATCCTCTATTTGTTATAGGAAAAATAGAGGAGGATTACGACACGTGGATGGCCAAGATTAAGAGTTTCTTTTAGTAAGGATCTGAAATGATAAAAGCCGGGGTGCACAGATTTTAGAAGGCATCGTGAATCAAGAGTGAAATTTCATCATCTTCTTCTCTTTTCTCTGTAATTGAGTTTTGTTCATCAATGTTGAAGATCTTTTCTTCTTTCTAGATCGTTTGCAATTGAACTAGAGATTGTTGTTTTAGGAACATCAATTTTCTGTATCAAAGGTATCAGAGCTACTCTTTCCTCGGAATCAATGGAGGAAATAAACGATTCTCTTGGCTCACGAATCTTCGACGCGATCCAACTTCTGTCGACACCATGTGTTACTCCACCGTCACCAGTTCCATCGATTCCAGTCACCAACATCGCACATGGTCAACATTCGATTTCTGGTACGCCGATTCATTACTCTGGAGTTTTTAGATCGAAATTAGATTTTCCTAGGTTTGATTGGGATAAGGCGAGTTTAGATGTTGTGTGGGATGATCCGATTGCGGAATTGAAGAAATTGAGAGAGACTGATGGAATTGTGGAATATCATGAGAAATTTGAGTTGATTAGACCTCGTGTCAGTCTTTCTGAAGCGGTCTTGGTGAGTCTCTATTTAGCAGGGCTGAGAATGGATACTCAGACGAACATCCGCATGTTTCGACCCCATTCAATCCGTGAATGTTTGCTGGTTGGTCGTTTGTATGAGCAAGCTCACCCTGAGAAGCCTTGTAATCACGGCTGTTCTAACTCCAAGAACAACAATGGTGCTGAGAGAATTCTACCTTTTAAGAAGGAATATGAGTTTCGAAGTGGTAAGTTTGGGGCACCAGAGAAGCTTAAGGACTTTCAGGATAAACCACAAGGTCCAAAAACTACTCTTGCGACATCCAGTGCTTTGTGGCTGCCAAATGGAGAGGATACACCACAGTCTGCGCTTGGTTTCGACGTGGAAGCGACTGGGACAACTTCATCAGTTCAGAAAATCGAACCGAGTGGTGTGAATGATATGGCTCATGACACAGAAGCAGTTTCAGAGATTGATTCGATTCAGGATATTGAAATAGAACCTAGTGGTGCTGAGGAGTTGATTTTGACAAAAGCGATTCAAGACGAAACCGATTCAGATTCACTGAAAGACAAGGAAGAGATAGATATGATATAATCGATTTGGGCTAAACAATCTGTTGAAACAGAAGCACCGATTATGGAAGCTGCATTCCTTCAAAATCAGAAAGGTGAAAATTCTGGGAATACATTTTCTCCGGTGGAACATGGTGCCTTCGTTCTGTTTTCATGGATGAAAGAGGAAGATGAGCTCTCTGATTTTGTTATGGCCAAATGTCAATGGGAGCCTGGTGGAATCACAAAGATGTTTTGGAAGTTATTNCTCAACTTCTTTGTAGAAAGTGTACATGTCCTCAACATACTCCACAGCGGCAAGGTCATTGCCTTTGTCCACAGAGTCGATATCCAGAGTCTTGGAAGCAGCCATGCTCTGAGCATTAAGAACCGAAGTGTATGTCACTTGCTTCTTGGACGCATCTTTTTCTTCTCCTCTTTAGCCTTTGCAACCTCGTTTGTATCAGGACTGATCAAAATCACTTCGATAGGTTTTAATGAGCTGATAGCTAATGCAACCGGTTTTTTTCTTGGACAGAAGGTAACTCCACAAACCATGAAAGAATTCTCAAATGGTTTCTTCTTCCGATGTATTTGTATTTGAACCTTCTGGATTTGATAAGTTTTCTTTTCTTTTCCATTTGCTGTACTTGTTGTTTCTCTTGAGCATACTATCAAACATATGGTAGGCACGAAACTTGGACTCAACACCTTCTGATATCTCCTTGAACTCAACCACTTCCAATTCACCAAACACATGAATATTCTTCTCTCGATGAACCACAACCTCCACTAAGTCATTTGTAAATCTAAGGCATGGTTCCATGAAAGAGATTTGTACCTGAGATTGGGGAACACAATTAGGCACTGCAAGTGATTCAGTGGTCTCATGCGATGCACACTTGAAAGTGGCGTCAATCTCCGATGTTTCAATTTCCTTCGATCCTGCCAACAAACGAATAGCATCGATCAGATCAGTGACGTTGTTGGCGATCCTGGCGTGTTGGCGAGCCAAGGATTCTTCGAAAGTGTGTCTTCTTTCCAGCATCTGGTCAAGTCGCGATCCAAGAGAATCATTGATTGCCGCCATTGATTCCGAGGAAAGAGAATCGTGGCGTGTTGGCGATGTTGGCGACGTTGGCGACGTTGGCGATGTTTCAATTTCTTGCGAATTTATCCGCAAGCGAATAGTTTCAAGCAGATTAGCGATCTTCTCATCAATTGTAGCCATTGATTCCGAGAATCGTCTTGCTTCTGATACCTTTGATACAGAAAATTGATGTTCCTAAAACAACAATCTCTAGTTCAATTGCAAACGATCTAGAAGGAAGAAAAGATCTTCAACATTGATGAACAAAACTCAATTACAGAGAAAAGAGAAGAAGATGATGAAATTTCACTCTTGATTCACGATGCCTTCTAAAATCTGTGCACCCCGGCTTTTATCATTGCAGATCCTTACTAAAAGAAACTCTTAATCTTGGCCATCCACGTGTCGTAATCCCCCTCTATTTTTCCTATAACAAATCCTCCCTGTTCGAAAAACTTTGACCTCAAGGTTTATATGAAAAATCCTTTGTAGCTTCAGCTTGTCCTTAAACCACCGTTTCCATGAAGTTGAAACCCAATTGTTGCTACCAAACAAATCCAGATGTGTCAAGCGCTGAAATGTTCTTCTATATTTCTGAACTTCAAGATCTTCTTTGATTCTCTTTCTAGCTTCGTGAACCTCTGTCTCTAGCATTGGGACATGTTTTACCATACAACTTTCCAGGCTGGGAACTCCAGGCACACTAGCTGCTCCTGTATCTTGTTTTTTCGGTTTCAAGTACTTCCTGAACACAGCATGTAGCTTGCTCTCCCCAACTCTCGAGTGAATGAAAGCTAAAAGCTTTGAGCAATCCATGAGCTGATAGCTATTGTAGCCTGTGTGGAATTTCAGAGTATCAGTCCAAGCAGGGGTCTTGTTCAAGAAGTATCTTGCTGTGTAGACTTCTGAAGCAGCGAGCATAGAAGGGCAGAACATCCACGTGTCGGAGTGCATCATACCAAACTCAGCTAAGAAGTGAACCGTGTTCTCCGTTTCCGGGTCAGGAATCGCTGCTATGATGAACCTTACAATGAACACATACTGTGTTGGAACCGTCAAGTACCATTCCAGATCTCCCAAAATGGTCTTCTCCATCACTAGAATCTGCTTGTTGTTGTAGGAGGTGTCTGTGACATATAACAAATCATTGACCTGAGGAGGCCAGATATCTGCATATTTCGAAGCTATGAGCAAAGCACTAACACCCACAAGTCGCAGTTCTCGTCTAGGTACAGTTTTCAGAGACAGGAAACGATCAACTATGTTGATGGTGAGGTAGAGAGTCTCAGGGGACAGCTCAAACTTGATATGAACGTCTACAAGCCAATCTATAAGAATTGATCTCATCTTCTCATTAATCTCAGGCTGAGTATGCATATACATTTGAGGCTTGCTCTCATTCTCAANTTCTCCGTTTCCGGGTCAGGAATCGCTGCTATGATGAACCTTACAATGAACACATACTGTGTTGGAACCGTCAAGTACCATTCCAGATCTCCCAAAATGGTCTTCTCCATCACTAGAATCTGCTTGTTGTTGTAGGAGGTGTCTGTGACATATAACAAATCATTGACCTGAGGAGGCCAGATATCTGCATATTTCGAAGCTATGAGCAAAGCACTAACACCCACAAGTCGCAGTTCTCGTCTAGGTACAGTTTTCAGAGACAGGAAACGATCAACTATGTTGATGGTGAGGTAGAGAGTCTCAGGGGACAGCTCAAACTTGATATGAACGTCTACAAGCCAATCTATAAGAATTGATCTCATCTTCTCATTAATCTCAGGCTGAGTATGCATATACATTTGAGGCTTGCTCTCATTCTCAACTTCTTTGTAGAAAGTGTACATGTCCTCAACATACTCCACAACGGCAAGGTCATTGCCTTTGTCCATAGAGTCGATATCCAGAGTCTTAGAAGCAGCCTTGCTCAGAGCATTAAGAACCGAAGTGTATGTCACTTTCTTCTTGGACGCATCTTTTTTCTTCTCCTCTTTAGCCCTTGCAACCTCGTTTGTATCAGGACTGATCAAAATCACTTCGATAGGTTTTAATGAGCTGATAGCTAATGCAACCAGTTTTTTTTCTTGGACAGAAGGTAACTCCACAGACCATGAAAGAATTCTCAAATGGCTTCTTCTTGCGATGTATTTGTATTTGAACCTTCTGGATTTGATAAGTTTTCTCTTCTTTTCCATTTGCTGTACCTTGTGGTTTCTCTTGAGCATACTAACAAACATATGGTAGGCACGAAATTTGGACTCAACACCTTCTGATATCTCCTTGAACTCAACCACTTCCAATTCACCAAACACATGAATATTCTTCTTTCGATGAACCACAACCTCCACTAAGTCATTTGTAATTCTAAGGCATGGTTCCATGAAAGAGATTTGAACCTGAGATTGTGGAACACAATTAGGCACTGCAAGTGATTCAGTGGTCTCATGCGATACACACTTGAAAGTGGCGTCAATCTCCGATGTTTCAATTTCCTTCGATCCTACCAACAAACGAATAGCATCGATCAGATCAGCGACGTTGTTGGCGATCCTGGCGTGTTGGCGAGCCAAGGATTCTTCGAAAGTGTGCCTTCTTTCCAGCATCTGGTCAAGGCGATCCAAGAGAATCATTGATTGCCGCCATTGATTCCGAGGAAAGAGAATCGTGGCGTGTTGGCGATGTTGGCGACGTTGGCGACGTTGGCGATGTTTCAATTTCTTGCGAATTTATCCGCAAGCGAATAGTTTCAAGCAGATTAGCGATCTTCTCATCAATTGTAGCCATTGATTCCGAGAATCGTCTTGCTTCTGATACCTTTGATACAGAAAATTGATGTTCCTAAAACAACAATCTCTAGTTCAATTGCAAACGATCTAGAAGGAAGAAAAGATCTTCAACATTGATGAACAAAACTCAATTACAGAGAAAAGAGAAGAAGATGATGAAATTTCACTCTTGATTCACGATGCCTTCTAAAATCTGTGCACCCCGGCTTTTATCATTTCAGATCCTTACTAAAAGAAACTCTTAATCTTGGCCATCCACGTGTCGTAATCCCCCTCTATTTTTCCTATAACACTATTTCATCTTTCACAAATCTTGGACTATGGGCTACTTTCTCTGTTTCTCATGCTTCTCCGTTTCATTTGAATCTTCTTTCTAGTTTTTTCAATATATGTAGTAAAATCATTCAGAAACCTTTATGAAGCTACCATCTTTAGTTTATGTCATTCTTTCTACAGTCTCATGCTCCTCCATTGTTTTACTTCTCATTTTTTCTATGTTTCTTGTTTCTTTTCTTGCACTATATATCTCTTCAATCCATCAGACTTCAGTTTTTTTTCTTTAATCTCTTGAACCTTTTTTTATCGATCTTCAATAGTTTCCAGTTTTACCATTGACAATTATATTTTATTCTTTTTATTCTTGTTTACAGTCAATATATTTTTGAATGTATTGTTGTCTTTATGAATAAAATTTCATGATCATCTCCCTTTTTGTTTTTTGGTTTTAATTAAAAACAAGTTTTTGTGCGGTCTTTCTAATTTTTGGATTGCTTAGTGTGTGATTGTTTGAAAAAAATTGATGTTACAAACATGTATAGACATTTATCCAAGTTATCCAACTTGATAGACAACTATCAAAATATATAGCCACCTATTAAACTAGATAAGTAACTATAAATATAATTAGTTTTTGTAAGAACTGTTTGCATGTATTCAAATATAATATTTTTCATATTTTATCATGTAGAATTGGAAATATTATAAAACAACACATGTTCTTTTATTACTTGATAAAATTTTTAAAAAAATATCACCTCAAAAAGTTTTTTTTTTAGATTTGAAAAAGACTAACACCAGCTCTTGAATATTCTTACAAAGGCATATTTTTAATCTTCTCCTCTATGCCACATGATTGAGAATTAGAACAAATTGTTTGATCTCTGACCATATGTACTTTTTAAAAGTATCTTTGATGATGCGTACAATTGATAATTGACTCCGTTTCATGGAGTATATTCCCCTGAAGTCAAGGTATCGGGATCAAATATATGTCGTCCTAAATCGTTTGGAAACAATACGACTTTGTAAGATAGATTGGATGGGGGGAAACATTGACATGATGTAATTCACAAAATCCTCAGACATATATTCATTAAGCTTTATTTCTTATGTGATGATATATATATTTCGTTATTTTCTTCTGTTGAGCAATGGATTATTCAAAATGGATTTCTTCAGTAGTAATGTTTTTGGCTATGCTTTTGGGTGTGTTTTTTTTTCCAAAATGGAGACAATGATTTTTTTTGTAACAAAATTTTTTCCGGTTATGTTTTGATCAAAGTTGGGAAGCTTGGATTATGTTTTGTGTGAGATCGGTTTCATATACGGTTTTACTTAATGGCCATTTAGTAAAACCGTATATAAAACCAGTATCACACATAACATAATCTACATCACCCAACTTTGATCAAATCCCAACCGCAAAAGTAATGCTTCAAGAAATTTTCATTACATAAAAAAACCATTTTCTCCATTCTGAAACAAAACACACATAAAATATAAGCCAAAAACATTACTTGTGAAGAAATCTGTTGTGAATAAACCATTGCTCCTCTCGAAAAAATAACGAAAATATCAAAATTCACACATAAGAAAAACAAATTCAGTGAATATATGCCTAAAGATTTGGCGAAGCACATTATGTCAACGTTTTCCCCCATCTAATAAGCTTTGCAAAGTTCTATTGCTTCCAAAATATTAAGATTATATAGATTCAATCTCGATACCTTGATTTGAGTGTAATATACTACATGAGACTGAGTTAATTAGCATATGCACGCATCATCGAGATATTTTTTAAAAAACATTAATGGTCTGAGATCAACCAATTTGTTCTGATTTTCAATCATATGGAATAAAAGATAAGTTTCAAAACATGAATTGGTAAAAACATTCAAGAACTTGTGTTAGGTTTTTCAAAATCTATAAATATCATTTTTAGGTGATATAGTTTTTTTGAAATCTATCAATTAATAAAAATAATATTTGTTGTTCTATGATGTTTCTATTTCTATATGATAAAATATGAAAAAACTATTAAATTTGCAAACAGTTTCTTACAAAAACTAATAAATTTTATAATTATCTATCTAGTTTGATGGTTGTCTATCGATCTTCTTAGATTTGAGACTTATTATGTTATTAAACACCTGTTTTGATTGACTACTTCAAATAGACAGGAGCATACTTCATATATTTACAAAACCAACTGATTCATCATATGATTAGTTTTTCAATAATATAAAATTTTAATTGTAAATAGATTTTAAAGACCACGAATATAAAGATGTGGTAAAGCAATACTTTAAAGTAAAAAAAATGCAAGAGCTATAAAAAGAAAATGCAAGAAATAAATCATGTGACACTATTTTATAGTTATAATTTCTTACAAGATAATTTCTACGCTTTTTTAATCACAGTTTGTCAAAAATGCGCGATGATGTGTCACTGTCATGTACTGCTTGTGGTTCGATGACCGATACAAATCTCTGATAAGTGGTGTAAGTGGTGCAAGGTGTCCGAACAAAATTTTGCAATTTCAATCACAATGGTGGGACTGGTAGCAACTGCCATGACAGTTTGATACACATCGATTTTTGCACAAACTTTAAAAGCAAATGCAATATGATCATCACTTAAGTTGGTAATCAAAGCTCTATATCATTTAGTTTTTCAATGCTTTTAGTCTGTGAAGAATTGGATGAACAATACATAACTCCAAACGGTTTTTTTTGAATTTCCAAATTAATATTTCATTTTGTTACGAGTAATTAAAGTACTAACAAATTATATTGATATATCATGGTTTTTACCCTTTTTAGACCATGATATAAGTCTTTTTATAGAGTCTTTTGGCTATTTTCGAGTCTATATAGAGTCTTCATGTACAATTGGAGATAAATTGGAGATTTGGATACATTTTGAAGCTTAGTGGAATGAAGTCGGATTGAAGAAACACGATGAGTGTCGATCGACACCCGGATTTCCAATTTCCAGAAGCGAGAAGTTTCCAGTTTCGAGTTCAAGAACGGATCTTAACAAAAGGACATATATTTGACTCCTTTAGAGCAAATTTGGAACTCCTTTATTTTCTTCTATTGATTTATTTTATGCTTTCTATTAAAATAATGATTTATGTTTCATTAATCATGTCTTAGTAGTTTGTTAGTTAGGTTTAGGGTTTTTCAAAGGTGATTGATGAATAGTTAGGTCGAATTAAATTGTTAGGATAAAATCATTAGAGTTCTTCATCTGATTTGTGTTTAATGCTTATTCTAGCTTCATGACCTAGAATCTGATCTTAGGTTAATTAATAGATGCGAGAGTATTATTGATTGCGTGAACTAATGTTAGATGAGCAAAATACCTATTCGCAAAGAGATTTGGTTTAGAGATTTTGTGAAAAATCGAACCTGAACTTTAATGCTTGTTTGAATTGATAGAATTTGCAAAGAGATTTGAGATTCTAGGGTTTAGACATAGAAAGTCTTCGCAGCGAGAGTTGGTTGATTTTATTGTTGTGTTTCGAGTTCAAGAACGGATCTTAATATTTTTCTAACATTCTGTCTAGACCTGAAATTTAGATCACCTGAGAATTTCCCTAAACCTAGCGTTTTGTCTCCTGAATTTACAAAGTCTTTTAATTGCTTTCTATCTTTTAATTTAATCTTTTTACCTAGCATAATCTGAATTTAGAAACCTTAGAGTAGCATCTACTTCCCTTGGGATTTCGATACCCCTTATACTACGATTGCATTTGCTGTGCACTTGCAGTAGTTTTATTAGGGTAAAACCTGAGCCCTATCAAGTTTTTGGCACCGTTGCCGGGGAAGTAATAGCTTCCTACGGAATCTAGTACTAGGATTTTGACTAGGTTTTATTTTTATTTTTGTTACTGATTTAGTTTCCTAACTTTTGTTTCAGGTGCATGCCCAGTACCAGAAGCAACAAGGAAGAGGAACTAATCGCACTGAACCAGGAACTAGGTCGTCTCGAACGTACGAACCGCAAGTCCGCACGAGCGTGGAGCGACACCCTACCTTAGTGTCGACCGACACCGCTTGTATCGATCGACACCAGACCCAGACCGAGATGACAGAGCATGTGATCATGATACGCAACGAGGCAGGCGACTTTGTTGACCTACAAGGTAACAGAAGGAACGCCCAAAGCCAGAGAATTGATGAGGCTGGCACCATCATCATCGACCCAACAATACAGGCTGCAAGAACACTTGGCGAATACAACCGCCCAGACCAGTTCTATGCTAATAGAGCCGCGATCCGTCCTCCTGCATTTCAGAGAAATGACTTCGAGCTGAAGCATGCTCACTTCACACTGGTGGGGCAGCATCCTTTCCATGGTCTTCCTAATGAGCATCCGATGGACCACATTGAGAGATTTGAGGACCTCGCATCAAGCATCAAGGCTAATGGAGTGTCCTATGATTATCTTTTCTGCAAGCTGTTCCCTTACTCGCTTACTGGAGAAGCATCATACTGGCTGAAGCAGTTGGATCCAGGATCCTTGATACCTTGGGAAGACACAAAGAATGCATTCTTATGCAATTTCTTTGATGACGCGAGATCAGAGGAGCTAAGGACGAAGATAACCACGTTCTCCCAAGGACCTGCTGAAGCATTCAAGGCTTCTTGGGTGCTATTCAAGGCTTACCAGAGAGATTGTCCACATCATGGTTTCAGCGAACCGCAGCTTATCGGTATCTTTTACCGAGGGATCGATTGGAGATATCAGATGGCTTTAGACGCTGCAAGCAATGGCAACTTCAACACCAGATGCCCAGCTGATGCGGTGGTGCTTATAGAGAATTTGGCCTCTTGTAACAGCACCAGAAATGCAAACTTTGAGATAAGACAAAACGCTGGAATAACTTGAGGAAGCCAAATAGCTGAGTTGAACAGGAAGCTGGATCTTTTGGTGGGGAAGAAGCAAGTTCACTTTGCTAATGAAGTAGAGACCTTTGAGCCAGTGCAAGAAGAAGTCAATTACATCAATGGTGCTGGTTTTCAAGGACAGAGATTCAACAATTAGCAAGGCTATGGTTCTTACCAGAAGCCATTTTAGAACAACAACTTCCAGAGAAGCTATGGTTCTTCTTCTTACCAGAAGCCTCATGCACAAGACAATAAGATGGAGTCTATGATAGAGCAGATTCTGGAAGGACAGCAAAAGATGACAGTAGGCTTTAATGGGAAGTTTGACACATTATATCAAGATGTGACTGGAAAGATGGACGCCATGTACCAAAACTTGAATGGGAAATTCGAATCTCTGAACAACCATGTCAAGAAATTGGATACTCAAGTTGCTCAAACTGCAGAAGCTGTTCATAGGGAAGAAGGTTTCCTTCCAGGGAAAACTGATACTAATACGAGACACCACGTGAATGCCATCACGATTCAGAATGAAAGGAGCCTTCAAACAGAGCTGAAAAGGGGTCTAAATGCTGAGGAAATCGTGGAGTTTCAGGCTGAAGAGGAGGAAACACGAGTTGCAGAGAAAATGTCGATCGACACCACTCTGTGTCGATCGACACCACTAGAAAACCACGACTTTTCGAGCTATGACAGACCGAAATCAACCAAGGTCAACACAAGTTTGTCGACATCAGATGCCAGTGTCGATCGACACCAGCTGGGTGTCGATCGACACCATGCCTAGACCTCGCCAGAACGTGCTGAAGCTTCAAATATTGCAGAGGAAAGGGTGTATAAACCAAAAATACCCTATCCCCTGCCTCCCAGAATATCTAAACAGGAGAGAGAGGAAGCTAGATGCAAGGAGATGATGGATAAGCTGATGGTTGAGCTACCCCTAGTTGATGCAGTCAGACTTTCACCTGCATTAAGAAGATATGTCAAGAGAATGGTAGTCAATGGTATAATCCCTGAGGAAGGAGCATTGCTTACCAGAGAGATGAATGCAATTCTCTTGAACATTGTTCCAAGGAAGAAGAAGAAGGTGAGAGTTTCAGAACAAGTCTGTGCTGTAATTCAGCGGAGGATTCCAGAGAAGTTACCAGATCCAGGGAACTTTGTGCTAAATTGCTCAATCTCAACAGGAAGGTTTCCTCGTTCTCTCTGCGATCTAGGCTCAAGTATCAACTTGATACCATACTATGTTGCTGTTAGACTTGGAATGATTGATTTCAAGCCAAGCAGAATCTCTCTTATCCTAGCTGATCGATCAAAGAGAATTCCAGAAGGTGTTCTAGAAGATGTTCCTTTGAAGATTGAAGGCTGCATTATTTCCACAGACTTTATGGTTTTGAAGTATGATGAAGAACCTGCAGACCCTCTTATTCTGGGAAGATCATTCTTGGCTTCAGCTGGTGCCATCATTGATGTGAGAAAAGGGAAAATGGAGCTTGACTTGGGTGATGTTGTCATGAATTTTGACATGGACAAGTTAAGGGGACCTTCCACCATCGATGGTCAATCGTTTTCAGTAGAGTCGCCCATGGATCAAGACCCAATCATGGAGCATTCAGACGACACTAATGCTGGGAATGTCAAGGAGCATGATTCTAAAGAGCAAGTGAACAAACTGGTTGTTCAAGAGGCATTAGCTGAGAATTCTGAGAAAGTTGTTGAGATTGAAGACTGGGGTGGAAATGATCATCTCTTCAAGACTATGAGCATAGAAGATGAAGCTCTAATCAATGCCAAGTTGATGGAGGAAGACGTTTTCATCATGGAGACAAAGATTGCGGAGCATAATTGCAGCAAAAGATCAGAGATTCGAGCTACAAAGTTGGTGTCGATCGACACTACTAGTGCCGATCGACACCCTTCGCGGATCACACCAGAAGCTGTTTCCAATACTTCAAATCCACCACCAGTGATCAAGCAGATGCCTCCACGTCCTATAGATCAGAAACCTCGAAGGAAGCAAAGGTATGTACTTCCTGAAATCAATTCCAAACCTCCGGATCCTCTCAATAAGCACTTTAAAGGTTCAAAAGATGCTTCACACTTATGCAAGCCACAAGATTCTCGTAGAAGGCTTGGTATTTCTTTTGATAATGCTGAAGGAAAACGAAGTGTCCCACCCGAACTCAAGGCCCACCCTGCTGTTGTTCCTCATTTCCTTGGTCATTTTCATGCACCTAATGCATATACACCGCCATGGATGAGAAGACATTCGTCAGGGAAGCATTCTGATACGATCATGAGAAGCAACAAAGATGATCAAATGGGAGCTAAGCTTGAACCTGAGGAAGCTATGCTCGAACCTAAGGAAACTAAGCTTGAACCAGGGGATGCAATGCTTGAACCTGAT
>JAHZTW010000004.1:71913011-72072154 GCA_020283515.1 Alliaria petiolata | reverse complement strand
TAGTTGATTACAGGTCTTACTAAGTAGAAAGCTGCAAGTGGATCAATCTAACAGAGAGAGTCCAGGTCCCCTTATAAGAACTAGGTATGCGCAGAACTTGATTCCTCTTTCAGTCTGAACAGATAGACCATTGCAGTCTCTCCTTGATCTTCCCTTGAGAAAAGAAATGAAAGAAAAAGAGTCTAAGTCTGGGAATAGTGCAAAGAACCTCATGAGCATGTCTCCTCACAAGGAACAATATTAGTGAGTGCTCTTGAACCTGTCTCCTCACAAGGAACACAAGTAGAGAGTAGCACTATTTCCCGAGACTTCAAAATAAAAAGAAGAGTCAATGAAAAGATCTTAGAACACCCTGAAAATGGGCAGCAGTTGACTAAGGGAAGAGAAAATAGGAGAGCTGTATGAAGAATATCTTGTTCAGGCATTAAGGAAGGGAAAAGAATCTGTAAAGTTTTGTGGCAATACCACTATTAGAGTTCAAAATTTTACCAAGGAAAGGATCTGGATTCAAACTGGGAGATTGCTAAGCTTGTGGTAAGTATGCTGAAATATTACATAAGGTTGGCTCTATAGCATGTGGATTCAAGAAGTGTTAAACAATGTGGCGTTCTGAAGAGGTGCTCGAAAGTTTCTGTTTTCAAACTTCTACTTCATTCTAAGTTTCTGTTTTGCTTGAAGGCAAGCAAAAGCTAAGTCTGGGGGAGTTGATATATCATGGTTTTACCCTTTTTGGACCATGATATAAGTCTTTTGGCTATTTTCGAGTCTATATAGAGTCTTTACAGGTTCAGGTACAATTGGAGATAAATTGGAGATTTGGATATATTTTGGAGCTTAGTGGAATGAAGTCGGATTGAAGAAACACGATTGAAGAAACACGATAAATTGGAGATTTGGATATATTTTTTCACCAGGATTTCCAATTTCCAGAAGCGAGAAGTTTCCAGTTTTTGAAGAAAAGGAAATCTCCAAGACTTTTCCTAATCTTCCAAGGAATTGAAGATGCAAACCTAGGCCTATAAATATAGTTTTTCAACCATTGTTTAGGCACAATCTCATACTTTAAGAATCATAGAAGTTTAGGTTTTTGGAGAGAAGAATTTGACTCCTTTAGAGCAGATTTGGAACTTCTTTATTTTATTCTATTGATTTATTTTATGCTTTCTATTCAAATAATGATTTCTGTTTCATTAATCATGTCTGAGTAGTTTGCTAGTTAGGTTTAGGATTTTTCAAAGGTGATTGATGAATTGTTAGGTCGAATTAAATTATTAGGATAAAATCAATAGAGTTCTTCATCTGGATTTGTCTTTAATGCTTATTCTAGCTTCATGACCTAGAATCTGATCTTAGGTTAATTAATAGATGCGAGAGTATTATTGATTGCATGAACTAATGTTAGATGAGCAAAATACCTATTCGCAAAAAGATTTGGTTTAGGGATTTTGTGAACAATCGAACCTGAACTTTAATGCTTGTTTGAATTGTTAGAATTTGCAAAGAGATTTGGGATTCTAGGGATTAGACATAGAAAGTCTTCGCAGCGAGAGTTGGTTGATTTTATTGTTGTGTTTCGAGTTCAAGAACGGATCTTAATATTTTCCTAACATTCTGTCTAGAACTGAAATTTAGATCACCTGAGAATTTCCCTAAACCTAGCGTTTTGTTTCCTGAATTTACAAAGTCTTTTAATTGCTTTCTATCTTTTAATTTAATCNTCATCTTATTTTTTAGAGAGAGATGCCTCTTCTTCCTTTTTGGGTGTATAGTTCTGATTAAAATAGATTAAGGTTCCATTTGCTTCCATTCCCTTTCCGTTGAAGATCCGAATTCCATGAGCTTGTTGAGCGATTTTCTTTTGGTTCATCGATTTGCTTGTTTCATCTTTTCGAAGAGACTAAAGTCTCTAAATGTCTCTGCTTTCCTTATGGCCTATTGGATAGGTTTAAAGCAGACTTTCTTTTTCGAATGTTGGACGTCTTGAAAGTTAATACCTCGTTGGTTTTGGATGAGGATTAATAGCGTTGGAGCTTTCCTTGAAAGATTTCCAAAAAAGGTTCTATCTATGAATCTTCGGAGTTATTTCATGCATGTTAAATTCGGTAGATAAATATATAGTTTCGCTTCAATAAGTTTTGGCAATAATAGAGGAAGGAGTAAATAAATTGGATTTTGAAGGGAGATGGGTTGAATCAAGCAAATCTTTTACTTCAGTCATTGGAATTCAAGCTGCAGAAGCTTCGGTCCTGCGGAGGTGGTTGACGCTGCTTCTTTCCTTTAACCCGGCGAATTACACGTGTTGAAACACACATCTTCTTCAAGCTCATTGATACACCTATATTTTATCTTCACTAGAAAGTGAAGACCAACTAAGGCGGAGAAACTTTAAATTGGTAAAGCCTCAAATAGAACAACAAGTGTATTGTTACACCGCGATAGTATTTAAAGATCGATCCCAAGGGAAATGCATAGCTCACTAAAAATGCATGAAAAGACCAGCGGGTATCTCAGACATGCAGGTTTTTCCGTGAAGCAGCCGATTTGAAAGCACCTGAAGAGGCCGACGGGTGTCTTAGACAAACGAGTTTTTCCATTAGTCATCTTCTTCCTTCTTCATGACTTTTCCTTGTTTCACTTCCTATTCCATAGCCATCCCAAGTCCTCAAGCTTCACTAATCTCCATAATACCCTAAAACACACATAAAATACAATGCAAATGCAACAAAATGGCCTAAGACTCTAATTTACACTAGATGGTGCAAAAATACTCAAAAGCACTAAAATGACTTATATGAGATATGAAATGAAATGAAACCAAACAAAACAAGTGTTAAAAATGTCTAAATCCTATAAATATCACTTACTTTAATCTCTTTGTAATCAGGCTTGTTGTTGGGCTTTGTATTTTGTGTTGGATTAATTTATTCGAATCTAATTGTAAAACTTAGGGCCCGATTGGCATATAGACTTTTAAGATTGTAAACACTTTAAATACATTTGACAGTTTTCACTGTTTATATTTTACCAATCATACTTTTGTGACTTTGTTTATTTGTACAACCTTAAAAGTTATTTTCAGTAATTTTTAGTTTTTCTTCTTTGTTTTCATTTTTTTTCTCAAAGTCTCGTTTTAAAGACAATCATTATCTCTCATCACATAATTTTTTTTTCTTTTTTAAATATTATTATTTTTCATCTTACTCTAAAGAAATCAAAACTTTATCTTTGACACTATATTAATTTTATCAAAATAAAATTTCGTCTTACTAAAAATTAAATTTGTTTTTTCATTCTTTTGAGATCTTAATATTTTTATACCATACAAAAATAATTAAACTTAAAAAAATTGAAGATTTAACTAAAAAAGATTTAATAGAAAAACACATAAATTATTTGTTTACAATTTATATTTTTTTATAAAAACAAATTTTGATTCTAAAAAATTACCATATTTAAAAATAAATTTCATAGTTTATACAGTTTTTTCTAAGAATAAAACTTTTGGAAATATATAAAGTAACAGTCATAGTTCTTAGTTGATAAAAGCTTACAGTCAAAAGTTTACAGTCACATTCTACAGTCAGGGCCTAAGTCTATTTTAGAATTTAGTGAAAATTTAGTTGAAAAAAAAATCAAAATTTTATATATGTTAAAAAAAATAAACTAAATGTATATATTGTATCAAAAAAAAATTGAAAAAAAATAAACGATTAAGAAAATTATTTTTTCTCAAAAACAAAAAATTTAATGTACCTTTATATTAAGTTTCTTTGCAATAATTTATTTATTATATACTATTTTTTTACAAATTAAATTAAGAAAATTGGAAACAAATGATATTTTCTATATCTATGTGACATTAAGATTTTCAGTGAATGAAAATCCTATCTTAGGCTTGAATTTGATTTAAAAAAAATTGAAGAAAGAGGAAAATATAAATTAGGATAAAAGCAAATATTTTATTAGTGTAAAATTTTCCACCAATTCTATCGCGCCTTTGACCTTCTTCTTTCGCCATCCTCCTTCTCTCTTTTCATTTGTCATTCTCCGTTCCTTTTCTCCTTGCTCTTTTATAACCTCTTGAAGTTATTCCTCCTTCTCATTTCTACTCAATTTTGCAAGGTAAATTATTGTCTTTTGTTTGATTTCAATTTAGGTTTAATGAATTTCTGGTTTGATGTTATTGATCTTTCAATTTTTATCCTCCTTCTTCCATTTTGGATCAATGTAAGATGAATGTCATAAGAAATTAGTATTGTGCCTATCATCAATTTTCGAATTTTGTAAATTTAAGGGCTTGTTTGGCAAATTTTTATTTTTCGAAGATCCTATGTTTAAGCACATAAGAGATCATTCCAGATAAAAGTACATTTGTTATTTTTTGTTATATTTTATTATAATTGCTTTAAAGTCTTCTGAATTTTAGTTTCCTAGACTTCTCATTTTAAGGGTTACTTTGGTTGTTATCGATACATCCAACTGAGTGGTAAAATGCCTTTTGACATTAGATTTTTTCTTATACAATATTAATAGATGCACTTTATGTTTCAGATTTGATCTTTGTTAATCTAGTAAATGTATCAATTGTTATTTGAATTGTGTCATTGGGCTTGCTATACAATCTATATAGAAAATGGAGTACTTGATATGGTATGTTAATGGTGGATTCTTTTTTCATATTAATTGTTGCATTTGACATTACCTTCAATTTCTTGTTGAGTAGTTTAATAAATACATCAATCATTGTCGTTCTCATCCCAGCATAGGACTTGTGACTACAAGTTTATCAATCTGTATTGGAAAGATGTTGCAAAAAGAATCACATGAAAATATAATTGATCTCGATAGATCATTAAACAAAATATGCAAGTTTAACTTGTCAATTCTAATTAAAATTGTTATTTCCGGCTAACTTTGCTTCTTGTGTTCTTCTTATTTTTTCGTTAAGAATTTTCTTAAATTATATTTTTCATTGTTGCCAGTTATAGTTGATGATTCCTCTCATTTTTCATCCTTTTGATCACCTATTTTATCTTTCACAAATCGTAGTCTATGTCTACTTTTTCGTGCTTCTACGTTTCATTTGAATCTTATTTCTAGTTTTTTCGATATATGTAATAAAATCATTCAAAAACCTTTCTGAAGCTACCATCTTTAGTTTATGTCATTCTTTCTACAGTCTCATTCTCCTCAATTGCTGTACTTATCTCATTTTTTCTATGTTTCTTGTTTATTTTCTTGCACTATTTATCTCTTCAATCCATCAGATTCTTATTGTTTTTAATCTCTTGAACCTTTTTGATCTATCTTTATTAGTTTCCAGTTTTGCCATTGAAAATTATATTTTATTATTTTTATTCTTGTTTACTGTCATTATATTTTTGAATGTATTGTTGTCTTTGTGAATAAAATTCCATGATCATCTCCCTTTTTTGTTTTTTGGTTTAAAGTAAAAACAAGTTTTTGTGCGATCTTTCTAATTTTTGGATTGCTTAGTGTGTGATTGTTTGAAAAAATTGATGTTGAGAACATGTATAGAAATTTATCCAAGTTATACAACTTTATAGGCAACTATCAATATAGATAGCCAACTACATATTGTGTGATTCAACTAGATAAGTAACTATAAAATTAATTAGTTTTTGTAAGAACTGTTTGCATGTATTCAAATATAATAGTTTTCATATTTTATCATGTAGAATTGGAAATATTATAAAACAACACATATTCTTTTATTACTTGATAGATTTCAAACAAAAAAAATATCACCTCAAAATGTTTTTTTTTAGATTTGGAAAATTCTAACACCAGCTCTTGAATATTCTTACCAAGACATGTTTTGAATCTTGTCCTCTATGCCACATGATTGAAAATTTGAACAAATTGGTTGATCTCTGACCATTTGTGCTTTTTAAAAATGTCATTGATGATGCGTTCAATTGATAATTGACTCCGTTTCATGGAGTATATTCCTCTGAAATCAAGGTATCGGGATCAAATCTATGTGGTACTAAATCATTTGGAAACAATACGAATTTGTAAAGTAGATTGAATGGGTAGAAACATCGACGTGATGTGATTCACCAAATCTTCAGGCATATATTCATTAAGCTTCATTTCTTATGTGATGATTTATATATTTTCGTTATTTTCTTCGGTTGAGAAATGGATTATTCCAAATGGATTTCTTCAGTAGTAATGTTTTTGACTACGCTTTTGGGTCTGTTTTTCCAAAATGGAGACAATGATTTTTTTATGTAACAACACTTTCTTGAAGCATTGTTTTTGCGGTTAGGTTTTGATCAAAGTTTGGAAACTTGAATTATGTTTTGTGTGAGATCGGTTTCATATACGGTTTTACTTAATGGCCATTTAGTAAAACCGTATATGAAACCGATACCACACATAATATAATCTACATCACCCATTTTTAATCAAAACCCAACCGCAAAAGTAATGCTTCAAGAAATTCTTGTTACATAAAAAAACCACTTTCTCCATTCTGAAACAAAGCACACACAAAATCTTAGCCAAAAACATTACTAGTGAAGAATTCTACTGTGAATAGTTAATTGCTCCTCTCGAAAAAATAACGAAAATATCAGAATCCTCACATAAGAAAAACAAATTCAGTGAATATATGCATGAAGATTTAGTGAAGCACATCATGTCAACATTTTTTCCCATCTAATAAGCTTTGCAAAGTTGTATTGCTTCCACAAGATTTAGGATTACATAGATTCGATCTCGATACCTTGATTTGAATGGAATGTACTACATGTGACGGAGTTAATTAGTAATTACACGCATAATCAAAGATATTTTTAAAAAGCACAAATGGTCTGAGATCAACCAATTTGTTCTGGTTTTCAATCATATGGAGTAAAGGATAAGATTCACCACATAAAATGGTAAGAACATCCAATAACTTGTGTAAGATTTTTCAAAATTAATAAATATCAATTAGAGGTGATATTTTTTTCTGAAATCTATCAATTAATAAAAATAATATTTGTTGTTCTATAATGTTTCCAATTCTATATGATAAAATATGAAAAAACTATTATATTTGCAAATAGTTTCTTTCAAAAAATAATAAATTTTATAGTTATATATCTAGTTTAATAGTTGTCTATCTATCGAGTTTGATTTGAGACTTATTTTTTTTTTGAAAAGCTGTTTTGATTGGATACATTAAATAGATAAGAGCATACCTTACATATTTACAAAACCAACCGATTCATCATATGATTTGTTTTCCATTAATATAAAAGTTTATTCGTAGATATATTTTAAAGAACACGAATATAAATATGTTGTAAAGCAATACTTTAAAGTAAAAAAAATGCAAGAGCTATAAAAAGAAAATGCAAGAAATATCGAATGTGATATCATTTTATAGTTATTATTTCTTACAAGATATGTTTTACGCTTTTTTAAGCACAATTTGTCAAATTAAAACAACTATTGTTTGATATGATGTTGGCTTTATGAGCGATGATGGGTCACTGTCATGTACCGCTTGTGGTTCGATGACCGATACAAATCTCTGATAATTGGTGTAAGTGGTGCAAGGCGTCCGAACAAAATTTTGCAATTTCAATCACAATGGTGGGACTGGTAGTAACTGCCATGACAGTTTGATACACAGCGATTTTTGCACCAAAGTTTAAAAGCAAACGCAATATGCTCATCACTTAAGTTGGTAATCAAAGCTCTATTGTAGAGTATATATGTAAAAGCTATATTAGGCAATAGTTATTACCTAGTATCTCTTATCTAACTCGTATATATATTGTAATCCTTTACCTTAATGAAATCATTCAGTCTCTAAATCTATATGGTATCAGAGCCTCCGATACCTAGAATCACCTAAAAAAAAAAAAACTTTAGCCGCCATCTCCTCTCTTTAAAAATTTTCTCACAAAACTCATGGCTACTCCGGCTAACACCAACGAAACAATCATGGTCTCCAATCAACAAACTCTCTTGAATGTCAACATGACAAATGTTACTAAACTCACCGCATCCAACTTTCTCATGTGGAGTCGCCAAGTTCATGCGTTGCTCGACGGCTATGATCTCACCGGCTATCTCGATGGATCCCTCGAGATGCCGCCCTCCACCATCACCGCCAGTGGGATTGTCACGGTGAATCCCCTTTTTACTCTCTGGAAGCGTCAAGACAAACTAATCTATAGTGCGTTAATCGGTGCAATCACGGTCTCTATCCAGCCGATCCTCTCCACAGCAACAACATCGGCTCAAATCTGGGAGATCCTTTCCTCCACCTACGCAAAACCAAGTAGGGGACATATCAAGCAGTTAAAACAGCAGATCAAACAGTGGACCAAAGGAACTATGTCCATTGATGCTTACGTTCAAGGGTTCACAACAAGATTTGATCAAATGGCTCTTCTCAGAAAGGCTATTGATCTTGAAGATCAAATTGAGTTTGTTTTAGAGGGCTTACCGGAGGAGTACAAGCAGGTTGTGGATCAGATCGAGGGTCGTGAGACATCACCGTCCCTCACTGAAGTCCATGAAAAGCTTCTCAACTTTGAAGTAAAACTTCAAACCAAATTGGCTGCTTCATCCAATCTGCCAATTACCGCCAACGCTGCTCACTTTCGAGGCTCATCCAACAGTAATAACAGCCGCAACAACTATCAAAACCAGAACCGTAACAACTACGCAAATCAGAACCGCAACAACTATCGCAGCAATCAAACGTGGCAACAACAGCAACAAGTCTCTTCACGCAATGACCATTCTGCTCCACGTGGGTATCAAGGTCGATGCCAAATATGCGGGATTCATGGTCACAGCGCCAAAACCTGCTCACAACTCCAAGTTCAAGGTGGTAGCTCCAACACCAACTCACGCCCGTACTCTCCATCTCCGGGTGCATGGCAGCCTCGTGCTAACATGGCGGTCACATCATCTTACAACCCAAACAATTGGATTCTTGACAGTGGTGCTACACACCATCTCACCACTGATTTGAGTAACCTCTCTCTTCATCAGCCATATCATGGTGGAGAAGAAGTCACCATTGCTGATGGCACAGGTCTCTCGATTTCGCATACTGGTTCCACCACTCTCCATTCTCCCTCTCACTCCTTTGCCTTAACTGATATTCTATGTGTTCCCAACATCCATAAGAACTTGATATCGGTTTACCGTCTGTGTAACACTAACAATGTGTCTGTGGAATTCTTTCCTGCACATTTTCAGGTGAAGGACCTTCGCACGGGGGCCCGATTACTCCAAGGCAGGACTAAGGATGACTTGTACGAGTGGCCAGTGACTTCAAAGAACACCGTATCTCTCTTTGCATCACCAACGCCAAAAACGTCTCTCTCCGCTTGGCATTCTCGACTGGGGCACCCATCTTTATCTATTTTGCAATCTGTTGTTTCTCAATTTTCTTTACCAATAAACACTACTTCTCAAAAACATTTACCGTGTTCTCATTGCCTTCTTAATAAAACCCATAAACTACCTTTTCACTCAAACACAATCTCCTCAAAACACCCTCTTGAATACATCTATACCGACGTGTGGACATCGCCAATTTTGTCCATCGACAACTTCAAGTATTATCTCATTCTTGTTGATCATTACACTCGGTATACATGGCTGTATCCCATCCGCCAAAAATCCCAAGTCCGAGAAACATTTATTGCATTTAAAGCCCTGGTCGAGAAACGATTTCAGCATAAGATCCGTACCTTGTATTCGGATAATGGTGGAGAGTTTATAGCACTGCGTCAATTCCTCACCACGGAAGGCATCTCTCACTTGACGTCTCCTCCGCACACTCCGAAACACAACGGTATCTCCGAGAGAAAGCATCGGCATGTGGTTGAAACCGGATTGACTCTCCTTCATCAAGCGTCAATTCCGCCTAAGTACTGGACTTATGCGTTTGGAGCCGCAGTATACTTGATTAACCGCCTTCCTACTCCTGTGCTGGCCAATCAATCCCCGTATGCGATGCTGTTCAATCAATCACCCAACTATTTGAAGCTCCGTGTATTTGGGTGTTTGTGTTTCCCGTGGTTGCGACCATACGCACATCACAAATTGGATGATCGTTCTGCAGCTTGTGCCTTCCTCGGCTACTCGCTTTCCCAAAGCGCTTATCTCTGTCTGGATGTATCAACCGGTCGCATCTACACTTCGAGACACGTCCAATTTTCTGAAACTCAATTCCCCTTTGCGACAAAAGAGACGACAAGCCAGGAAGTTTCGGAAACCTCAGAGCATCCTATTCATGCTCCTCCGACGTCAGTTCCTTTGCCAGCGCCGCCACTCGTACAACCGTCATCGTCTGCATTGCCCTCGAGCACAGGTCCTCACCTCCCGTCATCGCCGTCGAGTTCGTCACAAGCCGATGCGCTTGAAGAACAAAGCCCTGCCATGGGCTCTCACTCAACGGGCCCAAATGATACAAGTGATACACAGGCCCACTTCAACGATGCTCAAAGCCCATCTCCATTAGCCACAAATTCTGAAGCCCAATCCAACCCTACCAACACAAATACATCGTCTTCAACCTTACACTCCTCCATCCCGCCTCTTGCTCCACCACCTCCACCACCACCTCCACCAAATCATCACACCATGCGAACGAGAGCCAAAAATAATATAACCAAGCCTATCGACAAACTCAACCTCCTGGCCACCACCACAAAAACCAAACCCAATATACCAACCACCGTGAACCAGGCTATGCGGGATCCAAATTGGCGTCACGCCATGGGAGATGAATATAATGCTCAAATTCGACATCATACTTTTGAATTGGTTCCACCTGCACCAAATCAAAATGTTATTGATACAAAGTGGATATTTACTTTGAAATATTTACCTAATGGTGAACTTGATAGGTACAAGGCGCGGTTAGTTGCAAGAGGATTTAATCAACAATATGGTCTGGACTATGCTGAAACTTTTAGTCCCGTCGTCAAGTCTCTTACAATCCGCTTGGTCCTACAACTTGCTGTTAGTCGTTCATGGAGCATAAAACAACTCGATGTCAACAATGCATTCCTTCACGGAACATTAACGGATGAGGTATATGTTTCACAACCTCCTGGCTTTGTTGATCAAGATCATCCGCATCATGTTTGTAAGCTCAAAAAGGCCTTGTACGGTCTTAAACAAGCCCCAAGAGCATGGTATCGAGAGTTGAAGCAGTTTTTATGTCAAATGGGCTGTCACAACTCCGTCGCGGATACTTCCGTTTTCATCTACCATCACGGTCCAAATATTGTCTACATACTGATTTATGTCGATGATATTATCATCACCGGAAGCAGCTCAACCTTGATATCCGAATTCATCGATGCTCTTGCCGCTCGCTTCTCACTCAAGGATCCAACGGATCTCACCTATTTCTTAGGCATTGAGGTTAACCGAACATCGAAAGGGATTCATCTGATGCAGCGCAAATACATTGTTGATTTGTTGACGAGGTCAACATGTTGGACGCCAAACCAGTGACAACGCCGATGTCTCCGATGCCGAAACTCTCGTTGTACTCTGGAACAGCTCTTGACAATCCAAGTGAATACCGAACGGTTCTTGGCAGTCTCCAATACTTGGCGTTTACTCGTCCAGATATTGCTTATGTTGTCAACCGACTCTCTCAATTTATGCACCGACCAACAGACTTTCATTGGCAGGCCGCTAAACGCATCCTACGCTATCTCGCCGGAACGTTATCACATGGTATCTTCCTAAACTCCAACTCTCCGCCTACACTTCATGCTTATTCCGATGCAGATTGGGCTGGAGATTCGGATGACTTCCTTTCGACAAATGCGTTCCTTCTCTATTTCGGATCTACACCTATTGCTTGGTCATCCAGAAAACAAAAGGGAGTTGCCAGATCTTCTACTGAAGCAGAGTATAGGTCCGTCGCGAACACGGCTGCCGAAATTCGCTGGGTTTGTTCTCTACTGACTGAACTTGGCGTCACTTTACCCACTACGCCAGTCATCTATTGCGACAATGTGGGAGCTACATATCTCAGTGCTAACCCAATATTCCACTCTCGGATGAAACACTTGGCGTTGGACTTCCATTTTGTACGCGACAACGTTCAATCGGGAGCTCTACGGGTCACACACGTATCTACCAAGGACCAGCTCGCAGACGCCTTAACAAAACCACTGCCTCGACCACGGTTTCTCGAGCTCATGAGCAAGATTGGAGTGACTTCTTTCCCTCCATCTTGAGGGGGTGTGTAGAGTATATATGTAAAAGCTATATTAGGCAATAGTTATTACCTAGTATCTCTTATCTAACTCGTATATATATTGTAATCCTTTACCTTAATGAAATCATTCAGTCTCTAGATCTATATCTATATCATTTAGTTTTTCATTGGTTTTAGTCTATGAAGAATTGGATCTACAATACAAAACTCGAAAAGTTTTTCTTTGAATTTCCAGATTAATATTGCATTTTTGTTACGAGGATATTAAAGTACTAACAAATTATATTCACAGTAACGCGCTTTTTATCTTTTTAAAGAAATACTTTCTGTTGGATTTTTTTTTTTTTGCATTCTTTCAAATATAAACGTTTTCCATCATATTATAGGAAAATACTTTTTATTTTGTAACTTAATAGATTTCCAAAAATTGTGAAAAAATTAAGATTTGGGTGAGCTTTAAGAGGCTCTCTCTCTCTCCTCTCATCTTATTTTTTAGAGAGAGATGCCTCTTCTTCCTTTTTGGGTGTATAGTTCCGATTAAAATAGATTAAGGTTCTATTTACCGGAAATTTTATTCCGGCGATGATGGGATTTATTTTGTTAGTTTTTTTAGTTTTTCTTTCTTCTCATTCCCTTTCCGTTGAAGATCTGAATTCCATGAGCTTGCTGAGCGATTTTCTTTTGGTTCATCGATTTGCTTGTTTCATCTTTTCAAAGAGACTAAAGTCTCTAAAAGTCGCTGCTTTCCTTATGGACTATTGGATAGGTTTAAAGCAGACTTTCTTTTTCGAATGTTGGACGTCTTGATAGTTAATACCTCGTTTGTTTTGGATCAGGATTAATAGTGTAGGAGCTTTCCTTGAAATATTTCCAAAAAAGGTTCTATCTATGAATCTTCTGAGTTATTTCATGCATGTTAAATCCGGTAGATAAATATATAGTTTCGCTTCAATAAGTTTTGGCAATGTTAGAGGAAGGAGTAAATAAATTGGATTTTGAAGGGAGATGGGTTGAATCAAGCAAATCTTTTACTTCGGTCATTGGAATTCAAGCTGCAGAAGCTTGGGTCCTACGGAGGTGGTTGCGCTCCTTCTTTCCATTAACCCGGCGAATTACACGTGTTGAAACACACGTCTTCTTCAAGCTCATTGATACGCCTATATTTTATCTTCACTAGAAAGTGAAGATCCAACTCAGGCGGAGAAACTTTAAATTGGTAAATCCTCAAATAGAACAACAAGTGTATTGTTACACCGTGATAGTATTTAAAGATCGATCCAAAGAGAAATGCATAGCTCACTAAAAATGCATGAAAAGACCAGCGGGTATCTCAGACATGCAGGTTTTTCCTTGAAGCGGCCGATTTGAAAGCACCTGAAGAGGCCGGCGGGTGCCTTAGACAAACGAGTTTTTCCATTAGTCATCTTCTTCCTTCTTCATGACTTTTCCTTGTTTCACTTCTTATTCCATAGCCATCCCAAGTCCTCAAGCTTCACTAATCTCCATAATACCCTAAAACACACAAAAAATACAATGCAAATGCAACAAAATGGCCTAAAACTCTAATTTACACTAGATGGTGCAAAAAATACTCAAAAGCACTAAAATAACTTATATGAGATATGAAATGAAATGAAACCAAACAAAACAAGTGTTAAAAATGTCTAAATCCTATAAATATCACTTACTTTAATCTCTTTGTAATCGGGCTTGTTGTTGGGCTTTGTATTTTGTTGTTGGATTAATTTGTTCGAATCAAATTGTAAAACTTAGGGCCCAATTGGCATTTAGACTTTTAAGATTGTGAAGACTTTAAATACATTTGACAGTTTCCACTGTTTATATTTTACCAATCATACTTTTGTGACTTTGTTTATTTGTACAGCCATAAAAGTTGTTTTCACTTATTTTTAGTTTTTCTTCTTTGTTTTCATTTTTTTTTCTCAAAGTCTCGTTTTAAAGACAATCATTCTCTCTCATCACATAATTTTTTTTCTTTTTCTAAAAATTATTATTTTTCATCTTACTCCAAAGAAATCAAAACTTTATCTTTGACACTATATTAATTTTATCGCAATCAAATTTCGTCTTACTAACAATTAATTTTTTTTTTCATTCCTTTGAGATCTTATAATTTTTATACCATACAAAAATAATTAAACAAAACAAAATTGAAGATTTAACTAAAAAATATTTAATAGAAAAAACATAAATTATTTCTTTACAATTTATATTTTTCATAAAAAATAAATTTTGATTCTAAAAAATTACCATATTTAAAAATAAATTTCATAGTTTCTACAGTTTTTTCTAACAATAAAATTTTTGGAATTATATAAAGTAACAGTCATAGTTCTTAGTTGACAAAAGCCTACAGTCAAAAGTTTACAGTCACATTCTACAGTCAGTGCCTTAGTCTATTTTGGGATTTAGTGAAAATTTAGTTGAAAAAAGATTAAAAATTTGATATGTGTTAAAAAAAAATTAAATGTAGATATTGAATTAAAAAAAACTGAAAAAAATAAACGATTAAGAAAATTAATTTTTCTCAAAAAAAAAATTAATGTACCTATATATTAAGTTTGTTTGCAATAATTTATTTATTATTTACTTTTTTTTTACAAATTAAATTAGAAAAATTGGAAACAAATGATATTTTCTATATCTATGTGACATTAAGATTTTCAGTGAATGAAAATCCTATCTTAGGCTTGAATTTGATTTAAAAAAAATTGAAGAAAGAGGAAAATATAAATTAGGATAAAAGCAAATATTTTATTAGAGTAAAATTTTCCACCAATTCTATCGCGCCTTTGACCTTCTTCTTTCGCCATCCTCCTTCTCTCTTTTCATTTGTCATTCTCCGTTCCTTTTCTCCTTGCTCTTTTATAACCTCTTGAAGTTATTCCTCCTTCTCATTTCTACTCAATTTTGCAAGGTAAATTATTGTCTTTTGTTTGATTTCAATTTAGGTTTAATGAATTTCTGGTTTGATGTTATTGATCTTTCAATTTTTATCCTCCTTCTTCCATTTTGGATCAATGTAAGATGAATGTCATAAGAAATTAGTATTGTGCCTATCATCAATTTTCGAATTTTGTAAATTTAAGGGCTTGTTTGGCAAATTTTTATTTTTCGAAGATCCTATGTTTAAGCACATAAGAGATCATTCCAGATAAAAGTACATTTGTTATTTTTTGTTATATTTTATTATAATTGCTTTAAAGTCTTCTGAATTTTAGTTTCCTAGACTTCTCATTTTAAGGGTTACTTTGGTTGTTATCGATACATCCAACTGAGTGGTAAAATGCCTTTTGACATTAGATTTTTTCTTATACAATATTAATAGATGCACTTTATGTTTCAGATTTGATCTTTGTTAATCTAGTAAATGTATCAATTGTTATTTGAATTGTGTCATTGGGCTTGCTATACAATCTATATAGAAAATGGAGTACTTGATATGGTATGTTAATGGTGGATTCTTTTTTCATATTAATTGTTGCATTTGACATTACCTTCAATTTCTTGTTGAGTAGTTTAATAAATACATCAATCATTGTCGTTCTCATCCCAGCATAGGACTTGTGACTACAAGTTTATCAATCTGTATTGGAAAGATGTTGCAAAAAGAATCACATGAAAATATAATTGATCTCGATAGATCATTAAACAAAATATGCAAGTTTAACTTGTCAATTCTAATTAAAATTGTTATTTCCGGCTAACTTTGCTTCTTGTGTTCTTCTTATTTTTTCGTTAAGAATTTTCTTAAATTATATTTTTCATTGTTGCCAGTTATAGTTGATGATTCCTCTCATTTTTCATCCTTTTGATCACCTATTTTATCTTTCACAAATCGTAGTCTATGTCTACTTTTTCGTGCTTCTACGTTTCATTTGAATCTTATTTCTAGTTTTTTCGATATATGTAATAAAATCATTCAAAAACCTTTCTGAAGCTACCATCTTTAGTTTATGTCATTCTTTCTACAGTCTCATTCTCCTCAATTGCTGTACTTATCTCATTTTTTCTATGTTTCTTGTTTATTTTCTTGCACTATTTATCTCTTCAATCCATCAGATTCTTATTGTTTTTAATCTCTTGAACCTTTTTGATCTATCTTCATTAGTTTCCAGTTTTGCCATTGAAAATTATATTTTATTATTTTTATTCTTGTTTACTGTCATTATATTTTTGAATGTATTGTTGTCTTTGTGAATAAAATTCCATGATCATCTCCCTTTTTTGTTTTTTGGTTTAAAGTAAAAACAAGTTTTTGTGCGATCTTTCTAATTTTTGGATTGCTTAGTGTGTGATTGTTTGAAAAAATTGATGTTAAGAACATGTATAGAAATTTATCCAAGTTATCCAACTTTATTGACAACTATCAATATAGATAGCCAACTATTCAACTAGATAAGAAACTATAAAATTAATTAGTTTCTGTACGAATTGTTTGCATGTATTCAAATATAATAGTTTTCATATTTTATCATGTAGAATTGAAAATATTATAAAACAACACATATTCTTTTATTACTTGATAGATTTCAAAAAAAAAATATCACCTCAAAATGTTTTTTTTAGATTTGGAAAAATCTAACACCAGCTCTTGGATATTCTTACCAAGGCATGTTTTGAATCTTGTCCTCTATGCCACATGATTGAGAATTAGAACAAATTGGTTGATCTCTGACCATTTGTGCTTTTTAAAAATGACATTGATGATGCGTTCAATTGATAATTGACTCCGTTTCATGGAGTATATTCCTCTGAAATCAAGGTATCGGGATCAAATCTATGTTGTACTAAATCATTTGGAAACAATACGAATTTTTAAAGTAGATTGAATGGGAAGAAACATTTACGTGATGTGATTCAACAAATCTCCAGGCATATATTCATTAAGCTTCATTTCTTATGTGATGATTTATATATTTTCGTTATTTTCTTCGGTTGAGCAATGGATTATTCCAAATGGATTTCTTCAGTAGTAATGTTTTTGGCTACGCTTTTGGTGTGTTTTTTCCAAAATGGAGACAATTATTTTTTTATGTAACAAAATTTTCTTGAAACATTGTTTTTGCGGTTAGGTTTTGATCAAAGTTTGGAAACTTGAATTATGTTTTGTGTGAGATCGGTTTCATATACGGTATTACTTAATGGCAATTTGTAAAACCGTATATGAAATCGATATCACACATAACATAATCTACATCACCCATTTTTGATCAAAACCCAACCGCAAAAGTAATGCTTCAAGAAATTATTGTTACATAAAAAAACCACTTTCTCCATTCTGAAACAAAGCACACACAAAATCTTAGCAAAAAAAATTACTATTGAGGAATTCTATTGTGAATAGTTAATTGCTCCTCTCGAAAAAATAATGAAAATACAAGAATCCTCACATAAGAAAAACAAATTCAGTGAATATATGCATGAAGATTTGGTGAAGCACATCATGTCAACGTTTTTGCCATCTAATAAGCTTTGCAAAGTTGTATTGCTTCCACAAGATTTAGGATTACATAGATTCGATCTCAATACCTTGATTTGAATGGAATGTACTACATGTGACAGAGTTAATTAGCAATTACACGCATCATCGAAGATATTTTTAAAAAGCACAAATGGTCTGAGATCAACCAATTTGTTCTGATTTTCAATCATATGGACTAAAGGATAAGATTCAACACATAAAATGGTAAGAACATCCAAGAACTTGTGTTAGATTTTTCAAAATTAATAAATATCATTTAGAGGTAATATTTTGTTTTTTAAAATCTATCAATTAATGAAAATAATATTTGTTGTTCTATAATGTTTCCAATTCTATATGATAAAATATGAAAAAACTATTATATTTGCAAACAGTTTCTTACAAAAACTAATAAATTTTATAGTTATCATCTAGTTTGATAGTTGTATACCTATCTAGTTAGATTTAAGACTTATTTGGTTTTTGAATAGCTGTTTTGATTGAATACCTTAAATAGATAAGAGCATACTTGATATATTTACAAAACCAACCGATTCATCATATGATTTGTTTTTCATTAATATAAAAGTTTCTTGGTAGTTATATTTCAAAGACCACAAATATAAAGATGTTGTAAAGCAATACTTTAAAGTAAAAAAATGCAAGAGCTATAAAAAGAAAATGCAAGAAATATCTCATGTGATATTATTTTATAGTTATAATTTCTTACAAGATATATTCTACGCTTTTTTAAGCACAGTTTGTCAAATTAAAACAACTATTGTTTGATAGGATGTTGGCCTTATGCGCAGCGATGTGTCACTGCTATGTATCATTTGTGGTTCGATAACCGATAGAAATCCCTGATAAATGGTGTAAGTGGTGCAAGGCGTCCGAACAGAATTTTGCAATTTCAATCACAATGGTGGGACTGGTAGCAACAGCCATGACAGTTTGATACACATCGATTTTTGCACCAAAGTTTAAAAGCAAACGCAATATTCTCATCACTTAAGTTGGTAATGAAAGCTCTATATCATTTAATTTTTCAATGGTTTTAGTCTATGAAAATTGGATCTACGATACATAAATTGAAAAGCATTTTTTTGAATTTTCAAATTAATATTTCATTTTGTTAAGAGGATATGAAAGTACTAAAAAATTATATCCATTTTTATATTTTCAAAAAAATACTTGTAATGGATTTTTTTTTGCATTCTTTCAAATATAAATGTTTTCCATCACATTATAGGAAAACACAATTTTTTGTTACTTAATAGATTTCTAAAAATTGTAAAAAAGTTAAGATTTTGGTGAGCTTTAAGAGGCTCTCTCTCTATCTCTTCTCTCATCTTATTTTTTTATAGAGAGAAGCCTCTTCTTTCTTTTTTGGTGTATAGTTCCGATTAAAATAGATAAAGGTTCCATTTACCAGAAGTTTTATTCCGGCGATGATGGGATTTATTTTGTTAGTTTTTTTAGTTTTTCTTTCTTCTCATTCCCTTTCCGTTGAAGATCCGAATTCCATGAGCTTGTTGAGCGATTTTCTTTTGGTTCATCGATTTGCTTGTTTTATCTTTTCAAAGAGACTAAACTCTCTAAAAGTCTCTGCTTTCCTTATGGCCTGTTGGATAGGTTTAAAGCAGACTTTGTTTTTTCGAATGTTGGACGTGTTGATAGTTAATTCCTCATTGGTTTTGGATTATCATCAATAGCTTTGGAGCTTTCCTTGAAAGCTTTTCAAAAAATGTTCTATCTACGAATCTTCAGAGGTATTTCATGCATGTTAAATCCGGTAGCTAAAGATATAGTTTCGCTTCAATATGCTTTGGCGATGTTAGAGGAAGGAGTAAATAAATTGGATTTTCAAGGGAGATGGGTTGAATCAAGCGAACCTCTACTTCAGTCATTGGAATTCAACCTACTTCGGTCCGGCGGAGGTGGTAAACACTGCTTCTTTCCTTTAACTCGGCGACTTACACGTGGAAACACACGTCTTCTTCAAGCTCATGGATATGCCTAAATTTTATCTTCACTAGAAAGTGAAGATCCAACTAAGGCGGAGAACCTTTAACTTTGTAAAGCCTCAAATAGAACAACAAGTGTATTGTTACACCGCGATAGTATTTAAAGATTGATCGCAAGGGAAATGAATAGCTCACTAAAAATGCATGAAAAGACCAGCGGGTATCTCAGACATGCAGGTTTTTCCGTCAAGCAGCCGATTTGAAAACACCTGAAGAGGCCGGCGGGTATCTCAGACAAACGAGTTTTTCCTTTCGTCACAAAAGAATTTTTCCTTTAGTCATCTTCTTCCTTCTTCATGACTTTTCCTTGTTTCACCTTTTATTCAATAGCCATCCTAAGTCCTCAAGCTTCACTAATCTCCATAATACCCTAAAACACACATAAAATACAATGCAAATGCAACAAAATGGCCTAAGACTCTAAGATGCCACTAGATGATGCAAAAATTACTCAAAAGCACTTAAATGAATTATATGAGATATGAAATAAAATGAAAACAAACAAAACAAGTGTTAAAAATGTCTAAATCCTACAAATATCACTCATTTTTATCTCTTTGTAATCGGGCTTGTTGTTGGGCTTTGTATTTGTATTGGATTAATTTTTTCGAATCCAATTGTAAAACTTAGTCTATTTTGTGGTTTAGTGAAAATATAGTTGACAAAAAAATTAAAATTTTGACACGTGTTAAAAAAAAAATCAATTAAATGTAAATATTGTATCCAAAATAAAAATGAAAAAATAAACGATTAAAAAAAGTAATTGTTTCCCAAAAAATAAAAATTAATGTACCTATATATTAAATAAGTTGTGATCACAAATGTGAATCTAATATTTTTGAAACAGAAAAAAATTTCTCTCCCAGGCGAGTTTTTCGAGAAAGGTCCTTACCCCCGGGTTTTTTGACTGCTTCTTTTCTCACCAACTTTCCTTTCCCAAAGTAGAAGGTTTTTTCAAAATCAAACTATTTTGGGATTCATGCTCACGCGGTTCCACCCCCACCTACGGGGCGGAGGGTCCGTTCCGGCGCCGGAATCTCCCCAGAAGATGTGCTACTCCTACCACCTTCGACCAGTTCAACCTAAGGAAACAGGGTTACTGCCTTTCCCCATTTAAAAAGAACTCAGAGCCTCTAACTTACAGTAACTCCTAATGGCTGAAGGTTTGAGAGAAACACCGTAGTCTTAAAACTTGAAGAGAGCTACTGTTACTTCAAACTTCTCGCGTCTACGGGCCTGCGTTATCCCGGCAACTTCTCATATCTTCCTGCTAGTGTAGAGATCTTGTTATTGTAAAGTTATTTCGTCTACGGGCCTGCGTTAACCCGACAACTTGCACGCCTAGTGCCCGCTTTACTGGTCGAACTTCCCAACAATGCCGAGGCGCTTATCCTACGCAGAGAAAGGAAAGGGAGTTGCGGTCTCGAGAGACCCCCCAAGATCTGGAAGAGTAAGAGTTCCAGATTTTGATAACTCCGAACTAATCCAAAAGCATTCCCTCACTCTAGTGGGAAGAGCAACAAACCCCAAGGTCCAGAGACCATGGTCTCTCATTCCCTTCCTGGAAAACCACTGGAAATCTTCCTCGCGACCAGTGGGAGCAGATCTAGGACAGGGTTTGTTCCAGTTTCAGTTTGCAAACGAAGAAGATCTCCAAATGGTCCTGGACAACAGACCATACCATTTTGCTCGCTGGATGATAATCTTGCAGAAGTGGGAACAAACAGTGTCCGCCTCCTTTCCCTCATAGATCCCGTTCTGGATCCGGGTCCAAGGTATCCCGATTCATTTGTGGAATGAAGCTACTCTCCGAAGTATAGGAGAAGATATCGGCTTCTTTGAAAGCTGGGAGATAACTGCCTCCTCGGCTAGGATGAGGGTTCATATTAATGGTTTGCTTCCCCTAATAACTTCATCTTATGTGGAATTCTCCAACGGTGATATTGTCAAGGCCACTCTGGTGTATGAGAAGCTTGAAAAGCACTGCCAAAAATGCCTCAGGCTAGACCATGAGGAATCTTCTTGTCTCGAAGCCTCTTTCCGAGTACCGCAAGTTAATCCTCCTCAGTCTGCTCAGAGATTGGAAGCTGTACCCCAAACCTTCTCGAAGCAGGGAAGGTTCCCACCTGCAAACGAGTCACTTTCAAAATCCCCCCTAAGGAGCAGAAGTTTCTCGCAAAGGAGACAAGGTACGTCAAGAGCGCATTATGAATCATACCATTCATCAAGTCACCTAAGGGAAAGGTCGGGGTTCCGGGACACCCACTCGCGAGAAACCTCCATCAGGTCGGATTATCAGAGAGCCCCCCAGAGAGACTCCTTTAGACACAAGGAAGGACTTCGTCTTCAGCCACCGAGATGGGTTGAAACGGGCAGGATGTTCAGATCTCCGTCGACTTCGATTTGTGCTGAAACGAATGGAGAAAAAACCAGGATTACAGTGGATTCAAGGGATAAAGGCAAAGAGAAAGAGAGAGTACCTCTCCATCCACTCCGCAATGATGCAGAATCTTCGGGCTCCAGAGGATGTAACCAAAGGACGTTGGAACCTGCAAGACAAAATCCTACTGAGATACCACATGCGGCTTTTAATGAAGCACTAGGAGAACTGCGAGAGGTTATGATTCAATATTCCAACTGTGCTGACCCTTCTGAATGGCGGCAAGGAAAGAAAGAATGAGGCTTGCTGAGGAGCAAGGTCAAATGGAGGAGACAACCACTCAAATGGTGAGGTCGTCCCTGATGGCTAAACCCACTGCAGAAGAGGACCTCGCTGACAGAAGTTCTCCAAGAATCCCAGCAATTCTCCGCCTGGGACCGCCAGCTCCATATCCATCTCCAGAAAGAATACCTGCAAAGAAGAGATTAGGACGACCACCAAGCAAGACAAAAGTAGCCCAAAGCAAAAAACTCTGGAGGGAGTAAGCACAAGGAAAAGGAAAGTTGCACAAACTAAATCCTCTCCCCGGAGGAAACACAAAGCGAGTGGGGGGCCAATCTCTGCTGCTTTTGCTGGACCTTCATTAGCATCAAGCTCCCGGAGACAGATCCCTCAGAGTGGAGAGAGCATGCAAGCAGGTGAACCTCAGATGAGCACGTTTATACCTGCTATTACTAGGAGGAAGATGGATTTTCAGAATCCATCCAATCCTCTTCCTTAAAGATAGCTTGTTGGAACTGTCAAGGGCTGGGGAATCCCGTGACAGTTCAAAGGGTCAGAGAGATACGCCAACGTATCTGCCCTGATATTTTATTCCTCTCGGAAACGAAAAATCCCGATGATTTCGTTCTCCAGAAATTGGTTAATTCGGGTTAAGATAAGAATGTTCTGGTCCCCCCGCATGGACATGGTGCTGGTGGTTTGGCGTTATTCTGGAAAAAGGAGATTAACCTAGAAGTCATATCCAAGTGCGAAAACTACATTGACACCAAAATCGTGTATGAGAATAAATCCTTCTTTGCCACTTTCATCTATGCCGACAGCGATAAAGACAAAAGAAGAGAAATGTGGAGAATCTTGACTAATCTATCAACGGCTAGAGATGCACCATGGTTTCTGTCAGGAGATTTCAATGATATAGTAAGCAACCAAGAGAAGGAAGGAGGTACCTACAGAGCGGAAGGCACCTTCATCGATTTTAGGTCTTTCCTCTCTGAATGCGACCTATACGATTTAAGACACACAGGAGACTTTCTCTCTTGGAGGGGAGTACGAAGTAACCAAGAAGTAGTGCGCTGCCGCCTAGATCGTGCAGTTGCTAACAGTGCCTGGTTTTAAGAATTTGCTTTGGGGGTTAGTGAATACTTGAAGTTTGAAGGATCAGACCATAAGCCTATTATCTCTTGTTTTGACGCATCAAGGAAAAAAGGAAAAAGGCTTTTTAGGTTTGATAGAAGGCTTCGAAACAACCCTGAAGTCAAAGATTTGATTGCGATGGTTTGGAAAGAAAAAGATAATCTATATGTGGAGCACAGAATTGCGAGAGTCAGGGGCGCCATTATCAAGTGGAACAGAGAGCAACAAATTAAAAGCAGAGCCTTCATAGAAGAAAGGAAAAGAGATCTGGAAGAGGCCATGGTAAGTCCTCAAAACAACGATTCCCTGCTAAAAAAAGATAAACTTGGATATAAGAGAGGCCTATAAATCAGAAGAAGATTTCTGGAAACAAAGGAGTAGGATCCTGTGGCTAAGTCTAGGAGACAAAAATTCAGGCTATTTCCCCGCGATCAAAGACCCCACACCAGAAGAGATTAAAGAGGCTCTATTTTCTATTCATGCATATAAAGCTCGTGGCCCAGATGGATTCTCAGCTAGTTTTTTCCAAGCCAATTGGAACATCGTAGGAGCAGAAATTATTTCTTAAATTCAAGAGTTTTTCTCATCGGGAAGCTTCTGAGATCGATTAATGAGACCCATATAAGACTTATCCCTAAGACCCAAGGAGCCAGGAAAGTTGCAGAATATAGACCAATTGCACTCTGCAATGTCTATTATTAGATTTTCTCTAAGCTGCTAACTCGAAGGCTCCAACCGGTACTAGACTCCATTGTCTCAGAGAATCAATCTGATTTTGTCCCTGGCAGAGCAATTGCTGATAACGTTTTAATCTCTCATGAAGTGCTTCACTTTCTAAAGACATCGGAAGCCACTAAGTATTGCTCTATGGCTGTCAAAACAGACATGAGTAAAGCCTATGACAGGATAGAATGAGAATTTATTCGCTCAGTACTTCAAAGATTAGGGTTCCACGGAAAATGGATAGGGTGGATCATGCAATGTGTTACTACGATTACCTTCTCTTTCCTATTGAATGGAACAGCAAAAGGAAGTGTAAAGCCACAAAGAGGAATCAGACAGGGAGACCCACTAACACCTTATCTATTCATCCTATGCAGCGAGGTCCTATCCGGAATATGTCTAAAAGCCCAAGGGGAAGGAAAGCTCCAAGGAATCAGAGTTGCAAACAACAGCCCACAGATCAATCATTTGCTGTTTGCAGACGATACCCTGTTTTTCTGCAGAACGAATTCTCAAAGCCTAAATACCCTCCAAGACATTCTAGCAGCCTACGAGCAAGCTTCTGGACAGCGAATAAATCAAGATAAATTAGCTATAACCTTTTCCAGAAAGGCGCCTGCGGATCAAAAAGCGAAGGTGAAGGCTAAGCTCAAAATAACTAAAGAGGGGGGTGTGGGCAAATACCTAGGCTTACTTGAGCATTTTGGAAGGAAGAAGAAGGACCTATTTACGTCTATTGTAGATAGGATCCGACAAAAAGCCATAAGTTGGTCTTCCAAATTCTTGTCAGCTGCCGGGAAACTTGTTATGCTAAAGAGTGTCCTCTCGGCAACCCCGTCCTATGCAATGTCTTGTTTCCAACTACCAGTCTCACTGTGTAAAAGAATACAATCAGCTTTGACTAGATTCTGGTGGGATACTAAACCTGATGAAAGGAAGATGTCTTGGCTGGCGTGGAACAAGATGAAAAAAGGGAATAAAGATGGAGGATTGGGTATACGGGATATCCAATGTTTCAATGAGGCAATGCTAGCCAAACTAAGCTGGAGACTTCTGATGAACCCGGAATGCCTACTTGCTAGAGTTCTCTTCGGGAAGTACTGTCATTATGACTCGTTTCTAAAAGCAGATACACCGACCAACTCTTCTCATGGATGGAGAGGGATTCTAGTGGGCAGAGATCCGTTAAATAGGAATCTGGGATGGGCAGTAGGAAATGGAGAATCAGTGAGAGTATGGAACGAGTTTTGGCTCTCATCTGAAAACCAAGAGGGACCGATTGGACCTCCTACAAAGGAGTCTGCCGAGCTCTCTGTTGCAGACCTTTTCTTGCCAAACACTAGTTGCTGGAACAGAGAAAGAATCCGTGAACTATTCCCCCAGTTAGAACCCATGATACTCAGCATAAAGCCAAGCACAAAGGGCGCACCAGATAAGAGAATCTAGCTAAAAAAGCCCTCCGGAGTCTACTCTACAAAAACAGGATACTATGCTGCTATGGAGACATGCAAAAGAAATGAAAATGTTGTTATCCCTGCAAACATGAATTGGATTGCGGATCTATGGGCGATTCAGGTCCCAGGAAAAATCAAACTGTTTATCTGGAAAGCAATCCACGGTGCCCTACCAGTTAGTGAAAGATTAGCAGCAAGTCAAGTCATTGAGGACTCAAGATGCGGTGTATGTGGAGGAAATGAATCAATGTTACATCTGTTCTTCCTATTCCCAGTGGCGAGAAAAGTTTGGAGGAAGGTACCTTTTAGAGATGAGTTCCCAGCCGAGATCCAGGAATCTTTTGCTTTAGGATGGAAAGCTCTCCAACGGACAACTTGTCTTCCTCCGGTGGGAATCGGAACGGGCCCGCTTGCACCATGGATCCTTTGGAACCTGTGGATTGCATGAAATAATAGGATCTTCAACAATCAAATCTTTAATGAGGAGGAAATAATCCAAAAAGTAATTGGTGATGCAAAAGAGTAGCTAATCGCACAACCGTTTAAAGATTCAGCTCAACAGAGCATACCGAAAGTGAGGCGAAGATCGCATATAGGTTTGATTTGTAAATCTGATGCAGCGTGGAATAGTGAACTGCATGTAGCAGGGTTGGCGTGGAATTTCTCAGATCGTTGCTCGACTCAGCTATCTACCGGAATTGCGTCCTCGGCACAGATCGCTCACTTTGTCAAATCGCCTCTCATGGCTGAAGGCCTGGCGATTCGAGCTGCTATGGAGCACGCTCTCAACCTTGATTTCAGGAGAATCTCCTTCGAAACGGATTCGCAACAATTGGTGACGGCAATTGCAGGCGAAGCTAGTTTTTCGGATCTCCATGGAATTCTTTCAGACATTGAATCTATTTCTTGTTTCTTTGAGTTTGTAACTTTTTCTCATGTCTCTCGTGATGAAAATCGGTTAGCCGATGGTCAGGCCAAACATGTGCTGAACCATTTTATACTGAATCCGGTTCAAGGTTAAATTTAATATAACGAGAGGTTTGCACAAAAAAAATGTACCTATATATTAAGTTTGTTTAAAATAATATATTTATACTTTACTATATTTTACAAATTAAACTAAGAAAATTGGAAACAAATGATATTTTATATATCTATGTGACACTGAGATTTTCAATAAATGAAAATCCTATCGCTTTGATTTGATTTTAAAAAAAATTTAAGAAAGAGGAAAATATAAATTAGAATAAAAGCAAAAATTATATTTGGGTAAAATTTTCCATCAATTCTTTCGCCGCCTTTGACCTTTTACTTTTTCCATCCTCCTTCTCTCTTTTCATTCATCCTTCCTCATTCCTTTTCTCCTTGCTGTTTTTTTCCTCCTCTTGAAGTTATTCATCTTTCTCATTTCTACTCAGTTTTGTAAAGTAAATTCTTGTCTTTTGTTTTATTTCATTTTAGGTTTTATGAATTTCAGGTGTGATGTTATTGTTCTTTCTTTTTTTATCCTGCCTCTTCTATTTTGGATCAGTTTAAGATGAATTGCATAAGATTGTAATTGTATTAAAATCTTTTGAATTTTAGTTTCCTAGACTTCTGATTTTAAGAGTTGTTTAGGATGTTATTGATACACCTAAATGAGTGGTAAATGTCTTTTGACATTAGATTCCTTCTTTTTCAATATTAGTAGCTGCACTTTGTGTTTCATATTTGAACTTTCTTAATTTATTAAATGTATCAATTGTTATTTGAATTGTGTCATTGGGCTTGCTATACAAATGTATCGATCTGTCTAGAAAATGGAGTAGTTGATATGGTTTGTAAATGGTGGATTCTTTTTTCCATATTAATAGGTGCATTTGATGTTAGCTTCAATTTATTGTGGAGTAATTTAATAAATACATCAATCATTTGTTGGAAGAGGAAACTTTGTTCTATTATATATATGTGTTTTGTTGGAAGAGGAATTTTGGTTCTATTATATATGTGTCATAAACTCTTTTGGGACGCTTTATAAATTTCTTAATAGGTCTTTTTATAAAACTTTGTTCTAGACTTTCTTATCTTACAAAACGGAAGAGGAGAGGGGTATTTATAGCCTCCAGCATACAAAATATCTTCATCTAGATATTTCTACTTATTAATTACCTAAACAAGTGTCTAATTGTTACAACTCTCTACAACTCTCTAGAATATCAAAGGAGGTGATAGTTTTCGGTAGATTTTTCTAGAGATTTATAGATTATGGGCTCAATTTTGGGTTTGGTCTAATTAAGAATATTTTGATTATGGATCCAAAATTAATCTTAGCCCAAAATCAGTTTACTTTCCAACACCCCCTCTTAAACTTGATTTTGCTACTCCAAGAAAACTCCTCATCTTGACAACATCTTGACAAAATCTTTACGCTTGTGTTCTCCCATGGGTTTATGCTTCTTTCCAATATGCATCTGGGAATCAATATTTCTACCCTTCTTTGACCACTTCTGATTTGGATGTCTAGTTCTTAGTTGCTTCCTCTGTTTGAATTTGAATCTCCACGACTTCGGCATTTTGCTCAAGCCACTTGGGTGATTCTTTCTTCTTCCTCTTTCAAGCATTTGGTCAAACAGTAGGTATGCACAAAGTTTGGTTGCGACACATGACTTCTGAAAATTCTCCGCCACTTCCAACACCTGAGATTGTGTTATTGATGTATTATCATCGATTCCCAACTCTGAATCAATTGCGTCTCACGATTCCTTCAAGAACAATTTCTCCTTTTGCTTAACTACATCTAACTGCAGCTTCAGTTCAGACTGCAGCCTCAGAAACTCGAGTCTCTCTTCTTTTGTAATCCTGAGACTTTCATGTTCCTCGCGAATATTTGACTCCTGCTTTTTTTCTTAGCCCCGATCTCTTCAATCTCATCTTTTAGATTACGTAAACTTTCTTTATCGTTGAGAAATCGCTCATTTTCCATAATCAGTTTTTTTCCTTTGGCTTTTAGAGCTTTTTATTTTTCCGTCACAGCTTTTAGCCTTTCTTTAAGATCCTTTTCTTTCTTCTTCACTCTCTCCTCCATTTCTTCCAAAGCTGCCTCTTTCTTCGCCAATTTCTCTTCCTTGTGGCTGATCTCAACTTGCAGCTGATCAATTTAACTTTTCTTACTCTCAAGTTCTTTCAGCTCCATCTTTGATTCATCTCCTAAAGCCATGTATCCTTTTACCGACTCATCAAGCTCCACGAACATGCTTCTTTTCCCGCACAAGTGATTGCTTGCACCGCTATCAAGATACCACTTGTGGACCTCATCTCGTTCATCTTGCTTGTATGCCATTAATAACATATCATTTTCTTGATTTTTCTCCTCAACATAGTTGGACTTCTCTTCAACTCTATTGCTGTCTCTTATACACATCTAGATGTGTATAAGAGACAGCATCTCGTTCATCTTGCTTGTATGCCATTAATAACATATCATTTTCTTGATTTTTCTCCTCAACATAGTTGGACTTCTCTTCAACTCTATTGTTGGTTGGAGCCTTGCATTCCGAAAATAATGTCCAAATTTCCCACAATTGTAGCATTTAACGTTTGACTTATCGTACCTTGATTTTGGAACTCCTCTTCCACGACCTCTTGATGAGTTTTCTCTTCTTTGGTTGGTGTTGTCTTCATAAGATCTTTAACCTCGTCCATAATTATATCCACGACCTCTTCCTCGGACTTGACTGCCACCTCGTCTCGGATGACTTCGGCCAACTTCTTCTTTAGCTGGATCAATGGGCATCTTGAGTACTTGTTCTCCAATACTTCCTTTTTCTTCTTCTTCTCTTTATAAGCTTGTAATGACCCAAAAAGCTGCTCTATCGCCATAGTCTCCAAATCTTTTGTCTCTTCAATGACGGTGACGATATGCTCTAATTTTTGATCCAACGATCTAAGAACTTTCTCCATGATTCTCACCTCGTCTAACTTCTCGCCGTTTCATTTAAGGTTATTAGTAACCGTCAAAACTCTTGAGAGGTAATCTGAGACGAGTTCACCTTCCTTCATCTTCAATGCTTCAAATTCTCCTCTTAGAGTATGAAAACGTACCTTCTTAACTTGCTCCGCTCCTTTGTAAGAAGTTCGAAGCTTCTCCCATGCTTCTTTGGCTGACTTTGCTTCTGCGACCTTCTCGAACGTATCTTCATCTAATCCTTGATGGATTAGGCAGAGAGCCTTCTTGAATCTCTCAAGCTATCCTTTTGAGCTTGAGATAGACCACCATCATTCTCCGGTTCAACGAAGCCTTTCTCGACGATCTTCCACACATCGTGAGCTCCTAGGATTGCCTTCATTCTTAGACTCCAGTTGTCATAGTTGCCTTTTGTGAGCATAGGAACTTGGAAGGGAACACTGCTACTCGCCATCTTTGAGAGAATCACCTAGCTCTGATACCACTTTGTTGGAAGAGAAAACTTTGTTCTATTCTATATATGTCTTTTATATGTGTTTTGTTGGAAGAGGAATTTTTGTTCTATTCTATATGTGTCATAAACTCTTTTGGGACACTTTATAAATTTCTTAAGAGGTCTTTTTATAAAACTTGGTTCTAGACTTTCTTATCTTACAAAACAGAACAGGAGGGAGGTATTTATAGCCTCCAGCATACAAAATATCTTCATCTAGATATTTCTACTTATTAATTACCTAAACAAGTGTCTACTTGTTACAACTCTCTACAACTCTCTAGAATATCAAAGGAGGTGATAGTTTTTGGTAGATTTTTCTAGAGATTTATAGAACATGGGCTCAACTTTGGGTTGGTCTAATTAAGAATATTTTGATTATGGATCCAAAATTAAGCTTAACCCAAACTCAAGTTTACTTTCCAACATCATTGTCCTTCTCACCGCAGCGTATTCCTTTGTAGTAGGGGAGAATTGTGACAACCCCAAACCCACTAAACCCACTTTCTTTCTTTTTAAAACACTCCTAATTTACCACTAAAACTCATCATTTCTCACCTTTCCACTTTTATTCCCACCACCAAAACTCATCATTTCTCCCCATGGCCACCAAGAAATCCACTCCCTCCACTCTATATAAAGAGGAGTCACGACCTTGAGGAGGCAGAGATCATATCATTGGTGAAGCCCTGGCAAAATCGAGCCACACCAGCAACCTTGAAGGAGGAGTAACCTAGAAGGTCAAAGGAGGAAGTTCTGACCCGTTTTGGTGCAGTAGAGAAACGGTTGGTCGGATCGGATTTGTTTGGCGTGAAATTTTTAGGGTGAGTTCTCAACTCCATGATCGATCTATAGCAGAAAACGGCTTATCATTTGGAGTTGTATACTGAGAGTTATGTGCGTTTTCCCAAAACATATTTCTGTAGACCGAACCTCCGAGCCGCCGACTTTCTAGTCCGTTTCCCGTCGACTAAGAACGAACCAGATCGTGATCTTCGTGTTGTTGGAAAGAGGACTCTCCGAGATTCGCAGAGCCGCTTTAGTCGTTATTTAAGAAGGTATATTCAGTTAGTTATGGTCATCTCAATCCGAGCGGATCATTCTGTCAATTCAGAATTCTGTTTTTTTCCCAGTTTCGAAGAAGACATTGCAGTCCATTTTCCCGACGATCCAGAGAGCTTCAGGAGCCTATGAAGATACCGTTGGAAAGCTCTTGCTGTCACCTTTCCATATCATCCTTCCGATTGTGTTTCCGAGGTTTATCCAGAGAGTTATCGCCGTTTCCGTTTAGCTTGTCAACTTGTCCGAAAAGCAAAGGTGAGGCGGGACTTGTGATCTATAAGTGGTGTGAGGCTTAGCTAAGTATGTATGTGCAGAACCTAGATATTAGAGATTGATTGTTAATTAAAATGAATATAAATGATGATTGAGAACGGATGCTTAAATTGTTGATTGGTGTTAGAATAGGCGTACTAGATCACATGATTGATTCCGTCCTATGTACGGATTGTTTGCTTGTCGTCACGAAAAATATTGCGTGAAGTGAGACCATGGTTGGACTGCACACAGAGGAAGTGTAGCCAATACAGGGGCTGACGGGCCTGTGAGATTGTGGCTGACGAGTCACCAGATTAAAAGTGAGACGTTCTTGTGAGTGAGAACTTGTTTGTTAGGATTTCTTTGAACTTGTGTTTGCATATTGATTGATGTTTGTCTAATAGTTAGGTTAAGGATATGCATATGCGGTTATGGCTTCGTATAGATCAAGCAGACAGGTATGATCGTTTCACTGAGTAACTTGTTACTCACCCCTCTTTCCCTTTTTCAGGTGAGTGACTTGAGTTAAATTCGGATCGGTGCTATTTTCGGAAACAAAAAGGATATTTCAGTTTTATTTAAAGGTTTTAAAAGATATTTTGGTTATTTATATTTTTAAGTTTAAACGTTGATTTCATTGTCATAAAGCTTCGAGTTTCGATTTGATTTTAATAAAATAATTTTTGTCAATAAAAGCGTATGTAATAAATTCGTTTTACTACTTATTATTTATTTTTAAACGGTTCAACACGTGAGAACCACTCTCGGCTAAGATAGCGGGATTGGGGTCTCTCATTCTCCATTACATTTGAATCTTTTTTACTTTATCAATATCATTCAGTATCATCAGTTGATATGCTGTCAGCACTTAGGTACTCTTTCATATCTCCCTTAACCTTTGAGAGGAAGTAATCATTTATCTCATCCACCATTTCATTCCTTGGTGTAAGGATTGCACGTGCACGCAAAAACTCACGATCTTGATAAAAAATTTCCAAATCTGGAAAAGTTGACCTTTGGATCTCTTCTAAAGCATTTCCACCTTTATTCAACATCAACAATGTATCAATTTCTATGTTGTTGTTCTCGAAAGAATCATCTTCTGGTGAAGGAAAGGTTTTTGCTTCTCCATTTCCTACATCCAAAATCCACTTTGCAAACTCTTTCTCCTCAGGCCTCACCCTCATGTTTTGTTTAAGGACAAATCTATGAAATTTTCCCCACAAGTAAGACCTGTTGATTGAAGCTAAAACTGTATCTTGTCTACTGCCTTGTGGAATTACTGTCAATATTTGTCTGAAATCTCCACCTAACAAAACTGTTTTTCCTCCAAAATGCTCTTCTGTATTACCCATTAGATCTCTGAGTGTACCATCGAGTGCTTCGAATGTGTGCCAATGTGCCATGGGCGCTTCATCCCATATGATTAAATCTGCTTTGATAACCAGTTCTGCAAGCATTGTTTTTGGTTTGATATCACACATTAAATGTTGGTGGAGATCTATTGGTATCTTAAATCTTGAATGAGCTGTCCTTCCTCATGGCAAAAGAGTAGCTGCAATACCTGAGGTTGCAACTGGAATAACGACTCGTCCCTCTGATCGTAGCTTCGATATTATTTTTTTGTAGACAAAAGTTTTGCCTGTGCCGTCTGGGCCGTAAATAAAGAACAGTTTTCCCTTGCCATTGTCGATGGAGTTCATGACAGCATTGTAAACTGAAGTTTGCTCTTTGTTGAGTTTGGGAAATGGTTGAGAATGTACATCTTCTTCATAATGGACGTTGTAAGATTGTTCTTCTCTTAGCATGGAGGTTGACATTTCTTTTAGAATGCTTTTCTTTGGCACAAGCATTCCTGGGGAATCCAACAATGACTTGTCGTTTTGGAGAAGTAGTTTCTGTATTCCTAGCAACGTGTACTGTCGCACTTGCTCATCATTTAGAAGCATACCTTTGAAGTTGAAGTTGAAGCTTTTTCTAGCAACGTGTACTGTCGCACTTTGCTTCAGTCCTAATTAACTTCTTAGAACATTTGGCGCAAGACAAATAGTTTCATCCATTTCTTTCTGAAATTTCAATGATTTTGGCTTGGCATATGATCTCTTTTTCCTGCGATGAATGAAGGTGTTATTTAGATTGATACAATACTTATATATGTTCGTACAATATATAAATGAATTGTGACTTAGTTTGAGTACCTGTTTGTTACCATTGGATATGAAATCCAAGAGATGGGAAATTGTCCACGTATCCAAGTTGTTTGTGCTTGTCCTCTCTTCGTCAATAGTTGCCTCAACAGAGCTATCATCAATAATACCCAAGCTTTGAAACAAATTTTAGGACAGTAAGAGAAGAAGACGTGATGAATTCAAAACTACAGTAATAATTTGTATTGCAAACAATGTAGGCAAATTAGTTTAAGCAAGTAGACCTTCCCATGAATGTTTTGACAACTTCTAAGCTGTAATCAATATAAAACTTGGTTGATCCGCTTGAGCTTAGTTGCAGTTTTCCTGCAAACAAGCATATTTACATAATGGTGTTGAGATATGGATAACCGGTTGTTAAGTCCATTGAAAGAGGCTCACCTGCAAACTTTTTGGGGTTCAAAGAAGTGATGACAATGACACTACACTTGCATTTAGTGCTACAGAAAAGTTGGCGGAACGCTGAAGATTGGCCATCCCATAATGTGATTCGAATCTTGACCCCACTGTAAGAATGATAATTGAGAACTTATTATAGCATTATTATATACTTTTGATTGGGTAATATGAAGTTTGATGTACATACTTTTCTATTAGGAGACCAAGAACGATTTTTTGAGTTGAGATGGAGTCTTCAAGATTTGATCCTTGCACATGTATTATCTGTCCCACTATATCTGTGAATTCAGATGATAAGATGAGCAGATGAGGGTGTATTAAATAATAACAGTTTCAATAAAAATGGATTTCTGAAATTCAATAGAAATTACATACCAACTAACTGCAAGTTGGTGTCAGCTAGGGCTTCGACTTCCGAATAGGTGGGCATTCTGAATTTCTCTTCTTTGATTGCAATTGCATCATCTGGTACTTCAAGAAGCTGAGTGGTGTCCGTAAAACGGATTAAGAGCTGGCTGTCCGTGATTTTGTAGCGACTGAAGCTGGGTACTACTTCAAAGTGGCTTATGAAATAAAGATTTCCATCTTTAAGTAGACTTTTGAACCTGTGGATACGTCGGTGGTAGATTGAAGCTTGGATAAGAGTATTCTAGTTGGAAGATTAAAACAAAACAGTGTGAGATATAGCAATACGGATTTCGGTGGAAAGACGTTGTGTGGATGTAGGGTTTTTTTTATAAAATGATTTAGAGATTGAAATAAAAGAACTGTGATTTAGATATATTTTTTTGGACAGAAGGGACAATTTAAACAACTCTCCAAAAATATATGTAAATTCGTACCTTTTCATCTAAAAGAAGTAGATCATAACTCATGAGTGCTCCATTCAATTTGAAATTTCAAACCTCCCAAGAACGCAAAAGACGAACAGTAATGTTTTGGTTGGGTTTCCCTTGGTCAAGTTTGTCTAACGGAATAGATGTTGGCAACAAAGTACGAATATCTTCTCCTTCCATGTTGATTTTAACAAATCTGTCAAATAAATAGTACCATTAGAAGTGTGATTACAATAATGGAATAAGAAAGTGAGAAGTTGTTGAAATGGAATAAGCAATTAACTTACTTGTAATGATCGGAGAAAGGTAAGATGAAGTGATACTAAATTTTGCAGGAGCGATTATTTATAAGATATTGTTGTAGATAAATGACTTTTCGTAATGAGAGGATATAATTAATGATCACGGAAAATCATATTTACTTAATGGTTGATGATTTTGATATGAGAATCAACTGAATTTTGGGTATGAAATGTATCTAAGACTAAGTAATTGTTAAAATGTATAAATGCAATGAACTACAATTAAAGTAGAGAAAGTAGTTAAGTTGTCAAACTGAAAAGCCATTACCATTTCGGGTGACTATAAAATGAAGTATTTTGGTTATTCATTCCCAAACCAAAAAAAAAAAAATTCTATTATTCTAATCATGAAACGCCACGTTTGCAAAACAAGTCTTAGCATGCTACCATATGACATGCTTATGGTAATACTCACTAAAGTTGGTGCTTTTTCTTCCGTGGATTTATGGTCATGCATGGTAACATGCAAAACATTGCTTGAAGTTTCAAAATACCCAGAGGTTTTACGAAGTCTTCGTCTGGAAGATGTTTTCGTACCACCTTATGAGAGGGTACCGAACGCAATGAATTTATTGGAAGAGTGCGCCAAATCAGGTAATGTACATGGATTATTTTTATGTGGTTTATTTAATTTCTTCCACCTTAAAAATGTGAAAGAAGGATTAAAGCAATTAGCAACAGCGGCTAAAGAAGTTCATTCAGAAGCTATGTATTTGTATGGAATGATCTCACTCATACAAGAAGATTTTGATGGGGGTTCAAACTATCTTACTCAACTATGGAAAAATCAAGGAATAGAATCGGTCAGCAATGTCAGCTCAACGTTCGACGGGTTGTTTTAGAGATGAGTGTGAGGCAATATCGAGAATATGACATACTACTTAGCCTGATGGAGATTGGAGAAGAATGTGATCATATAGATCTGAATGAAGTTTACGATGAATGTTTTATCCGAAAGGAAATATATCGTTTCATGGACTACATGAACTGAAACGTGTCTAAGTTTGATATTGTTTTCTATTTTTTTTCAGTTACACATTTTCTTCTTGAAGGTTTTTTATGTTTAGGCAAACACATTTTTGTGGTTTTTTTAATGACAATAATTTATATATTTTTAGGAATTGATTATCTATTTTTAAGCTTAACTTTTATGATATTATAAAAGTCGGAATTGTATATAATCATAAGAAAAAGGGAAAGAGTTGGTATGAAAATATTGAAATATCACAGTTTTGTTGATATTTGTGGTTTCGTCTTAGAAAGAATGAAAGAAGAGAACATACCTCTGACAGCTTCGTTTCTTGTCGAAACTTTTTTAGTGTCCATTTTGACTCTCCTTGATATTGTTAGAGCTACTCTCTCGTGTTGAAAGTTGAGTTCTTTACAGTCTGATCAAGAACTGTCAGAACTGACAGAACAATTCACAGACAATTAGTTCCTTCTATTGACCAAAGTATCACAAAACAAAAATGACGGCATAAAACATATTAATGGTATTGAGAACAAAAGGCTTACAACAAAATGCTGCGTAATTGCGGGGTTTTGAACATTCTCTTTTACTTCCTTTGGCTCTTCTGTTTAGAAGAAGTATGAGCAGTAGAATGGGCAAGATGCTTGGTAGGAATCTCTGTACTTGTCAGCAAATTCAAATAGCTGCAGAAAATTGAAAAACAAATTACGTTAAACCAAATAACTAAGCAGATACAGAATTTAGCTCACCTCATGATGATTGAATGTTATGATCACAAGCTATGTTTGGAATTCATTTGTATACATGGTATACTCACGTATTTTGCATGGTTTAGTAGTTTAGATGAATATTTAGAATCGACCGGTTTGAAAACAATTGCGCCGGAGGCAAGAGCGGCTGCGGCTTCACCAGCGGCTTCGGAACCGGGTGAAGAGGAAGAGATCTTGTAGAGAGTTCTTGCTGTGTCCATATCTTCTGGCTCTCCCAACAAGCATGATCTGAATTCCCATCTCCTACCTTTTTACGACCATTACAAAACAAACGATTTCAATAAATGAATTACACGATACCCAAGTGCCATTGCTAGAAGAATTGCAATTAAATGCGTAGAATCTCAAACATAACATGAAACGCTAAATTTTCGCTATTGAACAATGATGAACTCCCCTGTGTTCTCTGCTCCCAAACCTAAATTTTCAAGAACACAAACCATTAATCTCATCAAAAGCTCGCACAAGTCTAGAGAAATAGGAGATACAGATAGATATCTTAAATACTAACAAACGGCAACATTGAAACTGAGATCCGATCAAATTTGCGAGTTCAGATTGTAAAATAAGAGTTGTTTTTTTTTTTCAAGAACACAAACCATTCATCTCATCAAAAGCTCGCACAAGTCTAGAGAAAAAGGAGATACAGATAGATATCTTAAATACTAACAAGCGGCAACATTGAAACTGAGATCTGATCAGATTTGAGAGTTCAAATTGTAAAATAAGAGTTTTTTTTTTTGATTTAGCCAATATGAACCCAAAACCAAAAAAAAAATCAACGGACCTTCAAATCGCCGGACATTCAATTCAGATTCGAGGGCCGAAGCATAAGGGACAAAGATTGCATCGGCAACTGAGTCTACTGCTGGTCGCCGGTGGATGGATCTCCGACACCGGCTTAAGAATCACTGAAGGAAGCCTCCCGATCAAACCAACTCTTTAACATTCATTAAGTGCAAACCGTGGATCATGACAATGCAATGCGAGTGATTTCATTTGGCTAAGGGACTAGACTTCGAGATAAAAATGATATCAATTCACGTGGCTTCCAATTCGCATAAGGGTATCACTCAAAAAGGATTAAACTTTATGCATAATGCTAAAGGTAAAAGACAAGTGATGCATACAAGACTAGACTCTCATCTACCCATAATGCTATCAATGGCCCTATACCTCTATCATTCATCTTCTTTAAAGCTCATTTAACCCTTTAAAGCTACTCTTTCCAAAGGCCTTTTGTGCCTTTCTAAACCCATGAATCTCATTTACTACTCCTCCTTCTTATAGCACTTAAGGGGAAGCTTCTTCAACCTTTAACTCATAGCGAATGGTGTGATCTTTCAACGACATAGCTCTTCTTTCTTTACTTGGGTAGCCCTTTTCTTCTTCTTTGGCTTATTAGCCTCTTTTGATTTCTCTCACTAAGGCTACACAATTCCTTTTGCACTTAGAGCTACACTTTTTCTTTTCAAACACAAGATCCACCATTTCAAACTATGCTTCCCTTATTCTCCTTCCAAGCCTCTTTCATCCCTTTCCTTTCTTCTCCCTTCCACAACTTACCATACTAAAATGCAAGCATACAATCCATTCCACAACACCAAGCAATACCGCGACCCGTACCCCGATTCCTAAGCCTAAAACTAGCCTCCATATGTGAGAACTAGAATCTACATGAAAGCCTAAACTTGTCGTCTCAAACCTAACACTTTATGCTAAGTTTAATCAAAAATAGGCTTCACAATCATTATCACTAGAACAATTGGCTTGTAAGGAGGTAAGGTAAGGTGGGGGTACTACTTGAGCTAGCAAGAGAGTGGTAAAGTGAGTAAGAAAGCTCAAGTATGTATATAATCCATGAATTCACTTTCAATGCAAGGCATGATATTTAATTGTCAAATTTAGGTTCAAGTGAGTAGAGTTGCCTATCAATTTCAAGGCCCTATTTCGACCAAAATCTAGTGGCTAGTGAAGTGTTCCAAGAATGGTTCTTCCTTACTTTCAAGATTAGCTCAAATGCAACAAAGAACTACTAACTAGGGCATTGAATTGATTCCATGAGTAGGCATTCTACAAGGATTGGCTCATCATTGCTCTCAATGCATATGAATGCAATTTTTACATGCAATGCAACTAGACTCAATCCTAAAATGCAAATGCAACATCTAAATGACTTTCTTTTTGGAAATTTTCAAAATTTTCAAAACTTTTTAGGTTTTTCTATGCCTTAAATGAATGCATGAGACTCAAAAATGCATAAAAGGAAAATAAGACTCACAAAACACAATGTCAAATCTCTCAACCTCTCCCCCAAACTTAAATTACACAGTCCCTTGTGTAATAAAAGTCTAGAGGAGACCTCAATCAACATGACATAAAATACAAAATGAGAAACTAAGAGAAGTATTTACAAGGGAGGTGGAGGTACCTCAAAACTGTGAAGAGGAGGATGATCCTAAGGAGAGCGATTGGTTGCTCGAGGAGGGAGATCGGCTTGGCTTTCTCTTCCTTGGCCGTGCTTTGTAGGAGGAAGAGCGAGGTGGGTCTTATTGGACCGGTTTCCTTGGGCGCATCTCGAATGAATGGCGCCTATCAAGGTCCGTCTCACTCTCTTCTTCATCCGCTTCTTCTGCTGCTTCGCTAATCCCCTCTTGTCTACCCCTTGTTGAAGACTTTCTTCTTATGATGGCCTTTAGCCCCTTTACCGTTTTCTTCAAACCCTTGACAGTCTCACCGAGCTTCTTTATAGCCCGGTATTGATGCTTGCTCCATCTCTTGAGGAGACCAAGGTGTGCGTGGGCCTCTCTCAATGCCGGGCTTGGCATTGGGTCTATGCAAGAAGCAAAGTAGTACTTCTCGCTACCGTAAACTGGGCTCGGAGTTTGATCCTCAACCTCCATGTCTTCTTCTTCTTCAAGAGCTTGGCTTTGATTGAGGTCAAATGTCCCTCTCTTGGCAATGGAGTGGAGAGGGGGACTAACAGCCGGATTGTAGAGGTCCTCATATGGGGGAGTGAAGTCGATGTGGGTGATATCTTGGAAGGAGGTGGCTTGCAAGTTCGGGAGACAAATCTTTGCTTCGGTTTTCGTGTCCACGGCGAACTTGTAGGCGAACCGGTTACCTAATCTTCCCGAGAGAAACATGGTCCTCCCAAGGTAGAAGATGTCCATCCACTCGGACTCCAGACTATCCGTCCCTAGCCGATGCCCAAAAGCTTCAAGAATCGGGGTGATGATCCCTCCAATGCTGAGCTCGGGGTCCTTGTCCTTCATAGTGACAACCCAATCCTGGTAAGAGAGAAGCTGCCTAACCAGTAGGCTAACCATGCCGGTTCCCGTCCTATCCCTTCGGACTCTCGTGCCTCCTCTTGTGTGAAACCCGATGAACTTCGCAAGACCCATGTCTAACAGGTCGAGCTCCTCCTTGGCCACTTTCCTGGCCTCTTTCCTTGCATAGAAGGTGTGAGCATGGGCCTTGTGTGCATACCTCAAGACCGGATGCGTTATCAAAGTCCCCGTGCTTCCTCCCGGTTTGAACTTGCCAACCGCGATTGTCTCCCACACTCCCTTCAGCTCGCACTCATCAATAGTGAGCATCTTCGTTCTCCTCTCTCCTTCTTGGAATCCAAATACCTCGTTGAGTTGCTTGAAGGTCATAGAGTACATGGTCCTATGGGTTTTGAAGTTGATGTACCCGTGACCATGGAGCGGTGGCGAATCTTCACCATCATAGTAGAAGTGTGCGGTGAGGCAAGACAAGAACTCGCATGTTGCGACCTTGTGAGCGGGGCGATCCATGGTGATGAACTTGGCCAAACCCATGTTCTTGAAGAGAGTTTGGAAGTCCTCAAAGATTCCCAAGGCACGCAGCGTCTGCTCATGCGGGTACTTCGTTGCCTTGAACCGCATGCTCATGAATGCCTTGAGGAGTTCCCCAGGTGTAAGCTTCTTTTTAGGCCCCTCTTTTGTGACCTTGGCTTTTCCCTTGGCAGCTCTTGTGACTAGCGCCTTCCTTGTCCCTAGCGTCAACTGCTCCTCCTCGCTACTGACCTCTCGGTCCTCGACTACGTGCCTCTTCCCTTGGCTCTTTGATGGCCTAGTCTGAGAGATTGCCGCTTGTTTGGTTGCATCTCCTTTTGTTCTTCCCATTGTTCCTACAAGATGAAAAAACCTTGTAGAGAGAGTAAGCAACTCATCTTGAGCAACAAATAGCAGCAACTAGCAAGCAACAAGCAAGCAACAAACAAGGTTGAAGCCAAAAAAATTTCGAAAATTCTCCCTAATTTCACACTTAGCAAACTTTTGGCAAATTAGAAATTCTCAAAAATTTCAGATCATAAAAATTCGATTGCTACTTATTGGGAATCCATAAGCATGACTAATGCAAGCTAATGCAAGTGAAAGCCCCAAAATCTAACAAGGTTCAAGAGTTGAATTTAAAATTTTGGACCATGAATCCTTTATGTCAAATTTTCAAAACTTTACCATGGAAATCCTAATGTAGCACTCGAAACCTACTCCCTAACCATAATCAAGCAATGTCCAAGTCATAAACATTCAATTCGAACACCCCAATACAAAAATCCCCAAATTTTCCACCATTAGAGTAAGAGATGAAAAACTTGGTTTTGGATTGTTTACCTCGTTAAAAAGCGTAGGGATGAACAAAATTGACTTAGAATCAAGATGAGCACAAGAAATCGAGCAAGGGGCACTTGGAATCACGAAAATTTCTTGAGAATTTAGAGAGATAGAGCCAAAAATCGCAAGTGTGTGTGTGAATGGGGGCTATTTTCGTGTTTGGGGAAGAAGAAGGGGAAGAACCAGTTTAATTCGAGTGAATTAAACCGGTCAAACCCCGTTGAATTACCTGGAGAAGGGGCGTACCGAGCTTAGTAGTTCGATACATAGCTCGATATGCCTGCAGACAAGGCTTTTAAAACTGTATCGAGCTATCTAGCTCGATACAGATGCCCGATACGGGGGTCTAGCTCTCCCTGGCTTCGTCTGTATCGACCTTAGTAGGTCGATACAAAACCCCGATATGGCTCTGCCCAAATCCCTGTAAGAGCTGTATCGACCTTGGTAGGTCGATACATAGCTCGATACAGTGCTGAAAATTTCTTGGCAAGCTTTTGTCCTTGGCTCAATCTCCTCAATCCAAATCTGTCATCCACAAACACTAGAAAACATATTACTGTATCAAAAGGTGCAAATATATACAAAGATAGACATGAAAATGCCTCCCAAGTGCGCTTGTTTAAAGTCACTAAGCTTGACTTCTCAAACTCTTAGGCGTGGGGGTGAACAAGGAGTGGAATTGGCTTTCCTCCTCCTTTCTTGATGTACATGGCGCTTGCTCCAGCTTGCAGCACCTTCTTTTTCTTCTTAGACTTCCTTGGTGACTTAGCTTCATGTTCAAGAATCTTGATGCCATCAAACATTGCTAGAAGACTTTCACCATCAAAACTTGGCCCATCATACTCATTATGATCAAGGGTTTCATCCTCACTCTTCATCACACTAGTGAGACCCATCAGCTGCTCCTTAGGTGGCTCTTCTTCAACTTCCTTAGGGTCACATGTGAGTGTCCCACAAAGGCTCAAAACAGAAGGTTTCATAGGATAGGAGACCTTTGCATTCACATTCTTGAGAATCACCCTCTTGTTGATGAAGTCTAGGCTTGCACCAGCTGTGTTGAGGAAGGGTGTACCTAAAAGAAGAGGTAGCTTCGCTGCTTGGACCATATCCATCACAATGAAATCGGTTGGGACTAGACACTCTCCAACTTTCAATGGATTATCTTCTACAAGGCCTAGGGGTTGCCTTGAGGAAGCATCAACAAAGGTGATGTGTGATGAATACTTCTTCATAGCAGTGATCCCAAGGTTCTTGAAAATTTCAAGGGAGATCACATTGACACTTGAGCCGGAATCACACAAGATTTCTTCAACTTTCAAGTCCCCAAGAGAACAAGAAATCAAAACTTTTCCCAGATTACCTAGCTTCGGGATAACCTTGGCTTCATCCTTTGCCATGCTTGATGAATCTAGACCCTCTATCAGCTCTTCAACCTTCTCTATGTTGGCAAGCATCTCTTTGATAAATTTATTTGACCCTTGACTTGGGACAAACTCTCTACCTTGGGCAATGGCGCACCAATTCTTTCCATACTCCCTCTAAAGCTTGAGAGTACCTTCTTTTGTACTTTAGTCAAAACCAACTCGGGAAAGGGGAGTGGTGGCTTGTAGACAAGGAGATCATAAGCCTCAACTTCAGTCTTCTTAGCCACTTCTCTTTCCTTTTCATCAAGACTTGCTTGTGTAGAGATCACATCCTCCTTGAACTCCTCTTTGCTCAATGGTTTGTCACAAAACGAATGGTCATTTTCAATGAACGCCTCCCCAACTTGGACTTCAATGTCCGCATTGAAAACTGCCTCATCATTAGGACACTCAAAGAGTTCCTCAAACTCAGCCACTACACGGTCATACTCTTCCTCATCAATAGAGTAGATGGCATTGCAATATTCCTTGGGATTGGTCTCGGGTTTACCCGGCAAATATGGTTGAGCTCGTGCAGAGGATGAAGCAATGCCCTTGTTGTTCTCTAGTTGCTTGACCTTGGAGCTTAAAGTGTCAAACTTGGAGTTGAGGTCATTGTAAGAACAATCCACTTGTTGTGGATTTCGGCAATCTTCTTGCTCACATCCATGGCACTACTTGCTTGATCTTGGAGGATTTGTTGTAGAACGTTTCTCACATCCAAATCTTGTGCAAAACCCGGTGAAGGACCTTGCTTAGACTGAAAGTTGCCTTGGTTACCTTGGTTGTTCCCTTGGTAGTTGTTCTTGGGAACATAACCTTGTTGTTGCTTGTAAGGAACATAGGGCTTTTGTTGTCCTCCTTGTCCTTGTGGAGGGTAGACTTGATCTTGAGGATTCTCCACATTTGTACTCCTATAGGAAAGATTGTTGTTCATATAGTTGTTGTTATAGCCTTGTTGATACCCTTGGCCACCTACATAATTGACCTCTTCTTGGCAATCCTCATTCATCTCTTGTTGGAGACCTTGACTCTCATCACAAGCCCCCACAAAGTGAACATGTTTTTGTTGAGCTTGGAGCAACTTATCCATCTTCTCATTAAGAGATTTTATCTCTTTCCTCCTTTGGTCTTCATAAGTACCATCGCTTCTTGATGACCTATCATAGTCTTCACCATAGTTGCCATCACTTTGTGCCAAGTTCTCCACAAGTTCTAGACCCTCTTCTACATCTTTACCCAAGAAATTTCCATTACTTGCTGTGTCTAGAAGCATCCTAAATTTGGGGAGAACCCCACGGTAGAGTGTATTCAAAAGAGTCTCTTCGGAGAAGCCATGATGAGGGCATTGCATTGTGTAGCCCTTGAATCTTTCTCATGCCTCACAAAAGCTTTCATTTTTCTTTTGGGTGAAGCTTGACAACTCATTCCTCAACCTTGCGGTCCTAATGTTGGAGAAGAGCTTTGCAAGAAAGGCCATCTTACATTGATCCCATGATGTGATGGAACCTCTTGGAAGTGATTTCTCCCACAAATGTGCTTTGACCCCAAGAGAGAAGGGAAATAACCTCAGCTTGAAACCATCCTCGGATATGCCATTGATCTTGGTCATATCACATATTCTATCAAACTCATCCAAATGGTCAAGGGGATCCTCCAAAGCTAACCCATGGAACTTGTTGTGTTGCACCATGTTGATCAAACCGCTCTTGATCTCAAAGTTGTTGTTCTCAACTGGAGGAGGTAGGATACCTTGGCGATTGGCGTGAATATTAGGGGCATCTCCAGCCCCAATGTGTCTTGGTTGGCGTGGAGGATGTTAAGGCACCCGACGAGCTTGAGCTTCATTCCCTTGAGCTACTTGTGGTGGTCTATTACCACCTTGTTCTTGTGGATTATCCATACCCAAACGCCTTAGATGTGCTAGGCGCTCTCTTTCTCTTCTCACAAAAGCTCCTCTTGTTACCCGATGAATGTTGTCTAGAGGCTCAACTAGATTGTTGTGTCCACTAGATCTTAAGTTCATACACCTAGAAACAAAGAGAAAACAAATCAAGAAAGATAAGTAAGCAATAAGTGGAATAGAAAACTTAGTCTAAAAAAGAAGTAAAATCCTAATGCTTAAACCATATATCCAAATGGCAACGGCGTCAAATTGATAGGCGGTTTCTTGGTGTGTTACTTAACAATTACTCAAGCTACTACTCATGTCATTGTAATACTTGAGGATCAATCCATATGGATATAGTTAAGACACTAGGAATTCATACAACTTCTTAATCTAAGCTAGAAATAAAGCTTTGAAGTTTAACTAACAACCTAAATGATCAAGCAAACAAAATCAAGCTAATTTACTACTAATCAAGATTACCATAAGACTAAAACGAATCCAAGGATGGGGTTATCAACCTAAGTTGTTCCAAGAATCAATCATTAATGCCAAACATTCACAATATAAGCTAATCCCTAGGCTTAGAACTCAATAGCTAGACTAATCCACTTTCATGGCACTAATCCCTAGGCTTAGAACTCAATAGCTAGACTAATCCACTTTCATGGCACTAATCCCTTCATTAATCATCCTAATCAAGAACTAACTTTCGTTAGTGAAAAAGAAGCTAACAAGCATTACAAAACAGTTCTAAATTACCAATAAACACCCTAGACAATCACTTTCATGAGCTAGGTATGTAAATCCCTTGTTTAGTTGTTTGGGGAATTTCATCAAACACCTTGTGGGTGTGAAATTCCCTAAGGCCTAGTTTTAGCATGATCAAGGCTAAACTAGCATTTAGAGCACTAAACAAGGAGGGAAATGGAAGAATCAAATCCTAGGCATCAAGATTAATTCTTAAAACACCCTAGATCTAACCCACCCTTAGATCCTAATGAAACTACTCACTAACCATAGTTAATCCCATAAATCCTATGAAAGAGATAGAGATAAACATGATTAGAGAGATAGAAGATGAAAGATTTAAAGATATAAATACAAGATTTGCATAAACTTAAAGAAATGTCTTACAAAATCACTTAGAAACCAAAAGGGAAAGTTTTCTAAGCAAGAACAAGAGATTAAAAGATACTTAGGAAAAATTAGGTCTTTTCTTATTAATAGTGAACAGTGGACGAACCGGGTCAACCCGGAACAAACCAGGTATTGACCCGGTTTAAGTCTGAAAATCGGGCAGCGTATCGAGCTTGCTAGGTCGATACGCTGCTAAAGCTTTCCTCAAGGAGTGTGTTGAGCTTGGTAGCTCGACACAGATGCCCAATACGCCATTCTTCAATCTTCGGATGAGATGTGTATCGACCTTAGCAGACCGATACGAATGCCCGATACGTCGTCTTCAAAACTCCGGGTGGCCTGTGTATCGAGCTTAGCAGCTCGATACAATCGTCCGATACGCGCACTCCGTCTCTCCTGCTGGGCTGTATCGGCCTTGGTAGGTCGACACCAAGGTCGATACACTTCTAAAATTCGTCTGCTCCATGTTTGGCTCCCTTCTTTTCTTCCTCCTTGTCACCCAACTCTCCAAAGAGGTCCTCCAAGCCTCCAAAGTACCTAATTAGGACTCAATATGCACAATATGCAACAACCTAAACTAAAACTTGCTAAACTCTAATATGGATGCAATTTGGACTAAAAGTATCTAAAAGAATGCATAAGTGAATGCAAAGCTATCTAAAAGGGGAGCTAAAACATGCTAATTTATGAGTATATCAAGTGTGATTTAAGTTTTGGGGGATTTATCAGTACTAATGACTTTGCTTTGTTTTGGTTTTATTTGAGTCATTTTAATGATTTTTATTTTTATCCTAAGAACTAAGAACGATGTATCTCGATGTATCTCGATATATATGATATGGTTTTAGGGACTATGACGCAAAACCAATGATGATAATCGACCAGTGTGCTTCTACGCTATTTCTAGTAACAGATCTTTCAAGTCATAATACTAGACTAGGCGGTAGCTAGAAAGCGGGCAATGCAAAATCCTGGAGAATGTCCATCTATAGAGATTCCAAGGGAAGGAACACACTAACTCTGTTTTTATTGGACTTTAACCTGACTTCTAATTTCCTTTTCAACAGATTTAAGCATTCAACGAAAAAGGCAGAACGTTCGGGACATATTTTCCAATTTTTAAACACGACCCTTTATCGGTCCCGAACGGCCAACACATCAACAGTTGATACCATACCTGAAACCCTTACCATATTTTCATACCTCATGCAACTCTCTTGTATTCACAATACGCAGATATGTGCAAAAACGCCGGAGAGGGAGGAACGACACGATTTCTAGTCACTCAAGACGAAGGATCAAATGGTTAAGGGACAGAAGTGTTAGCTACAAGAGTATACGACTCATGCCTTGGAAAACTCGAAAGAATGGTAATATCTTCGTCCTCCTTAAGACTCCTACACTAAGGCACTTCCCGTTTCATAAAAAAAAAATAGAAAAAGTGACTCGGATAGAGGACCTGAATTCCTTGGGAGTAATGACGGTACTCATCCATAAAAAAAAAGAGGGTTACATAAAGAGGGTGCATAATATCTCGCGCCTTCCGGAGATCTATACGGTAACCCGAAACACTCTAACCTTCGCCAGTAAAGGCTTTTATGCACCTAGCCTTGACAAGGATCACGCCAAATTTTAATATTACTTAGAGAGTTAGTTGACTGGAACTTGGGATTTAGATAGTGAAAGCTTCTAAGGGACTAGTGTTGAAGGAACTATAGTGAGCATTTTCTAGGCTGAGCTTGAATATGTTTGTTCGGTGACTTATGGTTTAGAAGGACGGTCGCNAGGCTGAGCTTGAATAGGCTTGTTCGATGACTTATGGTTTAGAAGTACGGTCACTGAGTTTTTTCTAGTTCCCATATTTTCAAACCTCTTTCCGAGCTTTTATCTGCGTTTTGTTTGAGGACAAACAAAGGTTTAAGTCTGGGGGAGTTGATAACACTCATATTTTACTCCTAAAACCTATCATTTCAAGATCTTTTACAAGTGTTTTAACCCGGATTTCAACTGTTTTAAAGTGATTTCCACGTTTCCTAGTCTTAAAAGTCATTTCAAGGAAATTGGATAAAAAACACACATTTTGGAGCAAAACAGGAATTTCAAGGACAAGTGCTCAGAGCCATAAGTTCAACATCAGACGACGAGCTTCCCACCTCAAGATCAAGCTCATATTTGGAGACAAGATAGCCATTTCAGCTGTCTTTCACCTCGAGGTGGTTTGAGTTCAATCGCACGGTTGGATCTTAAGTTACAAAGGAAGCAAAAAGGCCCGTCAAACACATCCTCATAAGAAGGACAGCCGCGCCATGTAGTTGCAAAAGGCCAGCGGCCGTGCCACGGCCGGTCGCTCGCGCGGCCAGACCATTCCGGCCTATCTCGAACCCATTTGAACTTATTCGATATTTCCCGAGGTTAAAACGCGAACCCCACTTTCTGAAGACACAAAGGCTTATATAAGGAGACCCTAGGGCTTCACAAAGGACGTGACCTCTACACAGAGCTTTTCCAGAAACACTTTCACGCTGCCAGAGAGAGAGAGAAAGAGAAAGAGAGAGAGAGATCGACGGCGCCCGGAGTTGAACACCTCGAGAGAGATTTCTTCTGCAGCCCCCACCTTTACTTCCTTCTCTTTTCATCTTTTGTTCTTAGTTCTTTGTTTTCCAATACTTTAAGAAGATCTCCTTTGAAGAGGTTTTCTCACTTTGTTTCTTACTCAATACAATTCACACCTTTCTTATCTCGAAGATGTCTCTCGTTCCCATGAACGAGTAGTAATCTAGTTGGGTTTTAAAGGGGGTTTTCAAAGGGGTTTAATCATGGATCGATTTCGCTAGGTTGATAGAAATAAAGTTTCTTTTAGGTATCTTTGTTTATGTATTGCTCTTATTGCATGTTTGCTTCTCTGATCAATTAGCAACTGATTACAGGACGATTAGATACACGAACGTGTGGTCTATTATCTGGATTTAGAGGTTAACGAGCGGACCGCACCGTAGGATGCTTAGCCATATCGACGGATCGCACCGCGAGTGTTTACAAATAGGTGAATGATATGTTTGCACGGTTGTCTTGCATCGTGGGACGATAACTCATATCCGTGGAACAAGGCAAACGTAGGTGGTTAGATCCGCGAGTGCGGGGTAATCATAGTCGATCGTTTCAGCTTAAGAACCTAATCCATTAAGTCATTTAGAACCTAATATATTGCTTGTTAGATCCGATCCATGAACCCCGGAGAACACCCCTGAACCCAACGCCTTTTACCTATTGATTTACAACCTTTTTAATTTTCTTCTGCTGCTTGATATCACTACTGCAAACCGTGACACACAAACCCCAAACTTCCCTTTCGGTTTAAAGAAAATAGAAATCTTAGGACTTTCGCAAAACAACAATCTATGTGGATTTGATCCCTTAATTTACTACTGTGATTGATGTGCACTTGCAACTATCTTATGGGTAAAACTTGAAATAACAAACCCCACCGCATCAAGTTTTTGGCGCCGTTGCCGGGGATTGTTTGCTTTTGTGAATTTTCAGTTTCTAATTCCTCTTTTAGACCACGTTGAATTTCAAGCTTTTCCGTTTATTGCTCACGATTTTCTTGTGTTTACTTCTCATGTTTCTGGTGTATGACCACTAGGAGGAACGCTTCTAATGTTTTGCACTGCTACATCGAGATCGACAAGCACGAAAAAGAAATCTGAAGGTTAAGAAGACAGATCAGCATGGGCGAAAACGGGGCCACCCTTGGAGTTCAACGAAACTTCGAATAAGTTCTTCGCAACGCTGGTCGAGCACCTCACGTTTTACAAGATGGAGAGCCACAGCTCGACAACAATGGAAACCCTATTAACCAAATTCCCGAGGCGGACTCGGATGGAGAAGAACTCGATCCTGCCTTACAGCAAGGAGGACATAACCCGATCATCTGAAATGGCGTGAACCAAGCAAACCCTATCGTCCAACCAGAAGACCGAGACGCCAACCGACCTGTTCTACCCGCCAACCAACCCAGGCGAGCAAGGAACCGCACCATAGCCGATCACGACACTTCTGATCAGCACTTTCAGAATCGAGCCGCGATTCAAGTGAACGCTCCTCATGAGGACGAGCTGGAGATCAAACCGCAAATCATCTCCTAGGTGAAGCAAAATCAGTTTCACAGACTATCAAACGAGCACCTAATGGACCACATCAAACTTTTTGAAGAGATTTGCAGCACCACAAAGGCGAACCGAATCCCTCCTGACTATCTGAAATGTAAGCAATTTCCATTTTCTTTGAGTGACAAGGCTCATAGATGGCTGAAGACTTTACCACCAGGATCGATCACTAACTGGGTGGAATGCAAATCCGCTTTCCTCAATCACTTCTACACGAAGTCGCGATCAAATCTGCTGAGAAACAAGATCCAAGGCTTTCAACAAGGACAGGTCGAGTCATTCTTTGAAGCATGGGAGCGATTCAAGGACTACGAACGCGATTGCCCTCACCAGGGTTTCTTCGGAGCCAGCTTGCTGAACACATTCTACCGCAGACTGCAAGCTAGGTACCAACTCTCACTCGACACGGCCAGCAATGGAGACTTTACCACAAAGACGGAGCGACAAGGGCGCGCACTCATCCAGAACCTCGATGTAAGCAATAGCAACAACTGTCCGGATTATGACAGATTCCAAGCAGATAGCCGAGCTTAAGAACATGATGAGCCAGCTACTCAAGGGACAACAACGCAGCGTCAATGGTTGTGAAGCCGCAGGAAAAAGGGAAGAGTTCAACCCATGAGACGAGGGGGGGTGAATCCTACACTCGAGAGGAAGAAGTTAATTTTATAGGAGGCCATAATTAATATCCAAACCGGAATTTCAACAACGGATTCAACAACAACCTCTCTTACCGAAACCCGAACGTGGAGAACCCGCGAGATCAAGTTTATCCATCTCAAGGAAGACCTTTCCAAAACAAGTACAAAAACAAGTTCCAAAATGTGAACTACGGAAGCAACGGAGGCTATCATCCAAAACCACCTTACAACCCTCAGCCTGCGCCCTACATCAATCAGCAAGGAGTGCCACAAGCTGCACCAAATGCGCCGTACCAATCACGAGAGCACAAACTCAAAGGACTGATGCAACAGCTGTTGTTGTCGCAGCAGAAATCAGTCAAGGATCTCAATATCAAGGTAGATTGCATGTACAACGATTTGAATGGCAAGTTCGAATCTCAATCTTCGCATGTGAAAAAATTGGACACGCAAGTCTCACAAACCGCTGAAACCATCAAGAGACAAGCGGGAATCTTTCCCGGAAAGGTAGAAGATAACCCGAAAGGATTCTGTAACGTGATCTCTGCGATCACCGACGAAGCTGAAGAGCCAGAACTAGCTATGGGAAATAAATGCAGATTCGTCCCATTTTTCCCGATAATAAAGAAAGGAACGGGTGAGTCACCTTTTGATACACTGGAACACTGCGCATTCGGGAGATTAAAGAAGGAAGAAGATCCATGCGCATTCACCTTCTCATTCTCGATCACGGAAATTAAGTTCGAAGATTGTCTATGCGACACGGGAACTAATGTCAATGTCATGTCCACAACAATCACTGAAAGGTTAGGAATAATGACCTATTTCCCGTCACCTATGCATCTAGTATTCGGAGATTCGTCCAGGAGGAAAACGAATAGCATTGTGCGAAAAATCCAACTCCTCATCGGAAACAAGATAGTACCTACAGACTTCCATATACTGGATATGGGAGAAGACAGAGACAAGCCTTTGATACTTGGAAGACCCTTTTTAGCCATGGTAGGAGCAAATATCGACCACATAGGCAACTTCGTAGTTTTCCATGTAAGTCAGAAGAGATACTATCCGAAGGAGCTAAACACTTCACCGCCGGAAAGAAAGAGCCAAACGATTAAAAAGGAGAAAAAAATGGAATGATATCAAGAGTATGTCATCTCCACTCGAGACCCTTCTCGAAAATCGAAATTTTGATTCCTCCCGAGCTAGGAGAGCTAAGTGAAGAAGAAATGGCAAAGACGGTCAAGAAGACCAAGCAGGTGATCCTAGAAGCCAAAATTCTTAGGAATGGAAACGGAGGCACGCTGCTAATACGGAAACAAGGGGATGCTTTAGGAGAGATAACTCTGAAAGCCACTTCCTCAATCGCCTAAACTTCAAACAAAGTCGAACTAGACGACTTAAACAAAAGCGCTTGGTGGGAGGCAACCCATCAGGTACGTGTTTTTAATTTTCTCTCTTTCATTTCTAACAACTATTTTTTGCAAGTTTTATGTACTTAGGCATATGAAGAATAATAAAAAAAATATAAAACAAAGAAAAAAAACCCAAAAATAAGAGAAGGAGCCTCGGAAGGCGGCTGGCCGCACGAGCACCAGATCGTGCCGCGGCGAGACATGTCGTGACCGCGCGACGAGCCACGACCGCGCGGAGAGGAGACACCTGGCCGCGGCCGCGACGGGCCATGGTGCGGCCAGCGGTGGTCTGAGCGACCAACCTCGAACCGAACTTCCCGCGTTTTGGTACAATCGCGCACCGAAAAATCATTCCCGTTAAGGAAAAATAACGAATTTTATTGATTCGTGACCAATACGCAAGGTAAGTTTCCTCGTTTTAAAATTTTTGAAAAATAAAGGTTCCTTGGTGATAAAAACACCTTTTTAAAACGAAAGGAGAATTTTTAGAATCAAACTCCCTTTTCTTCTTCTCTTCCAAAAGACTTGAAGATTTTTGAGAGATTCTGGGTTTTTCAAATTTGAAACGTTTTCAAAAATTCTTTGGTTTAAACTCATCTAATTTCAAAGAAGATTTTACTTTTGAAGGTCATTCATTCTCATCTACAATGTATGGTCTCTAATTTTAAAAATTCTTAGAGAACTCAATATTGAGATCTCTCTTGCTTGACTAGATAATTGTCTAAGATGCTTGGATAATGGTAGAGAACCTTGAACTGATGATTTAGGTTGTTTAGATTTCGACTTTTGCAACCCAATTTTGGAAAAATTTAAATATTTGAAAAATTTAAATTAGAACTTGCTCTAAAAACGAATTTTGGTGATATTATTAGACAATTGGCCTAGTATGAGTTTAATTCATGCTATGTATGACTTAAAAACTAAAGTTTGATGAGAATAAGTTGACAAAATCGATTTATTAGAGAATTTTTGGTTTGGAAGCCCAAAAATCCGAAAATAGAGTTTGAATACCAAATTGCTCTTAAGATTTATGCATTAACTCGATTGGTATTAGTCTTGGAAACTCTTGAAATAAGTCTTGTATATCATTGTAATTGAGAATCCTTATGACACATCAAATTCACATGTTTGGTCGTGTTTTTGTTTTATTTTGTAAGGTACAATGAGCTATGACCGAAACTTCGAGGTGCGTTCGAAGAATAGGGAGAAACTAATCTCTTCAAGGAGTTCTTCGCGACAGCAAGAACGCGAGACAGCACTAGGAAACCCGAGTCTAGACACCACTCTAGGGAGATATGTGGAGGAACAACGATGAAGGTTCCGCAGTTCGCGGATAGCGCGCACAAGCCGCGACGACTCATCTCCACCTCAAGAGCCAACTAGAGAGCTGAACCCTTCTCCTCCTAGGCGCAAGGTCAGAAACTTTGGGGCACCAATGGACCCAAACATAGATTATTTGAAAGAGATGAAGAAGATGGAGATAAGAACAACCCTCAGGATCGATTACTCCGCTTTAGACGCTTTGGGCATCACCGAGGATGTTACATGGTACTTGGACGAGCTAAGGCTCGGGAGCTTGATCAACCTACTTACAAGGAGCTCGCATAAGAGTTCTTATCTTCAGTTCAGTTATCCTACCGGAGAGGAAGGAAGTCACATCCGAAGGACAGTACTCTCTATTTCACCATTAGCTCTAGAGATTATGAGCTGAGCATCCCTAGATTTTGCGAGATATTTGATTTTGACTTGAGGAGCGAGACAAGCATTGAAGAAGAATGGAGTGCTGATCTTTGAGGACTTATGGGCCGAGGCATTTATGACAAGGGAAGGCATCCATCTGGTTTTATTTCACATCCGGCCGTACGTTTTGTGCATCACCTCATAGCACACCGACTTTTCTCTCGCAGAACCCAGTCATGCATTCTCGTTCCAGAGCTCGTCCTACTTCAGTCCGCCTTTAGAGACGAGCCACTTTCAGCATGCCTTGGATGTGTCTCATGATAACAAGCTTTTTAGGCAGGTTAACCAAAGCTTAGCATGCTCATGTCATTGCAATACTTAAGGGTCAATCCAAATTTGGTGGTTTGAACAATACCAAGAATACACAAGCTTTTTGTGAATCTAAGTGAAATCCGAATAATTGGGGGTAAATCCGAAATAAAATGATTTCAACTACAGAAATACTTGGAAAACTATTTTAAAATCCCAGGAGGGATGTCTACTAGCTAGCTAAAGACTTCTAAGAATTTTAAACAAGCAACTACTAGTTTTAGAAAATCGAAATCTAAGATGTGACAAAAAAGGAAATTTCTAGCTAAAGAAAGGATTTTTAAAAACTAAAAATAAAAATCTAATGACTCCTAAAATTTACCAGGATGCGAAACAAGCTACTTAGGGATTTCTAAAATACTAGCTGATGCAAAAACACTACTTTATGAATTATAAACTATTAAGCAAGAAAAGGACAACTAGATGATTTTTAAGCTAAAAGATCAAGAACTTGGACTAAAGGAAATCGATTTTGTGTTTTTAAAAGCTAAGGGAGGATTTGCGTTTGGGGATCATGTTTAAAGGGGTTCAAGTTTAAGACTTTGGATTTTATAAAAATGGATCTACTCATTTCTTATGAGCTTTCTCTAAACCTTGAGAAACTAATCTAGTTTTACCCATGGTTTGTTGTGTAAAACCTTTTCTCACCCCTTCCTCCTAACCCATTGTTCGTGGTGGAAAGAAGAGGCCAGAAACGTGATGCATAGATCTCAAACTGTGGTCTTACTAACCCCCCTCGCATCCATGGTGTGTAGGAAGGGATGGGTTAGTATCTTGGACTTGGTTTTAAGGGATTCCCTAGATCTTTCTAGGACAAGGAAATCTCTTAAATCAAAGAGGTCTTTCTCAAGATCCCCTTGCCTTAAACCCCCAAATCCAAGAAGAGATTTTTATTAAGAACTAAAGGGAACCAAAGCTTAAACCATTAAACCCCCTTAATCACCCCAAACACAAAACCTTGGAGGATTACTCACTCCTCATGATCGAACCACTCACAAACATCCGTTTTGAGGGATTCAACATGTTCGAAATAAGCAAGGAAAAGATTTAAGCAACAAAAACTGGAAATACTTCTATTGAAATCAAGAACTACAATGTTTTTCAAAAAAAGAAAACTTAGAACATCCAAACTAGAGAGAAAATGGTGGCTAGACCTAAAGGGGAAAGAAGACAATCAGAATATTCGGTGCCGATCCCAAAAAGAATGGGATTAGCTGTCTTATCTCCAAAAGTGGTCCCCCACAAAATTACAAAAAGCAAAAAGCAAAAGCAAGAGGATAAGGCTGCGCCTGGGTGTCAGAGATCGAGCTCGGAAGTCGATCTCTCGGGTCGATTTGGAGTTGGTCGAGTGGCTTGGTCGATCTTCCTGCTCGATCTCCTTGTTGTCCACGCGAATGCTCTGCCTCAGTCGATCTTCCTACTCGATCTCCCGACTGATCTGGTTGGCTACTCGATCGTCTACTCGATCTCGTCTCGATCGAGTCCTTTGGTCCGATCTGCTGCTCGATCTCAGCTCCATTCTCCTTGTGCGAGTCCTCCTTGGTGTTTCCACGAACTCCTAAGCTATCCTCTCGAACATTCCTCAAACTCCAGCATAGATTCCAAAGCTCCAAGTACCAAACAACCTGAAAAGAATGCAAATATGCAAGAAACTATGCAAATGCTAATGCAAGGAGTTCTAGGACCTAAAATGTTGTAAATGATGCAAACTAGGCTATAATGCAGGATTTATAGATGAAAACCTATCCTAAATGCAAGCTAAATATGCGAAATATGAGAGTATATCAACTCCCCCAAACTTGCCTTTTTGCTTGTCCTCAAGCAAACAAAGACTAATAAGGGAGAGAGGTTTGAAGGTGGGAGCTCAACATCCAAGATTGTAAACAATAATAATCAACTCAACATCCTAGTTCTTAGTTCTAAAGTGCAGGTGAATCATTCTACTCAATAAGAGTTAGCCATGCCCATTTCGACATTCAATTTCACTAAGATTTCAATCAAAACAAGCCTCCCTATCAAACCAACTCTTTAACATTCATTAAGCTTGTAACCGTGAATCATGACATTGCAAGGAAAGTAAATTCATTTGGCTTAGGGACTGGGCTTTGAGATAAGAATGATCTCAATTCATCCGGTTTTGCATTTAAGTGGGGGTGACACTCAAGAAAGATTGAACCATATGCATAATGCTAAAGGTAAGAAACAAGTGATGCATACAAGCATAGACTTTCATCTACCCAAAATGCTATCAATGATCTTATACCCCTCTCATTTATCTTTTTGCTCACTCAACCCTCTAGAATCTACCCTTTTCCCAAGGCTTTTTATGCCTTGCTAAAACCTTTTGAATTGCAAATACATTTCTTTCTTTTAAGGCACTAAGGGGAACTTCTTCAACTTAAGCGAATGGAGTAGTCTACAAAACAACTTAGCTCTTTTTCTTATCTCTAGGCAGCCTTGTATTTATTTATTTTATTTTTCTTTGCCCTTTTGGCTCTTTTGATTTCTTAAGGCGACCTAGCAAATTTTTTTTTTTTTTTTTTTTTCATAGAGCTATTCTTTTCTTTTAAATCCAAGACTCCCCATTTCAAACCATGTTTTCCCCTTATTCTTGCCGAACCCTTCATTCAACTCTCCCTTTACAAACTTTTCCACAATCAACAAGTATAACCTCGGCCAATCAAACCCCCAAATCCTAAGCCTAAAGCTAGCCTCAAAATGCAAGGCTAGAATCTACATGAAAACCTATACTTGTCGTCCCAAACCTAACACTTTATGCTAGGTTCAATCGAAATAAGGCCTCACAAGAAATCACACAAGAACAATTGGCTTCAAAGGAGGTAAGGTTTGGTAGGGGTTCTACTTGAGCTAGCAAGAGGGTGGCAAAGTGAGAAAGAAAGCTCAAGTATTTTAATCCATGAATTCACTTTCAATGCAAGCATGATAATTAAAAGTCCAAATTCGGTTTAAGTAATTAGAGTTGGCTATCAATTTCAAGACCTATTTCAACCAAAAACTAGTGACAAATGAGGTGGTCCAAGCATGGTTCTTCCTAAATTTCAAATGTATTCACAAGCATTAGAGAACTACTAACTAGGGTGTTGAATTGATTACAAAGGTCTAACAACCTACAAGGATTTTGCTCATCATTGCTCCATATGCATATGCAAACATCCTAAATGATAAAATTCTAGACTCAATCCTAAAATCTAAATGCAAGATACATGAATTTTTTTTGAAAAATTTTCAAATTTTTCTGATGATTTTTTTCTTATGCACTTAGATGAGACTCAAGGATGCAAACACAAAATAAGATCCAAATAAAAACATGTCAAAGCACAAACACTCTCCCCCAAACTTGAATGACAACGTCTCGGTGTCACACAAGTCTAAGAGAGAGTAAACACACAATGTAAAAGATTAAACTAAAAATGTGTGGTATATACAAGGGTTGTTGTTTAGGTACCTTGGAGCTAGGCATGACCGGAGCTTGAGGTTGCTCCGATCCTCCTGCTCTTTCTTGGGGTGTCTTGAAGCATTCCCTTGTCCTTGCTTCCTGTTGGACGTTCCTGGAGTGAGAGACGCCTAGCTTGATCACTTCCTTGGGGTTCACGGATCGTTATGCCGCCGGTTGAGTGTCTCGGCATTGTCTCGCCTACTTCCTCAGCCTCGTCACTCAACTCCATCTCTGATGAGCTCTCCTTCTGGAGGGTCTTGATCTTTTGGACCAGCTTCTTGATCATCTTTCCTTGCCACATATTCACCTTGCGCTGTATCTCAACAACCGAGGCAAGGAACCTTTCCGCTTTGGTGCGTGGCTCATAGTCCAGTTTGGGGAGCTCGTAACTTGTTGGCATTTCGTCTTCTGATGCAGGGGACTCCGATGATGGATGGGTGACATGAGGTGGAGCTGCTATTCCTGCCAGTGGTACATAGCATTCTTCGTCGGTCGGCAGGAACTCTATGTTGCCGATGCAGTTTAGTTGCGTTTCTCTCGGATTTGGCAAGACGCATATCTTCTTCTCATTCTTTTCGTTTTTGAACAGGTAGGAATAGAAGCCTGGAGCTGGTGGAGATCCAAGAGAGTCAGTGTTCACCAAGTAGACCTGATCCATGTATGCACGTTCCGCGCAAGGCTGAAATTCCGTGAGAGGCACGCTAACGAACAGCGGTGTGAGAAAGCCCCCGATGAAAGATGTCTTTGCCTTGCACCGTATTGCCCATGCCTTGTATCTGACCAAGGAGGAGGCCAGGATACATCCGTAGTTTACGTGTCTTCAAGCTCATCCTTCATTGGATTCTCGTTCTCCTCTCTATCGCATAAAATCTTCTTAATGCCTTGGAAAACGAAACACAGCTCGTTTCTTGTCACCGTGGATGTTGTCGTTCTTCCTCTGAAGGTGTTGGCCAGCAGCTTGATGGTGTATCTTAGCAAGGGACTTCGCACTTTCCTGATCTTCGCCGTATTGGACTTATAGTCCCCATCGCTTATCAAGTCCCAAAGAGCATTCGCGGATTTGAAATTCGGGAATTCCACAAGTGATGCTTCAGCGTCGAGACCATAAGCTTGGCAAAACTCAGGGATGGATAGGTGGTAGGCTTGCCTTCTTATCTTGAAAGTGAGATTCCCTTCGGATGGGGTTGGTGCTCCCGGATCTTCGTATGCGAATTCCAAGGTGGAAAGGAAGTGGAGTGTAGCTTCGGGGTAAACCGGGCAGTCCATCCTTGACAAGCAAGCAAGGCCATTGTCCTTAAGTAACTCCCCAAATCCTTCTAGCAAACCCATCATTTGCAAAAGATCTCTGCTTGCAAACTTGGTTGGCTCAAAACGCAACCTTTCCAACCTCTTCCTTGTTTTCTTTTTTTCCTTTGTCCACTTGGTCGTTGGTTCCACCACTTGTTGCGCTTCCTCAAGGGTCGCCAATTCTCTTCCTCTCTTTCCTCTTTGTGCCATAGCGCCTGAAATTCAGATTCTCAAAAGGAAGAGCGAGTATAGGCGGCGATTGGAAAAGAGATATATAAGAAGGCAAGAGAGAATATAAGCCCTAGATTTTTGAATTCTTTTTAATACAAAGATAATTTGAGAAAAGGGAGATTTCTTTAGATAAGACCAAATCAAGGAAATTTTCCTAATGTCTAAGTATTTCTAAAAATTCTCAAATCTCTAGCAAATGTCATTCAACCATTTTAATAGAAGATATTTTGAAAATATAAAATTTGAAATTCAAAAATCCGAAAATACCTTGAAATGGGATGAGAATAAAATGCTCTTATCTCTTAAAAACCAAAACCTACACACTCTCTCTCTCTATTTCCGAAAAATTTAGGTTGCAAGTATGTGAATGGAGAGTGTAGATGAGGGGTTTTATAAAAAAAAATCTTTGGACTCATTCAACAAGTGGATTTTGAAATTTGTGGTCAAGGCACAGTTCCCCATGACAAGGAGGACCAGCTTTGACTAAATTTCAAATTTAAAAATGAGAGGGAAGAAGAAAGAAGGGGAAAAATTTGAATTTACCTCGGCATGAGATCGAGTCAGAATGGTCGATCTGGACCTCGATCTCATGCCCGATTTATCGGAGATCGAGCGCTACTCTCGATCTTGTGGTCGATTCGGCGAAGATCGAGTGATGTGACCGATCTGTCAGTCATTGCTAGCCCGAAGATCGAGTGGTCCTAGTCGATTCGCACCTCGATCTTGTGTGCGTGTTAATGCATGGGTGTGTCATCCCCTCGAAATCGACTAGTTGACTCGATCTTCAACTCGATCTTGTAACGATCGAGTCGGGGTTAATCGATTTATCACTCGATCTGTTGCCTAAACTTCTCCCTTCTCAGCCTTTTTAAATCCCCATGGCGAGATTCTTGTACCCTACCTCCTTGCACCTGAACAACTAAACTTAAAAGTATAAAATTCAAACAAAATTAAATCAAAAATATGTACAATGATAGTCATGGGAATGCCTCCCAAGTGCGCTTGTTTAACGTCGTCTAGCTCGACTTTACTTGGTTAGGCAATAGGTGGATCTTGGAGAAGCAGTGTGGTGCTCTCCTTGCTGCATTGACTTGCCATGTATGGCTTGACCCTATGCCCGTCAAAGGTGAAGCTCTCTCCTCCTGCGCCTATCAAAGTGACTGCCCCATATGGCAACACTTCTTTTATCTCAAGCGGACCACACCACCTAGACTTTAGCTTCCCGGGAAACAGCTTCAGCCTTGAGTTGTAGAGTAGCACCAGACTTCCTGCTTTCAGCTCCTTAAGCACCAGTTTCTTGTCATGAAAGGTCTTAGTCCTTTCCTTGTATATCTTGGCACTTTCATACGCATCCATCCTCAACTCATCCATCTCGTTGAGTTGCACAAGTCTCTTTTCTTGGGCTGTTTTTAGATCGAAGTTTACTGCTTTACAGCCCAAAGAGCCATGTGCTCTAACTTCACAGGGAGGTGGCAACTCTTGCCATAAATGAGGTTGAAAGGCGTAGTTCCAATGGGAGTCTTGTAAGCGGTTCTAGAAGCCCAAAGAGCTTCATCAAGCTTACTCGCCCAATCCTTTCTAGTTACACCCGCTGTCCTCTCTAGGATGGTCTTGATTTGCCGGTTTGAAACCTCTACTTGCCCACTCGTTTGAGGGTGATATGGTGTGGCTACCTTGTGTCTAACTCCGTGCTTCCTCAAAAGGTTTTCAAAAACCTTATTGATAAAGTGGCTTCCACCATCACTTATCACTACACTCGGGACTCCACATCTAGGAAAGATTATTGTCTTGAAGAGCTTGATCACTACCTTGGCGTCATTTGTAGGACTTGCTATAGCTTCTACCCACTTGGAAACATAGTCCACAGCCACCAAGATATATTTATTTCCATAGGAATAAGGTCCCATGAAGTCAATTCCTCAAACGTCAAAGACTTCTACTTCGAAGATAGGTACATGTGGCATCTCGTTTCTCTTGGTAATATTCCCAGCCCTTTGGCAAGCTTCACATGATTTTGTGAACTCGTGTGAGTCCTTGAAAAGTGTGGGCCACCAAAACCCAGCTTGTAAAACCTTTGTGGCCGTTTTGAAAGATGCAAAATGCCCTCCAACTGTCATACCGTGGCAATGGAGTAGAATGTCTCTAGCTTCTTCTCTTGTGACACATCTTCGGTATAGGCTGTCATTGCATCTTTTGTATAGATAAGGGTCGTCCCAAAAGTAGTGGGATATGTCTCTCATGAATTTCTTCTTATGGTAGTTGTCAAAGTGTGTAGGCTCTTCCCCACAAACCAAGAAGTTAACGATATCCGCATACCATGGAAGCTCTTCCTTCATACTCAAAACTTCCTCAAACTTCTCTTCTAGCCTTGCACAAACCTTGGTGTTAACCACCATAAGCTGCTCCTCAGGGAGTGTATCATCCATGGGTAATACGTTATCAACCCTTATCCTTGATAAATGATCCGCTACACCGTTTTCTATGCCCTTCTTGTCCTTGATCTCCATATCAAACTCTTGCAAGAGAAGTATCCATCTTAGGAGTCTCGATTTTGTATCCTTCTTGGAGTATATGTACCTTAACGCTGCATGGTCTGTGTACACAATCACTTTAGAACCCAGCAAATACGATTTAAACTTCTCAAAAGCAAATACCACGACTAGAAGCTCTTTCTCGGTGGTTGCATACTTTACTTGCGTGTCATCCAAGGTACGGCTTGCATAGTAGATGACATGCAACTTCTTGTCTCTCCTCTGACTTAACACAGCGCCCACAGCATAGTCACTTGCATCGCACATGATCTCAAAGGGTAGCTCCCAATCCGGAGCTTGCACTATAGGCGCGGTAACTAAAGCTTCCTTGATGGTCCTAAAGACTTGTAGACAGTCTTCATCAAAGACAAACTCGATTTCCTTGCACAACAGCCTTGTAAGTGGGCGTGCTATCTTCGAGAAATCTTTGATAAATCTCCTATAGAAACCGGCGTGCCCCAAGAAACTTCTGATTCCCTTCACGTTTACCGGAGGCTCCAAGCTAACCATGACCTCAATCTTGGCTCTATCAACCTCAATACCCTTCTCTGATATCTTGTGACCTAGGACAATCCCTTCCCTGACCATGAAGTGGCATTTCTCCCAATTTAGCACGAGATTGGTCTCCTCACACCTCTTGAGCACCCTGCAAAGATTAGACAAACAAACACCGAAGGAAGAGCCATACACGGAGAAATCATCCATGAAGACCTCAACCATCTCTTCAATAAGGCCAGAGAATATAGACATCATACACCTTTGAAAGGTTGCTGGTGCATTACATAACCCAAATGGCATCCTTCGATATGCGAAGGTACCATAGGGGCATGTGAATGTGGTTTTCTCTTGGTCATTAGGGTGAATTGGGATTTGGAAAAAACCATTATATCCATCAAGAAAACAATAGTATGGGTGATTAGCAAATCTCTCTAACATTTGATCAATGAAGGGCAGAGGGAAGTGGTCTTTCCTAGTGGCCTTGTTCAGTTTTCGACAGTCAATACACATTCTATGTCTCGTGATGATCCTAGATGGTATCAATTCATCATTTTCGTTTTTTACAACCGTGATACCACCCTTTTTTGGCACCACATGAACAGGGGAAATCCATGTGCTATCACTTATAGGGTATATTACGTTAGCTTCTAAAAGTTTTAGGATTTCTTTCTTAACAACCTCTTTCAAATTCGGGTTCAAACGTCTTTGATGTTCAATAGATGAAGTGTTTTCATCATCCAAATGAATCATGTGAGTGCAAAGCATAGGAGAAAGGCCCTTGATGTCCCCTAGGGAGTATCCAATGGCCCTCCTATACTTTCTCAACTCCTTTAGGAGTGAGTTCAACTCATCATCACTCAGGTTTTCGTTTACAATTACCGGGTAAGTTTCATTAGGTCCTAAGAAAGCGTACCTTAGCCCACTTGGAAGCTGCTTGAGGTCCACCTTTGGGGCTAGCAGCTCGCTCCAGTCGTCCTCTAGATTCGCGTCAAGGTTGCTGCCCTTGGATGCTTCCCTTGAACCCGAATCATGCACCTTCAAACTACCCTCTTCACCCATTTGTACCGCAGAGATCGTTTCGATGGGTCGATCTCCCTGTCGATCTTGTCTGGTTCGAGCGCACGTATCGATTCCTTCCTCGATCTTTCCTTGAGATCGAATCAGATAGTCGATTTCTCGATCGATCTCTAGGTACTCGGCCTTATCTTCGTTTGCAATCTTGCGAGAATCAAGTAAGCGAACGTATTCTTCAGTTTGTTGACTTAGGTAGCCGAACTCTCCACACTCCTTGGTAAGGGCTAGCTGTAAATGATCCTCTTGCTCCAACTCTTCGAGCAATTCATCGGCCAATGCATCCAAAGTTTCTATGTAGAAGAGTTGCCCATCAATGGTCGGTTTCTTCAGGATCTTATTGATGTCAAAGTTCAGCTTGATGTCCTTTCCCAAGTGCAGAGATATCTTGCCCTCTTTCACATCTATGATTGCTCCAGCAGTGGCTAGGAACGGCCTGCCAAGGATTAGAGGGTCCTTGGGCTCTTCATCCATCTCCAACACCACAAAGTCGGTTGGGACAATCACGTTACTGATGTTTACGGGAAGATCTTCAAGCATACCAACCGGAAGTCTCACACTCCTGTCGGCTAATATAAGGGATATCCTGCATTCCCTGAACTTGGTAAAGCCCAGCTTTTTGGCAATGGAATGTGGCATAAGATTGATACTCGCTCCAAGATCGCACAAACACTTATCAAACTTCAAGGGGCCTAGAGCGCAGGGTATGGTGAATGAGCCTGGATCTCCTAGCTTCTTTGGAGCTATCTCCTTGTGTATGATTGCGCTGCACTCTTGACTCAATACTAACACTTCACCCTCGCTTTCTTCCACCTTCTTGGCAAGTGTATCCTTTAAGAATTTTGCATACTTCGGCATCATGGCTAAGCAATCAACCAATGGTAGCTTCAGCTCCACGTTTCTCAAATGCTTTTCAAACAAGGCTCTTTGCTTCTCAATCAGCTGCTTCTTGAAACGTCCAGGGAATGGAAGCTTGGGTTTGTATGGTGGGGGAATGAAAGCTTGTTCCTCCTTGCTAACTTCCTCATCCTTTTTCTCCAAAACCGCTTCTTTCCCTTTACTTGGCCTTGCAATGTAAACATTGTCAAAGGTGATCTCTTGATCATTCTCCCCCTCTTGAACTACAATGTCCTCATTGTCTTTTACTCCAGACTGTGGTGCTATCTCTTTGCCACTCCTTAGAGTTATAGCATTGGCATACTCCTTTGGATTTGTCTCACTTTTCCCGGGTAGGCTAACTTGGCCGCTAGAAGAGGCTTTTCCTTTCTCTAACTGACGAAGCCTGTTGTTGATGTTGGTTATCTGTGTAGATACCTCAGTGAGAGATGAATCTAGCCTGTTGTTCATATCCACAAACTTCTGGTTGTGAGATGCTTGCCCTTGTAGAAGCTGTTGGAACATAGCTTGTACCGGATCTTGTAGTGGAGCTTGCACTTGCTGCTGTTGAGGGGCAAAACCTGGTGGGTAGCTCTTGTTCCCTTGCTGCTGTTGACCTTGAAAATTGCCCTGCCTTGGTCCTTGATAGCCACTGTTTTGCACGAAACCTCCTTTGTTGAAAGGAACAAACTGTTTTCCTTGTGTAGGAGGGTAGACTTGGTCCTTTGGGTTTTCTACATTGGTGCTTCGGTATGAGAGGTAGTTATTGCCTTGGAACCTCTGGACATACCCTTGCGGCTTGTTGTAGTCTACCCAGTTTGCCTCTTCATACTCTTCTTGAGGTCCTTCCTCAAACACATTCAAGCCTTCTTCAACAAAATGAACATGTTTCTGATTTTGGAGCATCATTTTGTCGATCTTTTCATGAAGGGACTTGAGTTCCTTTTTGTGCGAATCCAGCTCTGTACCCCTTGGTGCACGGTCGTAGTCTTCAGAGTAGTTACCATCACTTAATGCCAAGTTCTCTACCAACTCCATGCCTTCGGTTACCTCTTGCCCCAAGAAGTTTCCTTTGCTTGCGGTATCAAGTAGTAAGCAAATCTTTGGCAATGCACCTCGGTAGATTGTGCTGAGGAGGGTTTCTTCTGTAAAACCGTGGTGAGGACAAGCTATTGTATAGTCCTTGAATCGCTCCATTGCTTCACTGAAGGTTTCATTCTGCCTTTGGGCAAAACCGCTAATCTCGCTTCTAAGTCTTGCTGTCCGTGTGGAGGAGAAAAACTTGGACATGAAGGCTTTCTTGCAGTCAGCCCATGTAGTAATTGTGCCTTGTGGAAGAGTCTTCTTCCAATGGCGAGCCTTGTCCCCAAGAGAGAAAGGGAACAACCGAAGTTTGAAGCTATCTTCGGAGATGCCATTGATCTTGATCATTCCGCAAACTTGTTCAAAGTTGTCCAAGTGCTCTAGAGGATCCTCCAATGCAAGACCGTGGAACTTGCTGTTCTGAACCATTGAAATGAAGCCTGGCTTGATTTCAAAGTTGTTGTTTTGAACAGCTGGCGGTGTGATACCAAACCTATTGGTGTGTGTGTTAGGTGCATCACCCGCACCAATGATTCTTGGCATCCTAGGAGCATGGTAAGGGTTTCCATTGCCCCTACCATCTGGAGCATGTTGTGGTCGAACCTCCTCCTGGTCTTGATCAGCCATGACTTGCTCAACAATACCCGGTTGCTCTGTTTCCTCACAAACTTGCTCTTGTTCTTTCTCTCTTCTTAACCGTGCACTCCCAAGTAGATGAATGTTGTCCAAAGGTTGTAACAGATTGTTGTCACCTCTAGAACGTAGGTTCATGTACCTGAGATTACAAGTAGCAACAAAGATAAATCAGTATCAACAAAGTAAAAAGTAAAAAACTTAGTATCCACTAAACTTGAAATCCTAATAGGTTCAAACACAACCAAACTTGGCAACGGCGCCATTTGATAACAAGCTTTTTAAGCAGGTTAACCAAACCTTAGCATGCTCATGTCATTGCAATACTTAAGGGTCAATCCAAATTTGGTGGTTTGAACAATACCAAGAATACACAAGCTTTTTATGAATCTAAGTGAAATCCGAATAATTGGGGGTAAATCCGAAATAAAATGATTGCAACTACAGAAATACTTGGAAAACTATTTTAAAATCCCAGGAGGGATGTCTACTAGCTAGCTAAGGACTTCTAAGAATTTTAAAAAAGCAACTACTAGTTTTAGAAAATCGAAATCTAAGATGTGACAAAACAGAAAATTTCTTGCTAAGGAAAGGATTTTTAAAAACTAAAAATAAAAATCTAATGACTCCTAAAATTTACCAGGATGCGAAACAAGCTACTTAGGGGTTTCTAATATACTATCTGATGCAAAAACACTACTTTATGAATTTATAAAACTTTTAAGCAAGAAAAGGACAACTAGATGATTTTTAAGCTAAAAGATTAAGAACTTGAACTAAAGGAAATCGATTTTGTGTTTTTAAAAGGTAAGGGAGGATTTGCGTTTGGGGATCATGTTTAAAGGGGTTCAAGTTTAAGACTTTGGATTTTATAAAAATAGATCTACTCATTTCTTATGAACTTTCAACGTTAATCTTAGCTTAATTCGAAATTGAAATTCTGTTGTGTCTATTTATAATTGGATGAGTTTGACAAAAATAAAATAAAATAATAATTGGATGAGCTTTGACCAAAATAAAATAAAATAATAATTGGATGAGCTTTTAACAAATGTGGCTGCCTTTGTGCTTCCATAATATTTGCCTATCTATATGTTCATTTCATTCTCATAAATCTCATCACGCTAAAAAGAACCTAACATAAGATATGATTATAGCTAAGCATTTGATAACGACTTGATTCTTAATTCATTCTTAAAAGTTTTGATTACCTCAACTCCGAGCAGGGACAAACCTCGGATTCAACCTCGACGAGTCGTTGCTCTGCACTCTTGATGAGTCTTGTACAAACACACGACGCAGAATGATTACGCCCTTCTCAGAGCTAAACTTTCACTTTCTTAAGCTTCCTCTCGTTGCTACTACTTTAAAATTGCAACACGTTTTAAGAGCTCAAAGATTAATAAAGAATAACTCTATTTATTTGCTTTAGAAAATCACTCAAAACTAAAGCTCTCGATCTCTCTCTCAAAACTCATAAGTTATGCCACACCTTAACATATCTTTATATATAGAGAGAAGTCTAGATGTTTCCTAATCACAAAAGGTAAACATATATTTAGATAACTCCTAAATATTTATTCTTATCCTAAGCTCTTTAGAAACCATAACTCGGTAGAATTCGTATAAACTCAAGCTTCCTTCAAGCTTACGTCAACATTCTCCCCCTTAAGCTTGAAATTGATTTTCGCCAAATCTTGAACACCAATATGATCTCTCATTTCTTTCCAAGAGCCTTTGTCAAAATATCTGCCTTTTGCTTATTCCCGAGAACATGCTCGAGTTCAACTTGTCCACTCTCAACACATTCTCTTAGGAAGTGATATCGTGTGTTTGCTTGCTTCGACTGTGAAACATCGGGTTCTTTGTGAGGGCAATTGCTGATTGATTATCAATCCGAATGACAACTCTCTCGCATAATGTACCAGTGATTTCACCAAGTAAGTCTTGGAGCCAAATTTCTTGTCTTGCAGCTTCAGTACAGGCCATGAACTCGACTTCAACGGAAGACAATGCCACATTATCTTGTTTATGTGAACACCAAGTACTTGGACTTTCACCGAGATAAAATTTGTGTCCCGTTGTGCTCTTTCCATCATCTGGATCAATGTTATGGCTACTATCGCTGTAACATACCAACCTTGGTATCTTCGAGGTTGATCGTTCAAATTAGCATTGGGCCAATTACCCGGAACCAAAGAACCGAACCGAACCGAATTAGAAGATACCGAATCGAACCAGAAACGACCAAAATACCCGAATAGATTTTACCTTTCTATACCGAAGAACCAGAACCGAACCGAGAACCGAATGGGTATCCGAAATTCCCAAAATACATTTATATACTCAAAAATATTTGTCGTATTTACACTTTAGATAACTCAAATACCCAAAATTACAGTTATAAACCGAATAGATTAATTATGTTTAGACAGATTTGAAAATTTTTAGTTATATTTGTCAAAAATAAATTTTGTTTTTGCAAAATTGAACTAAATAACATAATTTTTTTTAAGGTATTTTTAGATAAATTTTGGATAATCCGGGTACCTGAAACCGACCCGAACTCGGACGGAACCAAAGCGAACCTGAACCTAAAAAACAAAATACCCAAATGGGTTTTATTCTCTAGAACTGAAATACCCGAATCCGAAAAAACCAACCTGAACCCGAATGGATATTTGAATGCCCAGGGCTAGTTCAAATGTCAAACCAAGGGTAGTGGTTCCTCGTAAATATCTCAAGCATTATTTCATGGCAATTCCATGAGATTCTCTAGGACTTTGCATGTATCGGCTCAACACACCAACACAATAAGACAAGTCAGGTCTCGTATGGAGTAGGTAACGAGGACAACCAACATTTTTCCTAAAGCTTGTAGCATCAATCTCCTTTTCGTCTTCTCACTTGGACAGTTTTAATCCAGACTCCATTGGTGTGTGCACTGGATTGCAATCTTTCATCCCGCCTTCTTCAAATATCTTTTGAGCATAACGGTTTTGATTTAACGTTATTCCTCCTTCGTGTTGACAGACCTCAATCCCGAGATAGTACGTCAACTTCCCGAGATCACTCATCTCAAACTTAGAAGCCATCTCCTTTTTGAACTCGTCGATGATATGTATGTTTGTCCCTGTGACAAATAAATCATCTACATAAACTGCCACAAGAAGATTTTCTCTAACCTCCTTTCGATAGACCGATGGCTCTTTTGAACATTTTTTAAGCTGAAGTTCCATGAGAATTTGGTTCAACTTATTGTTCCATTATCTCGGTGCTTGTCTTAACCCATACAAAGCTTTGTTGAACTTGTAAACTTTGCTTTCTTGTCCTATTTCTTCAAAGCCTTCTGGTTGCGTGACATAGACGGTTTCATGTAACTCTCCATGTAGAAATGCTGTTTTTAAATCAAGATGATATATCTCCCAACCGTTCAATGCTGCAAGGTTAATAAGGAGTCGTATTTTCTCTATCCGAGCTACTGGAGCAAAAGACTTCCTTGAATTCAACTCCATATCGTTGTACGTATCCTTTCGCAATCAGTCAAGCCTTGTACTTATTTATACTGCCATTGGAGTTCCGTTTGAGTTTGAATACCCACTTTAAGCCAATTGGTTTAGCTCCATCCGGTAAATCCACGAGATCCCAAGTGTGATTGAATGGATTTCATCTTCACAGGCGAGTGTCCATTCTTTTGATTCTTTTGCTTCATAGAAGTTTATTGGCTCGTTATTTAAGCATGGTAATAACATCTCCTTCTTCTTCGGCAAATAAGACGTAGTCCTCGATATATTTTGGCGTTGTGCTATGTCTTTGTGTTCTTCTCAGAGCAGGTGGAGACTAATCACAAACCTCTGTATGTTCGTGTTCGTGTTCATGCTCGTATGCCGATACGGAGTCACCATCGTTGTCTGCTTCATCAATATTTTCGGAATGATCCGGAACGATTTAATCCGTTACGAGATCCTCTTTTCCTTCTTTGATGCCACGGTTTCCAAATTCCCTTAAAAGTAAAATTAAAGCTTCCACTACTGTCTTTCTCCTGGTTATTATGATTTCAGTTCCAGCCTTTTGTTTCATCGAACACAACATCTCTCCTTACCACTATCTTCCGAGATTGCAGATCAAGTAATCGATATGCCTTTGATCCTGGTTTCGTTCCTAGATGAACAAGCATTCGCGATCTATCATCTAGTTGACTTAGATGTGGATTGTCTATCTTTGCGTAACCAATGCATCCAAAAATCTGGAGATGATCAATATTTGGTTTCTTAGATCGCAGAACTTCATACGGAGTTCTGTCCTTGTGAGCTCTTGTTGCTATCCTATTCAAGAGGTATGTAGAATGTCGTATTGCTTCTCCCCATATGTAGTTTGGTATGTGCATATGTTTCAGAATCCTTCTTGCCATCTTTCAACCACACCGTTCTGTTGCGGAGTGTAAGGAGCAGCGAGATGTCGTTTTATACTGGATTTATCGCAGAATGAATTAAACTCTTGTGATACGAACTCTCCTCCTTTATCTGTTTTGAAAGTTTTTATGCTAGCCCCTGAGTCTTGTTCCACCAACCGTTTGAATTTATTGAACTTGTTAAAGGCATCACCCATTTCTTTGAGCAAGATTGTCCACATATTTCGAGAATGATCATCAATGAGGACAAAAATATACTTGTTTAGGCAATCGTACTTGGTGTTATAGGACCGCAAAGATCTCCGTGTATGAGCTCAAGTATCTTGGTTGCTCGCTATGATGTGGTTTGAGGGAATACTTGCCTCGTTTGTTACCCAAGTAAGCATGAGCTGCATATTTCCTTTTCAAAAACAACGCGTGGAACTCCTTGAACAAGTTCTCTTTGAATCATAGATTTTATTGTCTCAAGGTTTATGTGTCCCAACCTAGCGTGCAATCTGCTTGACTTGCTTATTGCAGTTAGATGTAAGCACCCAGTGTTTCTTAGTCCCATATGTACTTTGTACAATCGTTTCCTTGATCTTTCTGCCTTAACGAGTAACTTCCCATCGTAGTCATGCATTGTTAGGTATCATCCTCTCATCCTTATATCACAACCCGATTATGTAGCTTGTCCTAGACTAATGATGTTACTCTTTATATCTGGGATGAAGTAGACACCGGTCATCATTTTTGATTCACCATTCATGTCAATAAAGGAAATTGAGAATTTTCCTTTTATGTATGTGCACGAATCATCACCAAGTCTCACTTTTCCAGTAACAGAATCATCGATCTTGTTGAAATATCTTCAATCTCCTGTCATGTGGTTGTTAACTCCGTTATCAAGATACCAAACATTCTCCTCGCCAGTGGTTGTTTCATACTTGCTTGGTATGCAATTTTTCTCGTTTAGATATATTACTTCGTGCATCATAAGCTCATCCGCATCTTGTTGTATCATTATTATCATTCTCTTGAGCTTCTTGTAGTTTGAGTAGTCGATCAGGGCAACTTAAGGCAAAGTGACCTATCTTATCACATCGGTAACATGTCACTTTCGATGCATCTCTTCCTCCATTAAACCGTCCACGACCTCTTCCCTTGTAATAGAAACGTCCCCCTCGGCCTCTGCCTCTAAAGTCTCCAATGAAATCACGATTTGATTGGTTTGTTTGACCTTCCGTATTCTGTATTTACATACATAAGCTTGTTTTGATCTTCTTGAATATCCTCTTCCTTGAAGATGTGTTCTTCATAGGCTTTTAGATGTCCGATGATATCTTCGAAGCTTGTAGTATTAAGATCTAACACTTGTTCAAAAGAAGCCACTATGTGTATGTACTTTTGCCGGGGAAGACACTTAAGAAACTTTTTAACCAATTTTGGTTCTTCAATGTTTTCTCCTAGGGCAGCTGATATTGATGATATTTCGGATAACTTTCCTGCAAAATCATTAATCTTGTCGGATTCTTTCTTCCTAAGTCGATCAAATTCAGCCATTATAGTTTGTAATCTAGCTTTTTGACTCTATTTGCTCCCATATGTCTTGCCTTAATCGCTTCCCAAACTTTTTTTGCTGTATCGAGCTCTTCGACTTGTAAGATAAGCGTCTCAGGTATTGACGAAACAACAGGGCTATTGTAACACCCGCGATCTTCAGATCAAGTGGTACGGCCGCGGTAAGAGTCGTGGTACGGATGCGCGGTTCGATTGGGAATCAGAATGTTAAGTCAGGGATTAACAAAAATCGGGGGGTTAGCTGGGAATCCGAATGTTTGAGCTGTCTAGAAGATCAGCCGAGTGATTGGGCATGTTTGACGAGCTAAAATCAGAACAACCGAAAGAAAATGAAGCTGTCCGTGAAAATCGGAGCTGGCCGCGAAAATCGGAGCGTGGTCGGATGAGAGCTGGACTTGAGCTGGGCGAGAGTGGCTCGGACAAATGAATTTCGGACAGTCCGTATTTTTCGGAACAATTGGTCGGAATTCGAACAGGACGGTTATCTTGGTCTGGGCCGAGCTGGAATATCCGAGAATCTTCGTGGATTATTCGGATGGAAATGAAAATAAACACTAAGTTACTCGGATAGCCGAGCGGGAGCGGTTATGGCCGAGAGAAATGTTTAAGCGCGCGGCTTAAGTTGGCGGGAACAGTTACTTGGTTTGATCGACAAGTTGCCGGCAAAATATCCAGCGGGAACGGTTATTCACGCCAAGGAAGCGCTCACGAGTAAAACGCAGCGTTTCATTAAGTCTGCGGATTAATCGCGAGTGAGCGAGTTATCTTGAGAGAAACCGCCTTTCTTCGTCATTTTGCACAATTTCACAGAGAGAAGAACAGAAAGACTCGAGAGAAAAATACAGAGAAAGACTTAGAGAGAATTCGTCTGAGAGAAAGTGTTTTACCCGAGAGATTGCTCGAGAGTTCCCGATCCGATCGTGAGATAGCCGAGTGATTTCGACTGTCGCCGAGAGATCGTGACTGCGTCCGAGAGAAGCGTGTTCGGATCGAGAGATCATCGAGAAACCGCTGATCAAATTCAAGTATTCTGCGATCTGATTGACTAAGGTGAGTGCGTGACCGCGGGCTTCATGTCTAAGGTCGTTTTCATGCATAGATTCGATAATCTTGATTGCTTGATTTAATCCGTGAGTTTTTACTGTTTGATTCATTTATCTGCGAAAATAGTAAAGGCTCGTAAGCCATGGTATAAGGCTCGGAAGCCAAGTAATGCTCGATGGCCATGGTTAGGCTCGTGAGCCGAATTGATTGAATAAGCATGATTATTTGATTGGATTGATTGTTTGATGCGATTTTATATATGTGGCTAAGTGGGACGGGATGACCACCTCACTAAGCAATTCGTTTGCTTATGCCTCCTTTGTGGATGCAGGTAAAGAAGTAGTTCGTGAAGGGAACTGATCTGTGGAGCCGCGGCATGATGATGGCAGGAAGGAAGGGATGGATTGTACTTGGGTAGAATAGGTCGTTTTTATGCAATGTAATAGCTTATTAGCGAACTCTCATTGTATGACTCGAACCTCAGTTTTCTATCTAAGTTATTAATGCTAAGGAACTTGTCTGAATCGTTTAAAATCTTTAAGTCTTGGAAAAACACGCCAAAATTTCACTAAGTATGGAAAATGCTAGAATTACCCAAGGCCGGCCAGGAAGTGGCCGAGCCAGACTGTACCGCGGTACATGATTTTCGGGTTAGGGCATTTCAATTTGGTATCGGAGCGTGGTTGGTTCTAGGACAGTCTTTAGCATAAATAAGTTAGTGGGTATCCATCCTTCCAAGCCTGATGTGCCGCGGTAAGTTGTTGTTTCTGTGAAAAACTAAGTTGATGTGGCAAGCTTAGTTAACTGTTCCGAACCTTGCAGATGGCTAGGAGTAACCGTGCTGCTAGGAGAAACGCGAGAGAGACTGGGGAATACTCGATTAACCGAGATGGTGAGAATGTTGCCGAGAATCACCACGTGAATGTTGAAGTGAATGCGGCTGGAAACAATGCTGCTAGGAATGCGGCTGGAAACAATGCTGGGATTGGGAACCTTGCGGCTAATGCTGCGGCTGCTGAAGCTCCAGTCGAATTGGAGGCAGTGTTGGGCATGCTGGCTCAGGTGTTGCAAAGATTGCCAGCTGCTGCACCTGTCCAAGTGGAACAGCCGCGAGTTGTTGAGCCGGTTGTGGAAGTGGAACCAGCTCCGGTTGGGTCAAGGGCTCCATCGTTTCTGAAAGTGATGGAACACATGCAGAAGTTGTTGACCAGATTCTTCACCGGTGGAACACTGCCGATGGAGGCAGATGACTGGGTTAACCGGCTTGAGAGGAACTTTGACTCAATCCGCTGTCCTGAAGGATATAAGACGGATATTGCGGTCCACTACCTAGAAGGGGACGCGCATACTTGGTGGAAAAGTGTGATGACTCGCAGGAATGGTCTGGTTGTTGGCTGGGGGACCTTCTGTGCCGAGTTCAGGAAGAAGTACTTTCCACGGGAAGCTTTCATTCGGCTGGAAAGTGCTTTCATAGACCTTCAGCAAGGGTCAACGACCGTGAGGGAATATGAAGCTGAGATTAACAGACTTAAGAGGTATGGTGGGCGTGACTTGGAAGATGATGAGAACCAGGTCCGTCGGTTCATGCGCGGGTTGCGTGTTGAGATCAACACTCGTTGCAAGATTCGTGAGTATGGCACTTTTGGCCGAACTGGTGGAGAAGGCTGCCGAGCAGGAAGCTGGCATGGCCGAGGAAGCAAGGCTTCTTGGTCCAGTGATGTCGGTTAAAACCGGGAATGTTGCTGGAAAGAATCAGAAGTTTGGAAAGGGGGCTCCTTCGGGAAAGCCAACTGGTGGATGCCGTGCGTGCGTGACTTGTGGGAAGATGCACGAAGGTCAGTGCAGGAGGGCTTCGGGTGCATGCCACCGTTGTGGAAGTCTGGGCCACATGATCCGCGATTGTCCTGAACCGGATATGAGGGCTAAGAATGCGGAGCAGGCCGTAGTTCAGAGGGTTTGTTACAATTGTAGTGAAGCTGAGCACTACAAGAACCAGTGTCTGAAGCTGGTACAGCAGAGCGGGAAGCGTGCGACTGATGGTACGAACCCGCAGACAAATAGGCAGGTCGTGATGCCGCGGATTTACACCATCAGTGAGGATGCTGCCGAGGCAAGCACTTCGCGCCTGATCACTGGTAAGCCCTATCCCTTACCATAGTATTTTTCTGTGTGAAAATGCTTGTCGTTGGTTAGTCTAGGCTCTTAGCATTCTGATGAATGTGTAGGGACCTTTACTATGGGTGGTGTGGCGACCCATGTTTTGTTTGATTCTGGGGCATCGCATTGCTTTGTTAGCCCAGACATGGTTGGAACAGGCGAGTTCATAAAGGAACCCGGTGAACACTATGGAATGGCTCAAGCGGCTGGAGGACAAATCATGTTCACCTGGGGCAACGTCCGTGATGTCTCTGTGATGATCGACGAGGTGAACATGCCAGCCGACTTGGTGATCTATCCGGTGAAGTCCTATGATGTGATCCTTGGCATGGATTGGCTCGGGAAGTACAAGGCACATCTAGACTGTAATCGTGGTCGTGTCCTATTCGAGTCGGATAAGGGAAGATTGGTGTATCAAGGAATCCGACCTACGGATGGAAGCTTGATAGTCTCGGCTATTCAGGCTGAGAAGATGATCGAGAAAGGCTGTGAAGCTTATCTGGCCACGATCAATACTGTGGAAGTTGGTCCGGATGCTGAGATAAGTAACATCCCGGTTGTGAGAGAGTTCGGGATGTGTTTCAGTCGTTGAGTGGGTTACCTCCGGGAAGGTCTGATCCGTTCACGATCGAGCTGGAACCCGGTACGGCTTCAATCTCTAAGGCACCGTATCGGATGGCTCATGCCGAGATGGCCGAGTTAAAGAAGCAGCTGGACGATTTGATGGAAAAGGGTTTTGTGCGGCCAAGTAGTTCACCTTGGGGCGAACCAGTATTGTTCGTTAAGAAGAAGGACGGTAGCTTCAGACTCTGCATCGACTACCGTGGGTTAAACAGAGTGACGGTGAAGAACAAGTACCCTCTTCCAAGGATAGATGAGTTGTTGGACCAACTCCGAGGTTCTACTGTGTTCTCTAAGATCGATTTGGCTTCGGGTTATCATCAGATTCCTATAGCCGAGTCGGATGTTCGGAAGACAGCCTTTCGGACAAGGTATGGGCACTATGAATTCGTGGTGATGCCCTTTGGCCTGACTAATGCACCGGCCGCGTTCATGAAGTTGATGAACAGCGTGTTCAGAGACTGCCTGGATGAGTTTGTGATCATCTTCATAGATGACATCCTTGTTTACTCAAAGAACTCGGAAGAGCACACGAGACACTTGGCTACGGTGATGGCTAGACTGCGTGAGCATAAGTTATTTGCTAAGCTCAGTAAGTGCAGTTTCTGGCAAAGGGAGATCGGTTTCTTGGGCCATGTTGTTTTGGATAAGGGAGTGTTCGTGGATCCAGAGAAGATCACGGCTATTGCGGAATGGCCGAGGCCTAAGAATGCATCCGAGATAAGAAGCTTTCTCGGGTTCGCTGGTTATTACCGAAGATTTGTCAAGGAATTTGCGAGTATGGCACAGCCAATGACTCGACTGACCGGGAAATATGTTCAGTACGATTGGTCAGCTGATTGTGAGAAGAGTTTCTCTAAGCTTAAGGACATGCTTACGAGTACTCCAGTGTTGGCTCTACCGAAACCCAATGAGCCGTTCGTGGTTTACACAGATGCATCAAAAACTGGGCTGGGTTGTGTTTTGATGCAGTAAGGGAGCGTAATTGCCTACGCGTCCAGACAGTTAAGGAAGCACGAGCAGAACTATCCGACGCATAATTTAGAAATGGATGCGGTAGTGTTTGCTTTAAAATTTTGGCGGGCTTACTTGTACGGTGAGAAGGTACAGATTTTCACTGATCATAAGAGCTTGAAGTATATCTTCACGCAGCCAGAGCTGAACATGAGACAGAGACATTGGATGGAAACAGTCGCAGACTTTGACTTGGACATAACTTACCATCCGGGAAAGGCTAATCTGGTCGCGGATGCCTTAAGCTGAAGAGAGTGGTTGTGAATTCGGAAAGGGACATGGAAGAGTTAGTCGGAATGGTTGGAACATTGCGGTTGGCTGTCTTGACTGATGATTTGGAACTGTTAGGTCTTGGCGCGGCCGATCAAGCGGATTTGCTGACTAGGGTTCGGTTGGCTCAAGAGTTGGACGAGAATTTGATCAAGATGGTTAAGAATGATCAGACAGAGTATCAGAATTCGAATAATGGGACGATCGTGGTGAATGTCCGAGTGTGCGTTCCGAATGATCAGAACCTTCGGGAAGAAATTCTCAAGGAAGCACACCAGTCTAGATTCTCCATTCATCCGGGAACGACTAAGATGTACCGTGACCTTAAACGGTATTATCACTGGGTCGGAATGAAGAGAGACGTGGCTAAGTGGATAGCCGGATGTTCGACTTGTCAGATGGTAAAGGCCGAGCATCAAGTGCCGAGTGGTTTACTGCAAAGCTTACCGATTCCCGAGTGGAAGTGGGACATGATCACGATGGACTTCGTGACTGGATTGCCTGCAGTGGATAAGAAAGACGCGGTCTGGGTGATCGTGGATAGATTGACTAAGTCCGCACACTTCTTGGCCATCAATAAGATGGATAATGCTACGGTTTTGGCCAAGCGGTACGTGGAAGAGATAGTCCGATTGCATGGAGTACCGGCAAGTATCGTGTCTGACCGAGACTCCAAGTTTACTTCGGCGTTTTGGAGAGCCTTGCATAAGGCGATGGGGACTAAGTTACATATGAGCACGGCCTATCATCCTCAAACAGATGGCCAGTCGGAAAGGACTATCCGGACACTTGAGGACTTGCTGCGAGCTTGTGTTTTGGATTGGGGCGGAAAGTGGGAACATTACCTGCACTTGGCCGAGTTCTCTTACAACAATAGCTTTCAAGCTAGCATCGGGATGTCACCTTACGAGGCTTTGTATGGACGGCCTTGCAGAACTCCCTTGTGTTGGACGCAAGTGGGGGAGCGAAGTATCTTTGGCCGTGACTTTGTGGAGGAAACGACTGAGAGGATCAGGGTGCTTAAGTTAAACATGAAGGCAGCTCAGGATAGACAGAAGAGTTATGCCGATAAGCGCAGGAAAGAGTTGGAATTTGCTGTGGGCGACATGGTTTATCTTAAGACAGTCACGTACAAGGGTAAAGATCGAGCAACTCAAAATGCTAAGTTAAGTCCGCGGTATATGGGGCCGTTTAGGATTTTGGAAAGGATTGGTCCAGTGGCTTACCGGTTGGAATTGCCGCCATCCATGGAACAATTCCATAAGGTGTTCCACGTTTCTATGCTAAGGAAATGCATAAGTGATAGGGACAATGTGATTCCCGAACCACCTTCGGACTTAAGGGAAAACATGACTATTGAGGGAAGACCAGTTCGGGTTGTGGGAAGGAAAGTTAAGGCTGAACGCAGGAAGAAAGTTCAGATGATTCAAGTCGTTTGGGACTGTGATGGTGAAGAGGAAGTGACTTGGGAACCGGAAGAAAGAATGAAGGCTGAATTTCCTAAGTGGTTCGATAAACTTAAGGAAAATCCGGAGTTAAGTGGACCGAAGAAGACTCGAGGACGAGTCTAAGTTAAGTGGGGGAGAGGTGTAACATCCGCGATCTTCGGATCAAGCGGTACGGCCGCGGTACGAGTCTTGGTACGGATGCGGTACGAGTCTTGGTATGGCCGCGGTACGAGTCGCGGTACGGATGCGCGGTTCGATTGGGAATCAGATTATTAAGGCAGGAATTAAGAAAAATCAGGGGGTTAGCTGAGAATCCGAGTGTTTGAGCTGGCTAGAAGATTAGCCGAGTGATTGGGCACGTTTGCCGAGCAAAAATCAGAACAACCGAAAGAAAAATGAAGCTGTCCGTGAAAATCGGAACTGGCCGCAAAAATCGGAGAGTGGTCGGATGGGAGCTTTACTTGAGCTGGGCAAGAGCGGCTCGGACAAGTGAATTTCGGACAGTCCGTGTTTTTCGGAACACTTGGTCGGATTTCGGACAGGACGGTTATCATGGTCTGAGTTGAGCTGGAATATCCGAGAGTCTTAGTGGATTATTCGGATGGAAACAGAAATATCTGCTAAGTTATTCGGATAGCCGAGCGGGAACGGTTATGGCCGAGAGAAATGTTAAGTGCGCGGCTAAAGTAAGCGGGAACGGTTAATTGGCTTACTGAACGAGTTTGGCCGAGTAAAAGTGCGGGAACGGTTACTGGCACTTGGACGCTCGAGCAAAACGCTGCGGATGGATTAATGAACGGTTTTGGGAGCAGTTCTCACCAAAAATCCGTCTAAGTATTGTTTCTGCAGCATTTCTTCGAGAAAACACAGAAAGACTCGAGAGAAAGTTTCAGAGAAAGTCTGAGAGAGAATTCGTCCGAGAGAAAGAGATTTGCAGAGAGATTGTTCGTGATTTTCGGATCCGATCGAGAGATAGCCGAGTGATTTCGACTGTCGCCGAGAGAGTTCGAGAAAAGTCCGAGAGAAGCGTGTTCGGATCGAGAGATCATCGAGAAACCGTCGACTAAATTCAAGATCTTTCTACAGCCGATTGACTAAGGTGAGTGCGTGACCGCGGGCTTCATGTCTAAGGTCGTTTTCATGCATAGATTCGATAGTCTTGATTGCTTGATTTAATCCGTGAGTTTTTACTGTTTGATTCATATTTCTGCGGAAATGGTAAAGGCTCGCAAGCCATGGTATAAGGCTCGGAAGCCAAGTAAGGCTCGATGGCCATGGTTAGGCTCGTGAGCCGATTTGATTGAATAAGCGTGATTGATTGATTGGATTGATTGCTTGGATGCGATTTTTATATATGTGGCTAAGTGGGTCGGGATGACCGCCTCACTAAGCAATTCGTTTGCTTATGCCTCCTTTGTGGATGCAGGTAAAGAAGTTCGTGAAGGGAACTGATCCTTTGAGCCGCGGCATGATGATGGCAGGAAGGAAGGGATGGATTGTACTTGGGTAGAATAGGTCGTTTTTATGCAATGTAATAGCTTATTAGCGAACTCTCATTGTATGACTCGAACCTCAGTTTCTATCTAAGTTTTTTATGCTAAGGAACTTGTCTGAATCGTTTAAAATCTCTAAGTCTTGGAAAAACACGCGAAAATTTCACTAAGTATGGAAAATGCTAGAATTACCCAAGGCCGGCCAGGAAGTGGCCGAGCCAGACTGTACCACGGTACATGATTTTCGGGTTAGGGCATTTCAGCTATGGCCACGTTGTTCTTCTCGCCATCGGTTTGATCCGTCTCAGTCTCTATGACCTCCCAAACTTTATGAACTTTGAGTGCTATCTTCATCCTCATGGCACATACTGTATAATTCGTTGTGTTGAGCATAGGACACATGTTTGAAGATGGTCCTCCTCCTTCTTTAGGTTTCACCGTTGCTACAGTAAGGTCTCACATATCTTTTCCACGATCTCACAAAGCTTTGATACCAATTATAGAATTGAAACACGTTTTAAGAGCTCAAAGATTAATAAAGAACAACTCTCTTTATTTGCTTTTGAAAATCACTCAAAACTAAAGCTCTCGATCTCTCTCTCAAAACTCATAAGTTATGCCACACCTTGGCATTTCCTTATATATAGAGAAGTATAGATGTTTCCTAATCACAAAAGGTAAAATATATTTAGATAACTCCTAAATATTTCATTATTATCCTAACTCTCTAGAAACTATGCATAACTCGGTAGGATAAGGATAAACTCAAGCTTCCTTCAAGCTTATGTCAACACTACTACATTTACTTTCTACTCAAACCATACGTTTAGGAATTTAATTCTCACCTCCAGACATCTACTTCTGATCGCTATCTGCTTTCATAACCGAGTACCGTGAAGCATTATCCGTCAAGGCCAAACCAAAATAGCACAATAAAAAAGCAACCATTTCGGCAAGAACTAAGAGTGTTATTCGTTTGTGTATTTTAATTGAATTAGAAATCTATATAAGCTTTAAAAAAATTGTTTCAAAATCTAGCATGTAGATTTCAATAGTATTTGTAAATTTGTTAGTTTTTTCTCTCGAAATTGAAATCTTTGTATTTTTGACTTAATGTTTATTATTAAATACATTAAATTCATCTATAAAACTAAATTCATACGTAAATCTACACTATTAAATAACATGTGATTTAAACTTGGATTTTAAAATCATATAACAATAACATAGGACTCTGATAAAAAAAAAAATTAAATCAATGATCCAATAACAAAATCCATTAAAATGTATAAACCAATAACCCCAAAAACTAACAAACATATATATGGCATGATTGGTAACAGCTGTACCTTTACGTTTTTGCTGTAGAACCCTAAGTGACTCTTAAGAAGACTTCAAGACCAATAAATACTCAAGTCTAGACTCTTATTTTCGTGTGCCTCCATTGTTCAACACTTAGATCTATAGCCACCAAAATTTTATTGTTTTTTGTTCTTTGTTCTTCGCGGGAGATAGATTCTTCTTGAACTCTATTTATTTTTTATTGATAAATCGAAATTTGCATTCATCAATAATGTTTTGGCTTCTGTCTATCATGCGTGAGTAGTTTACTTTCGTTGGGATTCTTCTAACGGGTTCTTATGGGGAATTTCATTAACGTTTTTTAATCATCTTTCGCATAGCCGTATTCTAGGGATTTCTTTCGCCTAAGTTTATAATTAATGCATAGATATAGCGTCATGAACTAGAAATTGATCCTAGGATTAATTAGAATCGCTAACGCGTTGAATCCGATCACCCAATCCAACTTAGTCGAGCGTCGCATCGTTAGGTGCGATTGCACACTCACGGAGTGTTCGTGAACGTTACAACGAACCCGATCATTTTATTGCGTGCTTGATTGCGTCGTGGGATGCGGCTGTATACATACAGAGTGATTAAAGCATATATATATTTATGAAAATATTTAGGTTATGAAATCGTGATTCAAGTTTAGAGAAATTATCGCCTAGTGTCGTTTGCATTCGTTTGATTGTTTGATTTCTAGTTAGAACCCTTAAGAATTCCCGGAAGGAACCCAACGTTTTCTCCCATCGATTTACCGTACTTTACGCACTTCAATATCGCTTTTCAATTACGCACATTCAATATCGTTTTTTCAATTAATTTTCTTTTTTCATCGTCTTTACTTTTTGCTTTAAGTTTGATTTCTTTTTTCGGTTTGTTATAGGCTTAGGCGAGAGTCAAGCTCTATATAAATGTTGCTTTACTTTCAATATTTTCATTCTTTGCAACTCCAAACCGTGGCACAACAAACCCCCAAACCTCTTTGCGTCTTTGGTTGTTCTAACGTTTCTTTCATTTTGCAGTATGTCTTCCCCGTGGATCGATACCTTAACTATTACACGTCAACTGTGCACTTGTACCTTAGGGTCTTATAAATTTAAAACTCGAGAAATCTCTAAGAAGTATCAATATTTTTGATCGCAACTTTCAACTCTATCAAAGCTCTGGCCTGGGAGTTGGCACAATGTGATGAACTTCGGGGAAAATCAGAGCAGAATAATCAAAACACGGGAATACGACGACAGTTACGACATATTGGGTTGAGATGTCTAGTGGATGGCTCGTGGAAGGAGACAATCAATAGGACATGATTGGGCTGACATTGTGTTTGTACAGGAACGGGAGCGACCTTAATAGGGGCAAGGAATTTGCGACGGAGTCTCTCCTCATTACATACGGAACTCAAAGCACTGCTATGGGCAATGTATTGCATGATAGTGAGCAATCAATTGGAAGTGGCTTTCGTTACGGATTGTGCCGAACTAATGAAGTTGGTGTCAAAATCAGTGTACTGACCGACTTTCTCAACATATATAGAGGAATACGAGTAAACCATGGCGTGTTTACATTCTTCTCTCTTTCACAGATCTCAGGCGCTCAAATCACCAAAGCGGACAAACTAGCAAGTAGTTCTAGAGACCTCCTTTAGGGTATTGATTATGTAAACTTGGTTTCTCTAGTTTGGGTTTAGAACCGCTATTGAAAAAAAAAAAAAAATTTTACAATTCAATAAAAAAATATTTAATGTAATTAGCTTTTTTATGGAAACCGGAATTTTATACTGCATTTTATTAAAACATTATCTTACGAAATATTTTAATTTTTTTTTTTGAACATAGGAAATACTTTAGTTAATTTTTATAAATAGTCACGAATAATAGATAAAAAAACATATGTAAAAGGATGATAATAAATATAATTGTTGTGGCACATAAGCGTGCAATTATCTTTTTTAGTATATTTAACATTAAAAATTTACAAGTTTATAATTTACAACGTGATTAACAAAATTACAAATTGCAACATATAAATGTTGATCTCTTAATAACTTGAATATTTCTCCGTTACCGTTATGGCAATTCCAGATAGGGTGAATTTGCCAAATAACCATATTGGCTAAAGTATTAAAGAATATAGCCATTACGTTTAAATAATATACAAACTAGCCAAAAACCCTAAACAATATATTTTTTTGACAAAAATATTCCTACAACTAATTATTTGGCAAAAAAATGTGTACAAACTCGCGTCATCTTTGCCGAAGGGCCACACAATCCAGAAAATTTCTACACGATAATTTCTATAACTTAACACTCATCCATTATTTAATTTAAAAACATCTAAACGTAAACTGAATTATGCAAACATATCATATAGATCGATTAAATGAGAATCAAACCATACTATATAAATTTGTAAAATGATATAGAAGTGATTGTAAATCAAAGTAGAATACTAGAAAACATCACATTTATAGTACAATACAACGATCGTGTGATTTCATACTATTCAGATCTGACTAGTCAAAACGAATTAAAACAAAGGATCCCGCAAATTTCAAAGGTAGAGTTACCCACCACCAAAACGTCGCTTATATCGACGGTGGTCCTCAATCATTGATGTTCAGTTTCTACTTAATTAGTGAAGAAAGATAGTATCGTTGAGGTGGTGGTGGTGAAGGATTAGAATTAGGATTGGGAATGGGAATCAGAGTATGAAGGGCTATGATTTTGTGAATTGGAAAGGTTTGTCCCGTTGGCGGTAGAGGAAATAGTTAAGACTCATCTTCTTTAGTCTCTTGATCATATCATTTCTAAATTATGCAAACATATCTTATATACCAATTAAATGAGAATCAAACTATACTGTATAAATTTGTAAAATGATATAGAATTGTTGTAAATAAAAATAGAATGTTATAAAACATCACATTTATAGTACAGTACAGCGATTGTGTGCTTTTATCTCTAACTATATTCAGATCTGACATAATCTTAGCATATTAAAAACGAATTGAAACAAAAGATCCGGCGAATTTCGAGGGTAGAGTTACCCACCTCCGAAACGGTGCTTAAATCGACGGTGGTCCTCCATCAGTGATGTTCAATTTCTACTTAGTGAAGAAAGATAGTATCGTTGAGGCGGTGGTGGTGAAGGATTATTATTGGGATTGGGAATGAGAGTACGAAAGGCTATGATTTTGCGAATTGAAAAGGTTTGTCTTGGCGTTGGAGGAAATAGTTAGGATTCATTACTTCTCCTCCATACGTCATCGTCTTAAGAGGCACATTTAGTTTCTTTTTACTCCAATAGGGATAATTTTGGTATTATATAACTTACACAGAAAATATCGTAGCTACACTTTTGATATGGTTAGTTTGTTTATTGTTCCATTTCTTATGGTCATTGAGCCTAATTTCCTTTCCAGATATCAATTTCAAATTGAAAAAAAAAAAAAAAAAAAAAAAGTCTGATTTCAAATTTTGAATCTCGTAACGGCCAAAAGCGCTTCAATAACTTCTTTCATCTTTCTTCTTCTTCTTGTCCATCCTCAATTCCATCTTACTCTCAAATTCACAGAACTCACCCAAAAAAATGGCGTCTCTCGCGCCCGGAATCCTCCTCAAACTCCTTCAATGCATGAACTCCGGCACACGCCCCACCGGAGACCACAGATCCGCAATCCTACAGATCACCGGAATAGTACCAGCCCTCGCCGGCTCCGATCTATGGCCCAATCAAGGCTTCTACGTCCAGATCTCCGACTCTCTCAACTCTACCTACGTCTCTCTCTCCGAACGCGACACAGATCTCATCCTCAGCAACCGGCTCCAGCTCGGCCAGTTTATCTACCTCGACCGCCTCGAATTCGCCGTCCCAGTCCCACGCGCCGCCGGAATCCGCCCCGTCGCTGGCCGTCACGCCTTCGTCGGAACTCCTGAGCCGTTAATCGCGCGAGTATGTCCTGGATCTAAACGAGATTTCGTCATCCAGCCAGTTTCCGACTCCGAGTACTCGCTCGACCCAATCGCCGTGTACTTAAACAACAAACGATTCGACGAAGACGACGGCGATGCGGTGGTTCCGAAACCCAATGGCAGGCAACCGCTTGCTCCGGTGAACCAAAACGAAGAGAATCATCATAACCCAAATCGCAATCAGAGATCTAAGCAGACGCCGCAGAGATTCTCCTCACCAGCATCGTCTAAGCAGCGGTCAGTCTCATCGGGGAAGAGGAACAGCTCCGGTGCGGTTGCGGCGGTGGAGAGAGATCCCTCGCCGGCGGTTTCTGGGAAAGGGAGGAGATCCGCTTCTCCGGCCCCGTCGAAATGTGTAGTGCCAAGCCTTGCGGCGGCGCGTGAGGAGAATCGAAAGGTTGCTAGAGAGCCAGCAATTGTTGTGCCGTCAAGATACAGACAGCCATCACCTAACGGAAGGAAACTGAATCCATCTCCCAGCGGAAGAAGAATGTCGATTTCACCAGGAAGAAGGCTTTCAAGTGGTGTGAAAATGTCTCCGATGGTCGGAGATTCTTCTGGGAAGAAGAAGATGGCGGCGATTGCAGCCGGAATCTCTAAAGTCTCTGGAGCTCTGGTCGGAACTTCGGCTAAGAATTGTAACCGGAAAAATTGGGATGAACAAGTTGCTGCTGCTGCTGATGGAAATTCTCAAATTGAGCAGAAGGAGAAAGGCAGTGTTAAGAATAAGCCAGATCGTCAAGCAATTTTGCGTACTCAGGTATCAAGAAACACTCAAGATTTTTAGAGTTATAGTGAACGAAACTTTGATTAATCTTTTATGCGCCAAATTAGTGTTCTAGCGAGTGTTCTGTGTGATGGAATGAGATTGATAATGTACAAATTGTTTCAGGCTGCGATGTCGAGACGTCTCAGTGATGCAAATAGGCGAAAGAGTGATTCTTCTTCGGCATGTGAAGAGAAAGCGAAGTCTTGTTCATCAGAGTGTAGTTTAGTAGAAGAAGTCACGGCCTTTGAAGGACTTGGTATCACTTATCATGATCGGAAATGGACAGATGGTAGCGTTCCACTGGATAGCATCTCAGAGGATCTTGCAAAACTAGCAAAGGTAAAGAGGCAGTGTTTAGTGTTTTGTGCTAATTTGAGACTAAAGACACTTGACTGTATCTTCATTTCGTGTTTCGTGTTTGAGCTACATTGAGACTAAAGACACTTGACTGTATCTGCATTTTGTGTTTCGGGTTTGAGCTTTCATTTCGTATTTTGTGTTCTGTGTTTAAGCTGCATTGAGACTTGAGACACTTGACTGTATCCTCATTTCGTGTTTGAGCTACATTGAGACTAAAGACACTTGACTGTATCCTCATTTCGTGTTTGTGCTACATTGAGACTAAAGACACTTGACTGTATTGATTTTTTAACAGGAAGCTATGCAGAGAAGAGACTTTGCTGCTAAAGCTGCAGCTAGAGCATTGGAGGAAGCTAATGCAAATGAGTGCATCATAAGATGTTTAAGGTAAACAAAATTAGAAACTTTTTGGCAATCAAATCTTGTTTAAACTTTCATTTGGTCTAAATTGGGGAATCCGTTGTTGGTTTGTTGAATATTTCAGTAAATTCTCGGAGATTTCTTCCGTATCTAAACTGGGGAATCCGTTGCGAATCATCAACCAGTTTTTGACAATCTATGAAGACGTTACGAAATACAGTCAGATAGCTTCAGAAGACAGGTTCCACTCGTCATCTGATAAACAAAACCCAATCTCTCTTTGGGTTGAAGCTGCATTAGCTACTAACCTCGACGTGGTCTCACTAGTGAAAAGCCAGAATAACAGCGAATCACCACCGTCAGNACTCGTCATCTGATAAACAAAACCCAATCTCTCTTTGGGTTGAAGCTGCATTAGCTACTAACCTCGACGTGGTCTCACTAGTGAAAAGCCAGAATAACAGCGAATCACCACCGTCAGTGAAAAAACCAACGCCTACGAAGACAGGTTTGATTCTTTAACTGAAACAAAATTTTCCATTTTCAATCAACTTACCAGAACAAAAAATGCAAACTTTGTATTGTGGGTTGGTTTCAGACAATATTGTTGGGATGTGGACAGACAAAGATGGCTTGAAGGAGACGGCGAAATTCGCGGCGAACTTACAATCCGAAATGCAAATGTGGTTCATTGGGTTCGTGGAAGAGTCGTTAGACAACAAAAACGCAGCAGCGGTACGGCCTTTAGACGGTGGTTCCATAGCTGCTGTTCTGTCTCAGCTGAAACAAGTCAACGCGTGGTTGGACCGGATCATGTCGGACCGAGAAAACCAGATCGGTACAATATCTTTAACCGATAAGATTGAGCGGCTGAAACGCAAAATCTATGGATTCGTTATCCACCACGTCGGATCTACTTTCGACAACTCTTCTTCTTCTTCTTGATTTCATCTTTTTGCTTTTGTCCTCAATGTTCTTCATTTTCAATACAAAAGCTCATGTTTTTAAGATAAATCTATCTTTTTTTCCACTAAATTTCATTCAAAAGGAATACATGTAAAATACAAAGTGGGATACATAGCAGGCAACTTTCAAACATTTAGAGACAAAACCTCAAACACTGGAAAAATAGTCATTTAACTCCCCAACTATTTGAAATTGGCACATTAAATCTATAACTATTGCATGCGCATAATAATCCTCAACTTATAGTTGATTTCTCAAAGTCGTGGTAAAAATAGTCAATTATTAACCTTCAAACGGCGAGACGTTAAATCTATTTCGATGTCGTCAGAAAAATGTTCATTTAATTTTCCAACTATTTGCAATCAGCATATTAAATCCCTGGCTATATGCATGCGCAAAAAAAATCATCAACTCGTAGTTGACTTCGCAAAATCGTAATTAAATTAGTCAACCAAAATAAATTTTGATCTTCGCCATCGTTCATACCTTTTTCATTAGATGGGCTTAATATGCAGTTATATGTTTTATTAATTTTCCGAATCTGCTTGATTGTAAAGGGTTATCGTATTTTCGTTTATTTTAGAATTGAGAGAGAGATGAGGGACGTTTGATTAGTACTTGGAGAAGTTCAATGTGCAGCTTATAGATTTTCTTATTGTTCATAGTGATTAGATTACTTAATGTACCGTACGTACACGATAAGTTCTTCAATATCAGTTCAGTGTTTGATGTTGAACTTAGACTCAGATCTTAGATGATCTAAGTTAGATCCATATATATATATCGGAATACGACTTTTATTATTGTAACGAGCTGGCACTGTAAATATTGCATGTTGAAACTTGGTCTTGTGCTAACATTTGAACACCCTCTTTAATCATAACATTTAGAGGTAGATGAGCATGAAAAAGGTTTGAACAATGGCGAAGATCAAAACTTCTCGAGGTTCGGTTGTCTATTTTTATCACGATTTTGCGAAGTCAACCAAGAGTTCAAGAATTATTTTGTGCATGTGATAGTTGTGAATTTAATGTGCCGATTGCAAATAGTAAGAGAATTATATAAGCATTTTTCTGACAACCGAGAAATAGACTTAACGTCTCACTATTTCAAGATTAACGGTTAAACTATTTTTATCACGATTTTGCTAAGTCAAATAAGTTGAAGAATTATTTTGCACACGCAATAGTTGGAGATTTAATGTGCCAATTGCAAATAGTTGGGGATTTAATGTGCTGATTGCAAATACTTATATAAGCATTTTACCGAAAACAAAACCTCAAACACGGGGAAACTAAAACTTACAAAAAAAACACCGATCTACATTATTATGTTGGAGAAATAAGCAACAAGACCGACTAAAACCAGAACTAAACAGATAAAACTCTTATTTTTTTTGCTACAATCATAGTCTCCAAGACATGGTGAGCCACAAAAAAATCAAACCCGAACCAACCAACCAAGATAAATCTATCTACAAACCATGTTTGAACATAATTTAAGTGAATCAGACCACCTTTAACTCTTCCACTTCGGGACTTAGTGGTTTAAAGAGAGCTTCCACTTCGTTTTCGTCTACCTCTTCAACGCTTGCCGGGTTCCATTTTGGATTCTGCAATGAAATTTTCTCAGAGAGTATCAGCAAAATCACTTGAGATGATGAATGATGATCCAAACAGCGAAAACTTGAGCGGAGCAATGAACTCACCTGATCCTTATCGATCAAAACTGCTCTAACGCCTTCAGCAAAATCACCACGCAAGGCAGATCTTAGAGCGATGCGGTATTCAGTTTTCATCACGCCATTAAGCTTCACGAAAGAAAATTGTTATGGGAGGTTAATATTCGTTCTTAGTCTCTTAAAGGAGTATCACATAATAGAAACTCACTGTTGCTAATACGTTCTCGGTTTTATCCTTGGCGCAAGCAACTTTGGAGAAGTACTTTTGCGTTAGGTAAAGAGAAAACGGTGCTCCTTTTTCCAAACCTTTGAGTGCCTCACTTGCCCATTCTACAACTGTATCCAAACATTTTTCCAGCATATTTTTAGTTTTGTTTAGAATCTCAAAGTTATAACTTAGAATGGTTTGAACACGAATACTAATACTCTATGAAAATCATACCTGAAGGCTCAGTGCTTTGCTGGTACTTTTTGAGCTCTTCGATTGTTTCTTTAACAGACTTATTTGAGCTAAAGGCTGACTCTATCTGAGGCAAAAGCGATTTGAGGTGAGCCTCTGATTCGGGATTGCCACTGTATTTCGATAAAGTTCCTTGGATGTCTTGATTAGGATCCTCAGAACTGCATCACCGAAATATATGAGTTCTATGAGAGATAAAACAGAGAGAAAAAAGTTATGGAGAGTCCATGAAGACACTATTAATTGAACAGAAATGAGCAAACCGTTTTGACGGAAAGATAAGAAAGGAGGTTTGGAATGGCGTACAGGTGAGCTGACAAAATGGCTTCCTTTAATGAAGCTAGCTTTACAGATGGTACATAATGCGTCCCGAGACCGACGAACAGGGCATCTGCTGGCGTAGAGATCCTTTTTCCAGTCAAACCAAGATACGCACCTGCAGACATTTATGGAAGAAAATTTGTATTGAGCAATATACCACAGTAAGTTGTTCCATATTGTAATATTTGCTTCCAGCTTCTAAAAACAATAAACAGGCCAATATCAAACAACAAACAGGATTTCCATCTACATGAATTCCACTCTATTACAAAAACTTATAAGGATTTAAACGAACATATTCGTTTTTCACTAACTTTCTGCATTCTTAGATAGCAACCAACTAAGAATGATCTTTAACTTGCGTTGCCTATTTTCCTTATTCCTTTCAATATAAGTTAGTATAAGGATTTGCATATGAACATACCAACAGATCCTCCTCCAGGGCTATGAGCTGCTATATATGAAAACCCGACATCTGGGAACAAGCCGATTCCATTTTCAGGCATGGCAAGAACCGTTCTCTGGAAATGCAAAAAACAAAAAAAAATTTAATAACAGTCAAAAGACAGTGATTTCAATTATTATCTACACAAAAAGTGCAGAGCAAGTGTTTATTTTTGTGTACCTCTGTTATCACACGGTAGCGACCATGTCCAGAAAGTCCAAGGCCAAATCCCATTGTTATACCATCCATTAATGAGATATATGGCTTTTTGTAACCAGCAATTGCGCATATCAGGGTATATTCTGCTGTAAATACCTAGGAAAGCAAAATATCAAAGTTGGAGACATCTACATCTTGAGGACTATCATATGCTACAAAACAAAAATACTAGGAATTTGGAAGTGAAAACTCGAAGATGTGCTAAACGACAGAAGTATAAAGCAACAAATTCATGAGCATGTTTTGTAGATCAAATTAGCACGCTATTTAATCTTAATAAAACAGAAGATGTCTAAATACTTGTAATTCATTTTTTCAGTAGAGAGAATTGGAATTGCTCTTCAGCGATGAGCATGTTCTGTAATACGAGGTGGTGCAATTGGTAACGAGTATTGTTTTTTCGCATGACCAAAAGCATTGAGATGATTTCACATTAGTTCAGTTTCTTGTTTAGTCTTTCGTTTTTAATGATAGGCACCATATAGTGATGAGTAATGACAAAGAGTACACAAGCAAACCTGAATACTCTCTGACAAATGAATTTTTTTTGTGGTGATTATCTGCTTCACATCACTACCAACAGTTAAACTAAGTCCATGGTTATTAATTTTTCTTTTGAATTTCTTATCTAAAGGACAATTATCATGCAAAATCCACCAAGAAAAACGACTACATTGCATCATCTCATATGTTTTAAGATAGACATGAGCAAGGAATGATGGTGACTCACCTTTTGCACTAGAGTTGTGTTTTTGTCCTTTTGGATTTCTGCAGCGACTCCTTTAATATCCATCCCTGCACGATTCTTAAATGGTCACTCCCAAAAAAACTTCTCAGACGGATTTTTGCATGAATCAAGATTTGAATGCGCTTACACGATAAGGCCAAGATGCAACATGACTTCATTATATGATACAAACTAGAATAGAAACTAGCTTCCACACAAAAGAATGAAAATTTTGCATTTACCTGCACAAAAGGCTCGAGGTGTGCTTCCTTCAACGATCACACATTTCACTCTTGGATCAGATTCCCATTCGTCAAGAAAGCTTTTATACTTCAAATCCATTTCTGGAAACCATAAATGTATGTTAGCCCCAAAACTACTTCACACGACTGAACCAATTGAAATTATGAAGCTTTCTTATATTGCAATGATTAGTTACGTTCTTGAAAAATCTCAATCCAAAGCCAATCTCAACAATTTGATTTCTCTAACAAAATCCCAAAATGGTATCACTAATCAACAAAAGCCACAATTTCATATAATCTCAAAGATGATAATGAATCTGATTCACCAAATCGGGAAATGAAAAACACAATCACACTACCAACGAATCATATAAAGGGAGAAAACACAGTTTCCGCAACTCTAAATAGGATTCTGAATTCAATTAAAACACTAAACCTGAGAAAACTTTATCATACAGAAGTTACCTAGATTCATGGCGTTGAGAGCTTTGGTTCGATCGAGAGTGATGAGAGCGACACCGTTCGGATAAACATTTCCTTTAACGAACTCGTCGCCGCCAGCTCCGGCCATCGCTGAGAAATTTCGACGATCGGAGATTGAGAATCCGAAGATTTGATGAGAAGAAGAGAAGATTGATGAGATTTTGGGGAAAAAGATGCGATGAGAAGAAGCTACTGCCAAAGTTTTGATCATCGATTCGTCTGTGTTTCCAACTTTAACGATATCACACACACACCACCACCACCAAAGGAGGATCCAGTCATCAGTGACGGAGATCGCAATAGTTAAAACACTCTTTCTCACTAACCGGTTCAACTTGATTCGGCCCATGTGTATGGGGGCCATATAATTGGGTTTTAATCTCAAATGACAAAAAATCATAATTTTTTTTGGCTGAAATTATAGGGTTTGATTGGACGACAAACGTTATCAAAAGTTGCTCAATCACAAAAGCAGTACGAAAAGCGTTACCAACAGTATTATACTCAGCTTTTTTTATACAGTTTTTGTTTACAACTCTTTTCTTACAGTTTTCAACTATTTTATAAGCACTTATCACTCCAGCTTACCGCTAAAAGATCCAGCTTACCGCTAAAAATTATGTATCGTTTTTGGTTACCAATCGTACCCATAATATCAAAACTTCTAAAGATATGTGGTATCTTTGATTTAACTTAAAAATATTACCAATTACGCTTTTTTTTATTAGAGTTTGAGTTACAATGTGTTATGGTTTGTATTAAAATTTTGAGTTATGTCTTTGTAAAATTGATAACTCAACTCAAATTCTCAAATCACGAAAATTGTGATGAATTAGAGTTTGAGTTAGATATTTATTTTGCATTAGAGATTTTTTTATTTGTTAATAAAACATTTGAAATAATTCTGATTTATTAGAGGTTGAGTTAATATTTTTTCTATTTTAAATATTTACCGTAATAATTATTATTTTTTGTTAATAAAATATTTTCAATACTTCTAATTTTTCACAAATATTTTTGTTGAAAATATTCAATTTACTTATTAGTCAAATATTTGTTTAACGTCATTGGTCAAAGATTTTCTTATAATTTTTTAAAAATTTCAATTATTCACACAAAGTTGTTCCTATATAATCTTAATTGATGTTTGTATTTGATATTGTAAGAAATAAATTACTTACATGGAGTTATATTATATGAATGCACATTAATTTTTTTTATATTACTATCAAAAAAGTTTTTTTTTTAAATTGATATATTTTAAGTTAGTGTTAATCTATTTTAATATTAAATGTTCTAATAAATATTATCATTATTAATAGTTTTAAATTTATTTTGTTTTAAATCTGCAACTTATATGTCTTACTATTTCCTTTAATTTCCTGTTAAAAGAAAGTCTTACTATTTCAAATAGTTTTTTTGCACTTGAGATTTGAACCAAAACTGATACTATCACGAAATTAAGCTATCGTGAAAACTATTCATTCAAAAAAAAGCTATCGTGAAAAGGAAAAAAAAAATAAACCAAAAACCAAATTTTCACTAATCTAATACTATTATGGGAAATTTGGTCCAGTAGCCATATTAACATCGTTATTTTAGTTTATAACCATAGTAAAACCATGGTCATGATATTCTTTGTATAATATGTATAATACCGATTCTATCATTTTCTATATTTTCCAAATGATAACAAATCTATACTGTTTTCCATTTCCGTATAGTATAGTTTTTCATCTATTTGTTTTGTAACCTCTTGTTTTTCACTTCTGATTCCGTCGTCTAGATCGGTAATTCTCGCTCTCACGAACTTATCTGCTGTAATCCCTCTTTCGATCTCAAACTTGATGTATATGTTTTCTTTCACGTGTTATACTATTATATTTAGATAATATAGAACATACATACTGGATAAAAGAATGTAACAAGCCTAAACTGTTTTCCATGTTTATATAGTATAGTTTGATCGATTTCAAACTTGGCATCAAAGATATATATGTTTTCTTTCACATGTTATACTATTATATTAACAGTATAGAAGAGACGAATAAAAGAATATCTGAAGCAAGGGCATTTTCGTCCAACGAAACAGTGCTATGGTTATCCAATTAATTTTTCAATCCATATGGTTATATTCTTAATTTTGTTTCCCAATATTGTTATCCACCAAAAAAACCCTACTATTATTTGCGAAGTAAGAAAAGCACCACAATGCTTCTCAGAGTGGTTGATTACTATCTACCCCTCATGCCCTTTAATGAAAAATACCCCTGGTCGAATTACTGTAAACCGATACCGATAGATCTTTAATTGATCGATTTAAATTAAGTATTTATGTGGTTTGGTTTTTAGTTTTGGACATATATTAGAGTCTTGACCCATCGGATGTTAGAGTTTTGGGCTTCGAAAATTAATTTTTTTTTTTTGTAAAATGTACATTTAATTCCGAATTCATAGATATGTAATAAAATAATAATGGATAATTACATAGTTAAATGTGGTTTTCCAAAATAAAAAAGGGATAATTCTGAAATCGTTTTTATATATCTTTTTTATTCCCCTGATTAAGGTAATTGGAATTTCGAATTTAGGATATTTACATTTTTGATCCACAAGATTAATCAAAGACCATATTATCTTGCCACAATCTAAAACCTAAAAAAAGTATTATTATTATGAAACCCTAAGTTGTAATGTGTATATATATCGTTGGCACGGCCACAGTTTGTATTATTCTTGCTAATCCATTGCGCTCTACTGTTTAGATTATTTTTGTTGCTTACTATGGTTTCTGATCATCATATGCGTGTTTCTTCTAGGTATTCTTTCCAGATCTCGGCTAGGCGTTGCTCTCCTTGTGATAACTGTCATGCTTTCTATGGTATAGTCTCTTTATGCATTATACCAATCTATCTATTGTTGTGCTTTTAAAATTTTGTGCTCTCTAGCATGATTGTTATAAGGTTTTGGTCGAACTGGATCCTTAACTTGTGGTTGTGTGTATCACTTTATCGGCCCGATGGAAATGTAACTTTAGATTTATGTTTTTTGTATCATTAGTTTTGTGTTTTATTGGTGTATAGTCTAATATTGAAAATTAAATTCATCTTCATGTCTACAAGGTGTACTCTGGGGTCGTGCGGTGACATGGATAATATTCTCCATGATAATTATGTGTCAATATGTGGTCATCGTGTTGATGTTTCTAATGGAACGCGTGTAGTTGGAGTTCCTCGTGTACGAGTCGGTGTTTCAGGGTTGAGACCGGAAGTTCTTTCGAGTGGATTATTGGTCAAAGTTCTTCTGATGTGGACTCGGATGACTGGTGTCTCTCGTCTTGAGAGGATGCTTCAGTTGATCTTGGTCGATGATCAGGTTTCTTATTGACTTTCTTCGTTATTGTATTTGTATCGATCCCTTATGCTTCTCATAATTATTTTATTTTGGCAGGGTGTCAAAATACATGCATCTGTTGTTGGTCGGGATTATAATCGCTTTGTGTCTAAATTGTTTACGGATGGTTGGTTTGCTATCGATAATTTCATAGTTTTTGAGCACTTTGGCTATATTCGATTTATGTCTCATCTTTTTGAAATCGAGTTCCTTGATATCACAATGGTTACGCTGGTTTTGAGACGTTGTGATAGAAATGTTTTCGAGTTTATAGATTTTCGGTGTGTTTTGGATCGAGATAATGGTCTTGAACATTTGGCAGGTTGGTTGATGGTCCCGTACAGCCTTGAGCATTTTAATTTCTTTGTTGCTTTATTATTATGACACTGATCATAGCGTTTAACTGTCTGCGTTACTCATTTGTTGTGTAGATTTCGTAGGGTACGTATTTGAAGTTGGCATCTTGACCGATGCTGGAGGTTTGTGTGATGGACTTCTTGCTGATTGCGATGGTGATTGTGGTAGTGTTTCTATATCCTTCATGCTACGTAACTCACAGTGTGTGTTGATATTTTTGCGGTGTTTCTTTTTGGTTTCTTTGTTTGAATTTTCATGTAGCTCATAATTGTCTCATTACTAGGGCTGATGAGATACGGTGTTTTTTAACTGGGATCCATGCCCTAAAGTTTAGTCTCGGTTGGTACGGTGTGTCTACCTCTGATCCTGTCATTTGTGTCATTAGGTGGGGCCTTTTTATTGAACTCGAAGGTATAACTATTTTAATAGTTCTTATTTTAAGAATGGAAATGCTGCAAGATATTAACAATGATGAGTACGAGGAGGATTTGTGTCATGTTCGATTCGAACTCTTGGATGCGAGGTTAGGCTGATTTTTTTTTGTGTTTCATCATTAGTAGAGTATACTAATTTCCTTAGTAATCTAATGTAGACCATATTGGTCCAAATTGGTTAGGAGGGAGGCTCTGGTCATATGTATTACGCGAGGGCCATTTGCTAGGCAGTTCGTTAGTGTGTACGAACAGAATAAGAGTGAATCTGCAGTTTGTGTTCTGAGGTTCTGGAGGGTTTCTGATGGTAAAGGTAATAGGTCTTTAGTTCTTTAAATATTGTTTAAAGAACTGCTGAGAGGTTTGTTTGTTTTGACGGCGTTGTTTATTTGCTTCAGGTGTTGATGAGAATAATGTTGTATTGAGGTCTCATTTTCCATGCTCCGAGTTCAAGTTTGATCCACAAGACGGTGCCGTGTGTGAGTTCAAGGAGATGTAAGTTTAAAATCTCGATTTGAAAATATTATCAGCAATGGACATCGTTATTTAATTATGGTGATTGACAATATCATTGTAATTTTTTAGGCGAAGCGGTCTTCATGGTTGATTCAGAATTTGCACGGCGTTATGGATTTTTATAAACATATTTTGTTGTTGTTATTATTTCTACAACGTTCTTTGTTCGCTTTGTACTGATATTGCTTTAAGCACTGATGTTTGGGATTTAATTCGGTTATTTGGACAACATAGGCGCTTGTGTTCGGTTTTACTGTTATTTGTAGTGGTTGTGGTCTTCGGACTGGTCTTGTCTCATTTATATATTATTAACAATCATTTAGCAAATTTGTAGTAGCAGTCAAATGAGATTGACTAGCATAAATATTAGCATAAACCATATTCACAACTTGATCAATAGAGCGATAACAGTCACAACTTTGCATAAAAAAATAGAAACGAGCAAATAACAATATTATGAAATATAAAACTCCCGGATGAAATATAATATTAACATTTCATTGAATCTGTATGTCAAAGTGTAACAAAGGAAAGTTAAACAATAGACGAGAGCACAATATTATAGGTTATGGAACTCTTGAGATAAAATAGAATATGAACATGTAGACTATCCATTTGCTTGTAACAAAATGGAAATTATATGGTAAGATATTAAAATTAAAATTATAGACGTAGGGATATTAACGGAGGTTATTCGGTTATTATCGTCGTTAGGGATGTTATTATAAAACAAATTTTTAATTCTAGGTTGGATATGTGACCTATTGTTTATCATCTTTATCTTTATTCGAAAACAATGAAACAGAGAAAGATTCCTGAGAAGCGAAGAGTGTGTGTTCCTCCTTCGTCCTCTTTGCAGCGTGAGTATGAGATTTTTTAAATAAGTTTTGTGTATATGTTTGTGTTCTTTGGTTTTCTCACTGTGGTTGTTGTGGCTCCCGTAGCTTTTGTTACAAGGTAAGAGCGTTACGCTCCTCCATCGGTTCGATTGATGGAGCTCTATCCGGAACCTCGGAATATCGTCACGTAACTCGTGAATACGTTGAGGGTTTAAGCAGGTCGAATGCTGCTAAGCTTGCTAGGCGGCGAAGGATTGATCGTTTGAAAGCTAAGAGGAGTGCGAAGAAAAAAATTGTATGTTTTAACGGAATCGTGAATCTTGGCTTGCTATATAGCGGTAGTCGTTTAAATAATTTTCGGTTTCTAAGTATTCGACACTTTTTATTATTGTTATATTAATGATATGTATTTTGTGATGTCTAGGTTACTACGATGATGGTGATCTTGTGTACGTTTGTGATCATTGTAGAGCTTACATGTTGTATGGAGAGAGGCTTAATAAGAGAGCGAGTATGTCAGTTGCACCTGTATATTATGTTGCGGACAAGGAAAAGTTGTTCTTCCTCTGCTCAAGGCTCCACCGAACACGTTGCTATCTTTGCTATACAACAACGATGAATTAAGAAAACATTTTTCGCGAGAATATAAGAGACAATATGATGTTTTCTTTCACCTCCCTTGGTGGGAAGATCGATAATTCTGTTAATAATGGTAGGGGTCCTTATTTGTTTCAATTGAGCGGTGAGAATTATCATAAAATAGGTTCTATTCTTCCTATGCCTGGATAGTCTCCTGCTTTTCTACAACTTTATATACACGATACCGGCAACGAAGCTGCGAATCGGATGGCTGCCTATGGGTAATCATTTTATTATTCCTCTAGCGTTTAATTGAACAATGTTCTTTGACACATTGTACTTCGTGTTTTTTTGTAATAGGAAAACCGGAAAAACTAATGGTCTACGAGAATCCGTTGTTGAGTTGCTCCAGCGCATGTTGGACATGCATAACTGCTAGGTCCAAGCGTTCAGGACTACTCATGATAAATTAGCCGGTAGTGTTCAGTCTGTGAATCTGAAAATGGTTCTTAGTTGTGGGAGGTCAACTGACGGAAGGACTCATAATCTTCCAACTGCGAATGAGGTCGCTGCGTTGGTGCCTGATGATTTTACAGCTGGTGTTGAAAAATGTGATATAGTTTTGGAAACTATGTCGGGACAACTAAAGCGGATTAGTGAATTGCATCCTTCATATCTACCTCTTCAGTATCCGTTGTTGTTCCCCTATGGTGAAAATGGATTCAGGCTGGGAATTGATATTGGCTTTGTTGATAAAGCAGGGAGGGAAAGGAGAACGATTACTATGCGAGAGTTTTTTTGCATATCGTATTCAAGAAAGGTATGGTGAGTCTCCTATTATCTTGATGTGCGGAAGATTGTATCAACAGTTTTTGGTTGATTCTTTCACGATGATTGAGACTAATAGACTTCGGTACGTCTGACTGAATCAAAAGAAACTTCGTTCTGAAAGCTATGTTTTGATAAAGGAGAAATCAGATAACGAAATTTCGGATTTATCGGGACAAGGTCAGCATATTTTTATACCTTCCTCATTTACTGGTGGTACACGTTATATGTTGCAGCATTATCTTGATGGTATGGCTACTTGCAAGTATTATAGTTTTCCTGATCTTTTTATAACCCTTACGTGCAATCCTAAGTGGCCTGAAATTACTAGACATCTACAGAGGCATAATCTAAGCATTGAAGACAGACCAGATATATGTTGTCGTGTGTTCAAAATGAAGCTCGATGACCTCGTGTATCAGCTAAATAAGAAGCGTGTATTAGGTGGTGTCAATTCTGGTAAGTGTTAACATTACACTAATATGTAGTTCCGCTATGTCCTCTACTTCATTTTATCTTTATTTTATGTCCTCTATAAGTTATTATTTATTTTATGGTTCTAGATTTGTATGCATGGGTATTGTGTTATGCACGACTATTATTAGTGTTTAATATGAACAACTAATATTATAGTTTATATATGCCAGAACTCGGTATGCATTATTAGACGAGTATGTGTTAATCTAACTGATATGTTATTGGTCGAACTGTTAATCTGCAGCTATATACACGATCGAGTTCCAGAATCGGGGTCTTCCACATGCACACATCGTTCTTTTCATGCATCCGGACCATAAAATGCCAACGGGTGAAGACATTGATAAAATTATAAGTGCTGAGATTCCAGATAAGGACCTGGAACCAGTATTGTACGAAATTATAGGGGATTCAATGATACATGGTCCGTGTGGTGCTTTTAACAAAAGTAACGTGTGCATGTCGAACGGTAGATGTACGAAACATTTTCCAAAGCCATATGCTCTTATTACTAGGATAGATGATGCTGGGTATCCAAAGTACCGGAGACGTGATGATGGTCGGTCTGTTATTAAGAAAGGTTTCAACTGTGATAATGGTTATGTTGTGCCATATAATAAGCAGTTGTGAATTCGTTATCGATCTCATATCAATGTTGAATGGTGTATTCAGTCACGTTCTATCAAGTATCTTTTAAAGTATATCAATAAGGGTTTTTACTATGTTAAAGCAACGATAGAAACACATGACAATGTGGATGAAATCAAGCAACACTTTAGTTGTAGGTATGTTTAATGTTTAGCTCTACCTTCTTGGTATTTACAAATATAGTAAACTCGCTGTGTTTTTTCTAAATCTACGTGGATCATGTATATCTCTAATTGCGAGTCGACTTGGCGTATCCTTGCTTTTCCAACTCGTTTCCGTACCACAGCGGTCATGAAACTCCCTTTGCATTTGCCTGGGCAACAACATGTTATATACTGGGAAGATGATCCAGCCGATGAGTTTTGAATCGTGAATCTTCAGGAAGAACCAAGTTCGTAGCTTGGATGGAGTGTAACAAAGAATATACTGAAGCAAAGGGGTTAACGTATGCTGACATTCCTGCGAAGTTTGTATGGGATCGGCGGCTGCGCAAGTGGAAACCGAGAACCCGGGGGTTTGCTATAGGTAGGGTTATGTATGTTCCATCTGCTGTTGGTCAGGCCCATTATATGCGGTTGTTGCTCAATGTGGTTAGAGGGCCTACAAGCTTTGATGAAATTAAAATGGTTAATGGAAAGGTTTTTATAGTTTTTAAGCATGCATGTTACGAGCTCGGATTGTTGGTTGATGACAAAGAATATATTGAAGCTATCAAAGAAGGAGGTTACTGGTTGTCTGGAAAATATCTGCGGCGGTTGTTTGTTGTACTGTTGCTTACGAACAGTATAGTGATACCTAAGAGTGTTTGGGACGCAACCTCTGAGATTTTGTCCGAGGATATGCTGTACCACGAGAGGAGAAAAAGGGACAAACCAGGTAGCTATTTTACGCTTTGTTTTAGAAAGAGATGTTATTTTAATATTATGTTGTTTTAGGTACGTATTTATTAAAAGTTTTAATTTTCGGATACAAAATTGGTTTTAAATAGTGAACATATGAATAACTTGGCTTTGGTGGAGATCGAACAGCTTTTACGTGGCAGTGGTAGTTCTTTGGCCTGGCCAGCTTTAAACCCATGCCATTCCCGGAAGATTGTTCTCTAGATTCGGGTGAAAAACCACTTATACGAGATGAGTTGAATTATGATAGGGACTATCTACGTGGTAGACACGTAGAGTTGATGAGCACTATCACTGATGAGCAGAGGGCGGTCTATGACGAGATATTGACTGCGGTTTGCAACGATTCGGGAGGAATATTTTTTGCTTTTGGATCCGGAGGCACTAGCAAGAGGTATTTGTAGAGTATGATATACTCATATTTTCCATATATTTATCATGCATTTAGAATAAGTTTTCATCCATATTTCATTCATAACTAAGTATAAACATAGTTTTTGATCATTTATAGTATTTAGAACATTTGCATTAGCATTTGCATTTTCTTTTGTATATATGCATCATTTCAGGTTATTATATGGATTTGCCGACAATGTGGAAGCTGGAACTCAACAAGAAGTGAAAATGAAACTTAGCAGAAGCTGGAAACATAAGAGGATGAGCTAGGACCAAGTCAAGAAGAGTAAGAAGCAAACTGATGTCGTCTGACTTGCTGTACCGAGATGTTGAAACCGATTCAAGTCCATGCCACCTAAAGCGACTTAAAGATCAGACCCTAAAAAGACTTTCCATTCTGATTCAGCCTCCAAAATATTCATAAAACTCATAGAAAATTGAGTTACCTTTCGTTAAGAGGTTGTTTCATGCCATAATAGTCAGTTGTTCAGAAGATACGGCTATTTAATTGACAACATGTCCGTCTGAAAGTTTGGCGACCAATTTCTTTAACTGAAAGATAAGCTCGTATGAAGGGTTTTGATTGTGATTTAGCCTCGACGTTCTTCATGAAAGTCTTATTAAATTGTGTTAGCTTTCATTTGGTGGTGATTTCAAGTCGAACGGTGCAGTAGTTCAAAAGATACAGATTGATCAATCTCTGTACCCGGACCAAAAGGTACCATTTGCAAGTTGCTCCAAAAAAGTGTTTATACTTTAGTAAAAGTGGTATTAGATAATTCTAACTTGTCCCTTGCCCCTTGACCCCTCTTTTAAGGCCAAGAGCCATGTTTAAAACTCTATATAAGGAGTGTGTGTGCTTGTAATAATCATTCAGTTTTTAATCAAGTCTTCTTATCTTAAATAAACCAAGAAAAGCTCTTATTCTCTATTTTAAAGTCCTTCTAGTGTTCTTAAACTTGTTCTTCATTATTTTTCCTAAGTAATTTCGCCCCATATTTATATTTTCTTAGTTATACATGTTTAACATCTTCTACCTTATGGATAGTAAGAGCTTAAACATGTCTAGTGAGTAGATTTTAAAGATTTAAAGGTTGAGGGGATTAGGGAGGTTTAGAAGGTTCAACTTGGGTATTTTTCTTGTTCTTCATCTCATTCTCTTCTTGGATTTGGTGGGTTCAAAGCTTAGAGATGCTTGAGAAAGATCTCTTTGATTCTAGGGATTTCCTTATCCCAAAATGACTTAGGAAATCCCATAAACCCAAATCCAAGAGACTAGCTCATCCTTTCCCACACACCATGGATGTTTAGGGAGCTAGTTAGGCCATTTTTAAGATCTTTGCTTTATGTTCTTCAGCCTATCTTTCCACCATACACCATGGGTTAGGATGAAAGGTTGAAGAAAGGATTTATACCACACACCATGGATAAATCTAGATCTTGTTTCTTATGGCCTAGAGATATCTCATTAGAAATGTGTAGATTTATTTTTATAAAACCCAAGTTCGAATCTTGAACCTCTCTAAGCATGAACCTCAACCTTGAATCTGTCTTTAGTATTTGAGTAGATTAAAAAGTCATCTCCCTTAAATTAGTTTTCTTATTGCTTTAATTTCCTAGAAATTGCTTAGTTTGTCTGTTTTGAGTTTTCGAATTTTAAAAATTAGTAGCTTTGCCATTTAAATTCCTAGAAGTAGCCTAGTAATTTCTTAGTCCTTTATTTGAATTGTTAAAATTGTTTAGCTGGTCGTTTAGTTGTCACAAGTAGTTTTTTAGGATTTATCTCTCCCATTTAAATCAAATTTTACTTAGATTTACTTGAGCTCTTGTATTCTTGGTATCTTTCACACCCAACTTGGATTGACACCTAAAGTACTACAGCAACATAAAGAGGCTTTAGGATTGATTAGAAAAATCGAGAAAAGTTCTCTTATCAGAGTATACTCGGAGCAGCGTTGCGATCAAATGGCCATATTGTCCCTAAACGTGGCGTCAAGTGGTATTGCAGCTTTGCTGTTACAAGGAGGTAGGACGGCTCATTCTAGATTTTCTATTCCTATCGTTGTCAACGAGACTACGTCATGTCCTATCAAAGCTGATTTGAATCTGGCAAATTTAATCAAGGCAGCGAAGCTCATTATCTGGGATGAGGCGTTGATGATGGGAAAACATTGTTTTGAGACTCTAGATTGCACAATGCGTGATATTCTAAAGTGTGATTCACCTTTCGGTGGTAAAGTTGTTGTGTTTGGAGGTGATTTTAGGCAGATATTACATGTGGTTCCTAATGGTGGTGGGGTGGAGATTGTGCTCGCTACATTGAATTCATCATCTAAACTTTGGCCTCGATGTAAAGTATTAAGGCTTACGCGTAATATAAGACTTATCCCTGGTGATAATAGTCATCAGATGTTGGAGCTTGCTGCTTTCTCCAAATGGATTCTAGATATTGGGGAAGGAAAAATCAATGAGAATCCAGATGGGGAGTCAGAGATTGACATTCCTGAAGATCTTTTAGTGACCGTGTGTGACAATCCTATAAAGTCTATAATAGCTGAAGTTTATGGGACATCGTTTGCCTCGAAGAGAGATCCAAAGTTTTTTCAGGAACACGCAATATTGAGTCCAACTAATATGGATGTCGAGATAGTAAATGATTATATGCTTTCTCAGCTCTGATGATCATGTCTTTATATAGTGTGTGTGTGTGTGTGTGTAATTCTGTTTATAGATTTATTATGGAAACTCTTTGATTATGTAGGTGAGGAGAAAGTTTATTTGAGCGCGGATAGCATTGACAAAACTGATGTGAAATATGACCATGCCGCTGAATCTGGAGTACAGACTGAAGATGCTGATGGCGATGCTGATTCTAGCGCTCCTTCTGATATATTTTATAATGAAGAGTTTCTGAATAATGTGAAGGTGTTGGGGCTTCCTAACCATTGCTTGAAGTTGAAAGTGGAGACGCCTATCATGCTTTTGAGGAATACTGATCCTAAAAATGGTTTATGTAATGGAACAAGACTGCTTATTACACAGATGGCGAATCATGTAATTGAGGCCAAAGTAATAACAGGTGATAATGTTGGTGAGAAGGTCCTAATTCCTAGAGTGTTTGTTTCCCACCTTGAAACAAAGTTGCCGTTTAGGATGAGACGTAAACAATTCCTCGTAACTGTAGCATTTGCTATGACCATAAATACGAGTCAAGGACAGACTCTCTCCAAGGTTGGTATGTACCTTCCAAGGTCGGTGTTTAGTCATGGTCAGTTATATGTTGCTGTTTCAAGGGTTATGTCTAGGTCGGGTTTGAAGATTTTTGTGACAGACTGCGATAAGAAACCACAACGCAAGACAATGAATGTTATCTACAATGAAGTATTCCGGAATATTTAGTATTGGTTTTTGGTGCTTTATGTTGTTTCGATAAATATCTCATTTGAATTTTAGTATTATTTATATTAATGGATTTTAGTTTGTTAGATAAGCAGTGTATACTAAAATATTTAGTATTGGTTTTTGGTGTTTATGTTGTTTCGACAAATATCTCATTTGAATTTTAATATTATCTATTCTAATATGATAAGGTTGTTTTTAAGTGAGCTTTGAAATGCTGCCATGTGGCATTCTAAACATTGACATGTCTCACCTACATTTAAAGAAAAAAAAACATAAACACATAAATTGATATGTGTCATTCATAATTGTAACACTTAATTTTTTTTATCTTTTTATTNTTTAACCTGTAAAAGACTCAGAAATGACTCTAAAATAGTATAAAGACTCTATAAAAACACTTATATCATGGTCTAAAAACGGGTAAAAACCATGATATATCAGGTTCCTATGGGAGTCTTGAAGGCTGTCCTATACGCCCAAAGAGCGTCATCAAGCTTACTTGCCCAATCTTTCCTAGTCACTCCCGCGGTTCTCTCTAGGATGGTCTTGATTTGCCGATTTGAAACCTCAACTTAGCCACTTGTCTGAGGGTGATAAGGCGTGGCCACCTTGTGCTTAACACCATGTTTCCTCAAGAGACTCTCAAAAACATTGTTGATAAAGTGGCTACATCCATCACTAATCACCACCTTAGGAACTCCAAATCGTGGGAAAATGATTATCTTGAAAAGTTTGATCACCACTCTTGAATCATTTGTTGGTGAGGCTATGGCTTCCACCCACTTAGACACATATTCCACTGTCACAAGAATGTATTTGTTGCCATATGATGATGGAAATGGCCCCATGAAATCAATCCACCAAACTTCAAAGACTTCCACTTCAAAGATAGGTACTTGTGGCATCTCGTTTCTCTTGGTTATATTCCCAGCCCTTTGGCAAGCTTCACATGATTTAATTGACTCATGTGCATCCTTGAAGAGAGTAGGCCACCAAAAACCAGCTTGTAGAACCTTAGTAGCCGTCTTGAACGAAGCAAAATGACCACCATATGTCATGCCGTGGCAATGGAGAAGGATGTCTCTTGCTTCATCTCTTGTGACACATCTTTGGTATAGGCTGTCCACACACCTCTTGTATAGATAAGGGTCGTCCCAAAAGTAATGAGAGACGTCCCTCATGAATTTCTTCTTGTGGTAGTGATCTAAGTGAGTAGGCTCTACTCCACAAGCTAAAAAATTCACAATATCTGCATACCATGGTAGATCTTCTTCCTTGAGACTCAAAACTTCTTCAAGCTTCTCCTCTAGCCTTGCACAAACCTTGGTGTTAACCAACATAAGCTGCTCCTCATGTACTTGTGGCATCTTGTTTCTCTTGGTTATATTCCCAGCCCTTTGGCAAGCTTCACATGATTTAATGAACTCATGTGCATCCTTGAAGAGTGTAGGCCACCAAAAACCAGCTTGTAGAACCTTAGTAGCCGTCTTGAACGAAGCAAAATGACCACCATATGTCATACCGTGGCAATCGAGAAGGATGTCTCTTGCTTCATCTCTTGTGACACATCTTCGGTATAGGCTGTCCACACACCTCTTGTATAGATAAGGGTCATCCCAAAAGTAATGAGAGACATCCCTCATGAATTTCTTCTTGTGGTAGTGATCCAAGTGAGTAGGCTCTACTCCACAAGCTAAGAAATTCACAATATCTGCATACCATGGTAGATCTTCTTCCTTGAGACTCAAAACTTCTTCAAGCTTCTCCTCTAGCCTTGCACAAACCTTGGTGTTAACCAACATAAGCTGCTCCTCAGGGAGTGAATCATCCAATGGCAAGACATCATTCACTCTCATCCTTGAAAGATGATCCGCAACACCATTCTCTATACCCTTCTTATCTTTGATCTCCATGTCAAACTCTTGCAAGAGAAGGATCCATCTTAAGAATCTCGATTTGGTGTCTTTCTTGGAGTATATGTACCTCAAGGCAGCATGGTCAGTGTACACAATGACTTTAGATCCCACCAAGTAAGACCTAAACTTCTCAAAAGCAAAGACCACGACTAGAAGCTCTTTCTCGGTGGTTGCATACTTCACTTGTGTATCATCCAAGGTACGACTTGCATAGTAGATAACATGCAACTTCTTGTCCTTCCTCTGACCAAAGACAGCCCCTACAGCATAGTCACTTGGATCACACATAATCTAAAAGGAGAAATCCCAATCCGGAGCTTGAACTATAGGAGCCGTGACTAGTGCTTCTTTGATGGTTTTTAAGGCTTGAAGGCATTCTCCATCAAAGTTGAACTCGGTTTCTTTCCACAATAGTCTTGTAAGGGGACGTGCTATCTTAGAGAAGTCTTTGATAAACCTCCTATAGAAGCCAGCATGCCCCAAGAAACTCATAATCCCTTTAACGTTCACTGGAGGCTCCAAGCTAACCATAACCTCAATCTTTGCTCTATCCACTTCAATTCCTTTCTCTGAAATCTTGTGACCAAGGACAATCTCTTCTTTGACCATGAAGTGACACTTCTCCCAATTTAGCACGAGATTGGTCTCCTCACATCTCTTCAATACCCTACACAAGTTAGACAAACAAACACCGAAGGAAGAGCCATACACGGAGAAATCATCCATGAAGACCTCAACCATCTCCTCAATCAAATCAGAAAATATAGACATCATGCATCTTTGAAAAGTGGCTGGAGCATTACAAAGACAAAAGGCATTCTCCTATATGCAAAAGTTCCATAGGGACAAGTGAAAGTTGTCTTTTCTTGATCATTAGGATGAATTGGGATTTGAAAGAAGCCACTATAGCTATCTAGAAAACAGTAGTATGGGTGGTTGGCTAATCTTTCTAGCATTTGGTCAATGAAAGGGAGAGGGAAGTTATCTTTTCTTGTGGCTTTGTTGAGTTTTCTATAGTCAATACACATCCTATGACCGGTTATGGTCCTAGAAGGTATTAACTCATCTCTTTCATTTCTTATAACCGTGATACCCCCTTGCTTTGGTACCACATGGACTGGAGAGACCCATGTGCTATCACTGATAGGGTATATCACGCCAGCGTCTAAGAGTTTTAAGATCTCTTTCTTGACCACTTCTTTCAAATTCGGGTTCAAGCGTTTTTGGTGTTCAATGGATAATGTGTTTTCATCATCTAAGGGAATCCTATGAGTACAAAGCATTGGTGAAAGGTCCTTGATGTCACTTAGAGAGTACCCAATGGCCTTTCTATACTTCCTAAACTCCCCAAGGAGTAAGTTCAACTCATCATCACTTAGATTTTCATTCACAATTACCGGATATGTATCATTAGGTCCTAAGAAAGCGTACCTTAGCCCACTTGGAAGCTGCTTTAGGTCCACCTTTGGGGCTAGCAGCTCGCTCCAGTCCTCCTCTTGACTTGTGTTGAGGTCGCTGTCCTCATTAGCCCTTTTTGAACCCGAGTCATGTGCCTTTAGGCTACCATCTTAAACCGCCATTACCGCAGAGATCGAGTCAGATGGTCGATCTCCTCCTCGATCTAGTCTGGATCGAGTGTTCTCTCTCGATTCACTTGGTCGTTCTAACATGGATCGAACAGGAGATCGATTCACATGGTCAATCTCTGAACGAATCGAGTTCTCCTGATCGATCTTCGTGTTGATCTCTTCCTTGAGTCGAGTAAACTGGTCGATCTGACTGTCGATCTCAAGGTACTGGACTTCATCTTCATTCACAATCTTGCGAGAGTCAAGGATACGAACATACTCTTGAGTTTGTTCACTTAGGTAACCATACTCCCCACACTCCTTTGTCAAAGCCAGCTGTAGATGATCCTCTTGTCCCAATTCCTCTAACAATTCATCGGCCAAAGCATCCATAGCTTCTAAGTAGAAGAATTGCCCACCAATCGTTGGTTTCTTCAAAACTTCATTGATATCAAAGTTTAGCTTGATGTCTTTGCCCAAGTGCAGAGAAATCTTGCCCTTCTTCACGTCTATGATGGCCCCGGCAGTTGCTAGAAATGGTCTACCAAGGATTAGAGGATCCTTAGGCTCTTCATCCATTTCGACCACCACAAAATCCGTTGGCACATTCACATTGCTAATCCTCACGGGTAGTTCTTCAAGAATGCCTACCGGGAGTCTTATACTTCGGTCAGCTAGGATGAGGGATATCCTACACTCCTTAAACCTCGTAAAGCCGAGCTTCTTGGCAATGGAGTGAGGCATGAGATTTATACTCGCTTCAAGATCACATAAGCAATTATCAAACTTCAATGGACCTAGAGCACAAGGTATGGGGAATGAGCCCGAATCCCCTAGCTTCTTTGGTGCTATCTCTTTGTGAATGATGGCACTGCACTCTTGACTCAATACCATGATCTCTTCACCTTCTTTGACCCTCTTAGCAAGTGTATCTTTCAAGAACTTTGCATACTTAGGCACCATAGCCAAACAGTCTAGCAACGACAACTTCAACTCAACGTTCCTCAAGTGCTTCTCAAACAAAGCTCTATGCTTCTCAACCAGCTGCTTCTTGAAACGTCCAGGGAAAGGAAGCTTTTGTTTGTAGGGTGGAGGAATGAAAGCTTCTTTCTTTTTGCTAGCTTCCTCCACTTTTTTCTCCAAAACCGCTTCCTTGCCTTTCTTTGGCCTTGCAATGTAGTCATTGTCAAATGTGATCTCTTGATCATTTGAAAGATCACTCTCCCCCTCTTGATCCTCAATGTTCTCATTGACCTTAGCTGTGGACCGTGGTGCTACTTCTTTGCCACTCCTAAGTGTGATCACATTCGCCTACTCTTTCGGATTGGTCTCGCACTTTTCGGGTAGACTAGCTTTGCCGCTTGAACTAGCTTTGCCTTTCTCTAACTGACGAATCTTGTTGTTGATGTTGCTTATCTGTGTGGAGACCTCAGTGAGAGAGGAGTCCAGCCGATTGTTCATATCCACAAATTTTTGATTTGTAGATGCTTGCCCTTGAAGTAATTGTTGGAACATAGCTTGTACCGGATCTTGAGGTGGAGGTTGNTTTTTGATTTGTAGATGCTTGCCCTTGAAGTAATTGTTGGAACATAGCTTGTACCGGATCTTGAGGTGGAGGTTGAACTTGTTGCTGCTGTGGCACGAAACCAGGGGGGTAAGTCTTGTTCCCTTGCTGTTGTTGGCCTTGATATTTGCCTTGTATTTGCCCTTGCTATCCATTGTTTTGTACAAAAGGACCTTTGTTGTAAGGGACAAAAGGTTTTCCTTGATTGCCTTGTTGTGGAGGGTACACTTGGTCCTTTGGATTCTCCACATTTGTGCTTGTATAAGACAAATTGTTGTTGCCTTGTCCTTGGTACCTTTGAACATAGACTTGTGGCTTAGGATAGTCTTGGCCACCAACCCAATTTGCTTCCTCAAACTCCTCTTCATTTCCCTCTTGAAACAAATCCGAAGCTTCACCAACAAAGTGGACTTGTTTTTGGCTAGCAAGCATCATCTTGTCTATTTTCTCATGGAGTGACTTCACCTCTTTCTTGTGTGACTCCAGCTCAGGACCTCTTGGTGCTCGGTCATAATCCTCAAAATAATTTCCATCACTCAAGGCCAAGTTCTCAATCAACTCCATACCCGCTTGAACTTCTTGTCCAAGAAAGTTCTCTTTGCTTGCCGTGTCAAGTAACAAGCGAATATTTGGCAATGCTCCACGGTATATTGTGCTCAAGAGAGTCTCCTCATTGAAGTCATGGTGAGGACATTGAATGGTATAGTCCTTGAACCGCTCCATAGCTTCACTAAAGGTCTCATTGTGCCTTTGTGTAAAACCACTAATTTCACTCCTTAGGCGAGCTGTCCTTGTACTTGAGAAGAACTTGGTGAGAAATGCCTTCTTGCAATCAGCCCATGTGGTGATGGTGCCCTGAGGTAGATTCTTCTCCCAATGCCGAGCCTTGTCCCCAAGATAGAAAGGGAAAAGCCTCAGCTTGAAGCTATCCTCCGATATACCGTTGATCTTGATCATACCGCACACTTGCTCGAAGTTGTCAAGATGCTCTAATGTGTCCTCCATTGCTAGCCCATGGAATTTTATGTTTTGCACCATTGAGACAAAGCCTGGCTTGATCTCAAAGTTGTTGTTTTGGACCGGTAGAGGAGTGATGCCAAAACGATTTTGATGAGTGTTTGGAGCATCACCCGCTCTAATGATCTGTGGTGCCCTTGGTGCGTGGTTGGGGTTTCCATTACCCCTTCCACCAGCAGCATGGTGAGGCGGTACCTCAGCCTGGTCGTGGTCAGCCATGACCTCTTGCTCAGCCTCTTGAACAAACTCTTGCAAAAACGCTTGTGCTTGTTCTCTTTCTCTTCTATGTCTTGCACCTCCAAGTTGATGAATGTTGTCTAGATAGTGAAGTAAGTTGTTGTCACCACTAGACCTCAAGTTCATGTACCTGAAAACACAATACACAAAGTAGAAAAATCAGTAACCAAATTAAAAACAAAAGTTTAGTCTCTACTAAGCTCCAAATCTTAATACTTTCAAACGAAACCCAAGTTTGGCAACGGCGCCATTTGATAACTAGCTTTTTAAGCAGTTTTATCAAACCTAAAGCTTAGTCTTGCTGTTGTAATACTTTAGGAATCAATCCAAATCGGGTGTTTGAAAGCTACCAAGAATGCAAGAGCTTAAAGTAAATCTAAGTGAAATCCGGATAATTTGGGGAGAAATTCTGTAAAAACTATTTGGGACAACTAAATGACTATGAAAACAATTTTGAAATCCTTACTGAAGGGTTAAACAACTACTAGATGACTTCTAAGCAATTAAACTACCGAGCTACTAATTTTAGAAAATCAAAATCTAAAACCGGATAAACTAGGCAATTTCTAGAAACCCAAGATGAATTTTAAAAATTATTAAATAAAATCTACTGACCTTAAAACGATTACCAGACTACTAAATAAGACTCTATGGAATTTCTAAAATATTTAAACAAGCAAGAAAAATATTTTACGAATTTAGAGACCCTAATGAAGGTATTAAGCTAAAAATATGATTTTTAAGAAGTTAAGACAAAGACTCAAACTTTAGAACTAGGAAATGATGGCTTAAGTTTTCAAAGGCTAAAAGTAGATTCAAGGTTGAGGATCACACTTAAGGAGGTTCAAGATTAAAACTTTGGGTTTTGAAAACATAGATCTATACATTGTAGTGCTATCTCTAGGCCTTGAGAAGGTAAGCTAGATTTCTCCATGGTTTGTGGAAGAAATCCTTTCCTCTACCTTTCCTCCTAACCCATTTTTTGTGGTGGAAAGAAAGGGGGAAGAACATGAGGCATAAATCTCAAAAATGGCCTAACTAGCTTCCTAAGCATCCATGGCGTTTGGGAAAGGATGAACTAGTCTCTAGGATTTGGGTTTAAGGGATCTCCTAAATCTTTTTGAGACAAGGAAATCCCTAAGATCAGAAAGATTTTTCTCAAGAGTCTCTAGGCTTTAAAACCCCCAAATCCAAGAAAAGATTAGATGAAGAACAAGAAAAACCAAAGCTTTAACCTTTAAAACTCCCTAATCACCCCAACCTTAAACCCTTGGTGGATTACTCACTACACATGATTAAAGCATATGAAAACGTAAAGGAAGAAAGGATAAACATGATTAAGCGACTAAGCAAGAAAGATTAAGAGAATTACTTAAGATTAAAAACAAGATTAAGGTTTTACATAAACAAGAAAAGCTTAAAAACTAACAATGGCGGCTAAGGCTCAAAGAAGAAGGAGACAGAACGTAAAAATTCGAATCCTTTGACAAAATAGGTCAAGAACCTTTTATACCAAAAGGAAATGGTCCCCTCACTAAACTCCAAAACGTGAGCTGTCTGGATAAGGTTAGAGATCGACCTGATTCGTCGATCTCTCGCTCGATCTTGCGCATAGAACGTTTTCTTTTGCTCGATCGTTGGGTCGATTTGGTCGGGTAGATCGAGTGCTTCTATCGATCCTCTGGTCGATCTTAGACGATCGAGTCGGGAGCTCGATCTGGCCCTCGTTCTTCCCGGGCTTAGTTTCGGTGTCCGTACTCACGTTCGATCATCGTGGTCGATCTTTGACCTCGATTTCCCTCCTTGAAACGACCCGAGTGTCTCGATCTTGTGGTCGATCTCGTCTAGATCGACCTGCCTAGCTCGATCTCCACCTCGATCTCGGTTCCTTTGCTTCATGGTCGAGTTCTTCCAAGTATCCATAGGCTCCTTTTCGATCCTTAGCATATTCATGCACCCTCCATAGCTCTAGTGTATCCAAAACAACCTGAAAATGATGCAAGAATGCAAGAAATATGAAAATGCTAATTCAAAGTGTCCTAGGACCTAAAATGAGATAAAATTTACAATTTCTCTAAGTATGAATGCACTATGAATGCAATTATGTCCTAAATGCAAGCTAAATGTATGAAATATACGAGTATATCAGTTCCAAATTAAGTTTATCAATTCGTACTGATTTGGGGTTAAGATCTTTTTTACTCCTTTCCTTTAGAAATCCTTGATCTGAATCTCCTTTTTCTCTTGTCGTAGGACGTATGGATAGTCCTCTACTTTCGGGATTCTTGAAGGTGGACAAAACACATATTTTTCTTCTCTTCGTATCATCTTTTCTTCACGTGTCCATCTCATCTTTTTGGAAATTTCTTCGGTTGCATTTTGCTGGAAATTCTGCCTTTCTTCATTTTGCGAACATATTACCGCTGCCATGTAGGTGTTGATAGGGAGTCTTGGTGGTTTGCTCCATTCCTTCTCGATGTCAATTTGTAGCTTGGCCATCTTAAGTTCTAGCTCAAGCTCTCTCTTTCTCGCCTCCATTTCCTGGATTTTTCCTGCCATCTATAGAGGATTGTTAGTTTAAACAGTTTATGCAAATACTAATTTCCTTGAGCACAGCCTTTTAGGGATTTCCGATCTTGCCAAATACTTTCCATCTTTTTTACTAGTATGTTGGTCTTATAGTCATTGCGGCTGATTTTCATCAGACTCCTGATCACTTAAGACCAGTTGTTGCTGATTTTCATCAGTCTCCTGATCAATTAAGACCAGTTGTTGCTGATTTTCATCAGTCTCCGAGTTCTTAGATACTCGTTGTGCAAGCATCTCCTCCAAGCTTGTATTCCTCGAGAGCTCCCGAGTTAAGGGGTTATATGACATGTATTTGCTTAGCCGAAGCTTCCTCTATTGAAATCTTCTTGAGGAATTCGATCATCGCTCTACTATCAGTCCTTAACGTGAATGGTTCATATTTGACAAAGATCTTGAAAGCCGTCAAAGCATTTTTTATTACCCTCAACTCTTTATCAAAGGTAGTACTCCATCGGGTTTCAGATTCTGACCATGAACCATTGGTGTATCGCACCACCCTTTCTTCCAGCTTCCATTGGTTTTCGCCAGTTTTTTCTAGGGAACAAAGAACACCAGCCCAACCGTGTTCGCTTGCATCAGTGGTCACTGTTAGTTTTTCGCCTTCTCTGGGCAAGACTATGGTGGAAGATGTTTACATGCTTCCTTTAATCTCTGAACCGCTGTAGTATGTCTTTCTTCCCAATTGCTTTGGCATTCTTTCTGATTCACATTAGAAATTAAGTCCTTGTATTTATGGTGATATTACGTGAAAATCTCGATTGTTAAATATTTCCATCATTCTCCTCTGAAATTTCCATACACGCTTTTTTCCTTCTTTTTTTGTTGTTGTTTCTACTAAAACTTTTTTTTTCCTCTTATATAGCAAAAAAATGTTCTTTCCTTTATATTCTTTTGTCAACATTTTGTATACTCCATAAATGGTTTTTTTTTATATTTCTCCAAGATTATAAGATATTGTTTCCATACCTTTTATTTTCATAATTTGAGTTTTGTATTTGTTTTTTCAATATTAATCTATAGAAAATAATTATTTATAAATATATTTTATAAGGAATAAATCATTATGTGTAATATACAGTTTAATGATAATATTATTTAAAAATAGATATTAAGTATTGACAACAAAAAAAATTATATTTTAAAAGTAAATTAGCTTATAATACACGATTAACCATTTTATAAAGATATTGGATGTACTAATTTCGTAATTGGTTCTCTCACTAAAGATTATGTAATGATGAAAAAAATTATTCCTACTGAAAATGAGTAATAGATAGAAAGAAAGAGAGTGGGCAAAATTATCGTGAATAATGAGAGATGCGCTATTGATAACTCTGGCAGCATTAAATGCTTCCAAATTTTAAAAATTTGGTTGCACAAGATACACCGCCCAACAGACAAAGATTTATTTCGATTAAATATAAATAGCATCGAGAGAAGTAATATTTTGGAGAGTAACACAAGTGTTATATTAACACGCAAAGGCAAGTCATCGTTAACATCAACAATTACTTCTTAACTGAACCAACAAATATTCCACTGCATTTAGTTCACCAACAGAGGTTTTGAACATGGAGAGAAAAGAGTTCGATTGTTGATGTATTTAATACTTTCGAGCAATAATTTTTTGTTATTTTGTGTCGGACACCTAATATAACGCCAATAATTAGATTTTTAGATTTTTATGGGTTGCAAAAAAGTGAATATGTGGTTTTTGAATGTTGGTCCACATACGGTTATTAATGATACAATTTCTTTGGAAATTGCAGATATGTCATGACAGTTGGAGTAAGGTTCGTTCGAGGACGATGGAAAAGAAAAGATGATGGTATTTGGAAACATATACCGGAATTGGGGGTTTACAACTACACCGTGCAACTGGGTGAGAACGAGACATATCAATCCATCGTTGCAAATATCAAAGATAAAATTGGCTTTGCTAATAAGGATGATATCGAACTAACATATCAATGGCCCAATTGGATGCTCGGTCCTGATTGGAGAAAGGCAGAGCCTATCAAACTCGTGGTCGACGATGACGCTGCTTTATTCATGGCCATACATGCAGATTTGGAAGAAATCTTCTTACGCGTGAGGGTGAGTCGCGGCGTGGAAGTACGTTATGTAAACAGTTATCTGAGTAAATTTACGGGTGGGGGACATATCCCGGGATGGATGGACGGTAATACAAGAGATAGTGGGACAATATATTTGTCATCGATTCGAGCAAAGCTAACCAGTCCACCTGCGTACAACTACAGAGTAACAACCGACAGTCCCACCACGTCTGTATTAAGAGAAGGTTATACCCAAAAACTTTAAAATTATTCTTGTTGGCAATTGGTCCGAGAAACGTTAAATGAGTTGTTGACTTCGGTAGCAGGACCGACAGAGAAGGCACTTGGGAAACGACATGTCGTTGATTTAAACAACGATTTGACTGGAGCTAACTTAGTTAACCCGATATCCAAACGAATATCATTTAATGACGAAAGCGGTTCGGGATTTAACAACAAAAATATTGCACAAAATGAATATATTATCGGTACTATATATAACAAATATATGATTTAACTAGTTGTGCGAAAATGGACTAACGTGGTTAATATTGTACAGCAATGCGACAAGCTGCTGGGGAGATTCTCGCATTAGCTTAGACAGAAACAGTAGAACATGAGGCAATCTTTCAGTTTTTTTTGTATAATAAGCAAACCTTTTGAAGATACCAACATAAGGTGTTGTGTACTAACATTGTTTTCCTTTCCCAGGCGGAGTGCGAGCAACGAGCAGTGTATTTGGTGCTCCAGTTTGTGTGGGAGGTTAGTGTTTTCATCATGATATAAGTTTAAGTGACACATCCCTTCTGTTCAATAGCAGTATTGGCGTTAGGGGCTGTATATCAATACCGATCTGTAATCAAAGCAGAGTTATTGGTAAGAGATATCCGATAACACCAAAAAAAATACCATAAATAATGTAAGTGGATACGATACCAACGTTTTAACGTTGCAGGAGTAGAAGGGCTCGAGCGAGAGAGAGCTATGATTAGGGCTACAGTTGACGAATTTGGGGAAGCTAGTGAAATGGCGTCTAACAAATACCAACTATGGCACGATTTTATTGGCGCTGTTTCAGCTTTTGAGTCCCAGCATCCAGTGCTACCACCATACTACGGTCCCTCTGGTAGGGTACGAGCTGGGTTTGAAATCGGCATCAACATCCATGATAGCTGACCCCCGAAGCTTAAAAACTCCGAGTCTCAGAACCGCTGCGGCTGATGAGTCTTTGCATCTTATGCTAGATGGGTCTTACGTTGGGACATCAAGTGGATTGGATATAAATTCAACGCAAGCAACATTTTTGGGTGGAATGTCGACCGATATAGGGAGTACGTGGCTAAGGAAAATGACGAGCGATGAACATTTCTCTGAAGATGACGTACCAGATTACGATGAAGACATAGAGGTGGAGAAGTGTATATCATTAGCGGGGGAGTGTTATTGAGCTAATAATTTATTCATATCGCTATAAAGTTATTTAGATAAAACCTCACGTAAACCGGTGAATCTAACTTACCAGATTGTGCCGACTGTAGAGGTGCAAGTTAACACAGTGATGCACGAAAGTGATGCTCCTCCTTACTTCGACGATCTGACTGATGAAGTAATACAATAAAATACATTCTACATGATTAATTAGCGTGTTAATTAATATATAACCCGCTACCTTTGTTATATTGGCGCTAACATGAATTTTCCATTTGCAGATCCTCTTCAGAGAGCGATGTGCGATATTGATTACGAGGGTGATGAAATATTTGTGGGTCGTTTGTTCAAAAACAAAGAAGACTGCAAGTTGAAACTAGCTATACACGTAATCAACGGAAAATTTCACTTCAAACATCAAAGAACTTGCCCCAACGTGCTTACTGTTGTGTGTGTTAATGACACCTGCCGCTGGCGCGTTTATTCAACAAGGGTTGAGTAGAGTGAGAGGTTTGAGGTTCGCACCATCTCTCTTAAGCACACGTGTAGTGTCGATGCCCATGGAAATTTCCAAAGAAATGCGTCTACATCAGTGATTGGAGATATAATGAGGGCACACTTTGGTGGGGTGGGAAGAGGTTCTAGGGCATGTGATCTTCGTCGAATGATACGTCAGGAGTTCAGATTGAACATAAGCTACTGGAAAGCCTGGAGAGCATGGGAGATCGCTTTGGGGTCGGCCATGGGCAGCTACACGCTGATCCTTCCTTACTTTCGACTCCTGTTGAAAATAAATCCCAACTCCGTTATCGATGTTGCTACAGAGATGGGTAAAGCTGGCGTAGAAAGGTTTAAGTATCTATTTTTCTCGTTAGCGGCTTGCGCAGAGGGATACAAATGGATGAGAAAGGTTATCGTCGTGGACAGTAATCACTTGCAGGGGCGGTATGGCGGTTGCCTTGTCGCGGCCAGTGCCCAGGATGGTAACTTCCTAATTTTTCCACTCGCATTTGCAATCGTGGATAGTGAGAATTATAACGCTTGGTGTTGGTTCATGCGTCATCTATCTATGATAGTCCTTGATAAGCCAAATTTGGTGTTTGTCTCGGACCACCACTCTTCCATGTACACAGCAATCTGCCAGGTAAGATTGGTGGGGTTCAATTTCAAGTTTTCCCTTACGATTAGATGCGGGGATGTTTGCAACACGAGTTTTTTGTGTGGATAACTTGAATTAGACGCCCGATAATATTTCAAAAATATACAATTGCAACTTTATTAGATCGCTAATCAGGTTTGTTTGCATTTTGTCTCTTGTTTTTGCAATTTGAGTTTCATCACGGATGGAATGTTTGAATAGGTTTTTTAATAGGATAACTCCGACGTTAATGACGATAATAAAACTAATTATATGCAATTGTCTCTCGTTAACAGGGTATATACTTATCTCTGAACACAATTTCTCAGGATAGTAGGAAAGCTTTCATGATAAGATTGACGATGATCGTGTAACAATTATGTGGACGACTATGTTTATTTCCAGTTCTTTGGTACAAAATTGATGATATTAGTGAAATTTTAACAAAAATATGTTCATGCAGGTTTATCCAATGTCGTCACACGCTGCATGTATCGTCCACCTCCAAAGAAACATACATAGTATTTTCAAGTCCCCGAACTTGTCGTACATGGTGTCTCAGGCAGGATGAGCATATCGGTTAACAGATTTTTATAGGTTATTGCTGAATTGCGAGAGGCTGATATTTCCTGCACGGACTATCTTGACAGAATTGGCTTCGAACATTGGACCCAATCACACTTTTTTGGAGAACGATACAACGTGATGTCAAACAACATCTCAGAGTCATTGAACAAGGTTCTCACAAGTGTGCGAGATTTCCTAGTGATATTAATTTTAGAGACGATAAGAACAACACTAGTTACTTGGTTTGCGCTTCGACGTGATGCATCTAACATGGAGGAAGACAACATAACACCAAGGGTGCAAGAGATGATTATAGAAAGTTTCGAGAAGGCGACTGGTTATTTTGTGTTAAAGGTAGGAGATGGTTTGTACGAAGTTAGGGACGAGAATGACATATCATTTGTTGTGCATCTTTGGGATAGAACATGCACCTGTCGCGAGTTCCAGTTATTGCAGATTCCATGCAAACATGCCGTGATTTCGGCGATACGGGAAGAAATCCGGGTGGATAGTCTAGTTGGAGTTCATTACAGCATTGTGTATCGAAAACGTGGATACGAGGGAATAATTATGCATGTACCTGATATGGATACTTTAGCTTCTTCGCCTGCTGATATTGGAGGAGGAAAACTTGCACCACCAGTAGTGAGGAGGCCACCTGGACGACCACGAGGCAAGCGTTTTTTCTCAAGAGGGGAATTCAAGGTAATTATAGCTCTACAAGAAAATATAGCACACAAACATTGTGAGTTGATAATTTATTGATAATGTTGGATGGGAGCGTACAAATAGGCGAAGGTGCACGAGGTGCCGAATCCGAGGTCATAACAAGGTCACGTGCAAAAATCTTATCCTGGTAAGCTAGATTTTTGTCATAGTTGGTGCACTAACATTGACTGTAACTATTTCTTCTCTAATGGTTGATAAAGTTGAATATCCTGTTAATGTAGGGAACTGAAGACAATAGAGGAGTGCAAAACGTTTTAGCGGTGATGTGAAATTTTTGCATTAAAATATAAAATTACGCTTCAACATTTCCTTGTAATATGTGCTACTGAATTTAGCCTTGCCATCAATGCTAATGTAGATGCCATCAAAATATTTTTATCTAAAAATGGGACGACGTTTCTATTTCATAATGTGTTACACATAATTTTATCGAACTCGGAAATATGCTTCATGTTTGATTAAGTTGTAATTAGATTGTTCATATATAGTTTTGAGCCATTTAATATATTAGTTAACAATCAGATTGTTAAGGAATAAATTGGTGAATTGAATTTTTGATTAATGCATTAATGTGATAATGTTAATATGTTGGTTATATACTTAGTTGCATAATTTGAGTTATTAATATTTGAACTGATTAATATTAGATTGTCAACGAATTCGTTAATTGTGATATATACACAAAAGAGTGACAAGACAAACAAAGCGAAGTGTGCTATTAGAATAATGATAATTGCTTTATTGTAAATGTATAAAGTTAGCTGCATAATATGAATTATGAATATTGGACTTGTTTGATGTTATATAATTAACAAATTATAAGTCGATAACATTTATATGGTAGTCCAACAAATGTGATTGTAACGTTAATTACATGTAAGATTTAGGAAAGTATGGTGTAGACACAAAAAGCATATGAATACAAGCAAATTAAAGCGAGTCATCGATTATGGAAAACCAGAATTTTGTCTGATGCCATACATAAACAATATCCACAAAGAGAAGGCTGGTGGTTCCAAAATATTAGAAGCGTAGAAACAAAAGTTTGCCAAGATTTCAAACACTACCCCCGCTATACGTTCAATGGAATCGTTCATAGAAACGGGTTGACAAAACACGAGTTCGTTTGCTTGTTCTTCGCTCTGGAGCGGCAATATTATCGGCTGCCATGTTACCGATCTGATTATCTTCTGAACCCTTATTGTCAACAGCTCCAACCTGATGATGGTCTTGTGTTAGGCCAAAGGAGTATAGCGCCAAGTGCCAGATTGTTATACTGCTCAAGCCAAAAGTTAGCACTAGCAATCAGAAATTTTCTCGAATTCTTGGGATACATATATGTACCGTCTACAATCATAAAGACAAACCTTCAGGTTATTGAGTTGTCCAGCGGGCGAAATCAGTCTTTGTTGGTTGAGTTACCTACAGACAAAATTATGAAATTTAGCATTGGTTAATATTAAAGCTCTCAAACAAATAGCTACCAAGTTATAATAGCTGGTTATAACGCTTCTAAAACAATGATTACTACATTAAGCCGACCATAGGCGGTGCGTGGATTCTTTTGTTACATAGTTAACTAAAATATTAGTATGTTAAATAATTAATTATTGTAATATTGATTATTTAAAAATTTTGATAGCATATAATAAAGTTGAATACTTAAAGTCAAAAATACATAGGTTTTCAGTGAGGGATGCCAATGCTTGAATTTATGAGCTAGGCCTAAAGGCATTTGGATTGATGACTGGTAGTGTATTATTAAATTAATTTCGTTTTAAATGATTTTTTTTTGTTGTTAATTTAACTTTTTTGATATTGATTTTCATATTGTTTTTTGTTAATTTAGCTTTTGTGACATTGTTTTACAAGGCTCAAGCCCACCCCGCATCATTCCTATTTGAGCCTGGTCTGCGGGTCCAACTGACATCACTAGATATGTATCTCAAATGAGAGACTTTAATAAGAGACTCATGAGACACTTGTCTCTTCGTAATGACTCAATTTTTTTCTATCTCAAAAGTTAATTCAAAAATTAAATTGCACTTAAATCTATATTATAAAAGATGAAGGGGGCTCTCTAGGTTGTGACACATGAGCCCTCTTCCTATTGGTTCATCTCAAAAAAAAAATCCACATGTATAAAGAATACAAAGATTTAATTTTATAAAAATATTAACTATAAATAGATATTAACATATGTTCAACTATTTATTATACCTAAAATTAATAAATTTAACTTTAACTATTTAAAAATTATTATAAATGAATGAAATTCAATTTTAATTTAAAAACATAATAAACATTTAAATCTTATCTAATACAAGATTTTTAATATATCATTCTAATTTTTGTAGGGATTTAATTCTTTCAAAAAAATAAGGATAATTAAACTTTAATGAAAGTGAAAAAACCCAAATTATGAGATTAAAAAAGTTAATAAGTTAACTCTAACCTATAAAATCGTAAGACACAAAATATATTTTAAAAACAATCAAAAATATAAAACATTATATAAAAGAAAAGAGAATAAATTAAAAAAATAATAATAATAAAAAAAAATAAAAACTTTTAAAACATGGAAAATGAGAAAGATTCATTGAAAGATAAAATAAAAAAACCTCAAAATGATAAATTGAACAAAGTTAAAAATTATTATAATATTAAGATTGAGACAAATAAAAAAAAGTATGAAGATTGATGAAAAAATAAATATTCGTAACATAATATATACAAGATAGTACAAATATCAACAAAAAAAAAAATGTAGAAAACACAACTTCATAAAAAAACAAAAAAAAACTGATAGTTAAAATAAAGATCTAAAACATGTTTTTTTTTTCATCCATTTCATTCATTCACTTAAACTTCCAGGTTACAAACGGCAGAGGGAAATAAACATCCTCTTTAATTACTACAGTACATATCAAAGACTATAAAGCATAATTCAGATAGATCTTCATGGAGGACTTCAAAGAAAGACTGACAGCGAATCCGAATCACAGTTCAGATGCGTCGATGAAGATTTCCCAACTTCTACCTCCGGAATTCGATAAAACGAATCCGGTTGCTTTTTCAGGCCCCGTGCAGACCGCTACGCAAGAAGACAAATCGGTGAAGAAGTTGAAGAAAATTACCGGTGATGATTCCGAAAAATTACCGTCTCTCATGGAATCGGAAGATGGTGGGCTGATTCTCTTCCTTCCCTGGAAGGAAGGTGCAGAGATTCTCTCCCAAAGGGAGGATAATGTTACCACGTATTGAAGCTTCTTTGGTAGTACTAGATCTGAGCTTGTTACGGGAGAGATATGGGCCAGGCCCAAAGATATACAACACCGGATAGATATACGCGTGAAAACGACGAGAACAAAGTGTCTCGTTGTCCTTACACCGGCGAAGAATAGGACTTGTTGCTCAGAATGGCCGAAGCATACCTTCGAGACGGAGGATGGATCGTGATAACCCGCAACACATTGTGGGTCAAAAGTTTATGGAGTGAGGCGGAGGGCGAGAGGAGGGGCCACCAATCTTTTGAGGAAGAGGGATGGAAGAGGGTCGATAACATCACCGGGGCAGAATAACAAGAATACTACAAACCATTGAACAACCGGCGACTGTAACGACCTCTCCACCGACGGAGCAGAAAGTGAATCCGGGGGTGAAGGAAGGGAATGGGAGGGTGTAAGCGAGTGAGGGCTTGAGGGTGGTAGAGCAGCAGCAAGCGAGAAACTCCCAAGGACATAAGAGGGGGAAGATGGATGAGGATGAGCGGATAGATCTGGCGGATCTGGAGGATCCTGTGGATCCGGAGGATTTGGCGGCTGAGATCGAGCAAGCTTAGGGGAGAGGGTAGCCATCGGAGGCTGACAGAGAGCGGATCTCCGATCTACAAAACACAGCGTACCGGCCGGAGATATCGGGAGAATCCATCGCCGTTCAGACATCAAGGTGGCAAGAGAGAGGAGGAGCAATCACGCCGGTGAAAGAGATAGGGCGACGTCAGGTTCCAGAGGGATCCCGAGAAAAGACGAGGACGTCAATGTTCAGGAGAGGAAGGAGGGTGGTCAACGTCGGGACTCCATTCTTCACGGCAGAAAGCTTGGACGGTGGCCTCGGGAAGAGTGCATGTGAGAAAAAAAAACTAGGGCGAACTATGCCACAAAAGTGCAGTTTCTAAAACATATTATTTGAAACTCAAATTAAATAAAATCCGCGCAAAGCGCGAATTCTCTCCTAGTATGCATATAATAATTGATTAAATACTCTTTTGAATACCTAACCAATGGAGATGCTCTGAGTATCTTTACGGCTCGGACTTGGTCAACTCGTATCTCGTCGTTTAAGTTTCTAAATCTCAGGATTTCATTGGTTGAATAAACATGAAACATAGTTAATTTTCATTGGAAATCAGATACAATGTTAACTGATTTAATAAAACAAGAAATCTCGTTTCCATTGGCAATTAAAAATATATTTATTCATATTTTCATAGTCTAGATTTTTATTAGAATGTTTAAAATATTTATATATAATAAACCAAAAAATTGATATCCGGTTGTATTGGAATTGAATATTTTTCTAAGGCGTACCGATCAGTTTTTGCTTTGATTTGTTTGGTGGAATTTTAGGTCTGCGCCATACGACGACAATGTCTTTTGCAACTGGGTCCCAAATCCCATGAATTACATTCCTTGATCGATTACGTTACTGAAACCAACCAATTTCCCTTCTATGTATGAATAAGATGATACGATCCTCCAAGATCTTTCACTCAAAGTTGGTAGGGATAATCCTTGACATTGGCGGTGGAACCTCGGTAGATAGAAAACGCGTGGTAGCAATATTAGGTATATGAAACCTAACACCTCACACCAACAGTTTGAGAACGAATTCTAACACTTCAGTCGATAGAATGGCCACACAAGTGTGATGAAGAACACCTGATAAACCGATTTGTTCCCCTGGATATGACACACCAAGACAGATCGAAAGTTCACAAGGAACAAAGAGAATCACTCTCAAAGGTTTTATACAAAAAAGGTTGTATTTTTCTCAAAAGAGATTACAAAGAATATAAAAGAAATCAAAGAAACTTGAAGAGTCAAGTTTTAGTGTTTTGTGGAAATCGAAAAGAAATAAAAGAAAGAGTTGAATAACTCTTTGACTCCAAAGTGACCTTTGATCTCTAATTTTCGTCACTTTTCCTTGGTCACAAAATAAAGTGATTATTTTGAGCTTTCTTGGGCTTGGACCAGATTTAAATGATTTTGGACTTGATAGCATTGATTCCCAAACGAATTGTGCATCTTTTCTTTGTCCAAAACTTCAATAATAAGCCCGCCAAGTGCATTTCGAAATTCTTTAGCTCTTTCCTTCGTCATTGGCCCAGCAGGTACAAGCATTGCATCCTTATGTTTAAGTTCAGTGTCCTTATTGCTTCCTATGATCGCATCATAAGATGTTATGGATCGATTTCGTAATTTAAAGTGTGAATGCAGATTATGTAAGCAAGATAATAAGTTATGGTTGTATTTCCGATATAAATGTTACGATCATTTATGTATAAAATAAGAAAGACTTTCCTAATTAGCCAAGATCTAAATTTACTAAAGTACGATGTCCGGGGTAATTTGGATACTATATATAAATAAGCAAATAGTGTAAGAATTATGAATTTCGTTGGTGACTTTAGGTATGGTGGAATGATTTTGTGATTCCGCAGCTTTTTACCAATCATATTTTTTGTAACCAATTTTGCAGTTGCGCAAGGTTAATGAAAATTCTAAGGTTGATTGGTAATATTCTTGAATTTTCCGTACCTCAGAAAGTTATGGGAGCTATATACTGATTGGGGTGAAAACAACAAAATTAATTGGTTGAACTTGAAGTTTAAATGGTACATAGATAATCAACCCCTTGGGCATTCAAAATATAAAATTATTGTTGTCATTGGTAAACTAAAATTAAATAATTTATACTTATTACTGTGTTTTATTAAAAAAAATGTCAGTCAAGAGTAATTAAGCTGGAAAATAATTCAGCTGATGTTTACTACTAGTATTTTCCCGCACGTCTTTTAAGATCTTTATTCATATGGCAATATGGTCCATATCCTCCAAGTACACGGGTCAATATAATTAAAGCACCATAACATTATAGTACTTCAGCCTAGACAAAATATCCGATTCGATCCGCTATTTGCTTCGATTCGATCCGAAAAATCCGGATATTCGTAATTCAACGGAGCAAATCAAATACTAAAAATCAATATCCGTTAAAAACGGAGTAAATCACAAATATTAAAATTTTGAGAGACGAATATCCGATCAGATCCGTTATATATGTATATATATGCATATGTATATAAATAATTACATAGATATTGTATACTTAATATATTTATATGTAAATTTTGTTAATTTTTATTCATTATATTAGTTATTTTAGTACTTTACGTTTAACAAATTAAAAAATATTTTTTTTTCAATTATTTATAGGTTAAATTTTGAATTTTGAATTATTTTCTATTTTTTATAATTATTTTAATATTTTATTTAACGGATCGGATATCCGGTGAAAAATTCGGATTTTAACAGATATCCGAACACCGGATATCCGATTAGTAACGGAGAAAATACGGATCGAAAAAATATGGATCCGGAAAAAGCGGAGCGGATCACGGATATCTTCAAAAACTCGGATATCCGCTCCGTGCCCACCATTAGTATTATTTTCGGTCTATAGTTTAACATCATAAGAGATATATATTTAAGCTTAGCTGCAAACATTATTTTTATTTCCGAGACAAACGCCATTCCCTTTGTACTTTTGAATACAAAGTGGTTGGCATTCTTGAAAACTGCATGGCTTGCTAAGCGGTAAGGTCACACTACATATTCTTACATATTCTTGGCAAAGCCAAAAAAGCTAGACCACAAAAAATAAATATATATTATTAAAAGAGCTTACAAAAGCATTTAAAGTATATCAAATAAATGAACGAGCGTATACTATTTGAAAATGTTTAGTTGAAAAGTATCTAACCTATAATTCTAAAAATATGTACGATATTTAGATGTCAAGTGATCATCGTCATATATTCAACTACCAAAATGTCTAGTCACACTCATTATCCGTTTCTTCTTTCTTACTTCGATTCTGGTGGAATCAATTTTTTTTGTGAAGTTAAAAAAATCTCTGTCTCGGTTGTTTTTAAAAGAACAGACTGAAGAATGACGTGACTATTGCTTAAACGATCCAGATGCATCGATTTCAAGAATTAATATTTGATATTTCTAACATGTTCAGTGATTTAATTACGTACAGGCCATACGAATTCTTACCTGAGAGAACAAACATGGAGATGAACAGATACGAAAAAAATAGTTTTGCCATGACTTGTGAAACAATTAGAGGATTGTTGGGAAAAACTTTTTGATATTTTCTTTTGATATAAAAGACTTGTTGATATTGAAAATGGGCTGGAGAAAGAACGTTTATATAGCCTATTATTGATGAGAGAAACATAGAGAGAAACGCTTTCTAGGAAACATATTTTAAAACTATAATGTGAAGAGGAACATAGAGGGAAAACACTTTCTAGGAGACATATTTTTAAACTATAATGTAAGAAGAATCAAGTTAAATTACATAATCAATGTAGAGTAAAACCTCTATAAACTAATAATGTTGAGACTTCAAAATTTTATTATTTTATAGAACTATTAATTAATCGGTAAGTTAATAATTATTAATTTATCGATAAATTAATAATTTATTAATTTATTGAGATATTTTTTTGTTTGTTGTTTTAATGTTCATCAAAAAACAATAAAAATTATTTTTGACACTGCAAAACTCGTTTACAAGATGTCATATCAATGAATTTGGAAAATAAATCAAACAACATTCATGAACTTGGTTACCCGGATGCGACTCATCCTCCCAAATGATGAATCCAGGACGACGAGGTTCACCTAAAACGATGATGACATACCTCCATAAGTATCACGTAAAATGCTCCCGAACACTAGTATTCAACTTAATAAAAAAACAAATTAAATGTATTTCCTAGAGTTTTTGCCCTATGTTTTCCAATTTGTTTTTGGTTTATGACCAAGTTTTGCATTCTAAAATATTTATTTAGAGTGTTCGAGATTTTTCCAAATAATAATACAACATATCTTTTCAAACTACCATATATATGTTTCTAAATCGTTTGAGACTTTCGCTATAGTGGAAGAACCAACATATCTAACTTTCCACAAAATATTAAAAGGAAAAAGTATTTTAATATCAATTTATGCATATATAAATTTACAAGAAATTAATATAATTAAATAAATAGAAATGGAAATAGTAGATTTTTAATTACAATGTAGTAAAGTAGAAAGTCAGACTCTCTTACGGTTAAAAATAAAAACCAGCGGTAGTTTTTGTATTCAATTAAAATCTAACTGCCCAATTATTCAAAATGATAGGCGTGAGAAATTATATATCCTTGTTAAGAAAATGTGATTATTCATCACATAAGTCTACAAGTGTCATCTTATTAAGATATTACTCATTTACATAAGTTGCTAATCATCATTTATGTGTCATCCTTATATTAACATCTACCCTTTATAAATAGATGTACTTAGTTCTATGTAAACATAAGAAAAAGAAGTAATAAGAAGAAAGCAATTACCCTTGTCTACTCTCTTACTCTTGATCTTCTCTTCCTTACAATATAGTTCACTACATTCCGGTGCTACATACTCCACTACACTCTGTTACTATATATACCATAATATATAGTCCCCTATACATCCAAGCTATATTATAGTATAGTCCACTACACACGAAAGCCATATTATAGTATAGTTTCATAACACGTTATCAGCACGACCGTTTCTAAACCATTACTCTGTCTGATCATCTCCTCGTCCATTCCATACCATAAAAAGGTAAAATTTACATTATTTTAAATTCATGTCAATTCTATACTAAATTATATGGAGTGGTAGGTTAAGCCTCCTTCTTATTCGAGTGGTAGGCGCTGCCTCCTCGAAATCATATGAAAGACAACATCTGTGGAAATAAATTGACATTTGATTTGTTGTTTATATAGTGATATCATGTTAAACTTGGCAAAGCTCGATATCGTTGCCCTCGATATAAGTGGAAATAATTATATGACGTGGGCATCACATGCAAACATGCATATGAGATCGAATGGGCTTCTCGATACCATCGACCAGTCCGAATATATGTCAGATGAGAATAAAGCTAAGGCTATGGTATTTTTGCGCCACCATCTCCACGATAGCTTGAAAAATGAATACATCACAAAAGAAGATCCTGGAGATCTTTGGCAATCACTCAAAGATAGGTTTGATCACTAAAAATATGTGATCTTACCAAAGGCCAAACATGAATGGCTAAACCTCCGGTTTTTTTATTATAAAAGTGTTGGCGAATATAATTCTGCCATGTTTGGAATCACTTCCAGGATGATGTTATGTGGTGAAGATGTGAGCGATTATGATATGATTGAAAAAACGCTCTCCACATTTCATCCTGGAAATGTGATTTTGTAAGAACAGTACCGGACCAAAGGATACACTCGCTACTCGGAGTTAATGCAAGTAGTCCTTGTAGCAGAGCAGAATAATGAACTTGTGATGTTAATAGGAAGATCAGCTTGGAAACGAAGAGCTCGCGCCACGTTGAGTATATGGCGATGTTTCGTTCCACTCTACCAATATGTTGCGGCGTACCTACGAAAGATGTCTTGTGAATGATCCCCTTTTGGCGAAAGAAATCAGCTATACATATGAATTCTGAACCATTATCACTTCGGATAATCTTAACTTGCGTTTCAAATTGTCTTTCGACAAGGGAAACAAAATTCTTCAAGTGTGTTGGTGCTTCTTGTTTCTATGGCAAGAGATAAATCCAGAGAGCATGAGAATAGTCATCGAGAATTGTAAGAAAGTACTTTGATCCACATATTGATGTAGTTCGGTACGGACCCCATAAGTCACAATGGATTAACTCAAAAACCATACTCGTTTTGTTGCTGCTTAATGGAAAAGAATCTCTTATTTGCCTTGGAATAAAAATCACCACTACTTATTTTAGATAAATGCAACATCTCTAAGGCTTTCGAAGACGGATTCGATCTCGATACCTTGATTTGAGTGGAATATACTACAAGAAATGGAGTCAATTAGCAATTGTACGCATCATCGAATACATTTTAAAAAACCACAAATGGTCTGAGATCAACAAATTTGTTCTGATTTTCAATCACACGGAGTAAAGGATAAGATTCAAAACATGCATTGCTAAAAACATCCTAGAACTTGTGTTAGATTTTTCAAAATCTATAAATATCATTTTGAGGTGATATATTTTTTTTAAAAAAATATATCAAGTAATAAAAATAACATTTGTTGTTTTAAAATGTTTCCAATTCTATATATTTACAAAACAAACCAATTCATCATATGATTGGTTTTTCATTAAATATAAAAGTTTGTTGGTAGATATATTTTAATGACCACGAATATATAGATGCGGTAAAGAAATACTTTTAAAATAAAAAATGCAAGAGCTATAAAAAGAAAATGCACGAAATATTTAATGTGATGTCATTTTTTTGGGTTCAAACTTGTTTTATATTAAAACTTAAACTGGAACTACAGTGCATACAAGCAAATCGCCATTTGCCTAAAACATAAAACCCTGCAAAGCAAATAAAAGATAGGTTATGCGGTTTAGATCAGAGATAGAAACCGGAAGCTTCTTGAAAAAGAGCTTCAAAATCGATTCAAATCAAATCGATTCTCCATTCTTCTGCCATTGAAGGCAAGCGAATGAAACTTTCAGCTCGAAAAGCCTTTATGGCTGAGCTTTTGCAAACACACTCCATGTAGGAGAAGATTTTTGAAATTAATCTCTCTACGGAGATTATTAAAACGTAACCGAGCTTTTTTGATGACTGAAGTTGAGGCAATGAACTCGTTACGGATATGATATGGGTCAGACCCAAAAAAGTACAACACCGAACTAAGATAGCAGTGAAAACGACGGGAACACTTTGTCTCAATGTCTTTTCGACGGCGAGGAGTAGGACAAGAAGCTCTGGGTGATTAAAGCATAGGGTGTTGGAAAGTTGTACATATCTTTCCCCAAAAGAGAAAAACAGTGGTAGAGATCTCTCCCATAGGGAAGAAAGAGTGCCCAACCCTTGAGAAAAAGGGTCTTGAACGACCAAATATTCAGCGCAAATAAATCTTGGTGGGCTAAGAATCTGGGACGAGCCCATTTTATGAAGCTGGTCCAAGCCAACTAACCCAAGTCGATAAAGATGAATGTTGATCTATACAACAGCTGGGAAGAGACTTGTAACAGTAGATTCGCCAGCAAGGATACTTCCTTAGGATTTCATGATAAGAGCAGCGGCGAGGTTGGTAACCAGGTGCACCGGATTGGCGAGACCTCCCACGGACAGGAATCTCACCGGCGGAGATGGCTTTGAAGGTGACGGAGTAGCATGCAAGAAGCTCCGAGGGATTGAAAGTGAAGATGGTGGCTGAGGGAAGGAGGGCTGAGGCGAAAGCAAAAGTACTCGACAATCCGGTGGGTCGGGAGGGTCCGGTGGATATCATTTTATAGTTATAATTTCTTACAAGATATTTTTACGCTGTTTTAAGCACATTTTGTCAAACTAAAATAACTATTGTTTGATGGGATGTTGGCTTTATGCGCGATGATGTGTCACTACCATGTACCGCTTGTAGTTCGATGACCGATACTAATCTCTGATAAATGGTGTAAGTGGTGCAAGACGTCCGAAGAGAATTTTGCAATTTCAATCACAATGGTGGGGTTAGTGATACACATCGATTTTGCACCAATGTTTGAAAGCAAACTCATAATGCTCATCTGTTAAGTTGGTAATGAAAGCTCTATATCATATAATTTTTCAATGGTTTTAGTCTATGAAGAATTGGATCAACAATACATAAAATCAAAAAGCTTTTATTTGAATTTTCAAATTCATATTGCATTTTGTTACGAGGATATGAAAGTACTAAAAAATTATATCCATTGTAAGGCGGGTTTTCCCTTTCTATTGATTTTTTTTTTTTTTTGCATTCTTTTTTCCAACACATTATAAGAAAACACATGTTTTGTTACTTAATAGATTTCTTAAAATTGTGAAAATTAAGATTTTGGTGAGCTTCAAGAGGCTCTCTCTCTCTCTTCTCTCCTCTTATTTTTTTAGAGAGACATGCATGTTCTTTCTTTTTTGGTGTATAGTTTCGTTTAAAATAGATCAAGGTAAGTTTAATTCCTGCGATGATGAGATTTCTTTTGTTAGTTTCTTTAGTTTTTCTTTCTTCTCATTCCCTTTCCATTGAATATCTGAAATCCATGAGCTTGTTGAGCGATTTTCTTTTGATTCATCGATTTGCTTTTTTCATTTTTTTCGAAGAGACTACATTCTCTACTTTCCTTATGGCCTATTGGATAGGTTAAAATCATACTTTCTTTTTCAAATGATGGACGAGTTGATAGTTAATTCCTTGTTGGTTTTGGATCAGGATCAATAGCGTTGGAGCTTTCCTTGAAAGCTTTCCAACAAAGGTTCTATCTACGAATCTTCAGAGATATTTCATGCATGTTAAATCCGGTAGCTAAAGATATAGTTTCACTTCAATTAGCTTTGGTGATGTTAGAGGAAGGAGTAAATCAATTGGATTTCGAAGGAAGATGGGTTGAATCAAGCAAATCTCGACTTCAGTCATTGGAGTTCAACATGCGGAACCTTTTGTCCGGCGAAGGTGGTTGGTGCTGCTTCTTTCCTTTAACCCGGGGACACATGTTGAAACACACGTCTTCTTCAAGATCATTTATACGCCTAAATTTTCTCTTCTTTAGAAAGTGAAGATCCAACTAACGCGGAGAGCCTTTAAATTTGTAAAACCTCAAATAGAACAACAAGTGTATTGTTACACCACAACATTATTTAAAGATCGATCCCAAGGGAAATGAATAGCTCACTAAGAATGCATAAAAATACCATCAGGTCTCTCAGACATGCATGTTTTTCCGTGAAGCGGCCGATTTGGAAGCACCCGAAGAGGCCGACGGGTGTCTCAGAAAAACGGGTTTATCCATTAGTCATCTTCTTCCTTCTTCATGATTTTTCCTTGCTTCACTTCTTGTTCCATAGCCATCCCAAGTCCTCAAGCTTTACTAATCTCCATAATACCCTAAAACACAAACAAAATACAATGCAAATGCAACAAAATGGCCTAAGACTTTAAGATGACACTAGATGATGCAAAAAATACTCAAAAGCACTAAAATGACTTATAGGAGATATCAAATGGGATGAAAAGCAAACAAAACAAGTGTTAAAAATGCCCAAATCCTACAAATATCACTCACTTGTATCTCTTTGTAATCGAGCTTGTTGTTAGGCTTTGTATTTTGTGTTGGTTTAATTTTTTTAGAATCAAATTGTAAAACTTAGTCTATTTTGGGATTTAGTAAAAATTTAGTTGACAAAATATTAAAATTTTGATACGTGTTAAATAATAAATTAAATTTAAATATTGTATAAAAATAAAAATTAAAATATAAGTGATTAAGAAAAGTAATTGTTTCCAAAAAAAAAAAATTAATGTACCTATATATTAAGTTTGTTTGCAATAATTTATTTATTATTCAGTAGTTTTTTACAAATAAAGTTAAGAAAATTTGAAACAAATGATATTTTTCATTATCTATGTGACGCTTAGCTTTTAAATGAATGAAAATCCTATCCTCCTTAAATTTCATTTAAAAAAAAAATTTTAAAGAAAAAGGAAAAAATAAATTAGAATAAAAGCAAAAATTTTATTTGGGTAAAATTTTCATTCAATTCTATGGCCACCTTCGACCTTCTTTTTTCTCCACCCTCCTTCTCTCTTTTCCTTTCTTTTCTCATTCCCCTTCCATTTTTGTAAGGTAAATTCTTGTCTTTTGTTTGACTTCATTTTAGGGTTTATGAATTTCAGGTTTGATGTTATTGATCTTTAATTTTTAGCCTGTTTCTTCCATTTTTGATCAATTTAAGATGAGATTTATAAGAAATTAGTATTGTGTCAATCATCTATTTTTTAAAAAAAATTAAGGGCTTGTTTGGCAAAATTTTATTTGTCGATGATCCTATGTTTAAGCAGATAGAGATCATTGCAGATAAAAGATCCTTTGTTGGTTTCTGTTATATTTTATCATAATTATATTAAAGTCCTCAGAATTTTAGTTTCCTAGACTTCTCATTTTAAGGGTTGTTTGGGCTGTAATTGATACACCCAAATGAGTGGTAAAATGTCTTTTGACAATAGATTATTTCTTTTACAATATTAGTTGCTGCACTTAATGTTTCAAATTTGATATTTAGTAATCTAGTAAATGTATCAATTGTCATTTGAATTGTGCCATTGGGTTGCTCTACAAATGTATCGATCTGTATAGAAAATGGAGTACTATATATATGGTCTATTAATTGTGGATTTGTTTTTCAAATTAATAGCTACATTTGACGTTAGCTTCAATTTATTGTTGAGTAGTTTAATAAATACATCAATCATTGTCGTTCTCATCGCAGCATAGGACTTGTGACTACATGTTTATCAATTTGTATTGGAAAGAGGTTGCAAAAGGATTCACATGAAGATATAATTGATCTCGAGAGGACATTAAAAAAAAAATGCAAGTATAACTTGCCAATTCTAATTAAAATTATTATTTCCGGCTAACTTTGCTCCTTATGTTCTTCTTATTTTTTTTGTTTGGAATTTTCTTAAATTTTCTTAAAGCAGATTCCTCTGACTTTTCATTCTTTTCATCATCTTCAACAAATCTTGGACTATGCCTACTTTCTCGTGCTTCTCCGTTTCATTTGAATCTTCTTTCTAGTTTTTTCAATATATGTAGTAAAATCATTCACGAACATTTCTGAAGCTACTATCTTTAGTTTATGTCATTCTTTCTACAGTCTCATTCTCCTCCATTGATTTACTTATCTCATTTTTCTATGTTTCTTGTTTATTTTCTTGCACTATATATCTCTTCAATCCATCAGATTCTTGTTTTTTTTTAAATCTCTTGAACTTTTTTTTGGTCTATCTTCATTTGTTTCCAGTTTTACCATTGACAATTATATTTTATTTTTTTTATTCTTTTTATTCTTTTTTACGTTCATTATATTTTTGAATGTGTTGTTCTCTTTTTGAATAAATATTCATGATCATCTCCATTTTTTTTTGGTTTAAAGTAAAAACAAGTTTTTGTGCGGTCTTTCTAATTTTTGGATTGCTTAGTGTGTGATTGTTTGATAGAATTTATGTTACGAACATGTATAGACATTTATCGAAGTTATTCAACTGGATAGACAATTATCGAAATAGATAGCCAACTATTCAACTACATAAGTAACTATAAAATTAATTAGTTTTTGTAAGAACTGTTTGCATTTTTTCAAATATAATTTGTTTTTTATAGTTTACCCTGTAGAATTGGAAACATTATAAAACAATACATGTTCTTATACTTGATAGATTTTTTTTTAAAAAAATATCACCTCAAAATGATTTTTTAGATTTGGAAAAATCTAACACCAACTCTTGGATGTTCTTACCAAGGCATGTTTTGAATCTTGTTCTCTACGCCACATGATTGAGAATTAGAAAAAAATGTTGATCTGTGACCATTTGTGCTTTTCGAAAATTTTTTTGATTGTGCGTGCAATTGATAATTGACTCCATCTCATGAAGTATATTCCACTGAAATCAAGGTATCAGGATATAATCTCTGTGGTCCTAAATCTTTTGGAAACAATACGACTTTGTAAAGTAGATTGGATGAGGAGAAACATTAACATGATGTGATTCACCAAATCTTCAGGCATATATTCATTTAGCTTCATTTTCTTATGTGAGGATTTGGATATTTTTATTATTTTGTTCAGATGAGCAATGGATTATTTAAATTTGGTTTCTTCACTAGTACTGATTTTGGCTACGCTTTTGGATGTGTTTTTTTTTTTCTAAAATGGAGACAATGATTTTTTATGTAACGAAACTTTCTTGAAGCATTGTTTTTGCAGTTAGATTTTGATCAAAGTTGGAAAACCTGGATTATGTTTTGTGTGAGATCGGTTCATTAAGTAAAACCGTATATGAAACCGATATCGCACATAACATAATCCACATCACCCAACTTTGATCAAAACTCAACCGCAAAAGCAATGCTTCAAGAAATTCTCGTTACAAAAAAAAAAAACAAAGTCTCCATTCTGAAACAAAACACACACAAAAGCTTAGCCAAAAATATTACTACTGAAAAAATTTATTGTGAATAATTCATTGGAAAAAATATCAGAATCCTCACATAAGAAAAAGAAATTCAGTGAATATATGCATGAAAATTTGGTGAAGCACATCATGTCAACATTTTTCTCCATCTAATAATCTTTGCAAAGTCATATTGTCTCCACAAGATTTAGGATTACATAGATTCGATCCCGATATTTGATTTGAGTGGAATACTACATAAGCCGAAGTCAATTAGAAATTGTACGAATCGTCTGAGAACAACCAATTTGTTTTGATTTTCAATCATATGGAGTGAAGGATAAGATTCAAAACATGCATTGGTAAAAACATCCAAGAACTTGTGTTAGACTTTAAAATCTATAAATATCATTTTGAGGTGATATATGTTTTTTGAAATCTATCAAGTAATAAAAATAAGATTTGTTGTTTTATAATGTTTTCAATTCTATATGATAAAATATGAAAAAGCTATTATATTTGCAAACAGTTTCTTATAAAAACTAATTAATTTTATAGTTATCTATCTAGTTTGATAGTAGTCTATCTATCTAGTTAGATTTGAGACTGAGTTGATTCTTAAACAGCTGTTGTGATTGAATACTTCAAACAGATAAGAGCATACTTTATATACTTACAAAACTAACCGATTCATCATATGATTGGTTTTTCATTAAATATAAAAGTTTGTTGGTAGATATATTTTAAAGACCACATATATAAAGATGTGGTAAAGCAATACTTTAAAGTAAAAACATGCAAGAGCTATAAAAAGAAAATGCAAGAAATAAATCTTGTGATATCATTTTATAGGTATAATTTCTTACAAGATATTTTTTACTCTTTTTAAGCATAATTTGTCAAACTAAAACAACTATAATTTGATGGGATGTTGGCTTTTTGTGCGATGATATGTCACTGCCATGTACCGCTTGTGGCTCGATGACCGATACAAATCTCTGATAAGTGGTGTAAGTGGTGCAAGACGTCCGAAGATAATTTTTCAATTTCAATCACAATGGTGGGAATGGTAGCAACTGCCACGACTGTTTGATACACATTGATTTTTGCACCAAAGTTTAAAAGCAAACACAATATGCTCATCACTTAAGTTGGTAATGAAAGGTCTTTATAGCACGATTCTCAAGATAGTTTCTAACCACTTGGTTTATAACACTATTTCAGCCTCAACCACCTTGTTTTACTTAAAATAGAAAGTTTTCAAATCTCAAACTACTTTGGAAAGTGCGTCTCCGTGGTTCCACCCCCACCTTCGGGTCGGAGGGTCCGTTTTTGGCCTCTTAGACGGGTTTCACTCCTTTGCAGCTCGGTCTTCCACCCCTCCGACTTTCTCTGGAAGCATCCCTGGTTTTATACTCCTTATTATGAAGAACTGTTTTCTTAAGTGCTACTGTTAACCTTTCTCGGATGTGAATAAGACCATCCGAACAATCTCTCCGAGTAATCTTCCTTGAGTGTGAATAAGACCATTCAAGCAGTTTGTAAGCAGCCTCAAAAGCTTTTTAACTTTCAACATTCAGCTACTCACAAGCCTTCAAAATGCAGCGTCGACTAACCTATGAGGAAAAAGGGAAAGAAAAGGCCAACAACTCCATATCCCCGCCTCGGCTCCGTATCAAAGTTCTTGATTTCGACAACTCAGATCTGATAAGGGAGAATCACCTAACCCTTATCGGTAGGCTAACAAACCCTAAGGAACATAGGCTTTGGACGATGATTCCTTTCCTCTCAAAGAGATGGAACCTGAAAGTGAAAGCTATAGGTTCAGACCTAGGGAAGGGCCTCTTCTAGTTCCGATTTGATAATGAAGAAGATCTACAAAAGGTCCTCGACAACAGGACAGATCACTTTGACTACTGGATGGTAATATTACAATGTTGGCCTACAGTCTCGGAGCTCTTCCTTTCAAAAATCCCTTTATGGATCCGTTTAAAAGGTATACCGTTACACTACTGAGATGAAAAGACTCTTCGCAGCCTAGGAAAAGGGTTTGGCGACTATGAAACCCATGAGCTCACCAAATTTGAAGCTAAGATAAGGGTTACGATAAACGGGTTAGCTCCTCTCACTCAGAAAACAGTGCTGGAGTTTTCAAACGGCGATGAACCTTTGGTAACGCTTCACTATAGAAAAGCTGGAGAACCACTGCAAAGTTTGCTTTAGAATATCACATCTGGAAAAAGACTGTCTTATGGTGAAAAACTCCAAAGAGATCACATAAAAATTAAAGCAACCAGAGAGTACCTTTAAAGAACACCGAGTCTCCACTGCCCAGCTAGGTGAAAATCTCTCAACCCGGACTTCAAAATCCAATCAAGTTGTCGACCTAGAGCAAAATCAAATAAGAAGGGATGGAGAACCTTTCCATAGCAACTCAAACCTATCAGAAAGATCATTCCATCAGAGGCAGGACATGTATGGGAGACTCTATGGAGAAAGAGTATCGATTAGAACCCAACCTGAGAGAATTCACTACGAGCTCCAATATCAGGAAAAGGAAAGATCTCAGGAGCTAACATGAAGAGAGATAGGTGACCGAGAAGATTCCCATTCCTATCAAAGAACCAGAGATGTCTATATCTCGAGAGCACACCAGATGGCTCCTAGAAACAACTCCCAGGACCTGAGACACCACCTAAAAAACAGAGAAAGATACAATGAAAGTTACCACTCGCCTATTCAGCAGTGGGTTGAAAAGGTGCGTCCAAGGGAGTGACATAATGATGAAGTCTCAAACTCATCGAGAATTGATCAACCTCAGCTGAATGTAAACTTGCCTAGAGAGGCTCTCTCACCTATCCCAACTACTGAGGAGGTAACAGGGGATTTAAGAGAGGTGACAATTCAATACACCATCTGTGCGGACCCTACTGAAACAGCAGCTAGGAAAATGAGTGTCTTACGTGGAGAAGAAAGGGGTCTGATGGCTGAAACTGCAGCAAAAATTATAGCTGCAGCGTCTTCCTCAGGACTAAACCCCAACGCTAACATGGGGACTACCCTTGAACCAGCGAGTGTTCTATCCCCGAGACTTCCACCAAATCTGGGATCCCTAGAGGGCTCAGTTGCCGTCCCGGAGAAAAAGCGTAGGGGAAAACCTCCCCTACAGAAACAAGTGGGAACCAGTAATAGAAACCTACAAGTAAAGAATTCACGCAAAAGGAACCTAACTACCATTCGAACCTCTCCAGTTTCGAGAAGAACCTCCCTCAAACCTGCAAGTGATATTCCAACCACCAGGCAAGCTGCGCAAAAGGCAAAATTCATCCCTGCAATTGTCAGAATCTCAGCGGGTTTTCGGTGCCCGTCAGGCCCTCTTCCGTAAAAATGGCAAGCTCGAACTGTTGCGCGTTTGGGAATCCCGCAACTGTCCACAAAATAAAGGAAAAACATAAAAGTATTTCACCTGACATCCTATTCCTCACGGAGACGAAGAATCCCGATTTCTTCGTTCTCAAAGAGCTAAATTGTTTGAACTACCTAGTGTCACCTCACAGTCAGGGAGGAGGAGGCCTAGGCCTGTTTGGAAACAAGGGTTTGACTTGGAAATCATAGATTCCTGCAACACCTTCATTGACACAAGGATGTCACATAAAGGGAAATTATTTTTTGCTACCTTTGTCTATGGAGCCCCTGATCAATTTGGAAGAAAATAAGCGAGACTGCAAAAAACAGAGAAGCCCCCTGGTTCTTAACTGGAGATTTCAATGAAACCCTAGATAACACTGAAAAATTTGGAGGTTCAATTCGTGCGAAAGGGTCTTTGTCGACTTCAGATCTTTCATGTCAGAAAACGACCTGCATGATCTGCAATATTCATGAAACTTTATGTCATGGCGGGGAGTAAGAAACAAGCAACATATCCACTGCAGGCTGGATAGAGCGATGCCTAATAGTGAATGGGCCGAATCTTTTCCCACAACAAGAAGTGAATATCTCAGATTTGAAGGGTCTGATCACCGGCCTATCATCTCCTACTTCTCACATGTAAAACCAAAATCAAGAGGACTCTACCGGTTCGACAGAAGGCTAAAAAACAATGAAGAGATTCGTTCTCTGGTTTCAAATACCTAGAACAAGGTACAAACCCTCTCGGTAGATCAACGAATCATCAACTGCAGAAGAGCCATTATTCAATGGAATAGAGAGCAACACTCTAACAGCAAAAATTCATAGAGGAAAATAAGGAAACGTTAGAGGTGGAAATGGCTAGCTCCCACATCGATGATGCACAGATCCGTGAAATCAATGCTGAATTATCAAAGGCCTACAAGGCAGAGGAAAGCTTCTGGCGTCAAAGAAGCAGATAAATATGGCTAAAGCTCGGCGAGAAGAACTCCGGGTTCTTCCACACATCTACAAAAGGGAGAAGAGCAATTAATAACATCACAGTAATCAAGGATGGGGAAGGAAAGGTATTTTTTTAAGAAGATCAAATCCTACAGACAATCACCTCATACTTTCAAGACCTGTTCTCTCCTCAACCAGGGAATAGATCTCATGTATTAAAAAAGCCTTAAATCCGCTAATCCCGCGACGACAAATGCGAAGCTTATAGCAGACCCAACCTCGGAAGAAATCAAAAAGGCAGCTTTCTCCATTCATGCGGACAAGGCACCATGACCTGACGGGTTCTCAGCAGGCTTTTTCCACTATAATTGGAAAATGGTGGGGCCTGCAATAGTGCTAGAAATCCAAGCATTCTTCTCCTCTGGCTCCTTGGCAAGAGCAATCAATGAAACTCGTATAAGGCTCATACGAAAGATCAAAAGCCCTAAAGCAGTTTCAAACTATCGCCTAATAGCTTTGTGTAACGTCTACTACAAGATTATTTCAAAGCTACTAACTAGAAGATTATAACCTATTCTTCAAGAGATAGTGTCTGAAAATCAATCAGCATTTGTTCCAGGAAGAGCAATTTCAGACAATGTTCTAATAACACATGAAGTCCTACACTACCTTAAGAGCTCAAAAGCAACGAAGAGAAGCTTGATGGCTATAAAAACCGATATGACAAAAGCTTATGATCACATCGAGTGGGAATTCATCAATCTGGTCCTACTAAGACTGGTCTTTCACCAAAAATGGATCAACTGGATAATGCAATGCGTTACTACTGTATCATACTCTTATTTGCTAAACGGCTCAGCTCAGGGTTATACAATCCCAAACAGAGGAATCCGACAAGGAGACCTCTTGTCCCCGTATCTTTTCATCCTATGTAGTGAAGTTTTATCTGGCCTATGTAATAAAGCACAGGAAGAAGGTAGTTTACCAAGTATAAGAGTGGCAAAGGGTAGTTCTTCGCAGATGACACTATGTTCTTCTGTCGAACTAATGATCATAGCTGCACATCTCTCAAGTTTATCCTTCAGCAGTATGAAGAAGCCTCGGGCCAAAAGATAAATTGTCAAAAGTCGGCAATTACTTTTTCTTCAAAGACTCCTAACGAAGCAAAACAAAAAATAAAAAGTTTTTTGGGCATATCGAAGGAAGGAGGTCCAGGGAAATACCTGGGACTACCAGAGCTGTTTGGCCGAAGGAAAAAAGATATGCTCAGCTCAATTCTCGAAAGAATAAGAAAACAAGCACTAAGTTGGTCATCTAATCTCTTATCCTCTGCAGGTAAGATGGTCCTGCTAAAGTCAGTCCTCACATCAATGTCAACATACACCATGACGTGCTTCAAAATCCCCCTGAGTCTCTGCAAAAGAATCTAATCAGTCCTTACGAGGTTCTGGTGGGATAAAAATTCAGAAAAGAGTAAAACGTGCTGGGTCTCATGGCAAAATCTTACCAAAGGCAAGCAAGAGGGAGGGCTTGGTTTCAAAGACATTGAGTGCTTTAATGACGCTCTCTTAGCGAAATAGAGTTGGAGAATACTAATGAAACCAGAGTGTCATTTAGCAAGGTTTCTCCTCGGGAAATATTGCCAGACTGCAACTTTCCTCCAAAGCACAGCCCCGGCCTCAGCTTCTCACGGCTGGAAGGGAATCATCATCGGGAAAGAATTGTTGGCTCAAAATGTAGGAAAGGTAATCGGTAATGGTTGCTCCACTAAAGTCTAGCAGGAGGCGTGGTTATCCTGCACTGCCCCAAAAAAGATTTTTGGTCCCATGGTTGAATTAATCAAGCAGAGAATTACTGGTAGCTGACATGTTGAGCCAATCTCATCAGACTGGGATATGTCAAAGATCAGAGCAGTTGTGCCGCAACTGGAGCAAAACATTCTCTCCATGAAGCCCAGTAAAACATGAGGCCCAGACAAATTGGTGTGGCTTCCCCTAGCCTCGGGAATCTACTCTGTGCGATCGGGCTACTACAGTGCTAAGGAGGTGTCAGACCAAAGAAATATCCACCATCCGGGGATAGCGGATTTCGATTGGAAAAGAGACATATGGACAAGTAAGATCCCCGAAAAGATAAAACTGTTCTTATGGAAAATAATGAAGAGAGCCCTATCTTTGGGAGAACAACTCGCAACTCGGGTAATCCTATCACAAGTGAACTGTGTTCGATGTGGTGAGCCGGAGTCCGCAGCCCACATCTTCCTTCACTGCCCATATGCACAACAAATCTGGGAAGTAGCACTGCTCTGAGACCCAGTAGCCTCGCTGCTGATCCAAAGCTTCGCCTTATGATTAGTGGCCTCAAAACATTGGGTCTGCTTACCACCTTCGGGTATTGGATCAGGCCTCCTTTTTCCCTGGATTTGCTGGATCCTATGGACTTCATGCAACAATATCATCTTCCAAAACCGTCACTTCCCGTTGGAGGAAATGATAACCAAAGCCTTACAGGATGGAAGAGAATGGCAATCAACACAATATTCATCAACCGAGACTATGACATAAATGCAGATCCCCATAATCCAAACCAACAATAGGAACCCTATTGTATGCAGAACTGATGCGGCCTGGGGAGAAGATTCAAGAGCAGCGGATCTCGGTTGGAACTTCAAGCAAGGAAGCTCAACCATCGGGCAAGAATCCTCAGGCAAATTGCATGTAGCATATCCTCTCGCTGCGGAAGCTATGACGTTGCGAGAAGGTATGAACCAAGCGCTTAACAACGGAATTGATCGCGTACAAATGGAATCCGATTGCCAGCAACTGAAACGAGCAATCAAGCAGGACCAACAAATATCATAAATCTGTAAAATCCTCCAAGATATCTCAAATCTATCATCTGTCTTTCAAGAAATTTCTTTTAAGTTTATTTCGAGAGAAGACAATGCCTTAGCCGATGTTTTGGCAAAATACGCTCTTCGATTTGTAACCCTGAACCACGGTTTTATACCAAGTTTAAGTGAAATCTAATTTTTAGACAAAGAAAAAGCTCTATATCAATTAATTTTTCAATGGTTTTAGTCTATGAAGAATTGGATCAAGGATACATAAAACGAAAAGATTTTATTTAAATTTCCAAATACATATTGCATTTTGTCACGAGGATATGAAAGTACTAACAAATTATATCCAATTTAAGGCGGTTTTTTTCTTTCTAAAGAAACACTTTCTATAGATTTTTTTTTGCTTTCTGTCAAATTATAAACGTTTTCCATCAAAATTACAGGAAAACACATTTATTTTTGTTACATAATAGATTTCCAAAAATTGTGAAAAATTAAGATTTTAGTGAGCTTTAAGAGTCTCTCTCTCTCTCTCTTCTCACATCTTATTTTTTAGAGAGAGATGCCTCTTCTTCCTTTTTTAGTGTATTGTTCCGATTAAAACAGATAAAGGTTCCATTTACTAGAAGTTTAATTCTGGCGATGATGGGATTTATTTTGTTAGTTTTGTTAGTTTTTCTTTCTTCTCATTCCCTTTCGGTTGAAGATCCGAATTCCATGAGCCTGTTGAGCGATTTTCTTTTTGTTCATCGATTTGATTGTTTCATCTTTTCGAAGAGACTAAAGTCTCTCAAAATATCTGCTTTCCTTATGGCCTATTAGATAGGTTTAAAGCAGACTTTCTTTTTCGAATGATGGGCGTGTTGATAGTTAATTCCTCGTTGGTTTTGTATCAGGATCAATTGCGTTGGAGCTTTCCTTGAAAGTTTTCCAACAAAGGTTCTATCTATGAATCTTCGGAGGTATTTCATGCATATTAAATCCGGTAGTTAAAGATATAATTTCGCTTCAATTAGCTTTGGCGATGTTAGGGGAAGGAGTAAATCAATTGGATTTTGAAGGGAGATGGGTTGAATCAAGCAAATCACTACTTCAGTCATTTAAACTCAACCTGCGGAAGCTTCGATCCGGCGAGGTAATTGGTGTTGCTTCTTTCCCTTAACCCGGCGAATTTCACGTGTGGAAACACACGTCTAAATTTTATCTTCACTAGAAATTGAAGATCCAACTAAGGCGAATAACCTTTAAATTTGTAAAGCCTCAAATAGAACAACAAGTGTATTGTTACACCGCAATATTATTTAAAGATCGATCCCAAAGGAAATGAATAGCTCACTAAAAATGCATGAAAAGACCAGCGGGTATCTCAGACATGCAGGTTTTTCTGTGATGCGACCGATTTGGAAGCACCTGAAGAGGCATGCGGGTGTCTCAGACAAACGAGTTTTTTCTTTATTCATCTTCTTCCTTCTTCATGATTTTTCCTTGTTTCACTTCTTATTCCATAGCCATCCCAAGTCCTCAAGCTTCACTAATCTCCATAATACTCTAAAACACACACAAAATACAATGCAAATGCAACAAAATGGCCTAAGACTCTAAGATGTCACTGGATGATAAAAATACGCAAAAGCACTAAAATGACTTATATGAGATATGAAATGAAATGAAAACCAAACCAAAAGTGTTAAAAATGTCTAAACTACAAATATCACTCACTTTTATCTCTTTGTAATCGGACTTGTTGTTGGGCTTTCTATTTGGTGTTGGATTATTTTTTTAGAATCCAATTGTAAAATTTAGTCTATTTTGGGATTTAGTGAAAATTTAATTGACAAAAAATTAAAATTTTGATACGTGTTGAAAAATAAATTAAATGTAAATATTGCATCCAAAAAAAAATGAAAAATAGAGGATTAAGAAAAGTATGGTTTCCCAAAAAATAAAAATTAACGTACCTATATACAGTATTAAGTTTGTTTGCAAAAAACTATTTATTATTTACTATTTTTTTACTAATTAAATTAAGAAAATTGGAAATAAATGATATTTTTCTATATATATGTGATATTGAGATTTTTCAATGAATGAAAATCATATCCTAAATTTGATTTTAGAAATTATTTTTTAAGAAAGAAGAGAATATAAATTAGAATAAAAGAAAAAATTTTATTTGGGTAAAACTTTCCATCGCCGCCTTTGTCCTTCTTCTTCCTCCATCCTCCTTGTCTCTTTTCATTCGTCTTTCCACGTTCCTTTTCTCCCTGCTCTTTTGTTTCCTCATCTTGAAGTTATTCCTCCATCTCCTTTCTACTCAGTTTTGTATCATTGCAGATAAAAGATCCTTTGTTGGTTTATGTTATATTTTATTATAATTGTATTAAAGTCTTGTGGATTTGTTTTTCAAATTAATAGCTGCATTTGACGTTAGCTTCAATTTCTTATTGAGTAGTTTAATAAATACATCAATCATTGTCGTTCTCATCGCAGCATAGGACTTGTGACTACATGTTTATCAATTGGTATTGGAAAGATGTTGCAAAAAGAATCACCTGAAGATATAATTGATCTCGATAGGACATTAAACAAAAAATGTAAGTATAACTTGTTAATTCTAAATAAAATTGTTATTTCCGGCTAATTTTGCTTATTATGTTCTTCTTATTTTTTCGTTTGGAATTTTTTTAAATTATATTTTTCATTGTTGCCACTTATAGTTGCAAATTCCTCTGCTTTTTCATCCTTTCGATCCACTATTTCATGTTTCAAAAATCTTGGACTATGTCTACTTTCTCGTGCTTCTCCGTTTCATTTGAATCTTCTTTCTAGTTTTTTCAATATATGTAGTAAAATCATTCACGAACCTTTCTGAAGCTACCATCTTTAGTTTATGTCATTCTTTCTACAGTCTCATTCTTCTCCATTGCTTTACTTATCTCATTTTTTCTATGTTTTTTTATTATTTTCTTGCATTGTATATCTCTTCAATCCATCTGATTCTTTTTTTTTTTAATTCTCTTGAACCTTTTTTTGATATATCTTCATTGATTTCTTGTTTTGCCATTGACAATTATATTTTATTCTTGTTTATGGTCATTATATTTTTGAATGTATTGTTGTCTTATAAATAAAATTTAATGATCATCTCCCTTTTTTTTGTTTTTCGGTTTAAAGTAAAAACAAGTTTTTCGGTTCTAATTTTTGGATTGCTTAGTGTGTGATTGTTTGAAAAAAATAATGTTACGAACATGTATTGTCATTTATCCAAGTTATCCAACTTGATAGACAACTATCAAAATAGATAGCCAACTAATAAAATATCACCTCAAAATGATTTTTTTCAATTTGGAAAAATCTAACACCAGCTCTTGGATATTCTTACCAAGGCATGTTTTTAATCTTGTCCTCTTTGCCACATCATTGGGAATTAGAACAAATTGGTTGATCTCTGACCATTTTTTCTTTTTTAAAATGTCTTCGATGATGCGCACAATTGATAATTGACTCCGTTTCAATTATCAGAATCAAATCTATGTCATCCTAAATCGTTTGGAAACAATACGACTTTGTAAAGTTGATTGGATGGGGAGAAACATTGACATGATGTGATTCACTAAATCTTCAAGCATATATTCATCAAGCTTCATTTCATATGTGATGATTTATATATTTTTTCGTTTTTTTCTTCGGTTGAGCAATGGATTATTCAAAATGCATTTCTTCACTAGTAATATTTTTTGGCTACGCTTTTGGTTGTGCTTTTTTCCAAAATGGAGACAATGATTTTTTTATGTAACAAAACTTTCTTGAAGCATTGTTTTTGCGGTTAGGTTTTGATCAAAGTTGGGAAACTTAAATTATGTTTTGTGTGAGATCGGTTACATATACGGTTTACTTAATGGCTATTTAGTAAAACAGTATATGAAACCGATATCACACATAACATAATCTACATCACCCATCTTTGATCAAAACCTAACCGAAAAAGTAATTCTTCATGAAATTCTTGTTACATAAAAAAACCATGTTCTCTATTCTGAAACAAAACACACATAAAATCTTAGCCAAAAACATTACAAGTGAAGAAATCTATTGTCAATAATCCATTGCTCCTCTGAAAAAATAACAAAAGTATCAGAATCCTCAGAAAAGAAAATAAATTCGCCTTAAGATTTGGTGAAGCACATCATGTCAACGTTTTTTTCCATCTAATAAGCTTTGCAAAGTCGTATTGCCTCCATAAGATTTAGGATTACATAGATTCGATCTCGATACCATGATTTGAGTGGAATATACTACATGAGACGGAGTTAATTAGCAATTGCACGCATCATCGAAGATATTTTCAAAAACCACAAATGGTCTGAGATCCACCAATTTGTTCTGATTTTCAATCATATGGAGTAAAGGATAAGATTCAAAAGATGCATTGGTAAAAACATCCAAGAACTTGTGTTAGATTTTTCAAAATTTATAAATATCATTTTGAGGTGATTTTTTTTTTTGAAATCTATAAACTAATAAAAATAATATTTGTTGTTCTATTATGTTTTCAATTCTATATGATAAAATATGAATAAACTATTATATTTACAAACAGTTTCTTACAAAAATTAATAAATTTTATAGTTATCTAGTTTGATTTTGTCTATCTATCTAGTTAGATTTGAGACAGATTCAGTTCTTAAACAGCTGTTTTGATTGAATACTTCAAATAGATAAGAGCATACTTTATATGTTTACAAAACCAATCGATTCATCATATGAATGATTTTTCATTAATTTAAAAGTTTGTTGGTATATATATTTTAAAGACCACGTTTAACGCCCCGACCGTCCCTACCAATAAGCACCCACATCCGCTTTCGAGCTTGTGGAGCCCACCCATGTCCGATGGCCGGTGCGTTAGTCGGAAGGTTCGAAAGTCATGAAATACTGACCCTGCAATCACCACGCGGTCTTTCCCCATGTTTTGGCCTCACTCACACGATATCGAGAATCACTTCCCGATAGGTCACCATCCTAGTGCTACTCCAGCTCAAGCACGCTTAACTTTAGAGTTATCTCAAGACCAGTGACCGAAAAGATAAGTGTACTTTGGTGACATAGATAGCCAAATCAATTTTCTTAAGCCTCTCCAGATATACATTCATATTCTTGAAATCGAGATGTTACACCACAAATATAAAGATGAGGTAAATCAATACTTTAAAGTAAAAAAATGCAAGAACTATAAAAAGAAAATGCAAGAAATAAATTATATGATATCATTTTATAGTTATAATTTCTTACAAGATATTTTCTACGCTTTTTAAGCACAGTTTGTCAAACTAAAACAACTATTGTTTGATTGAATGTTGGCTGTATGCGCGATGATGTGTCACTGTCATGTACCGCTTGTGGTTTGATGACCGATACAAATCTCTGATAAGTGCTGTAAGGGATGCAACGCGTCCGAACATAATTTTGCAATTTCATTCACAATGGTGGGACTGGTAGCAATTGCCATGGCAGTTCTATACACATCGATTTTTGCACCAAAGTTTAAAAGAAAACGTAATATGCTCATCACTTAAGTTGGTAATAAAAGCTCTATATCATTTAGTTTTTCAGTGGTTTTAGTCTATCGAGAATTGGATCAACAATACATAAATCGAAAAGCTTTTATTTGAATTTTCAAATTCATATTGTATTTTGTTACGAAGATATGAAAGTACTAAGAAATTCTATCTATTGTAAGGCGGTTTTTCTCCTTATAAAGAAATACTTTCTATATATTTTTTTTGCATTCTTTCAAATATAAACGTTTTCCATCACATTATAGGAAAACACATTTTGTTTTTGTAACTTAATAGATTTCCAAAAATTGTGAAATAATTAAGATTTTGGTGAGCTTTATGAGGCTCTCTCTCTATCTCTTCTCTCATCTTATTTTTTAGAGAGAGATGCCTGTTCTTCCTTTTTGGGTGTATAGTTCCAATTAAAATATATTAAGGTTCCATTTACCGTAATTTTAATTCCGGCGATTGATGCGGTGGGGTTTGTTACTTCAAGTTTTACTCCTAAGATAGCTGTAAGTGCACAGCAATCACAGTAGTATATTAAGGGATCAAATCCACAGAGATTATTGTTTTGCGAAAGTCCTAGAATTTCTAACTTCTTTAAACCGAAAGGGAAGTTGGGAGGTTTGTATGTCACGGTTTGCAGTAGAGATATCAAGCAACAAAAGAGAATTAAACGTTTGTAAATCAATGGGTAAAAGGTGTTGGGTTCAGGGGTGTTCTATGTGGTTCATTGATCAGATCTAACAAGCAATAGATTAGGTTCTAAATGACATAATGGGTTAGGTTCTTAAGCTGAAACGGTCGACTATGACCACCCCGCTCTCGCGGATCTAGCCACCTACGTTTGCCTTGTCCTGCGGATATGAGTTATCATTCCACGATGCAAGACAACCGCGCAAACATATCATTCACCTATTTGTAAACACTCGCGATGCGGTCCGTCGATATGCCTAAACATCCTACGGTGCGGTCCGCTCGTTAACCTCTAGATCCAGACAATAGACCACACGTTCGTGTATCTAATCGTCCTCGAATCAGTTGCTAATTGATCAGAGAAGCAAACATGCAATAAGAGCAAGACATTAACGAAGATACCTAAAAGAAACTTTATTTCTATCAACCTAGTGAAATCGATCTATGATTCAACCCCTTTGAAAACCCCCTTAAAAACCCAACTAGATGACTACTCGTTCATGGGAAAGAGAGACATCTTTGAGATAAGAAAGGTGCAAATTGTATTGAATAAGAAACAGAGTGAGAAAACTTCTTCAAAGGAAATCCGAATGAAGAGATCTTCTTAAAGTATTGAAAAGCAAAGAACTAAGAACAAAAGAGGAAAAGAGAAGGAAGGAAAGGTGGCGGCTGCAGAAGAAATCTTTCTCGAGGTCTTCAACTCCGGGCGCCGTCGATCTCTCTCTCTCTCTCTCTCTCTCTCTCTCTCTCTCTCTNCTCTCTCTCTCTCTCTCTCTCTCTCTCTCTCTCTCTCTCTCTCAGGCGGCGTGAAAGTGTTTTTGGAAAAGCCCTGTGAAAAAGGTCACCTCCTTTGTGAAGCCCTAAGGTCTTCTTATATAGGCCCTCGTGTCTTCAGAAAGTGGGCTTCGCGTTTTAACCTAGGGAAATAACGGATAAGTGCAAACGGGCTTGGGATGGGCCGGAATGGCCTGGCCGCGCGAGCGACCAGGCGTGGCGCGACCACTGGTCTTCTGAAGATCCATGGCGCGGCCGTCCTTCTTCTGAGGATGTGCCTGACAGACCTTCTTGCTTCCTTTGTAACTTGAGATCCAACCGTGGGATTGAACTCAAACCACCTCGAGGTGAAAGACAGGTGAAAAGGATATCTTTTCTCCAAATATGAGCTTGATCTTGTGGTGGGAATGTCGTCGTTTGGTGTTGAACTTATGGCGTTGAGCACTTGTCCCAGAAGTTCCCGTTTTGCTCCAAAATGTATGTTTTTTGTCCAATTTCCCTGAAATGACTCTTAAGAATAGAAAACGTGGAAATCACTTTAAAACCGTTAAAAACCGGGTTAAAACACTTGTAAAAGATCTTGAAATGATAGGTTTTAGGAGTAAAATATGAGTGTTATCAACTCCCCCAGACTTAAACCTTTGTTTTTCCTCAAGCAAAACGCAGATAAAAGCTCGGAAAGATGTTTGAAAATATGGAAACTAGCAAAAACTCAGCGACCGTCCTTCTAAACCATAAGTCATCGAACAAGTCTATCCATGCTCAGCCTAGAAAATTCTCACTATAGTTCCTTCAACACTAGTCCTTTATGAAGCTTTCACTGTCTAAATCACAGGTTTCAGTCAAGTAGCTCTCTAAGTAGTATTAAATTGGCGTGATCCTTGTCAAGGGATATTAAGCTAGGTTCAACGAGGTTAGGTGCATAAAGGCCTTTATTGGTGAGGTTTAGAGTGTTTCGGCTTACCGTATAAATCTCCGGAAGGTGCAAGATATTATGCAAAACAACAGGAGAAGGTGGAACTGTTGAGATCCACGATTTACAATCACTCTTCGCACGTACACATCCGCGAGTTCTCCTTGATATCGCCATACCCCCAGACTTGGTTTCTTGCTTCTGGTTCGGATTGGATGGCGTCTAAAACTTCTCACCATATCGACCGGACTCCGCCTCTATGAATGTTCCGATTCTCTTAAGACTCTTAGGCATTTTCTTCCATTTCTTTTCTCTATTTTTTTTTTTTGTATGCAACTCTTAATTTTTTACGGATAAGTACCGTCATCATTCCAAGGAATTCGGGTCCTTTATCCGAGTTACCCTTTTTTTATGAAACGGGAAGTGCCTTAGTGTAAGAGTCATAAGGATCACGGAAATATTACCATTCCTTCGAGTTTTCTGAGGCATGGGTGGTTTACTTTTGTTGCTAACACTTCCGTTCCTTAACCATTCGATCCTTCATCTCGAGTGACTAAAAATGGTGTCGTTCCTCCCTCTCTGGCGTTTTTGCACATATCTGCATATTGTGAAAACAAGAGAGTTGCATGAGGTATGAAAAGATGGTAAAAGATTCGGGTATGGAACCAACTGTTGTGTTGGCCGCTCGGGAACAACAAGGGAGTGTGAAAAATGGAAAAAGATGTCCCGAACGTTCTGCCTTTTTTCGTTGAATGCTTAAATCTGTTGACAATGAAATTAGAAGTCAGGTTAAAGTCCAATAAAAATAGAGCTAGTATATTCCTTCCCCTGAAAACTATATAGATCGACATTCTCTAGGATTTCGCATTGCCGGCTTTCTAGCTACCGCCTAGTCTACTACTAAAGCTTGAAAGATCTGTTACTAGAAATAACGTAGAAGCACACTGCTCGAGTATAATCCTAGGTTTTGAATCAGAGTCCCTAAAACCATATCATATATATCGAGATACATCATTCTTAGTTCTTAGAGTAAACAGAAATCATTAAAATGACTCAAATAAAACAAAAACAAAGCAAAGTCATTAGTACGAACACCCTCCCCAGACTTAAATCACATTGTCCCTAGTGTGAAATAGTGGTGATAGGCCGGGAATGACTAAATATATGAAAAATAAAGCATATATAAAAGATAGGGGTAGAATAGATGGAACCAGGCTCGTAAGCAGAAAGAGTTTCGGCCGAGACGAGAAGTCTTCAAGGCATGGTCTAAAGGTCGCCATATATGTGTCCTCTCTCTCGAAGCTGTCGCGCCATCTTCTCAAGCATCTCGTTCTGGCGTGCCAGCTGCTCCTGAAGTGCGGTGATCGCGGGATCAGCTAAGGTGGACGGTGCAGCGGATCGTGAGGTGCTACGCATGGTGGAAGATGAGGTGTGGGGGTGGGTCCTCTGACGGATCGCCTCTCTCCTAGTCTTAGCGGCTACATACTTTCCAATGGTGAGTGGTAGGTGCGAGAACTCGGTACGGAACTCCTCATGCTCCGGGATCCACTGTGGTGAACCATCTGAAAGGCACGAGACTATGGGAGACGGTAGATAGACCGTGCGGCTGTCTCCCTTCCCTAGTCGGTATCGGTATCCGAACCTGTCTGGATTCATGGATGCGCCTGTCAAGTTCCTGTCCGTCTGAAACTGGAACATGTCAAACCAAGCCTCGTCTAAGGGCGCCTCTATGCTAGTGTCTACTCATGCGGCCTCCATGATTGCTGTAATGATGCCTCCGTAAGTCGTGAAGGCAGTCTCGCATCTAGGTGCGGTAACATCGTGCTTCACTCGCACGAGTCTCTCTGCTAGGACGCATCCAAGACATGTTGAAAGTGGGTCGTCTCTAAAGAGGGACTGAAGTAGGACGAGCTCTGGAATGAGAATGCATGACTGGTTGCTGCGAGAGTAAAGTCGGTGTGCTATGAGGCGGTGCACAAAACGCACGGCCGGATGTGAAAGAAAAGCAGACGGATGCCTTCCCTTGTCATAAATGCCTCGGCCCATGAGTCCCCAAAGATAAGCAGTCCATTCTTCTTCAATGCTTGTCTTGCTCCTCAAGTCAAAACCAAATATCTCGCAAATTTTAGGGATGCTCAGCTCATAATCTCTTGAGCCAATGGTGAAATAGAGAGTATCGTCCTTCGGATGTGACTTCCGTCCTCTCCGGTAGGTTAACTGAACTGAAGATAAGAACTCTTGAGCGAGCTCCTTGTAAGTGGGTCGATCAATCTCCATAAAGGTCCTGAGCCTTAGCTCGTCCAAGTACCATGTGAAATCCTCGGTGATGCCCAAAGCGTCTAAAGCGGAGTAATCGATCTTGAGGGTTGATCTTATCTCCATCTTCTTCATCTCTTTCAAATAATCAATGTTTGGATCCATTGGTGCTCCAAAGTTTCGGACCTTGCGCTTAGGAGGAGAAGGGTTCAGCTCTCTAGTTGGCTCTTGGGCTGGAGGTGAATTCGCCGCGGCTTGTGCGTGATATCCGCGAACTGCGGAACCTTCTTCGTTGTTCCTCCACATATCTCCCTAGAGTGGTGTCTAGACTCGGGTTTCCTAGTGTTGTCTCATGTTCTTGCTGATGCGAAGAACTCCTTGAAAAGCGTAGTTGCTCTCTATTCTTCAAACGCACCTCGAAGTTTCAGTCATAGCTCATTGTACCTTGCAAAACAAAACAAAAACTCGACCAAACATGTGAATTTGATGTGTCATAAAGATTCTGAAGTGCAATGATATACAAGACATATATCAAGAGTTTCCAAGGCTAATACCAATTGAGTTAATGCATAAATCTCAAGAGCAATTTGGTACTCAAACTCTATTTTCGGATTTTTGGGTTTTTCCAAACCAAAAATTCTCTAATAAATTGATTTTGTCTACTTATTCTCATCAAACTTTGGGTTTTAAGTCATTCCTAGCATTAATTATACTCAAACTAACCAAATTGTCTAATAATATCACCAAAATTCTATTTTAGAGCAAAATCTAATTTCAAATTTTTTTTTTTCAAAGATTTCAACTTTTCCAAAATTAAGTTCCAAAAATCGAAATCTAGGCGACCTAAATCATCAAACCAAGGTTCTCTACCATTATTCAAGCATCTAGACAATTATCTAGTCAAGCAAGAGAGATCTTAATATTGAGTTCTCTAGGGATTTTTAAAATTAGAGACCATACCTTGTATATGAGAATGAATGAACTTTAAAAGTTGAATCTCCTTTGAAAATAGATGAGCTTAGGCCAAAGAATTTTTGAAAACAGTTCGGATTTGAAAAACTTAGAATCTCTCAAAAATCTCCAAATCTTTTGGAAGAGAAGAAGAAAAGAGAGTTTGATTCTAAAAATTCTCTTTTTGGTTTAAAAAGGTATTTTTTATCACCAAAGAACCTTTAATTTTCAAAAATTTTAAAACGAGAGAAATTACCTTGCGTGTTGGTCAAGAATCAATAAAATTCGTTAACTTACATTAACGGGAATGATTTTTTGGTGCGGGATTGTACAAAAACGCGGGAAGTTCGGTTTGGGAGGAAAACATGAGTTTTCCAGGTTTGTCGTCCAGACGACCGCTGGCTGGCTCGTCGCGGCCGTGGCCAGGCGTCTCCTCTCCGTGCTGTCGTGGCTCGTCGCGCGGCCACGGTCCGTCTCGCCGTGGCACGAGCTGGTGCTCGTGCAGCCAGCCTTCTTCCTAGGCTCCTCCTCATTTTTTTTTGGGTTTTTCTTGTTTTTTCTATTATCTATTATTATTATTATTTTTTTATATGCCTAAGTATATAAAACTTGCAAAAACTAGTTGTTAGAAATAAAAAAAAAAAAAATTGAAAACACGTACCGGATGGGTTGCCTCCCACCAAGCGCTTCTGTTTAAGTCGTTTAGCTCGACTTTGTTTGAAGCTTAGGCGGTTGAGGAAGTGGCTTCCGGAGTTGTCTCTCCTAAAGCTTCGCCTTGTTTCCGTATTAGCAGCGTGCCTCCGTTTCCCTTCCCCAAGGATTTTGGCTTCTAGGATCACCTGCTTGGTCTTCTCGACCGTCTTGCCCATTTCTTTTTCACTTAGCTCCCCTAGCTCGGGAGGAATCAGAATTTCGATTCTCAAGAAGGTTCTCGAGTGGAGCTGACCCACTCATGATATCATACCATTTTTCTCCTTCTTAGTCGTTTTGCTCTTTCTTTCCGGCGGTGAAGTGTTTAGCTCCTTCGGATAGTATCTCTTCAGACTTATATGTAGGAAGATTACGAAGTTGCTTACGTGGTCGATCCTGGCTCCTACCGTTGCCAAGAAGGGTATTCCAAGTATCAAAGGCTTGTCTCTGTCTTCCCCCATATCGAGTACATGGAAGTCTGTAGGTACTATCTTGTATCCGACAAGAAGTTGGACGTTGTACACAATGCCATTTGCTTTCTTCCTGGATGAATCTCCGAATACTAGCTGCATAGGTGATAACATGCATATTTTACCCGTTTTTACTATCATAAGTGAGTGTTTTAATAAGCATTTCACTAAGGTTTTAATGCATAAACACTAGATTTCGAGTATTTAGTTGTTCAAGACTCTTTTCAGGTAATCTTAGCAAAATACGCATATTTTGGAGCAAAACGGACATTTCCGAAAACCGTGCTCGAGTACAGAAGTTCAACATCAAACGAAGGCCTTCCCACCACAAGATCAAGCTCATATTTGGAGACAAGGTAGCCTTATCAGCTGTCTTTCACCTCGAACTATTCCACGGTTGGATCTCAATTTATGGAAGAAGCAAGAAGGTACATCAAGCACCCAGAAAGCCGAGTTGGCCGCGCCACGGCCTGGCCAGACGACCAGTGGCCGCGCCACGGCCGGTCGCTCACGCGGCCATGCCACTCGCGGTTCCCGAGCCCATTTGAAGCCCAACTTAAACCTGCAGCCGTCTTATGCAAGCCAAGACCTAATCCAAGACCAAGGGGACTTGAAGACCTATATATACTCGTTGTTTAGGGTTTTTTTTTAGGGAGAGACGAATCATGAAATACTCTAAGTTACATAATTCTTTTGGTGGCCGCGAATCTCATATTCGCGGTTTTCACTTTGTTCTTCAAGGGAGATTGAGTTCTTCTTGAACCCTCTTTGTTTCTTATCAATTTATACAAGTTATGCATTCATTAACCACGATTTCTACTTCTTCTTTCATGTCTGAGTAGTTTACTTTCGTTGGGTGTTCTTTGAGGAGATCTATGGGGAATTTCATTAACTGTTTTTAAACCAATCGTTTAGGCTGAAGATTAGGGTTTTCTTTCTCACCATACTTTTTCTTATTGCATGAGTCTAGCTTCATGAACTAGAAGTCTGATCGCAGGATCTCGAGAACGGCTAACGTCCTGAATCTCAGATCCAGATCTAGTAGGGTAGAGCGCATCATTCCAGGGGCGCTTATGCGTATTCAGGAAGATGTCTGAATGTTTATTGTTCTGATCTTATTGCGTGTTTGTTTAGGACGCATGATACGATAGTATACCAGCGAATTAGGCATTCATAGATCGATCTCGCTTTGTTAGAGTTAGGTCGTTAAAACTAGTAAATTAGTTCAGGGAAAATCGCCTAGTCTCGTTTGCTTAATTTTTGTGAGTTTGATTTCTGGTTAGAACCCCATAGATTTCTCGAGAAGATCCCCAACGTGTTTCCACCATCTGCTTTACAACTCGAGATTTATGCACTTCAATATTTACTTTTTCTGCACTGCTCACCTGATTTCCTTTTTAGAAGCTTTTAAGTTGATTTTCCTTTTCTCGTTGGCTATAGAAGAGATTGACAACCTCTTCTATATAAGGCGTGGTACTGCCTTCTTTCTATTCTGCAAAAAACCGTGACTCAATCCTACAAACCCCCAATCTTTTGCGTCTTTGCTTGCCCTGATTCTCTGTTTTGCAGTTGACCCCCTCCCTATGGATTGATACCCTAAGTACTACGCACGATGTGCACTTGCAGCTTAGGGTCCTACAAATTCAAAAGCTCGAGAGTCCCCAAAGAAATCCTCCAATTCCGGACGACTATTTAGACCCCATCAATAGGTGATTGGAAATAGGTTGTTATTCCTAATCTTTCAGCGATTGTTGTGGACATGACATTGACATTAGCCCCCGTGTCGCATAGACAATCTTCGAACTTAATCCCCGTGATCGAGCATGGGAAGGTGAATGCGCCTGGATCGTCCTCTTTCTTTAGCCTCCCGAATGCGCAATGTTCCGGAGTATCCAAAAGTGGCTCAGCCGTTCCTTTCTTTATTGTTGGGAGAAGTTGGACGAATCTGCATTTATTTCTCATAGCTGGTTCTGGCTCTTCAGCTTCGTCGGTGATCGCAGATATCACGTTACAGAATCCTTTCGGGTTATCCTTTACCTTTCCGGGAAAAATTCATGTTTGTCTCTTGATGGTTTCAGCAGTTTGTGAGACTTGCGTGTCCAATTTCTTCACATGGGAAGATAAAGATTTGAACGTGCCATTCAAATCGTTGTACATGCAATCTACCTTGATGTTGAGATCCTTGACCGATTTCTGATCCTTCGAGTTTGTCCTCCTGTGATGGGTACGGTGCACCTTGTGGCGCTCCTTGCTGATTGTTGTAGGGTGCGGGCTGATAGTTGTAAGGTGGCTTCGGTTGGTAGCCTCCGTTGCTTCCGTAGTTCATGTTTTGGAACTTGTTCTGAAAAGGTTTTCCTTGAGATGGATAAACTTGGTCTCGCGGGTTCTCCACGTTCGGGTTTCGGTAAGAGAGGTTGTTGTTGCTCCTGAAGTTGTTGTTGAATCCGTTGTTGAAGTTCCGGTTCGGATAGGAATTCTGGCCTCCTATAAAATTAACTTCTTCTTCTCGCATGTAGGATTCATCTCCTTCATCTCCTGGGTTGAACTCTTCTCTTTCTCCCGCGGCTTCACACACATTGATGCTGCGTTGCTGTCCTTTGAGTAGCTGGCTCATCATGTTCTTCAGCTTGGCTATTTGCTTCGAATCTGAGTCTCCGGTTCGCGGATTTCTATCATACTCCGGACAGTTGTTGTTGTTGCTTACAGCGAGGTTCTCGATGAGTGCACGTCCTTGTCGCTCTGTCTTTGTGGTGAAGTCTCCATTGCTGGGCGTGTCGAGTGAGAGTTGGTACCTAGCTTGCAGTCCGCGGTAGAATGTGTTCAGCAAGCTGCCTCCCGAGAAACCATGGTGAGGGCAATCGCGTTCGTAGTCCTTGAATCGCTCCCATGCCTCAAAGAATGACTCAACCGGTCCTTGTTGAAAGCCTTGGATCTTGTTTCTCAGCAGAATGGATCGTGACTTCGTGTAGAAGTTATTGAGGAAAGCGGATTTGCATTCCACCCAGTTAGTGATCGATCCTGGTTGTAAAGTCTTCAGCCATCTATGAGCCTTGTCGCTCAAAGAAAATAGAAATAGCTTACACTTCAGATAGTCGGGAGGTATTCAGTTCGTCTTTGTGGTGCTGCAAATCTCTTCAAATAGTTCGATGTGGTCCATCGGGGGCTCGTTTGATAGCCCGTGAAACTGATTTTGCTTCACCAAGAAGATGATTTGTGGTTTGAACTCCAGCTCGTCCTCATAAGGGATGTTCACTTGAATCGCAGCTCGATTCTGAAAGTGCTGATCAGGAGTGTCGTGATCGGCTATGGTGCGGTTCCTTACTCGCCTGGGTTGGTTGGCGGGTAGAACAGGTCGGTTGGCGTCTCGGTCTTCCGGTTGGACGATAG
>JAHZTW010000004.1:71890346-71912140 GCA_020283515.1 Alliaria petiolata | reverse complement strand
TCTCTCTAGAGGTCTTCAACCCCGGGCAGTGTCGCTCTCTCTCTCTCTCTCTCTCTCTCTCTCTCTCTCTCTCTCTCTCTCTCTCTCTCTGGCGGCGTGAAAGTGTTTATGGAAAAGCTCTGTGAAAAAGGTCTCCTCCTTTGTGAATCCCTAAGGTCTCCTTATATAGGCCCTCGTGTCTTCAGAAAGTGGGCTTCGCGTTTTAACTTCGGGAAATATCGGATAAGTGCAAATGGGCTCGGGATGAGCTGGAATGGTCTGGCCGCGCGAGCGACCAGGCGTGGCGCGGCCACTGGTCTTCTGAAGCTTCATGGCGCGGTCGTCCTTCTTCTGAGGATGTGCCTGACGGACCTTCTTGTTTTCTTCTTAACTTGAGATCCAACCGTGGGATTGAACCCAAACCACCTCGAGGTGAAAGACAGCTGAAAAGGCTATCTTGTTTCCAAATATGAGTTTGATCTTGTGGTGGGAGCACTTATCCCAGAAGTTCCCGTTTTGCTCCAAAATGTATGCTTTTTGTCCAATTTCCCTGAAATGACTCTTAAGAATAGGAAACGTGGAAATCACTTTAAAACCGTTGAAAACCGGGTTAAAACACTTGTAAAGGATCTTGAAATGATAGGTTTTAGGAGTAAAATATGAGTGTTATCAGCGATGATGGGATTTATGTTGTTAGTTTTTTTAGTTTTTCTTTCCTCTGATTCCCTTTCCGTCGAAGATCCGAATTCCATGAGCATGTTGACCAATTTTCTTTTGGTTCATCGATTTGGTTGTTTCATATATTCGAAGAGTCTCTGCTATCCTTGTGGTCTATTGGATAGGTTTAAAGCAGACTTTCTTTTTCGAATGTTGGACATCTTGATAGTTAATACCTCGTTGGTTTTGGATCTTGATTAATAGCGTTGGAGCTTTCCTTGAAACATTTCCAAAAAAGGTTATATCTATGAATCTTCGGAGGTATTTCATGCATGTTAAATCCGTTAGATAAAGATATAGTTTCGCTTCAATAAGCTTTGGTGATGTTAGAGGAAGGAGTAAATAAATTGGATTTTGAAGGAAGATGGGTTGAATCAAGCAAATTTAACCTATGTAATCTTCGGTCCTGCGGAGGTGCTTGGCGCTGCTTCTTTCCTTTTATCCGGCGAATTACACGTGTGGAAATACACGTCTTCTTCAAGCTCATTGATACGCCTAAATTTGATCTTCACTAGAAAGTGAATATCCAACTAAGGCGGAGAACCTTTAAATTTGTAAAGCCTCATATAGAACATCAAGTGTATTGTTACACCGCGATAGTTTTTAAAGATCAGTCACATGGAAAATGAATAGCTTACTAAAAATTCATGAAAAGACCAGTAGGTATCTCAGACAAACGAGTTTTTCCTTTAGTCATCTTCTTCCTTTTTCATGAATTTTCCTTGTTTCACTTCTTATTCCATAGTCATCCCAAGTCCTCAAGCTTCACTAATCTCCATAATACCCTAAAACACACACAAAATACAATGCAAATGCAACAAAATGGCCTAAGACTCTAAGATGACACTAGATGATGCAAAAAATACTCAAAAGCACTAAAATAACTTATATGAGATATGAAATGAAATGAAAACCCAACAAAACAAGTGTTAAAAATGTCTAAATCCTACAAATATAACTAACTTTTATCTCTTTGAAATTGGGCTTGTTGTTGGGGTTTGTATTTTATGTTGGATTAATTTTTTTGAATCCAATTGTAAAACTTTGTCTACTTTGGGATTTAGTGAAAATTTAGTTGACAAAAAAATTAAAATTTTGATGCGTGTTAAAAATAAATTAAATATAAATATTGTATCCAAAAAATAAAAATGAAAAAACAAACAATTAAGAACAGTAATTGTTTTCCAAAAAATAAAAATTAATGTACCTATATATTTAGTTTGTTTGAAATAATTTATTTATTATTTACTATTTTTAAAAAAATTAAATTAAGAAAATTGGAAACAAATGATATTTTTCTATATCTATGTGATACTGAGATTTTCAATGAATGAAAATCCTATCCTATGCTTAAAATTTGATTTAAAAATTGTTTTTTATGAAAGAGGAAAATATAAATTAGTATAAAAGCAAAAATTTTATGTGGGTAAAAGTTTCTATCAATTTTATCGCCGCCTTTGACCTTCTTCTTTCTCCAACCTCCTCTCTTTTCATTCGTCGTTCCTCTTTGCTTTCCTCCTCTTGAAGTTATTCCTCGTTCTCCTTTCTACTCAGTTTTGTAAGGTAAAATTCTTGTCTTTTGTTTGATTTCATTTTAAGTTTTATGAATTTTCAGGTTTTATGTTATTGATCTTTCAATTTTTTATCCTGCTTTTTCCATTTTGGATAGATTTAAGATGAATTTCATAAGAAATTAGTATTGTGTCTATCATCAATTTTCGAATTTTATAAATGTAAGGGCTTGTTTGGAAAAATTTTATTTGTCGGGGATCCTATGTTTTAACAGATAAGAGATCATTCCAGATAAAAGTACCTTTGTAGACTTATCATTTTAAGGGTTGTTTGGGCTGTTATTGATACACCCAATGAGTGGTAAAATGCCTTTTGACATTAGATTCTTTCTTTTACAATATTAGTAGCTGCACTTTATGTTGCAGATTTGACCTTGTTAATCTAATAAATGTATCAATTGTTATTTGAATTGTGTCATTGGGCTTGCTATACAAATGTATCGATCTATATAGAAAATGGAGTACTTGATATGGTCTTTTTTAATAGTGGATTCTTTTTTCATATTAATAGTTGCATTTGACATTCGCTTCAATTTCTTGTTGAGTAGTTTAATTAGTACATCAATCATTGTCGTTCTCATCGCAGCATAAGACTTGTGACTACATGTTTATCAATATGTATTGGAAAGATGTTGCAAAAAGAATCACATGAAGATATAATTAATCTCGACAAGACATTAACCAAAATATGCAAGTTTAACTTGTCAATTCTAATTAAAATTGTTATTTCCGGTAAACTTTCCTCGTGTTTTTCTTATTTTTTCGTTTGGAATTTTTTTAAATTATCTTTTTCATTGTTGCCAGTTAAAGTTGCAGAGTCCTCTGCTTTTTCATCTTTTTGATCCTCTATTTCATCTTTCACAAATCTTGGACTATGGCTACTTTCTCATGCTTCTCCGTTTCATTTGAATCTTCTTTCTAGTTTTTTAAATATATGTAGTAAAATCATTCAGAAACCTTTCTGAAGCTACCATCTTTAGTTTATGTCATTCTTTCTACAGTCTCATGCTCCTCCATTGTTTTACTTCTCATATTTTCTATGTTTCTTGTTTCTTTTCTTGCACTATATATCTCTTCAATCCATCAGATTCCAGTTTTTTTTCTTTAATCTCTTGAACATTTTTTATCTGTCTTCAATAGTTTCCAGTTTTACCATTGACAATTACATTTTATTCTTTTTATTCTTCTTTACAGTCAATATATTTTTGAATGTATTGTTGTCTTTATGAATAAAATTTCATGATCATCTCCCTTTTTTTGTTTTTTGGTTTTAAGTAAAAACAAGTTTTTTTGTGCGGTCTTTCTAATTTTTGGATTGCTTAGTGTGTGATTGTTTGAAAAAATTGATGTTACAAACATGTATAGACATTTATCCAAGTTATCCAACTTGATAGAAAACTATCAAAATATATAGCCACCTATTCAACTAGATAAGTAACTATAAATATAATTAGTTTTTGTAAGAACTGTTTGCATGTATTCAAATATAATAGTTTCCATATTTTATCATGTAGAATTGGAAATATTATAAAACAACACATGTTCTTTTATTACTTGATATATTTTTTAAAAAAATATCACCTCAAAATATTTTTTTTTAGATTTGAAAAAATCTAACACCAGCTCTTGAATAATCTTACAAAGGCATTTTTGAATCTTGTCCTCTATGCCACATGATTGAGAATTAGAACAAATTGGTTGACTCTGACCATTTGTGCTTTTTTAAAATATCTTCGATGATGCGTACAATTGATAATTGACTCCGTTTCATGGAGTATATTCCCCTGAAGTCAAGGTATCGAGATCAAATCTATGTCGTCCTAAATCGTTTCGAAACAATACGACTTTGTAAGGTAGATTGGATGGGGAGAAACATTGACATGATGTAATTCACCAAATCCTCAGACATATATTCATTAAGCTTCATTTCTTATGTGATGATATCTATATTTTCGTTATTTTCTTCGGTTGAGCAATGGATTATTCAAAATGGATTTCATCAGTAGTAATGTTTTTGGCTATGCTTTTGGGTGTTTTTTTTTTCCAAAATGGAGAATGAATTTTTATGTAACAAAACTTTCTTGAAGCAATTTTTTTACGGTTAGGTTTTGATCAAAGTTGGGAAGTTTGGATTATGTTTTGTGTGAGATCGGTTTCATATACGGTTTTACTTAATGGCCATTTAGTAAAACCGCATATAGAACCGATATCACACATAACATAATCTACATCACCCAACTTTGATCAAAACCCAACCGTAAAAGTAATGCTTCAAGAAATTCTCGTTACATAAAAAACCACTTTCTCCATTCTGAAACAAAACACACATAAAATCTTAGCCAAAAACATTACTAGTGAAGAAATCTGTTGTGAATAGTCCATTGCTCCTCTCGAAAAAATAACGAAAATATCAAAATTCACACATAAGAAAAACAAATTCAGTGAATATATGCCTAAAGATTTGGCGAAGCACATTATGTCAACGTTTTTCCCCATCTAATAAGCTTTGCAAAGTTCTACTGCTTCCACAATATTAAGATCTTATTATATAAAGTTGGATGCGTGAAAGTTGTTAATTCACATGATCGCGACACATGGCAAGTTAATCGATATGATTTTGACACGTGTTTTGATTAAAATCTTATCTTATATAAAAAATATACTAATCCTAAAAGAAAAAGGAAAATACTATTATTTTTAAAAGACAAATATCTAAAATAAAATAAAAAGACATATTTCAATTAAGAAAAGGAAAATCAAAACAAAGTAAATAAGATATTTCAATTTTACTATAAAAAAAATAAACGTCAAAGTTAGTAATTAATATGATCGTGACACGTGGTAAGTGAATCAATAAAATTTCGACATGTGTCAAGTTTATCGATTTAGATCACGTGTCTCTGTAAAATATTATTTTTAAAGAAAAAAGAAATTTAAAAAAAAATGTCAAATTCATAGATTTAGATTACAAAAGTAAAATAAAATTAACTAGGATGTATTTCAATTTAAGAAAAAGAAAATAAAACAAAATGATCTATTTCAATTTAAGAAAAGGAAAATAATAAACAAAAGGTAAATTAGATTGACTAGGATATATTTCAATTAAAAAATCGAAATTCTAGATGCTAATGATATGGCATTAGACAATGATGAGCTCAATGAGGAGCATGATAGCAAAAATCATGTAGAGAAGCTTTTGATGCGAGTGTTGAGAAGCATAACTTCTCTAGAGAACAGAGAGATTATATACAGGAGAAGCAAAAAAGTAAATTAGAATAACTATGATATATTGTAATTAAAAAAAAAAAATTCTACATGCTAATGATATGACATTAGACCATGATGAGCTCAATGAGGAAGAGGATATCAAGAATCATGTAGAGAGGCTTTTGATGCGAGTCTTGAGAAGCATAATTTCTCTAGAGAGCAGAGAGATCATATAAGCGAGATGAACGTGAAGAAAAAAGAGAGTTTATTTGCTTGAAGAGAGTTAATGGAGAGATCGTTAACATACTCCAAGGACTCGAATTGCATACCCCTGTTTTTAACGTAGCGGAGAAGAAAAAGATAGTTGATAAAGTGTGTGAACTATATGAGAAGTAGGGTTAATGTTGCTTAAAACCCGCAATAGATTATGTGTTTTAAATATTTTAATTAAAAATAATTGAGAATTAAAATAAATAAATAACTCTTAGGTTTCGATTTTGTTTTTTTAATATATTTTTTTCAGTAGTGATCAGATATTGCATTCAATTTTCTTTAAAAAAAAATATTTTAACGGGTTTTAAATTTTATTATTATAAATCTGCATATACGCGGATTTTAATATAGATTTTAATTATGATAAAAGTAGGATAATTAATTCGTCAAAATTTTAGAATAGATAAAGCATTAGAAATAAACTTAATTCATATAAGAGTATTAAAACATACATATTTAAAAATATTATTAAAAATAATATTTTTTTTTCTTTTCAGATTATTCGATTTTGTTTTCAATTTATTTTTAGGAATTTAAAACATTTTATTAAACCCCTGCATATATGCGGGTCCAATTCTAGTTATATATATTCAATCTCGATACCTTGATTTGAGTGTAATATACTATATGAGACGGAGTTAATTAGCAAATGCACGCATCATCGAAGATATTTTTTTAAAAGTACAATTGGTCTGATATCATCCAATTTGTTCTGATTTTCAATCATATGGAATAAAAGATAAGATTCAAAACATGAATTGGTAAAAACTTCCAAGAACTTGTGTTAGGTTTTTCAAAATCAATAAATATCATTTTGAGGTGATATAGTTTTTTTGAAATCTATCAATTAATAAAAATAATATTTGTTGTTCTATGATGTTTCCAATTTGATATGAAAAAACTATTAAATTTGCAAACAGTTTCTTACAAAAACTAATAAATTTTATAGTTATCTATCTAGTTTGATAGTCGTCTATCTATCTTCTTAGATTTGAGACTTATTATGTTATTAAACAGCTGTTTTGATTGAATACCTTAATTAGATAAGAGCATACTTGATATATTTACAAAACCAACCGATTCATCAAATGATTTGTTTTCCATTAATATAAAAGTTTCTTGGTAGATACTCCCTCTATCCCATTTTAAGTTATTTTCTAGCTAAAAGCACAAAGATTAAGAAAACTACTTTAATAAAGAAATTGAGAACAATAAAAATAATAAAAAAGTTAGAAAACTCTTCAACTTCTTCGACCAAAACTTTTTTAGTTAATGTATTAGATTAAAATAAATTAAAATTTTGCATAGATAAGTGGAAAAATCACTTAAAATGAGACAAAATAAAAATTCTTGAAAATCACTTAAAATGGAACAGAGGGAGTATATTTTAAAGACCACGAATATAAAGATGTTGTAAAGCAATACTTTAAAGTAAAAAAATGCAAGAGCTAGAAAATGCAAGAAAGATCTCATGTGATATCATTTTATAGTTATAATTTCTTACAAGATATTTTCTACGCTTTTTTAAGCACAATTTGTCAAATTAAAACAACTATTGTTTGATAGGATGTTGGCTTTATGCGCGATGATGGGTCACTGTCATGTACCGCTTGTGATTCGATGACCGATACAAGTCTCTGATAAGTGGTGTAAGTGGTGCAAGGCGTCCGAACAAAATTTTGCAATTTCAATCACAATGGTGGGACTAGTAGCAATTGCCATGACAGTTTGATACACATCGATTTTTGCACCAAAGTTTAAAAGCAAACGCAATATGCTCATCACTTAAGTTGATAATCAAAGCTCTATATCATTTAGTTTTTCAATGGTTTTAGTCTATGAAGAACTGGATCAACAATACAAAACTCGAAAAGCTTTTTTTGAATTTCCAAATTAATATTGCATTTTGTTACGAGGATATTAAAGTACTAACAAATTATATTCATAGTACGGCAGTTTTTATCTTTTTAAAGAAATACTTTCTATTGATTTTTTTTGCATTCTTTCAAATATAAACGTTTTCCATCATATTACAGGAAAACAGATTTTTTTTTGTAACTTAATAGATTTCCAAAAATTGTGAAAAAATTAAGATTTTGGTGAGCTTTAAGAGTCTCTCTCTCTCTCTCTTCTCTCATCTTATTTTTTAGAGAGAGATGCCTCTTCTTCCTTTTTGGGTGTATAGTTCTGATTAAAATAGATTAAGGTTCCATTTGCTTCCATTCCCTTTCCGTTGAAGATCCGAATTCCATGAGCTTGTTGAGCGATTTTCTTTTGGTTCATCGATTTGCTTGTTTCATCTTTTCGAAGAGACTAAAGTCTCTAAATGTCTCTGCTTTCCTTATGGCCTATTGGATAGGTTTAAAGCAGACTTTCTTTTTCGAATGTTGGACGTCTTGAAAGTTAATACCTCGTTGGTTTTGGATGAGGATTAATAGCGTTGGAGCTTTCCTTGAAAGATTTCCAAAAAAGGTTCTATCTATGAATCTTCAGAGTTATTTCATGCATGTTAAATTCGGTAGATAAATATATAGTTTCGCTTCAATAAGTTTTGGCAATAATAGAGGAAGGAGTAAATAAATTGGATTTTGAAGGGAGATGGGTTGAATCAAGCAAATCTTTTACTTCAGTCATTGGAATTCAAGCTGCAGAAGCTTCGGTCCTGCGGAGGTGGTTGACGCTGCTTCTTTCCTTTAACCCGGCGAATTACACGTGTTGAAACACACATCTTCTTCAAGCTCATTGATACACCTATATTTTATCTTCACTAGAAAGTGAAGACCAACTAAGGCGGAGAAACTTTAAATTGGTAAAGCCTCAAATAGAACAACAAGTGTATTGTTACACCGCGATAGTATTTAAAGATCGATCCCAAGGGAAATGCATAGCTCACTAAAAATGCATGAAAAGACCAGCGGGTATCTCAGACATGCAGGTTTTTCCTTGAAGCGGCCGATTTGAAAGCACCTGAAGAGGCCGACGGGTGTCTTAGACAAACGAGTTTTTCCTTTAGTCATTTTCTTCCTTCTTCATGACTTTTCCTTGTTTCACTTCCTATTCCATAGCCATCCCAAGTTCTCAAGCTTCAGTAATCTCCATAATACCCTAAAACACACACAAAATACAATGCAAATGCAAAGTGACTTATATGAGATATGAAATGAAATGAAAACCAAATAAAACAAGTGTTAAAAATGTCTAAATCCTATAAATATCACTCACTTTTATCTCTTTGTAATCAGGTTTGTTGTTGGGCTTTGTATTTTGTGTTGGATTATTTTTTTTGAATCCAATTGTAAAACTTAGGGCCCGATTGGCATTTAGACTTTTAAGATTGTGAAGATTTTAAATACATTTGACAGTTCTTACCGTTTATATTTTACCAATGGAAAAAATATCATTTAAATGCCCAACTTTCAAATTTCAGCCATTCAAAGCACCACCTTTCGCATGATTCGTTTAAATATCAAACTTTTTCGTCGACCGATTTTTAAATCAAGAATTTATGTTGACTCGGACATATTAGGCACGACGTTAACTTCACTAACGGATCGACTAACGCCGTTTAATCTCCGTCTGGAAGTCAAATTAACGTCGTGTCCAATATGGCTTAGTCAATATATATAAGTTCGCGATTTAAAAAATAATCAACCTAAAAGTTTGTTATTTAAATCGTACACGCGAAACGTGGTGCTTATAATGGCCAAAATTTAAAAGTTTGACATTTAAATGGTATTTTACCCGTCTAACCGATAAGTTCAATTTCTTCGGATTACGTAATACAATAGAAACTCTATAAATTAATAACGTTGAGACTTTGATATTTTATTAATTTATAGAATTATTAATTTATCGGTTTTGAATAAAATGAAATATTATTAATAATTAATTAAAAAATATTTTCTTTCAAATTTATAATATTTTTAAAAGAAAATTAGGGATGAATTTTAAAATTATTTCAATTTTAATAAAAAACCATATTTTAGTAGATTATCATAGTTGTAACTTTATATAAGATTTATTTATAGTAATTATTAATTTATGATATTAATGGGATCATAGGTTTGTTAAAAAAATTATTATCTTATTATCTTATCGATTTATGTTATATTTTCAACCGGCCTAACTTAGGACTGAATAAATTTATTAATTTATCGAATTTATTAATTTATCGAATATTAATTTATAGAGTTTCTACTGTATTACGCAATTGCTAACCCAAGTAAACAAACACTAATTTGAAAATATATTCAAACATAAATTAAATTTACATAAAAAAATGGGTTTAGCCTTTAAAACATCAATTTAACCACATGTCATGATTATTTAATAATCTGCAAATCTTACGAATCCCTAAATCTACATACAAAAGTTATAAAACTTCGAGAAAACTTGTTCTACCTCGGTGGTGTTATCATAACAAATATTCATTTCGGTTAGCGTTCAGTAAATGGAAAAATCTTAAAACATTGATCATTCATCACTCATGATTAGAGTTTCACTGAAACATTAGAGTTTCAAAAACCTTGAGATCCTTAATCTTTCACAACGCAAAACTTTGAGTTTGAGATACTTTTTAATCAGAAATAGAAGTTACCCGACAGTAGAAAAATGTCATTTAAATGTCAAACTTTTAAATTTCGGCCATTATAAGCACCACGTTTCTCAAGGATGATTTAAATAACAAACTTTTATGTTGACTATTTTTTAAATCACGAACTTATGTTGACTTAGCCATATTGGGCACGACGTTAAATTAACTTCCAGACGGAGATTAAACGGCGTTAGTCGATCCGTTAGTGAAGTTAACGTCGTGCCTAATATGGCCGAGTCAACATAAATTCGTGATTTAAAAATCGGTCAACAAAAAAATTTGGTATTTAATGGAATCATGCGAAAGATGGTGTTTTGAATGGCTGAAATTTGAAAGTTGGGCATTTAAATGACATTTAAATACCCAACTGAAATAACTGAAAATACCATTTAAATGTCAAACTTTTAAATTTCGGCCATTATAAGCACCACGTTTCGCGTGTACGATTTAAATAACAAACTTTTACGTTGATTATTTTCTAAATCGCGAACTTATATTGACTAAGCCATATTGGACATGACGTTAATTTGACTTCAAGACGGAGATTAAACGGCGTTAGTCGATCCGTTAGTGAAGTTAACGTCGTGCCTAATATGTCCGAGTCAACATAAATTTTTGATTTAAAAATGACATTTTAAAGAAAAAACAAATTATGTGAAGAGAGAGTTGGGCATTTAAATGTCATTTTTCCCTTTTAGACCAATCATACTTTTGTGGTTTTGTTTATTTGTACAGCCTTAAAACTTATTTTCAGTTATTTTTAGTTTTTCTTCTTTGTTTTCATTTTTTTTTTCAAAGTTTCGTTTTAAAGACATTCATTCTCTCTCTTCACATAATTTGTTTTTTATTTTTTAAATATTATTATTTTTTTATCTTACTCCAAAGAAATCAAAACTTTATCTTTGACACTATATTAATTTTATCACAATCAAATTTCGTCTTACTAACAATTAATTTTTTTTTTTTCATTCTTTTAGGATCTTATAAATTTTATAACATACAAAAATAATTAAACTAAAAAATATTGAAGATTTAACTAAAAAAGATTTAATAGAAAAAACATAAATTATTTGTTTACAATTTATATTTTTCATAAGAAAACAAATTTTGATCCTAAAAAATTACCATATTTAAAAATAAATTTCATAGTTTCTACAGTTTTTTCTACCAATAAAACTTTTGGAAATATATAAAGTAACAGTCATATAGTTCTTAGTTGATAAAAGCCTACAGTCAAAAGTTTACAGTCACATTCTACAGTCGGGGCTTAGTCTATTTAGGGATTTAGTGAAAATTTAGGTGAAAAAAAAATAAAAATTTGATACGTGTAAAAAAAATAAATTAAATGTAGATATTGTATAAAAAAAAATTGAAAAAAATAAACGATTAAGAAAATTATTTTTTTCTCAAAAAAAAAAATTAATGTACCTATATATTAAGTTTGTTTGCAATAATTTATTTATTATTTACTATTTTTTTATAAATTAAATTAAGAAAATTGGAAACAAATGATATTTTCTATATCTATGTGACAATAAGATTTTCAATGAATGAAAATCCTATCCTATGCTGAAATTTGATTTTTAAAAAAAAATTAAGAAAGAGGAAAATATAAATTAGGATAAAAGCAAATATTTTATTAGGGTAAAAGTTTCCACCAATTCTATCGCCGCCTTTGACCTTCTTCTTTCTCCATCCTCCTTCTCTCTTTTCATTTGTCCTTCCTCATTCCTTTTCTCCTTGCTCTTTTATATCCTCTTGAAGTTATTCCTCCTTCTCCTTTCTACTCAATTTTGCAAGGTAAATTCTTGTCTTTTGTTTGGTTTCGATTTAGGTTTTATGAATTTCAGGTTTGATGTTATTGATCTTTCAATTTTTATCCTCCTTCTTCCATTTTGGATCAATGTAAGATGAATGTCATAAGAAATTAGTATTGCGTCTATCATCAATTTTCGAATTTTGTAAATTTAAGGGCTTGTTTGGCAAATTTTTATTTTTTGAAGATCCTATGTTTAAGCAAATAAGAGATCATTCCAGATTAAAGTACATTTGTTGTTTTTTGTTATATTTTATTATAATTGCTTTAAAGTCTTCTGAATTTTAATTTTATTATAATTATAATTGCTTTAAAGACTTCTCATTTTAAGGGTTATTTGGGTTGTTATCGATACACCCAAATGAGTGGTAAAAATGCCTTTAATATGGTCTGTTAATGGTGGATTCTTTTTTCATATTAATAGTTGCATTTGACATTACCTTCAATTTATTGTTGAGTAGTTTAATAAATACATCAATCATTGTCGTTCTCATCCCAGCATAGGACTTGTGACTACATGTTTATCAATCTGTATTAGAAAGATGTTGCAAAAAGAATCACATGAAAATATAATTGATCTCGATAGGACATTACAAAAATTATGCAAGTTTAACTTGTCAATTCTAATTAAAATTGTTATTTCCGGCTAACTTTGCTCCTTGTGTTCTTCTTATTTTTTCGTTAGGAATATTCCTAAATTATCTTTTTCATTGTTGCCAGTTATAGTTGCAGATTCTCTGCTTTTTCATCCTTTTGATCCCCTATTTCATCTTTCACAAATCGTAGACTATGTCTACTTTTTCGTGCTTCTCCGTTTCATTTGAATCTTATTTTTAGTTTTTTCAATATATGTAGTAAAATCATTCAAAAACCTTTATGAAGCTACCATCTTTAGTTATGTCATTCTTTCTACGGTCTCATTCTCCTCAAATGCTTTACTTATCTCATTTTTTCTATGTTTCTTGTTTATTTTCTTGCACTATATATCTCTTCAATCCATGAGATTCCTTTTTTTTTTAATCTCTTGAACCTTTTTTGATCTATCTTCATTAGTTTCCAGTTTTGCCGTTGACAATTATATTTTATTCTTTTTATTCTTGTTTACGGTCATTATATTTTTGAATGTATTGTTGTCTTTATGAATAAAATTTCATGATCATTTCCCTTTTTTTTTGGTTTAAAGTAAAAACAAATTTTTGTGCGGTCTTTCTAATTTTTGGATTGCTTAGTGTGTGATTGTTTGAAAAAAAATGATGTTAAGAACATGTATAGAAATTTATCCAAGTTATCCAACTCTATAGACAACTATCAATATAGATAGCCAACTATTAAACTAGATAAGTAACTATAAAATTAATTAGTTTTTGTAAGAACTTTTTGCATGTATTCAAATATAATAGTTTTCATATTTTATCATGTAGAATTGGAAATATTATACAACACATATTCTTTTATTATTTTATAGATTTCAAAAAACAAATACCTCAAAATGTTTTTTTTAGATTTGGAAAAATCTAACACCAGCTCTTGGATATTCTTACCAAGGCTTGTTTTAAATCTTGTCCTCTATGCCACATGATTGAGAATTAGAACAAATTGGTTGATCTCTGACCATCTGTGCTTTTTAAAAATGTCATTGATGATGGGTTCAATTGATAATTGACTCCGTTTCATGGAGTATATTCCTCTGAAATCAAGGTATCGGGATCAAATCTATGTGGTACTAAATCATTTGGAAACAATACGACTTTGTAAAGTAGATTGAATTGGAAGAAACATTGACGTGATGTGATTCAGCAAATCTTCAAGCATATATTCATTAAGCTTCATTTCTTATGTGATGATTTATATATTTTCGTTATTTTCTTCGGTTGAGCAATGGATTATTCCAAATGGATTTCTTCAATAGTAGTGTTTTTGGCTACACTTTTGGGTGTGTTTTTTTCCAAAATGGAGACAATGATTTTTTTATGTAACAAAACTTTCTTGAAGCGTTGTTTTTGCGGTTAGGTTTTGATCAAAGTTTGGAAAAACTGAATTATGTTTTGTGTGAGATCGGTTTCATATACGGTTTAACTTAATGGTCATTTAGTAAAACCGTATATGAAACCGATATCGCACATAACATAATCTACATTACCCATCTTTGATCAAAACCCAACCGCAAAAGTAATGCTTTAAGAAATTCTTGTTACATAAAAAACCCACTTTCTCCATTCTGAAACAAAACACACACAAAATTTTAGCCAAAAAAATTACTAGTGAAGAAATCTATTGTGAATAGTTCATTGCTCCTCTCGAAAAAATAACGAAAATATCAGAATCCTCACATAAGAAAAACAAATTCAGTGAATATATGTACGAAGATTTGGTGAAGCACATCATGCCAACGTTTTTACCCATCTAATAAGCTTTGCAAAGTTGTATTGCTTCCACAAGATTTAGGATTACATAGATTCGATCTCGATACCTTGATTTGAATGGAATGTACTACATGTGACGGAGTTAATTAGCAATTACACGCATCATCGAAGATATTTTTAAAAAGCACAAATGGTCTGAGATCAACCAATTTGTTCTGATTTTCAATCATATGGAGTAAAGGATAAGATTCAACACATAAAATGGTAAGAACATCCAAGAACTTGTGTTAGATTTTTCAAAATTAAAAAATATCATTTAGAGGTGATATTTTTTTTTTGAAATCTATCAATTAATAAAAATAATATTTGTTGTTCTATAATGTTTCCAATTCTATATGATAAAATATGAAAAAACACTATTATATTTGCAAACAGTTTCTTACAAAAACAAATAAATTTTATAGTTATCTATCTAGTTTGATAGTTGTCTATCTATCTAGTTAGATTTGAGACTTATTTGGTTTTTGAATAGCTGTTTTGATTGAATACCTTAAATAGATAAGAGCATACTTGATATATTTACAAAACCAACCGATTCATCATATGATTTGTTTTTCATTATATAAAAGTTTCTTGGTAGATATATTTTAAAGACAACGAATATAAAGATGTTGTAAAGCAATACTTTAAAGTAAAAAAAAGCAAGAGCTATAAAAAGAAAATGCAAGAAATATCTCATGTGATATCATTTTATAGTAATAATTTCTTACAAGATATATTCTACGGTTTTTTAAGCACAGTTTGTCAAATTAAAACAACTATTGTTTGATAGAATGTTGGCTTTATGCGCGGCGATGTATCACTGCCATGTACCGTTTGTGGTTCGATAACCGATAGAAATCTTTGATAAGTGGTGTAAGTGGTGTAAGTGGTGCAAGGCGTCCAAACAGAAATTTGCAATTTCAATTACAGTGGTGGGACTGGTAGCAACTGCCATGACAGTTTGATACACATCGATTTTTGCACCAAAGTTTAAAAGCAAACGCAATATTCTCATCACTTAAGTTGGTAATGAAAGCTCTATATCATTTAATTTTTCAATGGTTTTAGTCTATGAAGAATTGGATCTACAATACATATATTGAAAAGCATTTTTTTTTAATTTTCAGGTTAATATTTCATTTTGTTAAGAGGATGTGAAAGTACTAAAAAATTCTATCCATTTTTTACCTTTTCAAAAAAAATACTTTCAATTGATTTTTTTTTTTGCATTCTTTCAAATATAAATGTTTTCCATCGCATTATAGGAAAACACATTTGTTGTTACTTAATAGATTTCTAAAAATTGTGAAAAAATTAAGATTTTGGTGAGCTTTAAGAGGCTCTCTCTCTATCTCTTCTATCTTATTTTTTTATAGAGAGATGCCTCTTCTTTCTTTTTTGGTGTATAGTTCCGATTAAAATAGATCAAGGTTCCATTTACCGGAAGTTTAATTCCAGCGATGATGGGATTTCTTTTGTTAGGTTTTTTAGTTTTTCTTTCTTCTCATTCCATTTCCGTTGAAGATCCGAATTCCATGAGCTTGTAGAGCGATTTTCTTTTGATTCATCGATTTGCTTGTTTTATCTTTTCAAAGAGCTAAACTCTCTAAAAGTCTCTCCTTTCCTTATGGCATGTTGGATAGGATTAAAGCAGACTTTGTTTTTTCGAATGTTGGACGTGTTGGTAGTTAATTCCTCATTGGTTTTGGATTATGATCAATAGCTTTGGAGCTTTCCTTGAAAGCTTTCCAAAAAGGTTCTATCTATGAATCTTCGAAGGTAATTCATGCATGTTAAATCCGGTAGCTAAAGATATAGTTTCGCTTAAATAAGCTTTGGCGATGTTAGAGGAAGGAGTAAATAAATTGGATTTTCAAGGGAGATGGGTTGAATCAAGCAAACCTCTACTTCAGTCATTGGAATTCAACCTACGGAAGCTTCGGTCCAGCGGAGCTGGTTGGCACTGCTTCTTTCCTTTAACCCGACGACTTACACGTGTGGAAACACACGTCTTCTTCACTAGAAAGTGAAGATCCAACTAAGGCGGAGAACCTTTATATTTGTAAAGCCTCAAATAGAACAACAAGTGTATTGTTACACCGCGATAGTATTTAAAGATTGATCCCAAGGGAAATGAATAGCTCACTAAAAATGCATGAAAAGACCAGCGGGTATCTCAGACATGCTGGTTTTTCCGTGAAGCAGCCGTTTTGAAAGCACCTGAAGAGGCCGGCGGGTGTCTCAGACAAACGAGTTTTTCCTTTCGTCACAAACGAATTTTTCCTTTGGTCATCTTCTTCCTTCTTCATGACTATGACTTTTCCTTGTTTCACCTTTTATTCAATAGCCATCCTAAGTCCTCAAGCTTCACTAATCTCCATAATACCCTAAAACACATACAAAATACAATGCAAATGCAACAAAATGGCCTAAGACTCTAAGATGCCACTAGATGATGCAAAAATTACTCAAAAGCACTTAAATGACTTATATGAGATATGAAATAAATGAAAACCAAACAAAACAAGTGTTAAAAATGTCTAAATCCAACAAATATCACTCACTTTTATCTCTTTGTAATCGGGCTTTGAATTTTGTGTTGGATTAATTTTTTCGAATCCAATTGTAAAACTTAGTCTATTTTGTGATTTAGTGAAAATTTAGTTGACCAAAAAAAAATTGAAATTTTGATACGTATTAAAACAATTGTAAATATTGTATCCAAAAATAAAAATGAAAAAATAAACGATTAAAAAAAGTAATTGTTTCCCAAAAAATTAAAATTAATGTAATTATATATTAAGTTTGTTTGCAATAATTAATTTATAATTTACTATTTTTTTCAAATTAAATTAAGAAAATTGGAAACAAATGATATTTTCTATATCTATGTGACACTGAGATTTTCAATGAATGAAGATCCTATCATATGCTTAAATTTGATTTTAAAAATTGTTTTTTTTAAGAAAGAGGAAAATATAAATTAGAATAAAAGCAAAAAATTTCCATCAATTCTTTCGCCGCCTTTGACCTTCTACTTTCTCCATCCTCCTTCTCTCTTTTCATTCATCCTTCCTCATTCCTTTTCTCCTTGCTGCTTTTTTCCTCCTCTTGAAGTTATTCATCCTTCTCATTCCTACTCAATTTTGTAAAGTAAATTCTTGTCTTTTGTTTGATTTCATTTTAGGTTTTATGAATTTCAGGTTTGATGTTATTGTTCTTTCAACTTTTATCCTGCTTCTTCTATTTTGGATCAATTTAAGATGAATTTCATAAGATTGTAATTGTATTAAAATCTTTTGAATTTTAGTTTCCTAGACTTCTGATTTTAAGAGTTGTTTAGGATGTTATTGATACACCTAAATGAGTGGTAAATGTCTTTTGACAATAGATTCCTTCTTTTTCAATATTAGTAGCTGCACTTTGTGTTTCATATTTGAACTTTCTTAATTTATTAAATGTATCAATTGTTATTTGAATTGTGTCATTGGGCTTGCTATACAAAATTACAAATGTATCGATCTGTATAGAAAATGGAGTAGTTGATATGGTTTGTAAATGGTGGATTTTTTTTTCCATACTAATAGGTGCATTTGATGTTAGCTTCAATTTCTTGTGGAGTAATTTAATAAATACATCAATCATTGTCCTTCTCACCGCAGCGTACGACTTGTGACGACATGTTTATCAATATGTATTGAATTTTTTTTTAAAAAGTAAGTATAACTTGTCAACAATTATAATTAAAATTGTTGTTTTCGGTTAACTTCGCTCCATGTGTTCTTCTTTTTCGTTTGGAAATTATATTTTTCATTGTTGCCATTTTTTTTTTTAACTGCAAATACTCCATACATTAAAATTAAATTTCGAAGAAAGTGGGCTCAACATCCAACCATTCCGGAATCAAAGAGTCTACATGAGAAAAAACAACACCACGGGCTTGAGCACTCTTAGCGAGCTTATCAGCCCGGACATTTAGTAAACAAGGGATAAAAGAAATAGAGAAATGATATAAACTCGAGCGAAGATGATAGAATTCTTCCAGTTCTGTGGCTAAGGCCGGCCATTCTTCTTCCTCCTCTATTATTCTAACCAACTGCAGGCAATCCGTCTCAAAAACCAAGGATGGGATCCGCATCGGTAATGTCGCTTCCATCGCCCACAAGAGAGCCTCGAATTCCGCATGCAGGGGTGAGAGAACATGGTCTTTTGCGAAGAGACCGATCATCCGACCCCCATCTGCGAGTTCAAGTATCAAACCGCCGCCTGTCGTTGCTCCATCCCTGACCAATGAAGCGTCTACTTGACACTTTGAGTATAAAGGCCTTTCTTCCCTTTGATCTGGCGCCGCATTTTGGCTCTGTGAGATCTTCGACGTATCCTCTATATCTGGTATTCTTTGAGCTAATTTCCAGGACTCCGCTTCTCTTGTGGCTAGTTCCAAAGTATCGATGAGTAAAATATCTTTTTTATTAAAGACCTTTTCGTTTCGAGCCTTCCATGTATACCACATAATCCAGGGGAACACTTCCAGTGATCTTTCCGCCACTCCTTGCTCCCTAGCATGTCTTAGGAGATATGAAAGGTTTTGGGATATAACCGTACACGGGAAAACTCCCGGAGGGGAAGGTATCACACTTAGTGCCCACGATTGTAACGCAGGATGACATTGAAAGAGTATATGATTAATCGACTCTTCTTCAGCTCCACATCGTTGACATCGGCGATCCGTCCCACAATGACGATTAACTAGTTGACTGTTAGAAGCCATATACCCCGAAAGAGCCTGCCACATGAAATGTTTTATCTTTCGAGAGGTTTTGAGAGACATATTTTACTCTTTAGAGGAGTAAAACTAGGTTCTAGCACCTGTGGCATACCTTCTTCGTCTCTCATTTGAATGGCTAGTTCGTACCCAGTTTTGACCGAATACATGCCAGATTTTGAATAAGCCCAGCAATAGCTATCTGGTTTGTATGCTCTGCTTGGTCTGATGCTTCTTATACGCGGAATATCTTCCGGATCAAAAAGTTAATTTAGGAGATCCAACCGCCACTCAGAGGTATTTGGGTCAATCAGGTGATGCACATATAAGTCTGGATTCCTCCACACATCTATGTCCAAAGCCGGTCGAGGCGGACAAACCGGGATCCAATTATCATACCACACCTTCGTACTTATCCCAGAGTTAATCGACCTCCTCAATCCTTTTTGAAGAAGTTCTCTTCCCGCCATGATACTTTTCCATCCATACGACAGGTTATTAGCCTTCCCAACTTCTAAGGGTGTCGAATATCGGTAATACCGTGCTTGTAGAACTCGCGCCAAAAGAGATGACGGATAGCGGATTAAACGCCACAGTTGCTTTGCCAGGAGAGCTATATTAAAACTCTTTAGGTCTCTGAACCCCAGACCGCCTTTTTCTTGGCTCACACAGATCTTTTCCCAAGCTACCCAATGCATCCCTCGGTTATTTTGTTTTGTACTCCACCAGAACCTTGCAATCGCTCCGTTCAATTTTTTCAGGATTGATTGAGGAAGGAGGAAGTACGACATGACATAAGTAGGAAGCGCTTGCGCTACCGACTTAATCAGAACTTCCTTTCCCCCTTTTGAGAGGAGTTTAGAGGACCACGCATTAACCCGCGAGCTTAATCTATCTTCGATAAAAGCGAACACTTGCTTTTTTGAGCCGCAAATTTTCTCTGGTAGACCAAGGTACATTCCCATACCCCCTTCTTTAGAGATGCCTAAGATACTCTTGATCTCGGCTTTGACGTCGGCTGTGACCTTACTTCCGAACAGAATAGAGGATTTAGCACAATTAAGAGATTGCCCCGAAGCTCTCCCATAACAGTTAATGATCCTCATCAATTCAGCACATTCCGTTTTTTCTGCTTTACAGAAAAACAGGCTGTCATCTGCGAACAATAGATGTGAGATTGTCGGGCATGTCTGAGCAACTTTGATACCTGTTAAACGTCCCTCTGCTTCAGCTCCCTTGACTTGAGCAATTAGTGCCTCTGTAAGGATAATAAATAGAAAAGGGGACAAAGGGTCGCCTTGTCGCAAACCTCTCGAAGGCCGTATATGACCTTTTGCTTCTCCATTTAGGATGACCTGATATGTTACGGAGGAAATACACCACTTTATCCAAGTAACCCATTTTCTGAAAATCCCATTTTCAGCATCAGAGCCTCCAGGAAACCCCACTCTACTCGGTCATATGTTTTACTCATATATGCTTAATGGCGACAAAATTCGCTTTACATATGGGGTTTGTTCGTAGGGCATAAAAAACTTCTTGTGCCACCAGGATATTATCCGTGATAAGACGTGGAGCTACGAAAGCTGATTGTGTCTCCGAAATTAGTTTCGGGAGGAACCGTCTAAGTCTCTTGCTTAAGATCTTAGAGATTATCTTATAGCAGACATTACAAAGGCTAATAGGCCTAAATTCGGCCATTTCTGCGGGTCTGGATGTCTTCGGGATCAAACAAATATTTGTTTGGTGTAGTCTCGGGTCAAAAACATCTTTTTCAAAGAATTCCCGAACCACTTTTGTGATGTCCTTTGATGTTACGTCCCAAAACTTTTGATAAAAAAGATTCGTTGATATGCTCTCAAATTTACTCTAGAGCTACTCTCTCAAATTAAGAGATCACTGTAGTATTTAGGGATCGAATCCACAAGTAAGGGATAGTCACACAACGAATTTCTGATTTCGAATTATGCTAAGAACAAAGATTTAAATGTAAAAGACAGAAAGCAATTAAACGATTTAGATTCAAGAGAAGAAATGCTAGGTTCAGGGAAATTCTCAGGTGAATCCTAATTGTAGATCTAGACAGAATGTTAGGAAATATGAGGAACTATTCTTGAACTCGAAACACTAATGTAAAATCAACCAACTCTCGCTGCGAAGATTATCTATGTCTAAACCCTAGAACTCCAAATCTCTTTGCAAATTCTAATAATTCAAACAAGCATTAAAGTTCAGGTTCGATTGTTCACAAAACCCTAAACCAAATCTCTTTGCGAATAGGTATTTTGCTCATCTAACATTAGTTGAGGCAATCAATAATACTCTCGCATCTATTAATTAACCTAAGATCAGATTCTAGGTCGCGAAGCTAGAATAAGCATTAAACACAAACCCAGATGAAGAACTCTAATGATTTTATCCTAACAATTTAATTCGACCTAACAATTCATCAATCACCTTTGAAAAA
>JAHZTW010000004.1:71846411-71888493 GCA_020283515.1 Alliaria petiolata | reverse complement strand
ACTTCGTTTTCCTGCAGAATCATCAAAAGAAACACCAAGCCCTCTACGAGAATCTCGTGGCTTGCATAAGTGTGAAGCAGCTTTTGAACTTTTGGTATTCTTATTGATAAGATCAGAGGGTTTGGAATTGATTCCAGGGAGCGCGTACCTTTGCTTCCTTCGAGGTTTCTGGGCTGTAGGATTCAGAGTTGTCTGTTTGATAACATGTGATGAAATTGTAGCATTGGAAACGGCTTGTGTCGTGGTCTTCGGAGGGTGTCGATCGACACTACTAACTCTGCAGCTCGGATCTCTGCAGCTCGGATCTCTGCATTTTTTCTGCAATTCAGCTCCGCAATCCTTGTTTCCATGACAAAAACGTCTTCCTCTAGCAACTTGGCATTGATTAGACCTCCATCTTCGCCCATAGTCCTGAAGATATGATTGTTTCCACTCCAATCTTCAAGCTCCACAGCTTTCTCAGAATTCTCAGCCAATGCCTCTTGAACAACCACCTTGTTCACTTGCTCTTTAGAATCTAGCTCCTTGTCAGACCAAGCAGTAATGGCATTTGAATGTTCCATGATTGGATCTTGATCCATAGAAATCTCTACTGAAAAGGATTGACCATTGATGGTGGAAGGTCCCCTTAACTTGTCCATGTCAAAATTCATGACAACATCACCCAAGTCAAGCTCTATTTTCCCTTTCCTCACATCAATAATAGCACCAGCTGAAGCCAAGAATGATCTTCCCAAAATAAGAGGATTTGTAGGTTCTTCATCATATTTCAACACCACAAAGTCTATGGGAATCATGCAACCTTCAATCTTCAAGGGAACATCTTCTAGAACACCTTCTGGGATTCTCCTAGATCGATCAGCTAGGACAAGGAAGATTCTGGTTGGCTTGAAATCAGTCATTCCAAGTCGAACAGCAACTGAGTATGGTATCAAGTTGATACTGGAACCTAGATCACAGAGAGAATGAGGAAACCTTCCTGTTGAGATTGAGCAATCTAGCACAAAGTTCCCTGGATCAGGTAACTTCTCTGGAATCCTCCTCTGAATTACAGCACTGACTTGTTCAGAAACTCTCACCTTCTTCTTCTTCCTTGGAACTATGTTCAAGAGGATTGCACTCATTTCTCTGGTAAGCAATGCTCCTTTCTCAGGACTCACACCATTGACAACCATTCTCTTGACATATCTTCTTAATGCAGGTGAAAGCTTGACTGCATCAACTAGGGGTAGCTCAACCATCAGCTTATCTATCATCTCCTTGCATCTGGCTTCTTCTCTCTCCTGTTTAGACTTTCAAGGAGGTATGGGATAGGGTATTTTAGGCTTGTACACTCTTTCCTCTACATTTGTTGAAGCTTCAGGCGTGCTTGGCAAAGTCTGGGAAGGGTGTCGATCGATACCCAACTGGTGTCGATCGACATTAGTGTTTTGTGTCAACGTTTCAGTGTCGATCCAGCTTGATTTCGCTTCGTCGGAGCTCGAATCGTCGGGCTTTTCTAGTGGTGTCGATCGATACTCAGCAGTGGTGTCGATCGACGCTAACTCTGCAACTGCAACATCTTCTTCTTCAAGCTCTTTGAACTTCTCGAGATGCGCAAAATTTTCTGCACTTCCTACCTTGATAGCATTGACATGATGTCTGGGATTTGTATCAGTCTTTCCAGGAAGAAACCCATCTTGTCTCTTCAAGGCTCCAGCAGTTTGAGCAACTTGAACATCCAATTGCTTCATATGAGAGTTCAAGCAATCGATCTTCCAATTCAAGTCTTGGTACAGTGAATCAATCTTCCCATTGAAATCCACTGTCATCTTCTGTTGTCCCTCCAGAATTTGCTCGAGCATAGGCTCCATCTTATTGTCTTGTGCAGGAGGCTTTTGGTAAGAAGAAGAACCATAAGTTCTCTGGAAGTTGTTGTTATGAAAAGGCTTATGGTAAAAAGAACCATAGCCTTGCTGATTGTTGAACCTCTGTCCTTGAAAACTAGCACCATTGACATAGTTAACCTCTTCTTCCTCATGCTCAAATGTCTCCACCTCATTAGCAAAGTGAACGTGCTTTTTGCCTACCAAGATGTCTAGCTTCCTGTTAACCTCAGCTATTTGGCTTCCTCCATTTGCACCAGCATGTTGTTTTCTCTCAAAGTCTGCATTCTTGGTGCTGTTGCAAGAGGCCAAATTCTCTATAAGCACCATCGCGTCATCTGGATATCTGGTGTTGAAGTTGCCATTGCTTGTAGCATCCAAAGCCATCTGGTACCTCCAATCGATCCCTCGGTAGAAGATTCTGATAAGCTGCGGCTCGCGGAAACCATGATGTGGGCAGTCCCTTTGGTAAGCTCTGAACCTCACCAAAGAAGCCTTGAATGCTTCAGTGGGTCCTTGGGAGAAAGTAGTGATCTTTGTCCTCAGCTCTTCGGATCTTGCATCATCAAAGAAGTTGCATAAGAATGCATTCTTTGTTTCCTCTCAAGTGGTCAAGGATGCTGGATCCAATTGCTTCAGCCAATACGATGCATCTCCAGCAAGTGAGTAGGGAAAAAGCTTGCAGAAGAGATAATCATTGGACACTCCATTGGCCTTAATGCTTGATGCCAAGTCCTCAAATCTCTCAATGTGGTCCATGGGATGCTCATTAGGAAAACCATGGAATGGATGTTGAGTTACAAGTATGTAGTAAGCAGGCTTCAGCTCGAAATCATTCCTCTGGAATGCAGGAGGACGGATCGCAGCTCTATTACCGTAGAACTGGTCAGGTCTGTTGTATTCGCCAAGTGTTCTTCCACGTCTAACTTCTGCAGGGGCGATTTGTATTGGTTGCTCGATGATGACAACTTCATTCTCATCAAGTCTCTGTCCTCTGGCATTCCTTCTGTTGCCTTCTCCATCGAACAAGTTACCTTCTACGTCGCGTATCAAAACCACAGGCTCAGCCATCGTTTCCTGCGCAGGGTGTCGATCGATGCTCGATGTGGTGTCGAACGACACTCGTGCAGATTTGCGGTTTGTACGTTCCAGACGACCGAGCTCCAGGTTTAGTTCAATTAGCTTCTTTTCCTTGTTGCTTCTGGTACTGCGATTAAGCATGCACCTGAAACCAAAAATAAGAAATTAAAAATTAGTAACCAAAAACAAAAATAAAAACCTACACAAAATTCTAATATTAGAAATCTATAGGCAACTAATCTTCTTCCCCGGCAACGGCGGCAAAATTTGATATGCTCTCAAATTTACCCTAGAGCTACTCTCTCAAATTAAGAGATCATTGTAGTATTTAGGGATCGAATCCACAGGGAAGGGATAGTCACACAACGAATTTCTAATTTCGAATTATGCTAAGAACAAAGATTTAAATGTAAAAGACAGAAAGCAATTAAACGATTTAGATTCAGGAGACGAAACACTAGGTTCAGGGAAATTCTCAGGTGAATTCTAATTGTAGATCTAGACAGAATGTTAGGTAATATGAGGAACTGTTCTTGAACTCAAAACACTAATGTAAAATCAACCAACTCTCGCTGCGAATATTATCTATGTCTAAACCCTAGAATTCCAAATCTCTTTGCAAATTCTAATAATTCCAACAAGTATTAAAGTTCAGGTTCGATTGTGCACAAAACCCTAAACCAAATCTCTTTGCGAATAGGTATTTTGTTCATCTAACATTAGTTCAGGCAATCAATAATACTCTCGCATCTATTAATTAACCTAAGATCAGATTCTAGGTCGCGAAGCTAGAATAAGCATTAAACACAAATCCAGATGAAGAACTCTAACGATTTTATCCTAACAATTTAATTCGACCTAACAATTCATCAATCACCTTTGAAAAACCCTAAACCTAACAAGCAAACTACTCAGACATGATTAATGAAACAGAAATTATTATTTGAATAGAAAGCATAAAAGAAATCAATAGAAGAAAATAAAGGAGTTCCAAATCTGCTCTAAAGGAGTATGATTTTTTTCTCCAAAAACCTAAACTTCTATGATTCTTAAAATATGAGATAATGTCTAAACAATGGCTTTGAAAACTATATTTATAGGCTCAGGTACGAATCCTCAATTCCTCGGAAGATTAGGAAAAGTCTTGGAGATTTCCTTTTCTGCAAAATTCTGGAAACTTCACGTCTTTGGAATAGAAAAACCTGGTATCGATCGACACCAATAGTCTGTGTCGATCGACACTCATCCTGCATCTTCAATCTGACTTCAACACTTCGTGACTTCATTCCATTAAGCTCCAATATGTATTCAAATCTCCAATTTATCTCTAATTGTACCTGAACCTGCAAAGACTCTAATAGGACTCTAAAAATACCAAAAGACTCTATAAAAACACTTATATCATGGTCTAAAAACGGATAAAAACCATGATATATCACTCGTCATCCCATCAGGTCCCAGAGCCTTCTCGGGATTAATTTCAAACAAAGCTTTTTTTATCTCCTCATCTGAGGGAGTCCGAATCAGAGCGACATTAACAGCAGGGGAAACCTGGGTATTTACATACCGAAGAGATTCTTCGAAGTCTTGGGGTCGAGACGTCGTAAAAAGATCTTAGAAGTAATCCGTCGCACCTTTTTCAAGTTCATGCTCTGTTTCCACCCATCCACCAGATGCATTCTTGAGCCTAACAATTTTGTTTCTGGCGCGTCTTTGTTTGGTAGTGGCATGGAAAAACCTCGTATTTCTATCCCCTTCTTTTAACCAATTCACACGACTTTTCTGTTTCCAATAAAGTTCCTTTACGCGGAAAGCTGCACAAAGGTTCCATTTAAGCGTTAAGAGTTCGTCGTTTGAGACAGAATCGTCTTGTTGGGCTAAATCTAGCTTCTCCTTTAACTCTTCTATCCTTACAATCGAGTTTGACGGGTTTAGGCGTTTCCACTTAGAGATAGCTTTTCGACAATTCCCAATCTTGTCGTATAATTGTGGTGGATCCGAGGCATCCGAGGAACCCCCAACCTTCAACGATTGTCTCCGTCAGGCCTTCTTTATCCAACCATCTTTTGTCAAATTTAAAATTACGCTTAACCCTTCCCCTTCTCGATTGAATCCTAGCCAATATCGGCCAATGATCATAGCCCCACAGCTTTAAATACTCCACAGAAGTGTGGGAAAAATCTTGATGCCAATCTTCATTCCCTATAACTCTATCTAGCTTACACCGGACTCTGCCGCTCCTTCTATTTCCAACCCACGAGAATGAGTTTCCTTTCGAGGGGAATTCCAACATACCGCAGTTCTCGAGCATCGTATTAAAAGGAAGAAAGGATGCGTCTGGCCTTTTTCCCCCTCCTCTTTTTTCGTGGTGCCCTGAGATCTCGTTAAAGTCACCAATCATAAACCAGGGCCCTGATCTCGTAGTGCTCGTTCTCGTGATTCGTTCCCATACTCGTTCGTGGTACTCAATGACCGGATCACCATAAACAAATGTCAAAAAAACTTTCTTGCCCTCCACCATTGCTTCAATATCAATCAGACGATTATTTGAGAACAAGATCTTGACATCAAAAGAATCCATATAAAAAAGTGCTAGTCCACCGCTTGCACCCTCGGGTTCCACAGTGAACAATTTATTATAACCAAAAGAAATTTGAAAGTCTTGCATAAAAGAAAAAGAATTTTTTTTGTTTCAGAAAGAAAAAGAAAAGCAGGAGAAAAACAACGATGCAGCTCTCTAAGGTGTTGTTTAGTCAGATATGCTCCTGCACCTTGACAATTCCATGAAATTGTATTCATATTCTCTTACTGGATGGTTTCTGGGACCCCACCGAACCTGAAACAGCAAAATTCTTCTTGCTTAGAGCAGAAGGAAACACCTCCAAAAGAGGGAAATTTGAAGCACGAGAGGGGAGCGTGGACTTACCGGTTCCCTGTCTCTTTTTTGGAGAAGCTCGACCCCTGATAGCATTGAGAAGTTTTTAAACGTCTGCCCTTCCCCGAACCTAGACCTGCTGCATAGCGTTTATCCAACGTATTTTTCGCTTCCTTCATCTGAGGAGAATTGTTTGTTTCATCTTGGCAATCCGCTAGCTCCCCTTCTTTCCCCAACCTCCCTCCTGATTTTTTCTTTTTTGTGGGGGATGGAGTTAGCTGAGAGATTGCATCGATTTTTTCCGCTTCTTATTCCAAATCTTCTCCCAAAAGATCATTGTTGTCCATTGCAGCTTCATTCATATGAATATTTCCATATTCCGCAGCCAATTGATCAACTTCCGCTTGTTCTTTCCCTGTTAAAGGCTGTAGATCGGCTTCCTCATCTTCCTCCATATCACTAAAATCTTCTTCTCCACTCAGGTCTGATTTGTCCTTTGCCATCGAGCCAAAATTCTGATTTTTGACGTATCTCGCCGAAGTTGGCGTAGATTGGGATTCCGGTTCCCGAATTACCAAGGTTCCCGGGTGATGTGATACTGACCAGCACCAAAGACATGAAGCTTGGAACTGAGGTTGAAGCTGATGGAACTAAAGAAATGGAGTTGGAACCTGAACTGGAACCTGAAGGAGACAAGCTTGTAGCTGAGGATTCAGCTCGTGCTGGGGTTAAGCTCGCAACAACTTGGAGAAGACAAGAACCTAAACCTCCCTGGTTTATGATTCAGCTATATATATTCAAGTTAAATGATTTTTAACAAATGGGAAAAGTGTTGGATTTATACTCTTTTTCCCTTGTCAAGTTTTGTCCCAATGGGTTTTCTTGACAAGGTTTTTAATGAGGTAAGCCCAGCACTTTCTAATGGCCCATTTGTTAAAATAGAAGCCCAAGAAGAAGGAGAAAGCAAGGGGGCGTCCTCCTTGTTTCATTTAGGGTTTTTTTGTTGTTTTCTTTATAATCTCTTGTAATCTCTTTTGAGAAAACCATCTATCATCTTTTATAAAAAGTTTCTTTTGATCTTAAGATCTCTGTCCCTTGGTGCGTAATATCCAAGGACAAACTTGAATCCTTGTGTGTAATATCAAGAATTCATCCCTGGTTTATAACAAGCCCTCCGCAGCTTGTAGTAAAGCCACTCGATCCATTTATAATCCATCTCTCATCCTTTCCCTCACGCCTCACTTCCTCAAGTCTGAGTTCTCATATAACTTCAAGCTGGTCGAATCCTAGGAGAATCATATTAAGTGGTATCAGAGCAATCCAGCCTGCAAGTTAAGTTTTCTTTCTAGTCTATCTTCTGTTCCTCTTCATATGCGCCGCCTTTTCTGAAACCAGGAACTATAGATCTGTTGAAATCAAACCCTAAGTTGCCTTAATTAATGTTTCACGTTTTTGGAACCTAGATTTCTTGTGTTAGGTTGCAGAAAATCCTTCCTGTTACATCTCTTTGGTATAGTTAGTTTTTATATTAAGAGATTGTTTCTGTAGAACTTTTTACTGGTGTTTTGTGTTTTCTGTTGCAGGAAGCATGCTTGGAAAGATGACTGAAGAAGAAGCAGAAAACAGCAACAATAAACTGCGAATTAAAGCTCTTACTGCTCAAATGAAGAAAATGATGGCAACAGAGATGGAGACTCTTAGGAAGGAATTTCGACAAGCCACAAACCATGAGCAGAGACGTGCAACACCTAGGAGAAGAGAGGAGAGGTCTCCACAGAGAGAAAGAGGCCCACATAGACAGCCTGCGGATGGAGCTGCAGATAAATACCATGTTCATCATAGTAGTTCTTCTCAAAACAGGCCTGAGAATCTGGAACCCAAGGAGCCAGACAAAACACAGAGAAGACCATATCCATCTTCTCACCCTCTCAAACATCTGGTTTGTTTTAAACCTGAATATCAGCCTGCTAATGAAATTCAACTCTATTCTTTTTCAGGAACAGAAAACTACTTAGAGTGGGAGAATGACATTGATGATTGGTTCTACAACAATGGCATCTTGAGGGGGCAGAGGTTTGATTATGCTGTTAGTTTACTTACTGGCAAAGCCCATAGATGGTGGATAAAAGAAAAAGATGAGCGCTGGTCTTACAATGAGCCAAAAATCACCACTTGGAGAGAACTTAGGAGATTATTGAGGAATAAGTATGCTCCAAAGGATCAGAAAGCTCAGAAGCACACGCCTGCCTACTGTCAAGACAAGGAGAATAGTGTTTCGAAAATCATGAAGAAGGATGAGGTTCTCAGCCATAAAGCGTTGTGCAAGCCAACAACAAAGCCAGAGCTAAGCATTGATCAAATAAAGGCTCAGATAAGTTCCTGTGTTGATAAATTCGTACCTAAGTTGTCTACTACTTGTATGATGCACTTGTCTGTGTCAAAGAAAGCTGAAACAGATGTTACTAAGGAGCACACGTCCAGAGAAGAAGAAACACCTGCAGAAAAATGTGCAATAGACCAGAACCCAGCTGCAGACACAACACTCCCCATTTTGCTTGAGAAAACAAAACCAGAAGCAGCTATACAATCTCATATGAGCAAAAGCACGCAAGGTATGTGTCTAGAACCCCTTCTGGTTAATAAAACTAATGTGTTTGCTAATGATGCAGAAGAAGAATCATTAGAAAAAGCAGAGAAGAGCTTGCCATTGATTGCTGATTTGGAGCAGCCAACCATTCTTGTAAAAGAACTAATCTTTAAACCAAGTCCTAATGACCATCTAATAAAGCACTTTCTTGTGAAAGCAAATGAAAGACAGGATAGGGATTCAAAGGCAAGGAGGATTCATGTTCTTACTAATCACGTTGATTCTGGACCAAAGATTGAACTAGACCACCAGTTTGATCCAGAACCTAAAAACAAGTGGAAACCAAAATCAGCAGAAAACACTACCTGTTTGATGTTGTCTAAAGAGACTATGCTAGAACCCCACGTTCAGATTGGATCCGGTAAGTGTCTAGAACCATACATACTTAGTGAAACTAATGAGTTTTCTAATGATGCAGAAACAAGAGGTTTGAATCTTAAGCTCTTTAAAGAGATTCAAAGTGAATTCATGACTTCTGTTCTAAAAGCTCCAAATGATGAGCTAGATCATAAGTTCAATCCAGAACCAACCAACAAATGGAAATCTAAACTAGAGCAAAGAGTCATTCAAGCAATGTCTGAGGCTAAGCTAAGTGCAAACGTGATTCAATATAATTCTCTTGATCTTTTAACTGTTTTAAAGCACTTGTCTTGTTTGAAAGAAGTTGAGTTAGGTATAGCTAAGCAGGAGGAACGTCCAGGAGCTTACACTTTGTCAGATTGTCAAGACAATGAGTATGAACAATCTGTCCTTGAGCCACATACAGCAGCTGATCTTGTTTTGAAAAAAAAAAAAATTTTAGAGCTGAGCCATTGCTAAGCATTCTGCATACTACACAGGTAAGTGAAGCTCAAGGATTGAAACATTATTGGGATGATTTCATAATAAGTCAGTGTTTCAGGAACTCTGCTTTTGAATTCTCAATTTCAAGTATAATGCACTTGTTCTTTTCCTTAAGTGTTAACAAAGGAGCAGGCTCTATGGAAAACTGTAAGGGCTTAGAAGAAGAACTCCCAAATTCTATTCAGATTAAGGAGAAACCACCAGACGCCTATCTACAATCTCCAAAGCAGCATACTAGAGGAGCTGAAACTGTCCAGAAAGAAGAAAAGACAACAATGGTGATTTTTACATCAGACCAGAAGCCATATCCACGAAAATCTGAGTATATCATTGTCCAAACAACTGTTGAAAACCAGATAAGCTCTAAACCTATTTATTTTGTTTTTGAAACTGCTATGACAAAGATAATGCACTTGTTTTGTTCAAGTTATGCTGAGACAGGTTTAGGTACTAAAAAGAAGCAATGGACTTATGGAGAAACAATAACCTTCGTTTCTGACCAGAAAGAAGACAGAGGAGTGTCTGAACCCTTACAATTCGAATCCAAATACGAGGAGCATGGACAAGTAGCTGAAGCTTCTTTGACATTCAAAGATAAACCACCAGATGAGTTACTTATGCTCAAATCAAACTACAATCCCAAACAAGTAATCATAGTACAATCCAGAGGCAATGAGCTTGTATACACTAAGGTAAGCATTCCTGAACTTGAAGTTCTTTTGTCTCGTAATCAAACAGATATGATGCACTTGTCTTGGTCAGAAATGTCAAAAACAGGTTTTACAGCAATATTGAAGCATCCTGCAAAAGCTAAAACTGGAATAGGAGACAAACAAATTATACAACCTGTTCAGGAGCAGAAGAAGACCCAAGACGTCCATTGTTTCATGCTGATAAAAGAGGAGCCACCAGACGCAGCATCCAAGCCAAATTCAAGCCAAAACCGATATGGAGGTATCTCTCTATCCCCTGTCGATTACAATGATATTAACTTGATCTATTCTTTTGCAGATGAAATGGATTTGAGGTCAAATCCTTTTCAAGAGGGAGGGGATGATGTGATACTGACCAGCACCAAAGACATGAAGCTTGGAACTGAGGTTGAAGCTGATGGAACTAAAGAAATGGAGTTGGAACCTGAACTGGAACCTGAAGGAGACAAGCTTGTAACTGAAGATTCAGCTCGTGCTGGGGTTAAGCTCGCAACAACTTGGAGAAGACAAGAACCTAAACCTCCCTGGTTTATGATTCAGCTATATATATTCAAGTTAAATGATTTTTAACAAATGGGAAAAGTGTTGGATTTATACTCTTTTTCCCTTGTCAAGTTTTGTCCCAATGGGTTTTCTTGACGAGATTTTTAATGAGGTAAGCCCAGCACTTTCTAATGGCCCATTTGTTAAAATAGAAGCCCAAGAAGAAGGAGAAAGCAAGGGGGCGTCCTCCTTGTTTCATTTAGGGTTTTTTTGTTGTTTTCTTTATAATCTCTTGTAATCTCTTTTGAGAAAATCATCTTCAATCTTTTTATAAAAGTTTTCTTTTGATCTTATGATCTAGTCTCTTGGTGCGTAATATCCATTAGACAATCCGAGTTCTTGTGTGTCATATCAAGTTCTCAACCCTTGGTTTACTTCAGGCCAACCGCAGCTTGTAGTAAAGCCCATCGATCCATCCATCATCCATCTCTCATCCTTCCCCTTCACGTCTCACTTCCTCAAGGCAGGAACACCTTTTAACTTCAAGCTGGTCGAGATCTAGGAGGATCATATCACCGGGTTTCTCCAATCTCGCTGAGGGTCTCCATGTCCTTTAGAATTTGCCAAGCCTAACATTGGGGCTTTCCCTTTTAGTCGACGTTTCCTTTCCTCCTCCGATTCATTTTGATGCACAATCATTCTACAATTTCCATTTCTCTGTGGATCCGGGAAGGCTGAGAGAGTTCTCTGCGAATCCGAGATGGTCTTGTTGGTAGCCATTACCGAAGACAAGAACCTTCTTTGTGATTCTACGAAAGAATTTTGAGATTTAAATTCCTTCTCTTTCGGTTTCCAAACTGTTTTTAAAGGCACCGGAGCATTCCTCCGATTCTGTTCTTCGTACCCAGATTTTAGGTACGGATAGTAACTCTCGCGATTTCGCGGAACCAAATCTGTATTAGGATGATCCAAACGATTCCAGACCTGTTTGCCTCGCACTTGTCGTTTATCTTTTAATTCCACACGCAGGTCCCTATCCTTTGCAATCCCACCCTCTTTGAATCGTCCTGTCGTTTCATTAAACCTACTGATTTTCTTTGGTTGATAATCAAAGTTTTGCCTTTCTTCCCAGCCTCGTGAGAATTCTCTGTTTCGAGGTTGCTGCAGCTTATCTCTATGATCCTCCCTCGGAGGAGACCGTGTTCTCTTTCAGGTATCCTGTGACGGTGTACACGATAAGGATTGGGTGAAGAGGTTAGAGGCTCCCTTCCTCTCGGCTTCTCCCCTCGGGTCTCTTAAAGTCATCCTTTTCTCTTCAGGGATAGATGGACATGAATTCTCCTCATGTGAGATACACTTACACGAGAAACAGAATCGATAAAGGCCCTCATATTCGAAAGTGATTTTCCCTGTATCTCCATTTGGGAAGCCCACCCGGCGTTCAAACTGTAAAGGTTCATCAGCATTGATGGAAACTTGAACACGAGCTCCGTCTGCATCAATCAACATAACTCGTCCCAAAGCTTTACCTATAGCTCTGAAAGTATCATCGTTCCAAAAGTGGACTGGTACCCCTGTCACTCGGATCCAAAAAGGCATTGTGTTTGGGAAATTCTCTCTAGTTGAGGGTTCCCATCTTTCCAGCGCAAAACTCCACCGGTTAAAGTGGCAAGGACGTTTGCTTAGCACCTTCAGGAGATCCTCTTCATTCTCGAAATCGAATTGGAACCTTCCATTGCCAAGGTTTGTACCTCGGACCCTTCCTTCTACATCCCAGATTCTTGCCCTTGGCAATTGAGCAATAAGAGCTTATGTGCTTCTCCCTTCTCGATAGAACATTCTTCCAATAAGCGTAAGTTTAAATCGTTCTGAGACAACCGAGAGATCACAATCTGGTATCTTAATTATATCATCTTCCATCTCCAAACGTTTTCGTGTTTGAGCTGAAGAGCCCCCTCTACGAATATTTCCTACTCCCGACATCAACAGAGATTCAGATCCGGTATCCGCAACCAACAACTAGAACAAAAAGTGAGTCCGAACTAGACACTGAAACCTCGCCGTCACCACCCAGAAACGTAGCACACAGCTAGAAGTGATGACAACCGAATAACAGCTTTGAAAACAGAGACAAGACAACACCACCCTAAAAACTATCAGCCAGCCAACTAAAACAGAGATCCTAATTCCTTAACCACACCAGAGCAGAAGCACGAGAGCTAGGGGAAAGAGAAACCTTAACCTATTACTTGAGATCGATCTGAGGAAGGTTGGATCCGCCGTTGTGTGCCAGCCGAAGTTTAGAATTTTGGAGATCGCCTTTTCTGTCTCCTAAACCCTAGGGGAGCCCTCATTTTTTCTCCCCCTTGCTCAGAGTTCAAAACTTGTCTTTGCACCCTTTCCATTGTTGCCATTTATAGTTGCAGATTCCTCTGCCTTTCCATCTTTTTGATCCCATACTTTCTCGTGCTTCTCCATTTCATTTGACTCTTTTTCTGTTTTATCAATATATTTAGTGAAATCATTCACGAACTTTTCTGAAGCTACCATATATACTTTACGTCATTTTCTCCACAATCTCGTTCTCCTTGATTGCTCTACTTAGCTCCTTTTATCTATGTTTCTTGTTTTGTTTGTCTTGCACTATAGATCTCTTACATCCATTAGATTCCTGTTTTTTAATCTTCTAATTTTTTTGAGCTATCTTCTTTAGTTTTGAGTTTTGCCAATGAGAATTATCTTTTCTTCTTTTTATTCTTCTTAACGGTTATTATATTTTAGAATGTATTGTTTTCTTTTATGGATTGAATTTCATGATTATCAGTGTTTTTGTTTCTGGGTTTAAAGTATCCAACTTGTAGAAAACTATAAAAAGATAGACAACTATTCTACTAAATAGATAACTACAAAATTAATTAGTTTTTGTAAAAACTGTTTGCATGTTTTCAAATAAGATAATTTTCATATTTTATCATGTAGAATTAGAAATATTATAGAACACACGGCTTTATATTACTTGATAGATTTTTTTAAAAAAATATCACCTTTGATATTTGTGGTCCTAAAACTTTTGGAGATAATACGACTTTGTAAATCAGATTGGGATGAGAAAAACATTAACATGATGTGTTTCACCAAATATCCAGGCTTATATTCATTGAACTTCATTTTTATGTGAGGATTCTGATATTTTTGTTATTTTCTTCGAATGAGCAATAAATTATTCAAAATGGATTTCTTCACTAATAATGTTTTTAGCTATGCTTTTGTGTGTGTGTTTTTTTTTTCAAAATGGAGACAATTATTTTTTATGTAACGAAACTTTCTTGTAGTATTGTTTTTTTTCATGGGTGACGTGGATTATGTTATGAGTCATAACGATTTCATACACCGTTTTACTTAATGGAGGAGCTAGTGGTTACATTAAACTATAACGGCGGTTGTGACAAGGTAATCCCCTTTCTCCTTTTCTTTTCTTTTAGTTTGCAGAGGCCTTAGTTCATGTGATGAAAAAAATTGAGAAATATGAGAGATTAATAAGCCAGATTCTTGTGTTAAACACAAACCTGTTAATTTCTCACTTTCTTAGATTTTTTCATTACATGAACGAAGACCTTTGCACACTAGATGAAAAAACAAAAAGAGAAAAGGGATATACCCTTTGTTAAACTCCGTTAAAGTTTAATATAATAACCATGACCTCCGCCATTAAGTAAAACCGATTTCACACATAACATAATTCACGTCACCCATCTTTTATTAAAACCCAACCACAGAAACAATGCTTCAAGAAAGTCTTGTTATATAAAAAAATCATTCTCCATTCTAAAACGAAACATACACACAAACGCGTACCCAAAAACATTACTAATGAACAAATTATGGATAATCCATTGATTTTCGGGAAAAAATAACGAAAATATGAGAATCCTCACATAAGAAAATAAAATTCATTAAATATATGCATGAGGCTTTGGTGAAACACATCATGTCAACGTTTCTCCCCATCTAATATGTTTTATAAAGTCGTATTGTCTCCAAAATATTTATGACCACATAGATTCGATCTCAATACCTTGATTTCAGTTATATATACTACATGGGACCTAGTGAATTAGCAATTGTACTCATCATCGAATACATTTTTTAAAAGCACAAATGGTCGGAGATCAACCAATTTTTTCTTAGTTCTCAATAATGTGGAATAGAGGGTAAGATTCAAAACATGGCTTGGCGAAAACATCCAAAATCTTGTGTTAGGTTTTTCAAAATCTAAAAATATCATTTTGAGGTGATATACTCTTTTTTCAAATCTATCAAGTAATAAAAATAACATGTGTTGTTCAATAATATTTCCAATTATATATAATAAAATATGAAAAATTAGTATATCTGAAAAGTTGCAAACAGTCTCTTACAAAAATTAATTAATTTTGTAGTTGTATATCTAGTTGGATAGTTATCTATCTATCGGGAAAAATATATATCTAGTTGGATAACTTAGATAGTTGTCTACACATGTTCAAAACATTAGTGATTGTAAACAATCACACATATTTTATGGTGCAGAATTGGAAACATTAAAGAACACAATCTTTTTATTACTTACTAGAACTCCAAAAAAATACCACCTTAGAATAATATTTTTAGATTTGGAAAAATCTAACACAAGCTATTGGATGTTTTTACAAAAACTTGTTTCGAATCTTATCCTCTGCGCCACATTATTGAGAATTAGAACAAATTTGTTGATCTCCAACCATTTATGCTTTTAAAAAATGTATTCGATAATGTACAACTGCTAATTGACTGCGTCTCATGGAGTATATTCCACTGAATCACCCTAATATGAGAGTGTTTGATCTGACATGCAATATTTGTTAAAAATGATAAAAAAAAAATATTCTCCTATTTTGATCGCAATTTTATAGAATAATTATTTTTTGGTGAATGAGAAATAAAGGACGAAAAAATAATATCCACGTTACCATTCACTTTCAAAGACACGAGATATCGAACCACCTACATATTTAAATTATATTAGATATTGCTTGAATAGTGCTTCATTGATAGATCACCTTGAGTTGGGTGCCCTCCATCAAATATATGCCTCCCTATTTAGTGTTAGATCATGAATTGCATTCCAGAAAAATAAAGGCGGTCTGCTAATGGTGATCACCACACTTGTTTCACCATTTACAATGATTTTGATTGGTATCACATTATGATGGTATAAAAGTAATACTAAAAAGTAATAATAAAAAAGAGTGGTACAAAAGATAATGGTACTGATTGGTAACCCTTCAAATGAGTGTATCGGTTTTGAAGATACCATTCAATAAAACATGACACAAAAATGGGTACAAAAGAAAAGTAAACCAAAATAATTCAAATCAGTACAATAAAATGAAGAAAATGTACAACCGAGAAGGAAAAGAGAGTAAAAAATAGAGTGAACCATCTTTTCCTTCTCTCCCTCACCCCAAATCATCCAACCTTTCGTCTAATAATACTTTTGGCCGGTGGCCACAGCCACCGGATGTCTCTCGTACTTTGTTTTTGTCATCCTTTAGTTTGTTATCTTCATTCACTGCACAGTTATCATACACTTTCATCTAGTTTGCTCAAATTGTTCAGCGTCAAGCTTTTATAGTCTGGTTAGCAATGAAAGACAACTTGTTATGGGTGCTCGAATGAGGCAATGAGGAATATTCCAACCATGTATCCTCTATGGGGAAATCAACGAAATAATAGATCATTTATTTTTTTCTTGTCCCTACTCATTTATAATTTGGAATGGGCTAAGCTTAGGCTTTGCACGATACAAGGATAAATCCATACTAGGAGAACACTATTCGATGCTTAACAAGTAAATCATTTACAAAGGTGAACTATCTGATTGCTCGATTGACATTATATTTGGAGAGAACGAAATGGGAGACGCTACTAGCGTCCATCTCGCTTCGCTCTTCTCCTCTACTTCAACGGTGACAAAGACATCTACTTCTGCCTGATTTCTCTTCACCTATGTCAAAAGGAACATGAGATAGAAGCTTGATGCAACATCTATCTGCTTGATGCTGCATCAAGCTTCTTGGTGCTTTCTTTTATCGTTGGTACAACATTTACAACTTGCCTTGGCTATAGCTGCTTGATGATCTCTGTTATTTTCTTGGTTCTGTTTTACCTTCCTTGCTCCGTTTTTATGAACTTAAAGTATTACACACAATCAGTTTTTGTAACATTGTTTTTTTTTTTTCAAACTTGCATTGTTTTATTTGTTTATTATCCATCCACCGTATGGGCCGGATGTCTGAAAATTTCAAGGACAATCATGGGAGGTGAAATGCCCACCAAAGATAAAACAGTTTTTAGGGCAGATTATTTTGAGATGTCTCTCGATTAACGCACATCTTCATAACAGAGATATCAATTGTGATCCTCAATGTGCATGTTATTGGATGGCATTAGAAACAATTAACCATACGATGTCTGAATGCCCTCCGGCACTACAAGTATGGTTTTATCTCCGATCCTCATGCCTCTGAATAGGTTCCGATAGAGGCTCTTTTCTCCAACATGGCACACTTATTTTGGCATCTACTCAAAGATAATAAGATGAACGCCTTCATTGGATACTCTGGTACATATGGAAGGTTATAAATGATAAAATCTTTTCAAATACCGATTGACATCCCCGAGAAGTGTGCTGCATTGCTAAAGCTAAAGCTTGATAACACTCATATTTGACCCATTTTTGCAATCATAAGTGAATGCTTTAATAAGAATTTCACTAAGATTTTAATGCATAAACATTAGAGTTCGAGTATTTGTATGGTTAAACTCTTTTTCAGGAAAACTTAGCAAAAAAGAACGCAAAATGGAGCAAAACGGATATTTTCGGAACAAGTGCAATATGACGGACTTTCGGTTTTTTCATACATCAAGAGTACGAAAAAAGTCAGATCATACATCAATGATAGTGTTGGGCTATTACATACCCCAATGAATAATCTCGTTCAATTCATACATAAAATTATTAAAATCAGTCAATCCATACATAATCTTGTTCAATTCATACACCAATAAATAACCTTTTAACAATGTTAGTTTTGCTGTTAGTTTAGGCTCACTCAGATGCCGAATATCGTTTTAGTCAAAACCGTAGTTAATAAAAAATTGTTTCAAACATCACCGTTTTGAGATAAAATAAAAAATATAATAAAGAGCTGACCCAGATTCAATTTTTATTGTAATGGCAAACAAGCATAAACCACATAATTTTTATTAATTTTTTTGTTTTTTTTATTTTATCTTAAAAAGCGTTGTTTTAAACAATTTTTTAAAATATGGTTTTGTCTAAAACAACTAAAACTGACGGAAAACCTAACATTGTTAAAAGATTATTTGTTGATGTATGAATTGAACAAGATTATGTATGGATTGACTGATTTGAATAAATTTAGGTATAAATTAAACGAGATTATTCATTCGGGTATGTAATAACCCAACACTATCATCGATGTATGATCTGACCTTTTTCGTACTATAGATGTATGAAAAAACCAAAAGTCCGCAATATGACAGAAGTTTAGCATCAAACGGAAACCTTCCCACCACGAGACCAAGGTGAATTTAGGTGATAAGATAGGCTGATCTACTACCTTTCACGTCGAAGTGGTTTGAAGACAATCCCATGGTTGGATCTCAAGTTACAAGGAAAGCAAGAAGGCCCGTCAAGGTAGCACATAAGCATGTTGGCCGCGCCAAGCAAGTTCTACACTTGCATTGGCAGTGCCATAAGAGAACGCTCGCGCTGCCAACTCACTCGACGTTCCCGAGTCCATTTGCAAGCCCAACTTAATCTCGCAGTCGTCAAACGCAAGTTAACCCTAAGTGACTCCTAAGAAGACTTCAAGACCTATCAGGCCCTGTATATGTTTGTTAGTTTTTGGGGTTATTGTTTATACATTTTAATGAGAGTAACCAGAAGATGATGATGGGTCGCGTCTGGTTTTCTGACCAGAAATGCCTTTGAGCTTCTGATTCTGCTTCAAGTTTCCTTTCATTCTAGGACCAAAACACAAGCAAGAAGCCATGATACTGAATTACGATCATTTCGATTTTAACTTTTTGGTGTCACTGTTGGAATTCATACCGGTTTATAAACGATTTATTAAATTATTTATGAATTTACTTGCCAAGATCTCATGCAAATCCTGAAATAAATGTAGAACATAAAGTTTGAATATTCTGCAGCGGAAAGATGAACGGAATTAGATCTAGGTTGCTTAGAACCTTTTTTTTTTCTCGTCGCTGAACTTAGCCCATATACGACGCCGCTCTGTGATTTGTTTATCTCTAGCTCATCCCTTGCGGACACATGTCGTGGTGGTGACTTTGACCGTTTTGCCCTCATCGTTGAACTTGTACTCGGTCTCTTTTTCTTTTGACTAAATGTACTCAGTCACTTTCTTGATACAATTCTCGTCAGGTCCAATCACATGCCTCGCTGGAAGCAAGAAATCTAAATTCTCATCGTCGTCCTCTAACTCTCTACTGAAATCATCAGTAAATGTGATGAAGTATTGGTGGTTTCCTCTAGCACTTAAACTCATTGGTCCACTTACATCGGTATGCTTAAGGCCTAACAATTCGTTAGCTCTTTTAATGTTTCCAGTAAACTGAGCCTTTGTCATTTTTCTCATTAAACAAGATTCACACTTCTGATATGATTCATAATGAAATGATTTCAAAATTTCATCGCTATGAAGCTTTTGAATGCTCTTCTCATTTATGTGGCCCAAACGACAATGCCAAAGAAAAGTTGGATTTGAGTCATTCGACTTAAATCTCTTGGTACTAATGTTATAGACCGGCACACTATGTTTCAAAACATAAAGTTCATTCTCTAATGGACCGCTACCATAAAATATATCACCACGATCAAATGAACAACACTTGTCTTTAATCGAAAAATGAAATCCTTCCAAATCCAAACATGAAATTGAAATAATATTCCTGTTTATAGAAGGTACATAGTAGCAATTCTTAAGTTCCAAAACCATGCCCGAAGGCAAAGAAAAATTAAATGTTCATATGGCTAATGCATCAACTCTTGCTCCATTGCCCACGTGCAGGTCTACTTGTCCATTATCCAAAGTTCTACTGTTGCTTAGACCCTGCATATTTACACAAATATGAGCACCACAGCCATTATCCAATACCCAAGACGTGTAGAACTAGAAGTAGCAACATTTACTTCTATAACATAAATACCTGAAGAAGAAGTCTCAAAAGTCTTCTTCTTTTTCACATCTTCCAAGTATTTCTTACAGTTTCTTTTCCAATGTCGAGAATCATTACAGTAATGGCACTTCTCAACATCAGAAGGGCCTGGCTTGAACTTAGAAGAAGGATAAGACTTGTTTGGATTCTCAACCTGGCTTGTCTTAGCTTTTCCTTTGTTCTTACCGATTTTTATAAATTTATTACCCCCCTTGTACTATAAGGACATGTGGGGTGCCCTTCTTGATGTTTGGCTCAGAAGATTTGAGCATACCATGCAACTCAGTCAAAGTCTTTGTCAAGTTGTTCATTTTGTAGTTCATAACAAACGGATCATACCTTGACGCCAATGACTGCAGGATGAGATCATTAGCCAATTTTTGGCTGATAGCACAGTCCAATTTCGCCAAGTTATCAATACAACCCATCATCTTAATGACATGTGGACTAACTGGACTGCCTTTTGGCAACTTGCACTCAATGAGAGCCTTAACGGCTTGGTATCTCTCAGTTCATGCTTGTTCCTAAAACATTCCTTTCAGACTAGTGATCATGTTAATTGGCGAATCCACGTTCTCATATTGCTTCTGCAAGTATGAGTTCATGGTAGCTAACATAAGACAACACACATCGACCCTATCAGTGACATGCTTATCCCAAGCATTTCTCTATGCATGTTGAACATTGGTCTTAGGTTTCTCAGGGAGACTCTTCTCGAGGACATAGTCCTTTTTATTTTTTGCGAACTATTCTCAAGTTTCGATACCATTGGAGGAAATTCGATCCATTAAAAAAACATGAGATGTTAATATGATGCTCATGTATTAGAGTAATCTCAACAATTAAGATGACTCACATTATATTCAAACAATACAATTCTCAAATTGAATATAATGATCCAAGATCCATATTTTACTAGAATTCAACTTAGCTATTTAGGTAAGCAACACCATTGCTAATTATATCTAATATAACTCTTGGTTGTTGGGTGACATCTTATGTCAAATCTAACGTATGCCCCTAAGCGCAAAACCGTTTTGATAGCATAGTCAAGTAAACCAATTTTGTTTCATATGATAACCATTCCCATCTGCCTCACTTATGTAGTTGCGAACACCTTGCTTAGCAAACCCATCACACAACGAAACAAGCCTTGACAGTTGATAAAATTGGAGAGGCATCATAATACTTGATATTTTATGAGGAATCAAATTTTAACCCAAATTACATTTACATTTAAAATTTATATCTGATAAAAAAACATTAAATATAACTAATACATATCTAATTGTGTGGTTTCGGGCGTTTGAGAAACGTATAAAAGGAAGAAGATATCGATTGTAGAAATTAAATGATATGACCAAAAACAATTGTGTGGATTCAAGCGTTTGAGAAAGAAATAAAAGGAAGAAAATTTTGAATGTATAAACTAAAGAATATGACTAAAAGAAATTATGTGGTTTCAGGGGTTTGAGCAACGTATAAAAGGAAGAAAAATTCGATTGTAGAAATTAAAAGATATGACCAAAAGAAAGTGTGGGGTTACAGGCGTTTGAGAAACGTATAAAAGGAAAAAAAAATCGATTGTAGAAACTAATTTCTTTTGGTTTCTTCTCCCACCAGGAAGAAGATATCGTCTGTATAAATTAAATGATATGACCAAAAGAAATTGTGTGGATTCAGGCATTTTAGAAACATATAAAAGGAACAAAAATTCAATTTTATAAACTATATGTGTTGTTTCAGGCGTTTGACAAACGTATAAAAGGATGAAAAGTTTGAATGTATAAATTAAAGGATATGACCAAAAACAACGTACGTTTTTCATTTTTATTAACAAATCAAAATTCTTTTTTTATCTAGAGAGAAAGACAGAGAATAAAGGAAAGAGAGAAGAGAGAAGGGAGAAGAAAGAAAGGGAGAGAAGAGAGTCATAAACGATTAGCACCATCTTCTCGTCAAGACCGTACGTGAGGGAGAGAGAAGATACGACGGAGCTGAATAGCTGATCCACCACGGTTGATCACAACGACGCCGCCACCATCGTCTGTCATCAGCATCACTGTCGTTCATCATCATCGAGCCACCACAATATCAGCATAGACAAAACAACTCTCGTTGAAGTTAAGCCGTGAGGGATTCAAGCAAACCCTAGTCTACCTTGGGCAGCAAGCCACCAAATCTGATCCGTTTTAGCCGTCATCATCTTTTCTGTTTCTAAGGCTAAGGTGAGGAACAAGGTTGTGTTTTCCCGGAATTAAAGGATATGACCAAAAGGGTGTGAAATCAAAATTGCTATACTTTTATGCAATTAACCAAAACATGTATAGTGTAAACCAATTACACGTAACAACAAAAATTACACAGTCGCAGAAAAATTAGTTGATCACTTAACCATATTTAGTCTCAAGTAGTCTAGAAACCTTAATAGTTATTAGCCACCCGAAAAACTCCTCACTATTGTTGTATTGTACTTACAAAAAAAAAACTCCTCGCTATTGCAATGAGAATATAATACTAGATCGTAGGACCACAATATAAAATTGAGAATATAATACAAGATCGTAGGACCACAATATAAAATATTTGAGCTTCGATCCCTTGACGTAAATGATGAACTATACAATCAACCAGCCACCATGAATTGGTTTTATTGAAATTTTTAGCTTATTAGAATTTGTCTATATATAGATTATGGTCTAAATTTGTTTAGGTAATAACTTGTTTATTCAAAAATTACTGTAAGATCCCTTCGTTTCTTTTCAAATGTCATGAAATTTAGAACCATATATTTAGAAAAACTTATTGTGGTTTAGTATTTTATTTATGATAAGCTTATCTAACAAAGCTGACCTACTTTGCGTTACACCTTAAATTATACTCCTTAAAAAATGTTGTTTTGCAAAAAAAATTTGTTTCAAAAAGAAGGATGTTTTCAATTTTTTAGGTGTAATTATTATTCATTTTTACTTAATTTACCCTTATAACATTTATTATTTTAAAGAAAACTAAAGTGAAACAAGGTTAGAAAAGACTTTTTAAAAACTTTCTTAATATGTGCGAAAAACTCAAAACAACTTTCTTTAAGAAACAGAGGGAGTAGAAAACAAACGATCAGATTGCTTTTACTTCACTTACTCATATTGGACTAATTACTACTTAATTCTTACCAAACTTACTTTTTTTTTTTTTTTGATAACTCAGATATTCCGGGCCTTTGGCCCAGAAGTGGCTTTTTGGGTACCCTCCATCATGTGAAACATCTAGGTCCAGGCCCAGAAGCCAACTGGCCCAGTAGGTGTGTAAAGTTTCCAAAAGTAGCATCGAACCCGGGAGGCGACCAATTACGGCGTTTCGGCCCCCAAGCTCCCTACCCCCAGACCACAGCCACTGGGTTTACACTATATATGTTTTGGTTAATTACATAAAAGTATAGCTATGCAACATTTACATCCTTTTACACATAAAAGTAGATGTGAGGAACACACAGCACGATTTTAAGTCTATTTTCTTTAAACATTTTTTTTAATCTACAAGCAATAGCCATTTACATCCTTTTAAACCTTTTTTTTTTGTGGAAAAATTAAACCCCATATAATGGAAAAGGTATAATTACATTCAGATTGTGCTTAATTATACGTCCACCAAACTAAAAAAAACATTAACCATTGTCCATTGTCATATACGTTAGTTTAGTATATCCTGGTTCTCACTTTCACAGAACATAACAAAAGTGGTCTCGAGAAATTTATTTTCCTGTACCGGGACTAAACTAAAGCACGTATGGAGCTGTAGTCTTGTAGAGTAGAAAATGCGTCGATGAAGACATAAATAGAGCAAATATATATGTGATGGGAATATGAAAACGTAATGACTTACGGATTTAGCCATTTAGGTCCAACAATCAGCCAGTTGTTAGTAGTTGAAGCCACTTAATACATATATTTACTTCAATGTTTTTTTATAAAGAGTTAATTATCTACTCGCTATATAAACGTTTGAAATGTTGATGGTTATGCTCATCGAACTACAAAATAAATTCACAAAAGATATGGGGCGTCTCGTAAATGTAGCTGGTCTCTTAGTTTTGTTATGGTTAAATGTTTTTGTGGTGAATAATGTGGCTGTGAGAGAGGGTGTGAGTTTTGGCAAAGATGAAGAGGAGAATAACTTCTTTGGAAGTGGAAAGGGCTTTGGATGCGGTCTTGGTGGAGGAATAGGCAAAGGCTTTGGAGGCGGAATCGGAAATGGCTTAGGCTTCGGCGGTGGTGTTGGTTGCTTTGGTGGAGGTAGAGGCAAAGGCCTTGGAGGTGGAATCGGAAATGGCTTAGGCGGTGGTTTTGGTAAAGGTGGTGGCTTCGGTGGGGGAATAGGCAAAGGCTTAGGAGACGGAATCGGAAAGGGCTTTGGCTTTGGCGTTGGAAACAATGGACACCCTTGAGCTAAAGAAGAGAAGAAACGTATAGTTGCACTGCATGAGCGACTCCTAAATAAAATAAATTAGCTTTCACGTGTTTTTTTCTATTCATAATTTTTGTATTGGATGGGCTTTTGACAAATGTGGTTGCCTTTGTGCTTCCATTATATTTTCCTATCTATGTTCCTTTCAATTTAATGAATCTCATCACGCTCCCAAAAACCTAATAAGCCACATAACATATGACTTATAGGTAAGCAATTGATAACGACTCTTCAGTCTTCATGCGATTACCTCAATTCCGAGTAGGAATAGACATCGGATTCAACCTCGATTAGTCTTGTACAAACCCTTCTCAAAGCCACACTTTCACTACTTTCTAAAGCATTTTGATAACGACTTGAGTCTTCATTATTCAAGCGATGACTGTAACTCCGACTAGGGACAAACCTCCGATTCAACCTTGATGAGTCGTTGCTCCACCTAAGAACTCAACCAATCTTGATGAGTCTTGTACGAAGACACGACGCAAAATGATTACGCCCTTCTCGGAGCCAAATACTTTATAAAGCTTCCTCCCATGCTACTACCTCTAAAACTGAATCAACTACCTTATCTTTCTACTCAAACCATACATTTAGGAATTTGACTCTACTTCTGCTCGCTATCTGCTTTCTAAACCGAGTACCGTGACGCCTTATTCCATGCTTATGATATATCCATGAGAACCAAACCAAAATAACATCATCAAAAACAACCATTCCGGCGTGAACACTAAAAGTACGTTATTAGTTTGTGCATTTAAATTTATTTTAAAATCTATATATGACTTAAAATCTTTGTAAACTATATTATTTCAAAATATAGCAGAGTCGAATGGGTTTACTGTAACGTCCCGACCGCCTTACCAGCGAGGCCCCACACCTCTCTCGGGCTGTGAGCCTCCGCCCCTGTCCGACAGTCAGTGCGTTATTTTTCTCGGTGCTAAACCCACTTATTTACTGACCCTACAATCACCGCGTGACGTTTCTCCGTGTTTTGGCCTCACCCATTTTGGTTCTACTCCAGCATAAGCACGTTTAACTCTGGAGTTCTCTCGGGGTAAGTGACCGGAAATGGTAAGTGCACTTTGGTGACATAGATAGCCAAATCAATTCATTTAAACTTATTCAAATGGGCCGGACCCGGATCGTTACAATTCTCCTCCACTAAACGGGAATTCGTCCCCGAATTCTGATCCCGCCAGTGTGAACCCTAACCCCGCGTTATTTTTCTCGGTGGTCCGACCGACTTATTTACTGATCCTGAAATCACCAAGTGACATTTTCCCGTGTTTTGCCCTCACTCACACGGTTCCGCAGAAGACTTCCCGGAAGGTCACCCATCTTAGTCCTACTCCAGCATAAGCACGCTTAACTCTGGAGTTCTCTTGGGGTAAGTGACCGGAAAAGATAAGTGCACTTTAGTGACATAGGTAGGCAAATCAATTTATTTAAACTTATTTAAATGGGCCGGGCCCGGATCATTACATTTACTCCTAGACCTAACTAGATCTATGTATGTTGTCAGTTTCAAACAAATTTATTTGCATTACAATTTGTGTTCTACAAATGTATTTGCATTACAATTTGTGTTATATACTTATATTAGTGTTTACTACTCCCTCCGTTTTACAAAGAGTGTCATTTTGCCTCTTGATTTTTGTTTCACAAAGAGTGTCATTTTATGTTTTCAATGCAATTTTTTAAACTAAATCTCAGTTTTATCCCTATTATTTTAACCTATTAATTAGAGAGAGAAACTGATTTAGTGTATTAATAAAGGGCATAGAAGAGATTTATAAGTTTTTTTATAATTTGTGTGAAAAATGTCAGAATGACACTCTTTGTGAAACAGAGGAAGAGGGAGTACTTTGTTTTCTTTTATGGTGCATAGTCTTGCAATAAATTTGATGTTTATTTTGTTCATTTAAGATGCGCACACATTACAAAATTATATGTTATCGTATAATCAACTATAAACTTATGTGTTATGGTAGAAAGTTTTATATATTTTTTATCTTGCAAGAGGCAAATTCATCATACTGATTTTCCAGTTTCATGCTACCAATATCGTCTCAACTCTCAACTGAAAATCAAATTCATCATACATGGTTACTAAGCGGTTTGTACGACTGGTACAACGGTTGAAAACGGGTGCATTTGCGGGATATTTACGACTGGTTAACTTGCGGGTGCAGTAACGGTTAAACAATAAATTAACAATATACATATTTTATAACTATAAAAAATATTAAAAACCATATTATTATAAAAACTATAAAATTATTAATTAAACATAATTAATTATAAAAATAGTATATGTATAATACTTACTTTTATTTCTTAATTGTTTTTACTTTGCCTGAAAGTTATGATTTCAATAGAGAAATTATTTTTTTTGTATGGAGATGTTAGATGAAAAAAAAATTTAGTTGTTATATATATATATATACATATATATATATATATATATATATATATTAGTGATGGAGATAAAATTTATCAAAATAATTAGAGTTTATAAATCTTATATATATAAAATTATGAAAGATTGTTAATGAATATTAGTTAAAAAGTGTCAAATTTATTTATTTATTTGTAATTATAAAATTCGAATCTTATTTTTTTTTTTTAAATTCTTATATATATCTTGATTTTAAATAAATTTTTTGTTTTTTTAATTTTTTTTTTAATTATCCACCCGCAATCGCCCGCATCCGCAAACGCTAGCTGGAAAGAGCTTTTGATTTTGAGCGACAAAAAGCGATTCGAAGCGGTAGAAAGCGTTGTGTGTGATTGTTGTCAAACGCTAACAACCGCTACCACGCGCAAAAGCTGCGTTTGCGGATGTTAGCGGGAGAACCAATCAAGCTCTTAGATTGTGCTTATGCGCGTCCACCAAGCTAAAAACCATTAACCAAATTTTTTTTTTGTAACAACTTATATTATTAATATTCATAAATAGGCAATAAAAATATTCAATCATACACATAGGTGGAGCCAGAACTTTCTACTCGGGGCAAAAGAAAATTATAAAAAAAAATTACCAAAAAATGGTTACAAATATACTATACGTTCACTAATAGTTTGAAATTTTTTTATCACGGTTTCATTTTTTACATCTTTAAATATTTGTTTTGATAAAACAAACAAGACAATCAATTAAAAAAACTGATTATCAATACGATTTTGTATCATTCGTTAATAGAAATTTTTCAATTAATTAGTGAAAATAACAAAATAAAAAATAAAGATATTCTAATTCATAGATTATAAATATAAAGCTTATATTTTTCTATGAGTTGAAATCATGTCATATCTAATTTAATAAAAACTTAAAACATATTCTAAAAAGATTAAAATAAATTAAAAAAATATAATGAAATTTAAGGTAATTAGGTAAGATGTTTTACTTGTTTTAATTTTTTTTGAATAATAAAAAAATAAAAAAGCCATAGACAATGAAAAGGAATGATCAAGAGAAGGATTTGTAGAATTTGATTTTTTTTATCAGCTAATAATTAATTGAAACTAGTTAAAATGATGAATTATTCTTTTTTGTACGTAGAATGAGTTAAAACTAAAAGTGAGCCCAAAACCAAAATAAAATCAACTACTCAATTTAAATATTTTTTGTTTTTTCATGTTTTTGATATTTTATATGGGGTCAGCAAATATTTGTTGATGGGGTCATAAACAATTTTAAGCAAAAAAAATATATAAATTTTTTAATTAAGTGGGGTCAGCTGATCCCACTCTCCCTTGACTGCCTCCGTCCCTAGGTGGAGCTGCATACAATAAATATAATACATCTATCTCAAAGGCTTTTTTAGATAACAAATCAGCTATATGATTTCTTTCGCTATTCACATAATCCAAAGAACATAAGAGAAGTTTATTCATCCAAAACCTAATATCATATAAAACGTTAACCAATTTCATACTATTCTTCTTCTGTTTATCACATTAGCTAACTCTTTGTTGTCTCCTTCAAACTAAACTTGTCTCCATCCTTTTGCCCATACATATTGCATCACATATAGCAAAACCGTTTGCTTCTGCTTGAAATGGTGTTTGGACATTTAGAATCTTTGCACAGTCTGATTCAATGTGCTCGCCTAAAAAGTTTCGAATAATCCAACCTACTCCCATATTTTGTTCTTCCACTCTGAAGCTACTATCAAAATTACACTTTAGCCAACTATCAGGAGGTGGTTCCCATTTGCTACTCCGTACAATGTCTGAATTTTGACGATGTGTAATTGTATTTAAATTTGAATATGTTGCCGCTAAATACTCCAACCCCGCATTGGTGCCTCGTACATCATCCTCATTTGGGTGGACATTCCATCTTTCAAAAAGAAATTCATTCCTTGATTTTCATATTGTCCATAGAATCCAAAATGGTAATAAACGCACCTGATTAAATAATGCTTGGTTCTTGTATATTTGCATCATTACTCTAATATTTTCTTCTAAATCTTCTGATAAATTATCAAATTGTTGGAAGTTTGCACATCTCCAGATAGCATTAGCATGTCGACATTGGAACAAAACATGATTGATTATTTCTCATCCATACAAAATCGTTGGCATATAGAATCTATGTTTACATTCCACGTATTTACACTACAAGAAATCATGTGTGTTGTATCATTTATTTTATTTGTTAATATCATTTATTGATTGATGCAAATTCAGTTGCATCATTTAATTAAATGACCCTGGAAGTGGTGACTCTAATCATTTACGTCAGTATTATTTAATTGATGTTAATATGGATCATTTGCAATAAATGATATTAATATTTGCATCATTTAAAATAAATGATATTAGTATTTTGCATCAATTAGAATAAATGATATTAAAATTTGCATCAATTAGAATAAATCTATACTATAAAAGTTGCTCAACTCTCTCCCATAGACTGACACATCAGCAGGTGAGAGAGCGACACGTGTCTTCAAATAAACAACAAAACGCTTTACTCAGCCTTCTCGCCTTCTCGTCTTCTTCTTTTCACCTTCCCTTCCAGAGTCAATCAGCATTCATCGTCTAACATTATTATCAATCTCTCAACCTACCATCCTCATCTTCCGCACCTTTTCTGATTCCTCAACCTGACCAGTTCCAACTACTCTCACTCGAAAATTTATGTTTTTTATCCCACCGGACTACTCAAACCCTAATCCCCAAATTTTCGTAACTCGGAAATTTCCGGCGGACCAATCTCTGATTCCCTCCCCTACCCGATTTCTGCCGGATCCATTACCTCTTTCGCGTCCAGGGCTCAATCTTCCCCCGTGCAATGCTCCTTCGGCTCCGTCGCCGATGAACAAGAAGGACGTGGAAGGCCTATCGTGCGTGGCGAAACCGTTTCTAGCAACGGAGACAATGCAGCAAACTTTGAATTTTTCTCTTACGGACAAGGAGGAGCCAATTGTGATGATATTAAACCTTACGGAATACGTTTCTACCCAGACACATGCCTCTTATGCTTTCAACAGTTATTGGCAAAAGAATCAACGAAACGGAGGCACTTGCTCTCTCGTCTTACCACCATGCTTATTACAACTGATCCAAGTAAGTACGAATCAGTCTTTTACAGTAAGATTGGATAAATAAAATGAATTACAAATTTCTGATTTTTAGTTTCGTTTCTCGCAGGTTATCAACATTGCCGATTTGAACTCTTCATTGGCCTCTTACATTCTTTTATTGCGATTTTGTTCTTAGTTTCACAACGTTGGTGATACATTTCTGTGTCTTTTTGTTTGGTAACTTTAGAATGGCGAGAAGATCCACCACTGTTAAAGAAATGGAAGGAAATAATTATGCTACTGAGAATAATCTAATACGTCTTATTTAATCTTCCATATTGATTAGTCCTCTTTGGAAATCAAAGTGGTTTTGATTCTGGTTTTTTCTGCAATTTAGAAATCGATATAGGATAAGACCATTGCAACGCTTACAACGAGTTCCAATCCCATAAGGACAGGGATATCAAATACGACAATGCTACAAAAGCCTGAGGTATAAGATTGTTGCTTCTATTACAGCTGCATTTCAACCAAATTCTGGTTTCAAATATATAACCTGCCTTTTTTACTCTGTTTTCATGTAGACAATTACGAAAAGGAATAAAATAAATGGATGAAAGAAAGTGGATGTTCAATTTTTCGTTTTGGGAAAGATTGTCTTCTCTAAGCCTTTTCATTACTTACTTGCTAGCTCTTTTTGGATGACACAGGGTGTATTCCACTGAATTTCGACGAAGGTATGTTGTTCTCCTTCGATTCACACATTGATGTTGGGGTTTGATTCCCTTCTAGGGTCATTGAAAATTGGGAATCTTTCCATCTCGCTTTCTGCGAATATGATCACACTGCTTAGAATTCATCATCTATTCCTTCTGCTAACGCTATCATTGGTATTGTTGACAACTGTTAGTATATTCTGTTTTATTCAATTTCAATGGTTGTACAAGATTTGGGATGCAATTGTGTGCGAATGATTTGATAGACCTTTTCATATAAACCAAATCTTCTCAAACGAACAATTGGCGGTTTTCTATTTGGTAAAAATGGCTACAAGAGCTCAAAACCTGGTGTTCTGTTCGACTGTGATGGTGAAGTACCATTGCTTAGAAAAGTAATGATGATGATGACCTTACTGTTTATGCCAAAGAATTTATGCAGCGTACGAGATGTGGATATGAAGCGTGACTTCTCCTTAGTCGTAAGTAGTTCCACTTCAAATGGAACCAAAGTTACACGCGGGAGGTCAATAACGGAGGTGATATTGCATGGTATGCAGATGGAGACTACACTATTCAGAATGAGTGCAATCCAACTCTTTGTTATGGATTCGGTTCGGTTCGAGATAGTTTGCCCATACCTAATTACTATTGTGGAATGATGACTTCGTTGCAGACACATTACATACTTTGTCCATCTCTTTGATAAACCAAAATAGTTTTGTCAGTGAACGTATAAATAAAGTATAGAAACATTTGTAGTAATATCTACAAGACATTTGTATCTTTTGGGAACAAATGCTTATATTAAGGATTGAAAGGTGTATAATTTGTTTTAACATTCGAACTAAGACAAATCTTCTTGATATATTGTCAAAATACTACCTAAGAAACACATAATGCAAACCATTACTAAAAAGAGTTATTTTTTGTAACTTGATGTAAATGATTTCAGGCTTTAAACATACTGCACCAGAAGCATATAATGAGCATATAGTGTTCTTTGACAAACCTCCAGCTTGATGTTAAAGGCTGCAAAGATGTATATGCTTCTTTTGACAAGTATGTTGAAGTTGAACGCCTTGAAGGAGACAACAAATACCATGCAGAAGGGCATGATTTGCAGGTTGGCTATCTTCTTTCTTTGTGCTTTTATTTTGTCAAAGCTGTCTTCTTTCGTTCCTTCTCATCAATTGTCAAAGTCTTTATTTGGGTACCCATCTATATAATTACCTGTATATTATATGGTGTATGATTTGTAATGCATCTGAATGCTGCATCTGAATGCTGCATCTGAATGCTACCAGGCATGCTAAATTAGGAATTTATAGAAAGCCTTATAAATTAGTATTGTTCGAACTTGATAAAATTGTATTTGACTAATTTTCATAGTTACTTAGTCCACTTATAATCTTATATTTGAATAATTTTTTTATTTTCAGGATGCAAAAAAAGGTGTCCTCTTCATAGACTTTCCACCCGTACTTCAACTTCAGCTCAAGAGGTTTGAATATGATTTTATGCGAGACTCAATGGTGAAGGTTAGTGTTTGAAGTAACACTGACCCAACAAAGTCAGCATTTAGTGCTTACTGTGTTGACTTTATTTTAGTCTTGCACTAATATCAGCCTGTGAGTACTGACGTAGCTTTATTTACAGATAAATGATCGATATGAGTTTCCTCTTCAACTGGATCTCGACAGAGAGAATGGAAAATATTTATCCCCTGATGCTGACAAGAGTGTCCGTAATCTCTATACACTCCACAGGTATATATTTTCGTTGTATCTTGCCTTTTGTAGCTTTGAGTTACAGTAGATTCAAACAGGACTATACATAAATATGGTGGGANTGTCTCAATTACCAAGTACTTCTGATCTTGTCAGGGAATTTGGTTGATGTAGCTTAGATTTCCTTAATATATAGACTGTTAATTTCCTGTTTATGAGAGTGAAAGACGACATGAATTATGTTAATAGTAATTGTTTGTGTTGCTGATGTGCTTGCTTGAAATGTTTGCTGCTCGTTTCTATGCAGTGTCTTAGTTCACAGTGGAGGAGTGCACAGAGGGCACTATTATGCTTTTATTAGGCCAACGCATTCAGACCACTGGTATTATGTTCAACTCTCTTGTCTCTTTTCTGCTAAATTAAGTTTTGTATTTTGTAACCCTTGAATTAGTTTTACTGAAAACTACCTTGCTCATCATCTAGGCTAGCAAGGTCTAAGTCATGTCTTATGATATTTGATATGTTATTGGATTTATTTTGACTCTTCTATCCGCATCTCTAAACTTGTATGTAGTGATATTAGTTTCACACCTAAGATTCACTGTATAAGTGATATTAATAGTTTTTTCTTATTTCTCTTTTTCCCAAATTTTTATTAAAAAAAAATATGTGTTAAGTTTTTCCTGGTGTGGGTTCAGATGACACTAATGAACATATTTTGTCCGTGCTTTAATTTCTAAACTTCTAATTCTTTCAGGTATAAATTTGATGATGAACGGGTAACGGAAAGATGTGAAAAGGGCACTCGAAGAGCAATATGGTGGTGAAGAAAAGGTAGCACTCTCTTTCTAGGTTTTCTATGTTTGCTTTGTAAGTCTTATGCATATACCTTGTGCCTTTTTTTCTTGTCAAGTCTTTGACAGTTTCTTCCATCAAACGAGTTAATACAGAACTTAATCACCATTTTGATGTCTCAAATTTTCCCATATATAACGGGATCTATAATAGGCTGGTCCATAGCATCAGTTTCAAATGATTGTATCAAAAACACACGTTGTAAGATTTTTTTTAGCAAACTATACGATAAACCCCGCGCGTTTGCACGGATAATCACCTAGTGATATTAAAGTTTATATCAGTTAATATAATTGAGGTAAACATTTGCATCAATTAATATAAATGATGTTAATTTGTCTCAGTTATAACAATTGATGTTATATATTTATATCATATATTTTAGTTGATACTATATAAATTATAAATAAATGATATTAAATTTCATGTAAATTTTAAATTTTGTGTGAGTTTTTATAATATTATCAATTGGAGATAACTAATCATTTTGTATTTATTATTCTAAGAAATATATGTAAATACATATGTATGATTTAACATATAAAAAAATATGGTGTTGATCTTTTATAGAGGAGAAAACTAGTACTCTTCATCATTCTTTAGCAATGTGGACAAATAGTTGTTTAGTTAAAATTTTGTTTGCATCACTTTTTAGTGTCATTTTTTTAATAAGTGATTCAAAATAGAGTCAATTATTTTTTTGACACTTTATAAGTGATGCTATCTACTTCATTTTTATTAATTGATGCTAATTAAGTTAGTATTAGTATCAATTGTTTTAATTGATGCTAATAAGGTTAATAATAGTATCAATTGTTTTTATTTGATGCTAATCAAGTTAGTATTAGTATCAATTTTATTTAATTGATGTTAATCAAGTTAGTATTAATATCAATTGTTTTAACTGATGCTAATCAAGTTAGTATTAATATCAATTAAAAGAATTGATGCAACATTATATATTTAATGTCAATTTTTAATAAGTGATTCTAAATAACATCAATTATTTTAATGACACTTTATAAGTGATGCAATGTACCCTTTTTCTTGTAGTGTTAGTCTTGTAGCTGTCGGAAGAGCTCCTGAAACTACTCGCCATAGAAATGTTGTATTTTTGGTATAATCTTCAAATTCTAGATTTCTTTTTTCAATACCAAAGAACCTAGTGGGGTTGTTAGATCATCTTCATCCGGTGACAAATGTGTTGCCACCTAATATCCTGACTTGATTGTATACTCTGAATTTTTTGTAAAAGGCCAAATATATTTGTCTGAAATAACGTGATTAGACAAGCGAATTTGCTATGCTAGTTCTGCATCTTCTGGAGATAACAATCATGACTTGATTGTATACTCTGAATTTTTTTGTATAAGACCAAATATATTTGTCTGAAATAGCGTGATTAGACAAGCGAATTTGCTATGCTAGTTGTGCATCTTCTGGAGATAACAATCCTGACTTGATTGTATACTCTGAATTTTTTGTATAAGGCCAAATATATTTGTCTGAAATAGCGTGATTAGACAAGCGAATTTGCTGTGCTAGTTTTGCATCTTCTGGAGATAACAATGCAGTCAATCTATCCATATCCCATTCACGTAGTCCAGGTTTCCAAAGTTCATTAACTGGCATATCCTGTGTCGGTGCTGGTCTAGCACCATTCATGGTTCTAGGAGGAATAGTTAGTAACCAGAAATCAGACCAAACTCTTGCTGTTTTTCCATCTCCTAATTGTATATGTAGACCTTGATTTAGCAGTTCTTTCTCTGCTTGAATAGACGTCCAACCATATGACGGTTGTCTTCCACACATCGACTCTAAGAATGTCGATGTGTTAAAGTATCTTCCTTTATATAGCCTTGATAATAGCGAATTGGAATTTTGCAATATTCGCCAAGCTTCACGAAATCCTAATCCACCTTTCTTCTTTGGAAATGCAAGCCTCTTCTAGGCTATCCAATAAATTTTTCTCTTCCCATTTTCCTGATTCCGACCCCACCAACACTGATAATTTATTGTTTATATCATCACATATTGTTTTTGGAATCAGGAAACAACTCATCGAATAGATTGGTTTTGCCAAAGCTAGTGTCTTAATGAGAACCTCTTTCCCCACATGGCTTAAAAACTGATTATACCAACCATCTAGTTTATCTTTAATTCTCTTAAGAACGAAATCTAATAGCTCTATTTTATTTCTTTCAAATTGTTTCGGCAATTCTAAATATTTTCTCCCTCCTCTTATACGATTGATACCTAAGATTGCATGAATATTCCTTTTTCTAGTCTGGCCTATTTTCATTCCAAAAATAATAGATGACTTATCCATATTAACCTTCTGACCAGATATAGCTTCATAATCTCTAAGAATTTTTGCCATCTCTCACAATCTGAATATGTAGCTTGGCAAAAGAAAATTGAATCATCAGCAAAAAGAAAATGACTAATTGTTGGACAAGATCTTGCTAGTTTCATACCATGGAACTCCTTCTTATGTTCAGCCGTGTATAGCATTTTGTGAAAGCACTTCCACACATAGAAGAAACAGATATGGTGAAAGAGGATCCCCTTGTCTAATCCCCCTCGTAGGCTTGAAATCTGCATATTCAGATCTATTTAAAAGAATTGAAAATGAGACAGATCTAACACAAGACATAATCCAAATAATCCATTTGGCATCAAACCCCATTCTCTGCATCACTGCCTCTAAAAAGTCTCATTCAACTCGGTCATATGCTTTGCCTATGTCTGTTTTAATACCCACATACTGTTATGCACAGTCTCGTTTTAATTTTAATGCATGTAATAATTCATGTGCAACTAGAATATTATCTTGAATACTTCTTCCTGGAACAAAGGCCGTTTGAGATTCGGAGATAAGTTGTTGTAAGATTAAGTCTAAGAACCATAATTTTTGACATAATTTTATAACTCACAGTACCCAAACTGATCGGTCTGAATTCATATATAGTAGATGCTTCTGTAGTTTTTGGAATTAAGCAAATTTTTGTATGGTTGAGACGTTCCTCCATTACTCTTGTATCAAAGAATTTCCGGATCATTGCACAGACATCAGAACATACTCCATTCCAAAATTGTTGATAAAATGCTGCTGTATAACCATCAATACCTTGTGCTTTGTCTGGTCCTATTAAAAACAACGCATTATTGATCTCCTCATTAGTAACATGCCTTGTAAGCATTTCATTCATCTCCACTGTTACTCTTTGTTCTATCTCTGCCATAACGTTATCAGTAATATCAATATTAGTTGACGTAAATATCTTCTTGAAATAATCATCTGTTACCAGAGCAATTGCTTCATCTTTCCTATGAATTATGCCATGATCATCTTTAATCTCTTTGATACAAGTCCTCGATTTTCTAGCCTTTGTAACTCCATGATAAAAACTTGTATTTCTTTCGCCTACTTTCAACCACTTATTTCTACTTTTTAATTTCCAAAAACACTCCTCATCATAATAGGCTTGATTTAAATCTCTTCTCATGAGATTAATTATTTCTACTTCATAGGATTGATCTCGAAGAGCCACATCAATCTGTCTGCGAATTAACTAAATACATTCTGCTGAATTAGTACTATGCGTCCTTTTCTATTTAGCAATCTCTACCCTACATTGCGCCAACTTTGCTGTTAGTCATTAAAATGTGGCCTCATGGACTGCCTAAATCCTCTAACTGTCTCAGCAAATTCCTCTTGTTGGAATAACCTCTTATTATATCTAAACAAACATCTCTTAACCCGTTTTCTATACTCAATATATACAATTAAAGGCCTATGATCTGACTCTGCCAAATCCAAGAACTCTGTTTCTGATACTGGGAAATTATTACTCCAAGTAGTATTCACCATCACTCGATCTAAACAATATTCTATGATCTGACTTTGTCTGTTCCCAACCCAACTAAATGGATTATCTTTGAATTTGAGGTCTTTCATATCACAAACTTCTAGCATTGTTTTAAAGTTAAGAAACACTTTTACTCTTCCTCCACGTTTTTCAGAATGAGTTAATATCTCATTAGAATTGCCACACGTCATCTAAGGACCAACTCTTGTAACTGCTGCAACTTTTCCCAAAGATATTCTTTGATTCGGGACAGGGTTTCCATAAATGCAAGACAAGTAAAAACTAAAAGAATTATGTTCCACATAAAGATCAACCAGTCTTGTATCAAAGAAAATACACTGAACTGAAATAAAACTTTTCCAATAAACAACTAAGCCACCACTTAAATCTTGGGTAGAAACAATTTGCATTTGATCATAACCTACTGAATCACCAACATCTCTAACATAATCATCATTCTGCTTAGTTTTAATCAGGAACAGCATGTCTAGTAGATACATTTAATGTATCTCCTCGAGACATCGAACTGTGAGGCACTGTCCAAAGCCCTGACAGTTCCACACCTCAACTCTCATGGGACTGGTGGTGGTACCAGGCCCACCACACTTCTGTCAATTTGGTGATTACACACTAATGAAACTTTCTGATTCATTCCAGAGACCAGATTCACAATGAGATTGTAACACCCTGACCGCCCCTACCAGCGAGGCCCCACACCTCTCACAGGCTGTGGGCCTCCCACCCCTGTCCGACGTCTGGTGCGTTATTTTTCTCGTTGGCCCGAACGATTGATTTACTTATCCCTGCAATCACAACGTGATTTTTTCCCGTGTTTTAGCCTCACTCACACGGTTCCGCAGAAGACTTTCCGCAAGGTCACCCATCATATTGTCCTACTCCAGCATAAACACGCTTAACTCTGGAGTTCTCTTAGGATAAGTGACCGGAAACGGTAAGTGCAATTTGATGACATAGGTAGCTAAATCAATTCAATTAATCTTATTCAAATGGGTCGGGCCGGATCATTATAATTCTCCCCCACTAAACGGGAATTCGTCCTCGAATTCTGATCCCGCCGATGTAAACTCTAACCCCAAAACCCCTAGACGGTCTCCTGGGACAGAACCAGTTTGACTTCCCTTGGCTCTGATACCACTTGTAACGTCCCGACCGCCCCTACCAGCGAGGCCCCACACCACTCACGGGCTGTGGGCCCCCCCGCCCCTGTCTGACGGCTGATGGGGTCTAAATAGTCGTCCGAGATTGGAGGATTTCTTTAGAGGCTCGTCGAGCTTTGAATTTGTTGGACCTTAAGCTGCAAGTGCACAGCGTGGGTTATAGTACTTACGGTATCAAACCACAGGGAGGAGGTCAACTGCAAAACAGAAAATCAGGACAATCAAAGACGCAAGGAACTGGGGTTTTGGGGTAAGTATCACGGTTTTGCAGAAAAGAAAGAAATCAGATTCACGTCTTATATAGAAGAGGTTGTCAATCAATTCTATAACCAACGGGAAAAGGTAAATTAACTTAAAAGCTTGTAAAAAGGAAATCAGATGAGCAGTGCAGAAAAAGTAAATATTGAAGTGCGTAAATCTCGATTGAAAAGCAGATGGGGGAAACACGTTGGGGATCTACTCGGGAAATCTATGGGGTTCTAACTAGAAATCAAACTCACAAAAGTTAAGCAAACGAGACTAGGCGATTTTCCCTGAACTGATTCACTAGTTTTAAAGACCTGACAAGCAAGATCGATCCGTGAATGTCTATTTTGCAGGTATACTGTCGTATCCAGCGTCCTAGACGAACACGCAATAAGATCGGAACAATAAACAGTTAGACATCTTTTAAAAGATGCGCTCTACCCTACTATGGTCTGGATCTGAGATTCAGGACGTTAGTCGCTCTCAAGACCCTGCGATCAGACTTCTAGTTCATGATGCTAGACTCATGCAATAAGAACGAGTATGGTGTGAAAGAAAACCCTAATCTTCAACCTAAACAATCGGTTTAAGAACAGTTACTGAAATTCCCCATAGATCCCCTTAAAGAACACCCAACGAAAGTAAACTACTCAGACATGAAAGAAGAAGTAGAAAACATGATTGATGAATGCATAACTTGTATANAACACGCAATAAGATCGGAACAATAAACAGTTAGACATCTTTTAAAAGATGCGCTCTACCCTACTATGGTCTGGATCTGAGATTCAGGACGTTAGTCGCTCTCAAGACCCTGCGATCAGACTTCTAGTTCATGATGCTAGACTCATGCAATAAGAACGAGTATGGTGTGAAAGAAAACCCTAATCTTCAACCTAAACAATCGGTTTAAGAACAGTTACTGAAATTCCCCATAGATCCCCTTAAAGAACACCCAACGAAAGTAAACTACTCAGACATGAAAGAAGAAGTAGAAAACATGATTGATGAATGCATAACTTGTATAAATCGATGAGAAATAAAGAGGGTTCAAGAAGAAATCAATCTCCCCGAAGAACAAGGTGGAAAACCACGAATAAGAGATTCTCGGCCACCAAAAGAAATCTATGAATATGTGTTTCGTCTCTCCTAAAAAAAACCCTAGACAACGAGTATATATAGGTCTTCAAGTCTCCTTGGTCGTGGATTAGGTCTTGGCTTGCATAAGACGGCTACGGGTTTAAGTTGGGCTTCAAATGGGCTCGGGAACCGTGAGTGGCCTGGCCGCGTGAGAGACCGGCCGTGGCGCGGCCACTGGTCGTCTGGCTAGGCTGTGGCGCGGCCAGCTCGGCTTTCCGAGTGCTTGACGAACATTCTTGCTTCTTCCATAAGTTGAGATCCAACCGTGGGATTGTTCTCAAACCACTTCGAGGTGAAAGACAGCTGATAAGGCTACCTTGTCTCCAAATATGAACTTAATCCTATGGTGGGAAGGCCTTCGTTTGATGTTGAACTTTTGTCCTCGAGCACTGTTTCCGGAAATGTCCATTTTGCTCCAAAATATGCGTCTTTTGCTAAGCTTACCTGAAAAGAGTCTTGAACAACCAAATACTCGAAATCTAGTGTTTATGCATTAAAACCTTAGTGAAATACTTATTAAAGCACTCACTTATGATAGTAAAAATGGGTAATATATGCATGTTATCAACTCCTCCAGACTTAAACCTTTGTTTGTCCTCAAACAAAACATAAATCTAAGTAAGGAAAAGAGGTTTGAAAACGTGGGAACTCACCAATAGTTGGGAACTCATCAAGTCTAGCAATTGACCTGTTTGAGCCACGTAACTCGGAATCTAGCTTCAAGGCATTTGGGTCTAGTTACCTTGAGCTATTCACCCTTTGCGGATACGCTTCATGGTCCCTTTGAGTATTTCGAGCTCTCTCTTGTTGACCCCTTTATTCATTTAGGCGTGCGGTCTCTATCAAGTGAGTATTGGTCGACGAGACATTATACTCTTCTCTTCCAAACATCTAGACAAAGACATTTAAGACACAACTCTCCTATTTTCTCTTCCCTTAGTCGATTTCTCCCTACTTTTCTAGGGTATCATTTTATTTTTTCTATCGACTTTCATATTCTATTTTTTTTCTTTTTCTTCTTAGCTTGAGAATGATCACTTCTTCGAAGCTTTCATGATGTCTGCGAACCGTCATGGTCCTTTAAGGAACTCGGGTTGCCATCCTCAAACAAAGACTTTTCTTTCTATTTTTGTTTCTTTTCTATAACAAGGGAAGATCAAGGAGAGGTTGCATTGCATCTACTTAGTCATGCTAGAGTTTAAAAGAGGAGCAAAGTTCGAAGTACCTCAAGCCCCTTGACGAGAAGTTTTGATTTATTAGGTGCGGAGTCAACGCAAGATCCTTCGAATACTCTAGAGATTAGAACTTTCTCCGTTGGAATGATCCACTCGCAGTGTTCAACTTAGTAAACCTTGCTTCTAAAACCGTGAGAATGGTCATTAAGGTTCCTTGTTCGAAATGACTTGTACCTAGCAAAGTACATAGTTTCCGACTAAAAGAAAAAAGTTTTGACTCTATAAAACGATTCGATAAATGATGCATGTATGCTTAAGACTCATCAAATCAAAGCATAGTTAGTAATATAAAAAACTAACACCCCAGACTTAAACCTTTGTTTGTCCTCAAACAAAACAGAAATCTAAGTAAGGAAAAGAGGTTTGAAAACGTGGAAACTCAACAATACTTGGGAACTCATCAAGTCTAGCAATCGACCTGTTTGAGCCACGTAGCTCGGAATCTAGCTTCAAGGCGTTTGGGTCTAGTTACCTTGAGCTTTTCACCCTTTCTGGATACGCCTCATGGTCCCTTTGAGTATTTCGAGCTCTCTCTTGTTGACCCCTTTATTCATTTAGGCGTGCGGTCTCTATCGAGGGAGTATTGGTCGACGAGACATTATACTGTTCTCTTCCAAACATCTAGACAAAGACATTTCAGACACAACTCTCCTATTTTCTCTTCCCTTAGTCGATTTCTCCCTACTTTTCTAGGGTATCATTTTATTTTTTTCTATCGAATTTCTTATTCTATTTTTTTCTTTTTCTTCTTAGCTTGCGAATGATCACTTCTTCGAAGCTTTCATGATGTCTGCGAACCGTCATGGTCTTTTAAGGAACTCGGGTTGCCATCCTCAAACAAAGGCTTTTCTTTCTATTTTTTTTTTTCTATAACAAGGGAAGATCAAGGAGAGGTTGCATTGCATCTACTTAGTCATGCTAGAGTTTAAAAGAGGAGCAAAGTTCGAAGTACCTCAAGTGATGTAAGACTCGGAGGGTGAGTCTTAAGGCAGGCGGAAGATGGGATCTAGAGGCTGGCTTTCACGCTCTCTCTTCTAGATCAATGGATGGTGATGTTAGAACAAAGGCTTGAATCCACAAGTCTTTGAGCCGAACGGTGTCAAACAAGCTGGCTTTCACGCTCTCTCTTGTTGGACGGTTTAATGGGGAAGTGATGGTGGATCGAATGGCACCACAGAGGGATGAAGGATCTCTGATACTGCACGGATACTCAGCCTTGGTGAATCACACACGCAAAGGCAAAAGTAAAGAAAGAACAAGCGGCGGCTTGAGCTTAGGTTGAACTGCGTTATTTTATTGATAATGTAGGGTAACCAAA
>JAHZTW010000004.1:71826755-71839489 GCA_020283515.1 Alliaria petiolata | reverse complement strand
TTTCTTTTCTATAACAAGGGAAGATCAAGGAGAGGTTGCATTGCATCTACTTAGTCATGCTAGAGTTTAAAAGAGGAGCAAAGTTCGAAGTACCTCAAGCCCCTTGACGAGAAGTTTTGATTCATTAGGTGCGGAGTCAACGCAAGATCCTTCGAGTACTCTAGAGATTAGAACTTTCTCCGTTGGAATGATCCACTCGCAGTGTTCAACTTAGTAAACCTTGCTTCTAAAACCGTGAGAATGGTCATTAAGGTTCCTTGTTCGAAATGACTTGTACCTAGCAAAGTTCATAGTTTCCGACTAAAAGAAAAAAGTTTTGACTCTATAAAACGACTCGATAAATGATGCATGTATGCTTAAGACTCATCAAATCAAAGCATAGTTAGTAATATAAGAAACCCCCCCCCCATACTTAAATCAAACTGTCCCCAGTTTGTTTAAATCGAGTTGAGGTGAAAAAGATAAGTAAATTAAAGTACAAGCTTGTGAAGACTTACTTGAAAGTGGTGTTGGGTTTGGTATGGATGGATGGGCGTGTGGTATGATTGAGCTTAGGACTTGATCATTCTCCTTATGTCTCTGCTTAGAATCGATTTAATTGAACTAAAGAAATCGAAAACTTAGCTCGAAAGGAAATGTGTTGCGCGGTTGAGCTTCCTTGCTTCGGATGGTGGTGGTGGGCGTATGGTGGTGATGTTGGCGGCTGATGATGATGATGATTGGCTCGCCTTTGTTTAGAAGAACAGGTACGCCGGTTGTTGAGTACTCGTCTTGGTTCCTCGACCTTTGTAGAAAGCACCTTTAATGAGAGGGAAAATCTTATGTCCTTGCGTCTTGAAGATTACGTCATCTCAGATACTTGAAGTTTGGGTCTATGCTGGCTTATCCGGTGATGTGTTCAGGATCCCGGAAGACATGTGTTGCTAGTTTGAACTTCAATGCCATATGAAATTCTTACTTGGCTTCGGTAAAGGTCTCGGTCGGTCGCGGAAGAGAGAAGCTAGTCTTCGGGAACTTTTCTCTTCGCGGTTTGGGGAAGGAAGTTGCATCTTCTTCCTTCTGAAGCATGCACAACGGTTTTCATCCTCTAGAACCGTTGTATTCTTCTTCGTCTTCGTGGATACAGGTCCGTTGATCGTACAAAGAAGTTGAATGAGATGGATCATTGACTTAACTTGACTTGGATGGAGTCTTGTCTTGTCTTGCCGTCTTTGATGCAACAGCAACTTGCCGCGGTTGTGAAAGTGATCTTTGCGGTCTTTAGGACGTGTTCAAGTCTTGAATCAAGGAGGAAACTTGAAAGGCTTGACACAGGTTGAAGGAGATCCGGTTTGGTGAAGTTCGGGATGGAAAATGTCTCAGAGGACGGCCGGCCGCGCGACGGGTTGTCACAGCCGCGGCCAGGCGTCCTGCCTCCGCGCCATCGTGGCTCGTGGCGCGGCCATGCTCTTTCTGTCCGGCCCACGAGCAGTTCGTCGCCCGGTGAGTGTTCTTTGAAACTTCTTCTTCATATTTTTGGTCTTCTCTGGTTTTTCTGATTTTTTGTGCTTTTCTTGGTTTTTCTGATTTTTTTGTGCTTTTGGGGTTTATGTAAATGCTGTAAACTAAGAAGAAACCAAAACTAAATATTAGTATGGTTAAGGAGATGAGAAAGAGAGTACCTAAAATGGGTTGTCTCCCATTGAGTCTCTCTTGTTTAGAGTCTTTTAGCTAGACTTTGGTAGTTTGGGAGCTTAGTTGGAGGTTGAGCTCGACCTTAGGCAAGGTCTTTTTGCTTTCTGTGCGGCCTCTTCAGCTGAGGGCTCCTCGAGTCTCTCCATGATTGCATCTTCATCCCTCTCAAGAAGATGTTTCACCATGGTGTATGGTATCGCGGGATAGAACTTTTTCCCATCGATATTGGCGAATGAGACTCGTCTATTGAGCCAATCCATGATGGCTCCTGCAGTGGCTAAGAATGGCCATCCCAAGATGAGAGGTGCAGCTTCTTCTCGGCGAGTTTTGACTATGTAGAAGTCTACCGGGATTCTACAATCGCCAATGATGACCAGCATATCATAAATGACTCCTTTCGGGGTTGTGAGCGACTGGTCCGCCAATCCAATCACCACTTCCATCGCGTGGGAGTGCCTGATCCCGAGTTCTTGCACTGCATAACTTGGTAGCACGCTGATTGTTGAGTCGGGATCACATAACGCGTTTTAGACCTTGATCCCCTTGATTTCGCATGTGGTGAGGAATCGACCAAGGTTTCGCGTTTTGTGCAGGCCGCGAAGTAGTCTTCCCGACCTTTCTCGTGTGAAGAGATCTTGTATTTCTAGCATGGTTTCGTTGCTTTCACATAAATATTGGCCGATAAGATGTTCCGTCCATGCTTCAATGAACGTGGTATCCGATGGAAGACCTCGAACTACCTTATTGAACTAGTCCAGGTTCTCTCGAGTGATCCTGTTGGTGTAGATCTCGTATTTCTCAGCGCGGGAGAAGTAGGCGGCTCTGGCAGAGGTAATCGAACGTCTGGCTTGACCAAAGTAAACTTTAATCTCGTTCCTACTCTCCAAGCTATCTTCAAAGTATTCTTTTAAGCCACAGTTTTCCCATGCTTCATCGAATCCTACACTTGTTGGGATTCCTTCCACCTTCTTGCGGAATTCCACCAGTCTTTCCCTCTTAATATGCAGCGTAAGAAGTCTCTTCATGTTTGTGGTGATATCTGTGGTAGGTCCTCCTTCAGCAAGTTCGGGTGACTCCTCTCGAGGGGCGGGCTCACGCGCCAGGTAGGGTTGGATGAAGAAGCAAGGTGCTCTCTCGACTCCCGAGGCCAGGACTTCATGCTCCGTCTTATCTCCTATAAGCTTGTTGACGAGCCCGTTGAGCCGTTTCTGCTCCTTGGATAGTTTTGCCAGGATGCCCTCATTCTTCTTTTAAGCCTTTGCCATGTTTTGAAACTCGTCTCTCAAGTCCTCGACTTGCGATTCAGCCTTGTGTTGGGCGTGTTCTATCTCCTGGATGTTCTTCTCCATTCGGCCCATGATGTTGTAAGTGGCTCCGCGAGTTTCCTCAAACTCGTACTTCAGGGTGCGGATGTCTCCTAATCCGCGGTTCAGAACACCTTTGTGGTCCGCCAAGTCCTCGGAAGTTCTGGATAGTTTGTTGATGTTGCCAAAAGTGCGGTTCTCCAATACCTTCACGTTGTTGGCGACTTCCTGGAGCTTGTGGAAGACTTCACCCTGGATAGAGTCCATCCGGGCGTGTAAAGATCTCTCAGACTTAGCTTGATAATCAGTCATCACTGTTATCGCCTCAATAAGGTTCTCCACTTGCTGATATAAGGGAACAGGTGCGATCCTCTGATCGTTCTGGGCAGGAGGCGGCGTCTGGAGGTGAAGACTTTCGCTTCCATGGATAATAGGAGGTGGGAATCCTCCTTGAGGGCGAGGCATGAAGCTCTCATTTGGCGGCAACGTCGGATGCGGTCTCCGAGAATGGTGCAGAGATTCTACAGGTGGGCGTGTGTTAGGAAGCATGTAAGGATCGATCCTTGCGTGCTCCATGGTGTGGTAGTTCCTGAAACTCATAGAAGGAAATCTAGAAGTTAGAGAAAAAGAATGTCTTTGAGTTTTGATCCTAACCTTTGCTTTGGACAGCGAAATACAACCTCCCCGGCAACGGCGCCAAAAGTTTGATGATGTCTAAATAGTCGTCCGAGATTGGAAGATTTCTTTAGGGACTCGTCGAGCTTTAAATTTGTAGGACCCTAAGTTACAAGTGCACAGCGTGCGTTGTAGTACTTAGGGCATCGAAACACAGGGAGGAGGTCAACTGCAAAACAGAAAATCAGGACAACCAAAGACGCAAGGAATTGGGGTTTTGGGGTAAGTGTCACGGTTTTGCCGAAAAGAAAGAAAGCAGATTCACGTTTTATATAGAAGAAATTGTCAATCAATTCTATAACCAACGGGAAAAGGTAAATTAACTTAAAAGCTTGTAAAAAAAAATCAGATGAGTAATGCAGAAAAAGTAAATATTGAAGTGCGTAAATCTCGATTGAAAAGCAGATGGGGGAAACACGTTGGGGATCTTTTCGGAAAATCTATGAGGTTCTAACTAGAAATCAAACTCACAAAAGTTAAGCAAACGAGACTAGGCGATTTTTCCTAAACTGATTCACTGGTTATAACGACCTAACTCTGACAAGCAAGATCGATCCGTGAATGTCTATTTCGCAGGTATACTGTCGTATCCTGCGTCCTAGACGAACACGCAATAAGATCGGGACAATAAACATTCAGACATCTTTAAAAGGATGCGCTCTACCCTACTATGGTCTGCATCTGGGATTCAGGACGTTAGTCGCTCTCAAGACTCTGCGATCAGACTTCTAGTTCATGACGCTAGAGTCATTCAATAAGAACGAGTATGGTGAGAAAGAAAACCCTAATCTTCAGCCTAAACAATCGGTTTAAGCACAGTTAATGAAATTCCCCAAAGATCCTCTTAAAGAACACCCAACGAAAGTAAACTACTCAGACATGAAAGAAGAAGTAGAAAACGTGATTGATGAATGCATAACTTGTATAAATTGATGAGAAACAAAGAGGGTTCAAGAAGAAATCAATCTCCCTCGAAGAACAAGGTGAAAAACCACGAATAAGAGATTCGCGGCCACCAAAAGAAATCTATGAATATGTGTTTCGTCTCTCCCAAAAAAACCCTAGACAACGAGTATATATAGGTCTTCAAGTCCCATTGGTCGTGACTTAGGTCTTGGCTTGCATAAGACGGTTGTGGGTTTAAGTTGGGCTTCAAATGGGCTCGGGAACCGCGAGTGGCCTGGCCACATGAGAGACCGGCCGTGGCGCGGCCACTGGTCGTCTGGCTAGGCCGTGGCACGGCCAGCTCGGTTTTCCGGGTGCTTGACGGACCTTCTTGCTTCTTCCATAAGTTGAGATCCAACCGTGGAATTGTTTTCAAACCACTTCGAGGTGAAAGACAGCTGAAAAGGCTACCTTGTCTCCAAATATGAGCTTGATCTTGTGGTGGGAAGGCCTTCGTTTGATGTTGAACTTTTGTCCTCGAGCACTGTTTCCGAAAATATCAATTTTGCTCCAAAATATGCGTCTTTTGCTAATATTACCTGAAAAGAGTCTTGAACAACTAAATACTCGAAATCTAATGTTTATGCATTAAAACCTTAGTGAAATGCTTATTAAAGCACTCACTTATGATAGTAAAAAATGGTAAAATATGCATGTTATCAACGGCCGGTGCGTTATTTTTTTCGGTGGCCCGACCGACTGATTTACTTGTCCCTGCACTCACCACGTGACTTTTTCCCATGTTTTAGCCTCACTCACACGGTTCCGCAGAGAACTTCCCGGAAGGTCACCCATCCTAGTCCTACTCCAGCATAAGCACGCTTAACTCTGGAGTTCTCTTAGGGTAAGTGACTGGAAAAGGTAAGTGCACTTTGATGACATAGGTAGCCAAATCAATTCATTTAAACTTATTCAAATGGGCCGGACCCGGGTCGTTACAATTCTCCCCCACTTTACGGGAATTCGTCCCCGAATTCTGATTCCGCCAGTGTGAACCCTAACCCCCAAACCACAAGACATGCTCATGGGATATAACCAGTTTGACTTCCCTTGGCTCTAATACCACTTGTAACGCCCCGACCGCCCCTACCAGCGAGGCCCCACACCTCTCACGGGCCATGGGCCCCCCGCCCCTGTCCGACGGTTGGTGCGTTATTTTTTCTCGGTGGCTCGACCGACTGATTTACTTGTCCCTGCAATCACCACGTGACATTTTCCCGTGTTTTGGCCTCACTCACACGGTTCCGCAGAGGACTTTCCGGAAGGTCACCCATCCTAGTCCTACTCCAGCATAAGCACGCTTAACTCTAGAGTTCTCTTAGGATAAGTGACCGGAAAAAGTAAGTGCACTTTGATGACATAGGTAGACAAATCAATTCATTTAAACTTATTCAAAGGGGTCGGGTCCAGGTCGTTACAAAGATTACGCTTACCCTTGACTATATCGCTCTGCTAAATCACTAATCTTGCTGATACAAGATCTTTTTGTACTTCTGATTCCAACTGGTACGCTGGTCCACCCTCCAGAGTACCAAGAAGCAGAGCCACATCTCTCAACAAATCAGTGAGATCCCGATCATCCTCCTCATCGTCTTCATTGTCTTGGTTATCATCATTGACAGGATGGTGTGCTTCCTCATTCATCTCCTCATCCCCATTATTATCATTATCATCGCTATCTTGTTCCAGCACCTAATCATTTTGAATGCATTCCCCTGTCACATGTGTTAACATGCCACAATCTTAACAAACCCCACGTAGACGCTCATACCTGAATTTCGGCAATGTATTTACTCCAAGGGTGAATTGTAAATTTTTCTGGAACCGCAATGGCATTGTGATGTTAAGTCGGACCCTTACAAATTCCACAGCTGCTGCACCCTCTGGATTTAAAGAAACCTCTATAACTTCACTCATTCTGCTTACGATGTATATAAGTCGAGGGTGAGGAATTTTAGCGAGATGCCACAGATTTGAACCCAGAATGGAATAAAATTAAGGAGTTCATCATCCATATCTGGAGTCCATCGTTGAAGAGAAATCATACGATCGTTAAATGCCCATGGCCCACGTTTTAACACCGACTACATCAAGTCCTCTGATGGAAACACAAAATTGGAACCGTTGGTTCTCCACTAACCGACCCGAAATTAGACCCGCGAGTCCCCACATTTATGGCAGAGATGCCACTATTGCCCGACTTTATTGACGTATGGGGATCAAGGCCTTTCCAATTAGGAAAAATGATATATCATGGTTTTTACCGGTTTTTGACCATGTTTGATCATGATATAAGTCTTATTTATAGAGGCTTTTGGTCTTTTTAGAGTCCTATTAGAGTCTTTGCAGGTTCATGTACGTTTAGAGCATTGTGGAAGGAGCTGCGAAGAGATGAAGTCAGGAGTGAAGTTGGATCGACACTGTTCACTGGTGTCGATCGACACCACTCGAGCCAAGGCAAAACGCGTGTTCTAGAAGTTTTGAAGAAAAGAAAATTTGCCCAGAAGTTTTCATTATTTACAAAAGTGCCTCACTCGTATTTTAACCCTTATTTAAGGATTTTCAGAGCCATTGTTTTAGGCTACACATTATTTTAGAGAGAGATTTGTAGAGAGTTTTTGGAGAGAAAAATCAGACTCCTTTAGAGCAGATCTGGAACTCTTTTATTTCTTCTATTGATTTCTTTTATGTTTTTTATTCAAATAATGATTTATGTTTCATTGATCATGTCTGAGTAGTTTGCTTGTTAGGTTTAGAGTTTTTCAAAGGTGATTGATGAATTGTTAGGTTGAATTGAATTTTTAGGATAAAATCATTAGAGTTCTTCATTTGGATTTGTGATTAATGCTTATTCTAGCTTTGCGACCTAGAATCTGATCTTAGGTTAATTAATAGATGCGAGAGTATTATTGATTGCCTGAACTAATCTTAAATGAGCAAAATACCTATTCGCAAAGAGATTTGGTTTAGGGATTTTGTGAACATTTGAACCTGTTATTAATGCTTGTCTGGATTGATAGAATTTGCAAAGAGATTTGCAATTATAGGGTTTTTAGACATAGATAATCTTCGCAGCGAGAGTTGGTTGATTTTATTGTTGTGTTTCGAGTTCGAGAACAGTTCTTCATAAATTCCTAACATTCTGTCTAGATCTGCAATTAGGATTCACCTGAGAATTTCCCTGAACCTAGCGTTTTGTCTCCTGAATTTACAAAGTCTTTAGTTACTTGCTGTTTTTACTTTCAACCTTACTCTTAGCTTAATTCAAAATTGAAATTATGTTGTGTCACTATCTCATTCCATGTGGATTCGATCCCTAAATACTGCACTGATCTCTTAATTTGAAAGAGTAGCTCTAGGGTAAATTTGAGCATATCAGAAAATTGGTTCACTCGGACAACTGCAGAACACACTTGTGGCAGAAGAGCATTAGGCTCATCATCGCAACCCAATTGGAGATTCTAAATCCCACGACGAAGATTAGCAACCATTGCTAGAAGATAAATAATCAAGTGAAAACGAATAAAGCAACGAAATCGCTTAAGTATTGACGATGCAAGTGAGAAATTGTGTTTATAATTAGAAATTCTCTAGATATATAGATGACTAGTTAGCCGGGAATTATATCCACGATGCATCGTAATGGAGAGATTCCACTACGGAGATGGAAGAAATCGGCGAGGAACCGCTGAGAAACTGCCCCACTCCAACATCATAGAAATTGAAAACCGTTCCCAGACATAGGAACGAAAGAGAAGGAAGGAGGAACCACTGAATCGCCCTCCAAATCGCCTCTCGCAGAGAGAAAAATCGCATTTTTCTAAGTAGGATTAGTGCCGGTTATAACCATTAACCATAGTTTATTGAGATAAAACTATAGTTAAGTATCCTGATTCTTTTACTTTCACAATCATAAAACAAAAAGACGGACATTAGAATAGAAGAACATAACAAAAATTATTTGGAGAAATTTATTTTCCTAGGTTTTTTTTCTCAAAACGTATCACTTACGAATTTAAGTCCAACAATCAGTCAGTCGTTAGTAGTTGAAGCAACTTAATGAATATAATTTACTTAAATATATACTTAACAAAAATAGTTAATTGGCTACACTCGCTATATAAACGTTTTGTATGTTGATGGTTTATGCTCATCCAACTGCAAAATAAAACCACAAAAGATATGGGGCGTCTCGTAAATGGAGCTGGTCTCTATGATTCCATGTTTTTGTGGTGAATAATGTGTCTGCGAGAGATGGTGTGAGTTTCGGAGGTGAACAGGATATTGGAATAGGCAAAGGCGGACAGGCGGTGGTTTTGACAGCGGAATAGGCAAAAGCGGTACCTTTGACGGTGGGATAGGCAAAGGTGGTGGCTTTGACGGCGGAATAGGCAAAGGTGGTGGTTATGACGGCGGAGAAGTTACAGGCGGTTTCGGTATAGGCGCAGAGGTGGACCCACATGGAGAGAGGGCGAGTCACACCCCGGTTGAATATTAAATAATAAAGTAATTGTCTATTTATAATTGGATGAGCTTTGACCAAAAATAAAATAAAATAATAATTGGATGAGCTTTTAACAAATATGGCTGCCTTTGTGCTTCCATAATATTTGCCTATCTATATGTTCGTTTCATTCTCATGAATCTCATCACGCTCAAAAGAACCTAACATAAGATATGATTATAGCTAAGCATTTGATAACGACTTGACTCTTAATTCATTCTTAAAGTTTTGATTACCTCAACTCCGAGCAGGGACAAACCTCGGATTCAACCTCGATGAGTCGTTGCTCTACACTCTTGATGAGTCTTGTACAAACACACGACGCAAAATGATTACGCCCTTCTCAGAGCTAAACTTTCACTTTCTTAAGCATCCTCTCGATGCTACTACTTTAGAATTGAAACACGTTTTAAGAGCTCAAAGATTAATAAAGAATAACTCTATTTATTTGCTTTAGAAAATCACTCAAAACTAAAGCTCTCGATATCTCTCTCAAAACTCATAAGTTATGCCACACCTTGACATCTCCTTATATATAGAGAGAAATCTAGATGTTTCCTAATCAAAAAACGTAAACATATATTTAGATAACTTCTAAATATTCATTCTTATCCTAATCTCTTTAGAAACCATAACTCGGTAGGATTAGGATAAACTCAAGCTTCCTTCAAGCTTACGTCAATATTCTCCCCCTTAAGTTTGAAATTGATTTTCGCCAAATCTTGAACACCAATAAAATCTCTCATTTCTTTGAACTTGATTCTTCCAAGAGCATTTGACAAAATATCCGCCTTTTGCTTATTCCCGGGAACATGCTCGACTTCAACTTGTCCATTCTCAACACATTCTCTTATGAAGTGATATCGTGTGTGTATGTGTTTGCTTCGACCGTGAAACATCGGGTTCTTTGTGAAGGCAATTGCTGATTGATTATCAATCCGAATGACAACTCTCTCGCATAATGTACCTGTGACTTCACCAAGTAAGTCTTGGAGCCAAATTGCTTGTCTTGCAGCTTCAGTACATGCCATGAACTCGACTTCAAAGGAAGACAATGCCACATGTATCAAGCATTGTTTCATGGCAATTCCATGAGATTCTCTAGGACTTTGCATGTATCGGCTCAACACACCAACACAATAAGACAAGTTAGGTCTCGTATGGAGTAGGTAACGAAGACAACCAACGTTTTTCCTAAAGCTTGTAGCATCAATCTGCTTTTCGTCTTCAGACTTGGACAGTTTTAATCCGGACTCCATTGGTGTGTGCACTGGATTACAGTCTTTCATCCCGCCTTCTTCAAATATCTTTTGAGCATAACGGTTCTGATTTAACGTTATTCCTCCTTCGGGTTGACAGACCTCAATCCCGAGATAGTACGTCAACTTCCCGAGATCACTCATCTCAAACTTAGAAGCCATCTCCTTTTTGAACTCGTCGATGATATGTATGTTTGTCCCTGTGACAAATATATCATCTACATAAACTGCCAAAACAAGAAGATTTTCTCTAACCTCCTTTCGATAGACTAATGGCTCTTTTGAACATTTTTTAAACTGAAGTTCCATGAGAATTTGATTCAATTTATTGTTCCATGATCTCGGTGTTTGTCTTAACCCATACAAAGCTTTGTTGAGCTTGTAAACTTTGCTTTCTTGTCCTTTTTCTTGATATATCATAGTTTTTACCCCTTTTTGGACCATGATATAAGTGTTTTTATAGAGTATTTTGTTAGTTTTAGAGTCATATTAGAGTCTTTACAAGATGAAGAGCATTTGGAGGTAAATGAGAGATTTTGTTACTTTTTGGAGCATTTTGGAGAAGCAGCCGAAGTGATGAAGTCGAAGCTGGATTTACACGATGAGTGTCGATCGACACTACCATTGGTGTCGATCAACACCAATGGAGACCACCCAAACAAACGGATTTTCATCAGAAAAAGGAAATCAGCCCAAGTTTTGAAGAATTACAAGACTGCTCCTGACGAAAATCTTCATCTATAAATAGTTTTCAGGCATTGTTTAGCCAAGTACCTTATCATTATTTTCTGTTTTTGAGACTTAGAGAGAGATTGATCCTGAGCTTTTGGGGAGACAATTCTAACTCATCTGAGCCAGATTTCGAACCCCTGTATCATTCTCTATTCTTTTATGCAATATTATTCAGCCATGTTTTGTGTTTGCATTATTATGTCTGAGTAGTTTGCTAGTTAGGTTAGGGTAATTTAGGGTTTGATGAAGAGTTTATAGAATCACTAGAATTATTAGGGAAATCAATTGGATCTTCACCTAGATTTGTGCTTAACTTGATTCTCTGAATTGATCACTTAGAAATCAAACCTTAGGTTATTTAATAGATGCGAGAGCATTATTAGTAACTTGAACTAATCATAGGTGAGCAAAATATCTATTCGCAAAGAGATTTGGTTTAGGTATTTTGTGAACAAATCGAACCTATTCTTATTGCTTGCCTTAGTTGTTTAAATTTGCAAAGAGATTTGGGATTTAGGAATCTAGGCATAGATAACTTCTGCAACGAGAGTTGATTGGTTTTAACTTAGTGATTCGAATTCTAGACGGTTCTTAATAATCCCCTAAATAAACTTAGATTCTGCATTCTTGGATTCAACCTGATAATTACCCTTGCCTAGCGCCTTAGTCTCCTGAACTTAAATCCGCATTAATCCGATTTAGATACTCGTTTAATTGCTTAGTTTTAATTTCATACAATTCGACCTAGCATAATCTGAATTTAGAAACCTTAGTGTAGCATCTACTTCCCCTGAGATTTCGATACCCCTTATACTACGAATACATTTGTTGTGCACTTGCAGTAGTTTTATTTGTGTAAAACCTGAGCCCTATCAAGTTTTTGGCGCCGTTTCCGGGAAAGTAATAGCTGCCTACGGAATCTAGTACTAGGATTTTGACTAGGTTTTGTTTTTTATTTTTGGTTACTGATTTAGTTTCTAATTTTTGTTTTTCAGGTGCATGCTTAATCGCAGTACCAGAAGCAACAAGGACAAAGAACTAATAGCACTCAACCAGGAACTAGGCCGTCTCGAACGTACGAACCGAAAGACTGCACAAGTGTCGATCGACACCACCCACAGCATCGATCGATACCCCTAAGTGTCGATAGAAACCACAGATAGCATCGATCGACACCCTGCGCAGAAAGAGATGGAAGAACCTGTGATTATGATTCGTGACGAGGCTGGAAACTTCACGGACTTGGACGGCAATAGAAGAAACAATCATGGACAGAGACTTGATGAGGCTGGCGCCGTCATCGTCGAACCAACCATACAAATAGACCATGCAGAAGCTGGACGTGGAAGAACGCTTGGCGAATACAACCGCCCAGACCAGTTCTATGCTAATAGAAATGCGATCCGTCCTCCTGCATTCCAAAGGAACGACTTCGAGCTGAAGCCTGCTTACTTCATATTGGTGGCTCAGCATCCCTTCCATGGTCTTCCTAATGAGCACCCTATGGACCATATTGAGCGATTCGAGGACTTGGCATCCATCATTAAGGCTAATGGAGTGACTTATGACTATCTCTTCTACAAGCTTTTCCCTTACTCGCTTGCTGGAGATGCGTCATACTGACTGAAGCAGTTGGATCCA
>JAHZTW010000004.1:71683557-71826303 GCA_020283515.1 Alliaria petiolata | reverse complement strand
CACTTTGCTAATGAAGTGGAGACATTCGAACTAAATGAAGATTGTGAAGAAGAGGATGTCAACTACATTAATGGAGGTGGTTTTCAAGGCCAAAGGTTTGGGAACCAGCAAGGGAACATAAGTTTCAATGGGAATTACCAAAAGAGCCCTACACAGGAAACCAAAACTCTTCTGGTTACACTCAAAAGCCCCCATTCCAGAACAGCAACTACACAAGGAACTATGGTTCATCTTCCTACCAAAAGCCTCCTGCACAAGATAATAAAGTGGAGTCTATGCTAGAGCAACTTTTGGAAGGACATCAGAAGATAACAGTGGATTTCAATGGCAAGATTGATTCACTGTACCAAGACCTGAACAGGAAGATTGAGAGCTTAGCCTCTCATGTGAAGAAGCTGGATGTTCAAGTTGCTCAAACTGTAGGAGCTGTTAACAGGCAAGAAGGATTTCTTTCAGGAAAGACTGATACTAATCCCAAATGCCATGTGAACGCCATCACATTAAGGAATGGAAAGAACCTTCAGTCTGTGAAGACCAGAGAGCTTAGTGTTGAAGAATTCGAGGAGCTTAAAGATGTTGAAGAGGCTGCGGAACCAGTGTCGATCGACACCACTGAAGAGTGATACTAATCCCAAACGCCATGTGAACGCCATCACATTAAGGAATGGAAAGAACCTTCAGTCTGTGAAGACCAGAGAGCTTAATGTTGAAGAATTCGAGGAGCTTAAAGATGTTGAAAAGGCTGCGGAACCAGTGTCGATCGACACCACTGAAGAGTGTCGATCGACACCCATGGAGAAGCCAGACGGATCGAACAAACTCAACGCAAAAAGCTCGACTTCAAAGACGAGTGTCGATCGACATCAGGAGGGTGTCGATCGACGCGCCTCTCAGACGACACCAAATCAAGCCAAGACAACGCAAGATGCAGCAGAAAGGGTCTACAAACCAAAGATTCCTTTCCCCTTGATACCAAATAAGTCTAAGAAGGAGCTACTTGATGCCAGATACAAGGTTATCATGGATAGACTAGTGGTTGAAATTCCTTTGATGGATGCCATTAGAACTACTCCAGTGATTAAGAGATACTTGAAGTGGATGATGACAAAGAACATGGACATGGAGGAAGGAGTGATGATGATATCAGAGCAAGTTAGTGCTGTCATTCAGAACATGCTTCCAGAGAAACTCTCCGATCCGGGAAGCTTTGTTCTAGATTGCTCCATCTTTTCAGACAAGTTTGGGAGATCTCTGTGTGACTTAGGATCAAGTGTCAACTTGATGCCTCTTTCAGTTGCTCTTCGGTTAGATATGACTGACTTCAAAGCCACCAGAATTTCTTTGGTCCTTGCTGATCGTTCTGTCAGGATCCCTGAAGGTGTCTTGGAAGATGTTCATATCAAAGTGGGAGATTGTTTGATTCCCACAGACTTTGTGGTGTTAGCTTATGATGAGGAACCAAAAGACCCTCTCATACTTGGTAGACCATTCTTGGCTACAGCTGGTGCCATCATTGACGTGAGAAAGGGGAGGATTGCGCTGAATGTTGGTGATTTGGTGATGAATTTCGACATGGAGAAGCTGATGAAGAGACCTACCATTGATGGACATACCTTCTATGTCGATTCACTCACCAATCTTGCTGAAGAGATTTTCCAAGAGGACCATCCTATAGATCCTTTGGAAAGAGCCCTGACAACTTCTACGACAGAAGCTGAAGACCTAGACGACGCTGCTGCTGGATACGCGAAGCTGATGGACACAAGTGAGCAAGTGCTGCAGTTGGTCGTCCAAGAGGATTGGTGTCGATCGACACCAACACAAGGTGTCGATCGACACTCTGCGAAATCTGCGACACCTGCAACATTGGCCGATTGGAGCGAAGTCAAGGCACCTAAAGTTGAACTAAAACAGCTCTCTGCCGGGCTAATTCGACTTATCATGTTATTGTGAGTGCTACCTTGAACAATGCAGAGCTCACTTTATTGCTAAGCAAGCTGTGCAAGTATCGCAAGGCTCTTGGCTATTCTCTTGATGACATTTCAGATTTCTCACCAGACTTGTGCATGCATCGGATTCACCTTGAGGATGAGACAAAGTCATCCATTGAACACCAAAGGAGGCTGAATCCGAACCTGAAAGAAGTTGTAAAGAAGGAGATCATGAAGCTATTGGAGGTTGGGATCATCTATCCCAATTCAGACAGTGCTTGGGTCAGTCCAGTTCATGTGGTTCCTAAGAAAGGAGGAGTCACAGTGGTGAAGAATGAGAAGAACGAGTTGATTCCAACAAGGACTGTGACAGGACACAGGATGTGCATAGACTACATGAAGCTGAATGCCGCGACCAGAAAGGATCACTTTCCTTTGCCTTTCATCGATCAAATGCTGGAAAGATTGGCGAATCATCCTTACTAATGATTCCTTGATTGCTATTCAGGATTCTTCCAAATTCCAATCCATCCAGATGATCAAGAGAAGACCACGTTTACATGTCCTTATGGTACATTTGCTTGTCGCAGAATGCCCTTTGAACTTTGTAATGCTCCTGCGACCTTTCAGCGATGCATGATGTCAATTTTCACAGATATGATTGAGAAGTTCATGGAAGTCTTTATGGATGACTTTTCCGTTTATGGATCATCCTTTAAAGACTGCCTAGACAACTTATGTGCAGTGTTGCAGCGATGTGAAGAGAAGCACTTGGTCCTGAACTGGGAAAAATGTCACTTTATGGTTCAAGATGGAATTGTACTTGGACACAAGGTTTCAGCAGATGGAATCGCAGTGGATCGCGCCAAGATTGAAGTTATGACGACTTTGCAAGCACCTGATTATGTTAAATCAGTGAGGAGTTTTATGGGTCATGCTGGGTTCTACAGAAGATTCATCAAGGATTTCAGCAAAATTGCAAGACCACTCACTGCTCTTCTGTACAAAGACGTGAAGTTCGATTTCACTACAGAATGCCATTCAGCCTTTGAACAGATTAAGCAAGCCTTAGTGAGTGCTCCAATTGTTCAACCTCCGTACTGGGATTTACCTTTCGAGGTGATGTGCGATGCCAGTGATTTCGCAGTGGGAGCTGTGTTGGGACAGAAGAAGGACAAGAAACTTCATGTCATTTACCATGCCAGCAGAACGTTGGATGATGCCCAGAAGAATTATGCAACCACGGAGAAGGAACTGTTAGTTGTGGTCTTTGCCTTTGAGAAATTTCGACAGTACCTTGTTGGCTCGAAGGTGATTGTTCACACTGATCATCTCTCAAGGATTAGGATCGAAGATGACGTCCCTATTGATGATTTTCTGCCTGAAGAGAATGTCTACTTGGTTGAAACTCGTTTTCAAGACATGAGTTTGGAGAACTTGCAAAAATCTACAGATACGAGCCTAGTGTCGATCGACACCACGCGGGTGTCGATCGACACCCCCTTTGCAGACTTGGAGGAAATTCGCGATTCACTTCTGATCGATACGAGCAAACAACAAAAATCAAGAGTGTCGATCGACACCAACATCAGTGTCGATCAACACCTTACGCAGACAGCAACATCACTTCAGAAGCTCTTGGACGAGGTGTTTCGACAACCAATCTTTGCTCTATCTGATGCAAATAGGCCGTGGTATGCTGACATTGTGAACTTCCTTGCTGCTGACATTGAGCCTACACATCTCAAGGACTATGAGAAGAACAAGTTCATGAGGGAACATAGGAGATACTATTGGGATGAACCTCACTTGTATAAGCATTGTTCAGACAATGTTTACAGAAGATGCATTGCAGAGAGTGAAGTTCGTGATGTGCTGTTCCATTGTCATGGTTCTGAGTATGCTCGCCACTTTGCTACTTTCAAAACAGTGTCCAAGGTTCTTCAAGCAGGCTTTTGGTGGCCTACTATGTTCAAGGATGCTCAGCTTTTCATCACTCAATGTGATGTGTGTCAAAGGAGGGGAAAGATCAGCAAGAGACATGAGATGCCACAGAACTTCATCCTTGAAATGGTGATCTTTGATTGTTGGGGTATTGATTTCATGGGACCGTTTCCTTCTTCTTTTGGGAACAAGTACATCTTGGTTGCTGTGGATTATGTCTCCAAATAGGTGGAAGTAATTGCTTCTAAGACCAATGATGTTTCGGTAGTTCTTAAGCTATTTCGAACCATCATTTTCCCAAGATTCGGAGTGCCTCAGATTGTTATAAGTGATGGTGGTTCTCACTTTATCAACAAGGTGTTCAACAAGCTGCTGAAGAAACATGTTGTTCAACATCGTGTGGCTACTCCTTATCATCCACAGACGAGTGGACAGGTTGAAGTCTCCAACAGACAGATCAAGCAAATTCTGGAGAAAACAGTAGGCAAAACAAAGAAAGATTGGGCTGCGAAGTTAGACGATGCACTTTGGGCTTACAGGACTGCCTACAAAACGCCGCTTGGGACTACACCATTCCAGCTACTTTATGGCAAGGCTTGTCATCTTCCTGTGGAACTGGAATACAAGGCCCATTGGGCTGTCAAGAAGATGAACTTTGACTTGAAGCCAGCTGCAGAAAGACGCCTAGTGCAACTCAACAAGCTCGACGAACTTCGCAATCAAGCATATGAAAACTCAAAGATCTACAAAGAGAGGACAAAGGCATATCATGACAAAAAGATTGTCTCCAGACACTTCGAACCAAATGACCAGGTACTCCTATATAACTCTCGTTTGCAATTGTTTCCTGGTAAATTGCGTTCACGTTGCTCAGGTCCTTTCACCATCAAAAAGGTTAGACCATATGGAGCAATTGTCTTGACAAAATCCAAAGGAAAAGAGTTCATTGTGAATGGACAGAGGGTGAAACACTATTGGGCTCAAGCCGAGATTCCAGAAGGACACATTGTGTCACTGGATAATGCACCATCTGCCTAAACGCATGACCAGTCAAGCTATTGACGTTAAACGAGCGCGTAGTGGGAGGCAACCCACTGGTAAGTTTTTATTTTATTTTCATTTTGGTTTTTACTACTAATTATTTGCATAAAAAATAAATAAATAAAATAAAAAAAATAAAAAAAATTGAGGAGGCACGACCAAACCAGGTGTCGATCGACACCAGCACTGGTATCGATCGACACCCACGCGGGACACAGGTAAGTCTTTATAAACCCGACACTATTCATCTTCTTCCCTAAAACACAACTCGAAAATCTTAGAACACAAAATCCCCAAATCTTAACTTCTCCGTTTTTCAACGGATTTGAGTGATTCTAAGGCCTAATCTGTGCGGATTTTCATCCTTTTTAATAATCCATTGTCTATTCATTCGATCTGCCAAGGTATGTTCTTCAAATCTCTCAATTTCATTTTCGATCCTAAGGTGAAAATTCTCGAGTTCGACCTATTTAGTTTGATTTCTTGATTGAATGATGCTCATTTAGGTTGATTATCATGCTCTACATCATTGCCCAACCGATTTCATCCTCTAATTCGCATGAATCTGAAATTTTCAAAATTTATGATGCATAATGCATATTTAGGATATTTCTTGGGTTTATTGGTTGCAAAGTGATTGATTCGTGGAATTGAGCATGTTACAACAGATGATTGGGCATTTGAGAGTTTAATTTCATGAATTTTTGGGATACATTCACGATCTATGATTTGCAGACATGGGTGTCGATCGACACCCAACATAGTGTCGATCGACACCATGCAATCCGTGAGAATGTGTTTTTGGTCAGACTTTGGAATTTTGATTTTGATTTTGCTATTGTTTGCAGATGGCTCCAGTTACTAAGAGGCCTCGTCGCATTGAAACGTCCTCCTCTGGGACTGCTAATGATGAAGCGATTCCCTCTCTTCCTCCCTGGCCAAAGCGTGAAAACGCAAGGATTCGAATTGAGAGGAATTGGGACGATCCACCTGCAGTGGAAGTTGAGAAAGATGAATGTGTCTACAGAGACATCAGCGAAGCTTGGGATGATTATGACACGCTATTCTACAATGCGTGGCTCAAGGTGGAAATCGCACCTACTCGGTTTGCATGTGAGAAGACGATGCATGAGCTAGGCATCAAGGACGACATCCTGCACTTGCTGAGCAGAGTTGGGATGGGGACTATGGCGACCAGACAGTACGATCTTTACCCAGACTTGGTCCGCCAGTTCCTCTCCACCGTTCGTGTGTATTACAGGAATGAAGTGGTGAAGAACGTTTTGGAAGGCACATTGACGTTCCTCATTCGCGGGGTTCGATACAGGCTTTCGCTTCCAGAGCTCTGCGAGATCTATGGGTTTGAGAACCAGCATGCTACAGGTGTCTACCTTCCTCAGCAGTTTCCTGATAGCCAGGACTTCTGGGCACATTTTGGGAATGGGTGGTATGACTCTAAGACCTCTTCTCAGACAGACATTCGACACCATACTCTCCGCTACCTTGCTCGTCTATTCGCTACTACGCTCTTGTATAAGCATGAGCCAGGAAAGATGCGTGTCTCTGAGTTGGTGCTGATGTATTACGCCATATGGTCTGTGATTTATGAGGAGCCCTGGTTGACAGAGAACGTCAACTTGGGCGCGGTATTTGCTCATCACTTGGTCTCTTTGAAGACCAAGCCTTTTGCTTGCTCCAAGATCAAGCCTTTTGCTGGCTCCAAGATCAAGCCTTTTGCTGGCTCCAAGATCAAGCCCGAGACCATTGGTAGCCTTCTTACTCCTATCTTCCAGCACTTCAGGATTGACACTTCCACATGCTCCATTGTGACTGCGCGTGCCTTGGTTGATATGGAGTACTTGAAGAGGACTCATTGGGTGAAGCCGGATAGATTATGGGTTTTCACTGACGCGCAGAGGGCGCAGCTTATGGTGCAGCTACCTGACAGAGACCTCACTCACATCACCACTGATCCAGGTCGCCTCGCCTTTCAGCCCAGTCCGAACAAGCTAAGGACTGCTCCCGTCGCCAGACGCAGAGGTGCTTCCTCCCGAGCTGCAGCTTCACACGCAGAGGATGGACCAGCTGAGGATCCGACGCGAGCTTCTTCTTCGAGATACGCGCCTCAGCCTATTGGTCCTCATCATCTTCCAGTTGCTCCTGAGATTCCTATGGAGCCAGATGTTTTCCAGCGCTACATGGTTCAGAGCTTCCAGGCCATTTGGAACGCTATCACAGTTGTGTCCAACTGTGGCTGCGTTCGCCCACCCACACCACCACGCTCTGATGATGACGAGTAGCATCTCCATTCCTGGTTTAGTTTTTCTTTTCTTTTCCTTTGAGTCAATTTTTCATTTTTCTTGAGTCAGTTTTTGTTTTCATTTGCTTATGTACTTTGATTCGAAACTTGTAGCAACCTTTGAGTTTATTGGATTATCTTGTGCTTTTAACCGTGTGTTTGAGTTTTCTAACAGCTTGGATGACTCTAACAACTATCTAACTTGGCAACATTCATGTTCGAGTCATGAGTTTCTGATTACGGACAGAGTGTCGATCGACACTCCTTAGTGTGTCGATCGACACCATCACCATCACACAGCAACAATCGACACTCAACCAGGTGTCGATCGACGCTGCACGCAAAGTCAGGTAATCCGTTTTCTCTTGGTTCCGTAACAAATTCACACTACTTTTTTTTTTCTAACCGAACTCATTCTTAATAACACTGGGGACAGTGTTGTTCAAGTCTGGGGGAGGTAGTTGCTAACATTGTGTTTTGTTTTGAGAGTCATTTGAGTCAAAAAAATTTAAAATTTGTTTTATTGAGTCAAAATCAGTTAGAACTTTCAGTTTTTCTAGGAACTAACCACAGAATGTTGACACTTGAAGAACCATTACTATAAAATTAGATTGCAGGTCTTACTAAGTAGAAAGCTGCAAGTGGAATCAGTCTAACAGGGCGAGTTCAGGTCCCCTTATAAGAACTAGGTATGCGCAGAACATGATTCCTCTTTCAGTCTGAACATATAAGAAATTGCAGTCTCTCCTTGATCTTCCCTTAAGAAAAGAAAGAAAAAAATTAAGTCTGGGAATAGTGCAAAGAACCTCATGAGCATGTCTCCTCACAAAGAACAATATTAGTGAGTGCTCTTGAACCCGTCTCCTCACAAGGAACACAAGTAGAGAGTAGCACTATTTCCCGAGATTTCAAAAGAATAAGAAGAGTCAATGAAAAGATCTTAGAACACCCTGAAAATGGGTAGCAGTTGATTAAGGGAAGAGAAAATAGGAGAGCTGTATGAAGAATGTCTTGTTCAGGTACTAAGGAAGGGAAAATAATCTATAAAAGAATCTATAAAGTTATGTGGCAATACCACTGTTAGAGTTCAAAATTTTACCAAGGAAAGGATCTGGATTCAAACTGGGAAATTGCTAAGCTTGTGGTAAGTATGCTGAAATATTACCTAAGGTTGGCTCTATAGCATGTGGATTCAAGAAGTGTTAACCAATGTGGTGTTCTGAAGAGGTACTCGAAGGTTTCTGTTTTCAAACTTCTACTTCATTCTAAGTTTCTGTTTGCTTGAGGGCAAGCAAAAACTAAGTCTGGGGGAGTTGATATATCATGGTTTTTACCCGTTTTTGGACCATGATATAAGTGTTTTTATAGAGTCTTTTGTTAGTTTTAGAGTCCTATTAGAGTATTTACAGGATGGAGAGCATTTGGAGCTAAATGAGAGATTCTGGTACTTTTTGGAGCATTTTGGAGAAGCAGCCGAAGTGATGAAGTCGAAGCTGGATTAACACGATGAGTGTCGATCGACACTACCCTTGGTGTCGATTGACACCAGTGGAGACCGCCCAAACAAACGGATTTCCATCAGAAAAAGGAAATCAGCCCAAGTTTTGAAGAATTACAAGACTGCCCCTGACGAAAATCCTCATCTATAAATAGTTTTCAGGCATTGTTTAGCCAAGTACCTTATCATTATTTTCTGTTTTTGAGACTTAGAGAGAGATTGATCCTGAGCTTTTGGGGAGACAATTCTAACTCATCTGAGCCAGATTTCGAAACTCTATATCATTCTCTATTCTTTTTAGGCAATTTATTTCAGTCATGATTTGTGTTTGCATAATTAAGTCTGAGTAGTTTGCTAGTTAGGTTAGGGTGATTTAGGGTTTGATGAAGAGTTTGTAGAATCATTAGAACTTTAACGGAAATCAATAGGATCTTCACCTTGATTTGTGCTTAACTTGATTTCTGAAATTGATCACTTAGAAATCAAACCTTAGGTTATTTAATAGATGCGAGAGCATTATTAGTAACTTGAACTAATCATAGGTGAGCAAAATATCTATTCGCAAAGAGATTTGGTTTAGGTATTTTGTGAACAAATCGAACTTGTTCTTATTGCTTGCCTTAGTTGTTTAAATTCGCAAAGAGATTTGGGATTTAGGAATCTAGGCATAGATAACTTCTGCAACGAGAGTTGATTGGTTTTAACTTAGTGATTCGAGATCTAGACGGTTCTTAATAATCCCCTAAATAAACTTAGATTCTGCATTCTTGGATTCAACCTGATAATTATCCTTGCCTAGCGCCTTAGTCTCCTGAACTTAAATCCGCATTAATCCGATTTACTTACTCGTTTAATTGCTTAGTTTTAATTTCATACAATTCGACCTAGCATAATCTGAATTTAGAAACCTTAGTGTAGCATCTACTTCCCTTGGGATTTTGATACCCCTTATACTACGATTGCATTTGCTGTGCACTTGCAGTAGTTTTATTTGAATAAACTTGAGCCCTATCATTTCTTCAAAGCCTTCCGGTTGCGTGACATAGACGGTTTCCTATAACTCTCCATGTAGAAACGCTGTTTTTACATCAAGATGATATATCTCTCAACCGTTCAATGCTGCAAGGTTAATAAGGAGACGTATTTTCTCTATCCGAGCTACTGGAGCAAAGACTTCCTTGAAATCAACTCTATATCATTGTACGTATCCTTTCGCAACCAGTCGAGCCTTACACTTATTTATACTGCCATTGGAGTTCCGTTTGAGTTTCAATACCCACTTTAAGCCAATTGGTTTAGATCCATCCGATAAATCCACGAGATCCCAAGTGTGATTTTTCTCGATTGAATGGATTTCATCTTCACAGGCGAGTGTCCATTCTTTTGATTCTTTTGCTTCATAGAAGTTTCTTGGCTCGTTATTTAAGCATGGTAATAACATCTCCTTCTTCTTCGGAAAATAAGACGTAGTCCTCGATATATTTTGGCGTTGTGCTCTGTCTTTGTGTTCTTCTCAGAGCAGGTGGAGACTAATCACAAACCTATGTATATTCGTGTTTGTGTTCATGCTCGTGTGACGATACGGAGTCACCATCGTTGTCTACTTCATCAATATTTTCGGAATGATCCGTAACGATTAGATCCGTTACAAGATCCTCTTTTCCTTCTTGGATGCCAAGGTTTCCAAATTCCCCTAAAGTAAAGCTAAAGCTTCCACTACTGTCTTGCTCCGGGTTATTATGATTTCAGTTCCAGCCTTTTGTTTCATCGAACACAACATCTCTGCTTACCACTATCTTCCGAGATTGCGGATCAAGTAATCGATATGCCTTTGATCCTGGTTCCGTTCCTAGATGAACAAGCATTTGTGATCTATCATCTAGTTGTCTTAGATGTGGATTGTCTATCTTTGCGTAACCAATGCATCCAAAAATCCGGAGATGATCAATCTTTGGTTTCTTAGATCGCAGAACTTCATACAAAATTCTGTCCTTGTGAGCTCTTGTTGCTATCCTATTCAAGAGGTATGTAGAATGTCGTATTGCTTCTCCCCATAAGTAGTTTGGTATGTGTATATGTTTCAGAATGCTTCTTGCCATCTCCATTAACGTCATGTTACGTCTTTCAACCACACTGTTCTGTTGCGTAGTGTAAGGAGCAGTGAGATGTCGTTTTATACCGAATTCATCGCAGAATGAATTAAACTCTTGTGATACGAACTCTCCTCCTTTATCTGTTCTGGAAGTTTTTATGCTAGCCCCTGAGTCTTGTTCCACCAACCGTTTGAATTTCTTGAACTTGTTAAAGGCATCACCCATTTCTTTGAGCAAGATTGTCCACATATTTCGAGAATGATCATCAATGAGGACAAAAATATACTTGTCTACAGCAATCGTACTTGGTGTTATAGGACCGCAAAGATCTCTGTGTATGAGCTCAAGTATCTTGGTTGCTCGGTATGATGTGGCTTGAGGGAATACTTGCCTCGTTTGTTTCCCAAGTAAGCATGAGCTGCATATTTCCTTTTCAAAAACAACGCGTGGAACTCCTTGAACAAGTTCTCTTTGAATCATAGATTTTATTGTCTCAAGGTTTATGTGTCCCAACCTAGCGTGCCATCTGCTTGACTTGCTTATTGCCGTTAGATGTAAGCACCCAGTTTCTTAGTCCCATATGTACTTTGTACAATCGGTTCCTTGATCTTTCTGCCTTAACAAGTAACTTCCCATTGTAGTCATGCATTGTTAGGTATCATCCTCTCATCCTTATATCACAACCCGATTATGTAGCTTGTCCTAGACTAATGATGTTACTCTTTAAATCTGGGATGAAGTAGACATCGGTCATCATTTTTGGTTCACCATTCATGTCAATAAAGGAAATTGAGCCTTTTCCTTTTATGTATGTGCACGAATCATCACCAAATCTCATTTTTCCAGTAACAAAATCATCGATCTTGTTGAAATATCTTTGATCTCCTGTCATGTGGTTGCTAGCTCCGTTACCAAGATTCCAAATATTCTCCTCGCCAGTGGTTGCTTCATACTTGCTTGGTATGCAATTTTTCTCGTTTAGATATATTACTTCGTGCATCATAAGCTCATCCGCATCTTGTGTATCATTATTATCATTCTCTTGAGCTTCTTGTAGTTTGAGTAGTCGATCAAGGCAACTTGAGGCAAAGTGACCTAGCTTATCAAATCGGTAACATGTCACTTTCGATGCATCTCTTCCTCCATTAAACCGTTCACGACCTCTTCCCTTGTAATAGAAACGTCCCCCTCGGCCTCTGCCTCTAAAGCGTCCATTGAAATCACGATTAGATTGGATTGTTTGAGCTTCCGTATTTGCATACATAAGCTTGTTTTGATCTTCTTGAATATCCTCTTCCTTGAAGATGCGTTCTTCATAGGCTTTTAGATGTCCGATGATATCTTCGAAGCTTGTAGTATTAAGGTCTAACACTTGTTCAAAAGAAGCCACTATGTGTATGTACTTTTGCCGGGGAAGACACTTAAGAAACTTTTTAACCAATTTTGGTTCTTCAATGTTTTCTCCTAGGGCAGCTGATATTGATGATATTTCGGATAACTTTCCTGCAAAATCATCAATCTTGTTTGAGTCTTTCATCTTAAGTCGATCAAATTCAGCCATTAAAGTTTATAATCTAGCTTTTTGACTCTATTTGCTCCCACATGTCTTGCCTTAAATCGCTTCCCAAACTTTATTTGCTGTATCGAGCTCTCCGACTTGTAAGATAAGCGTCTCAGGTATTGACGAAACAACAGGGCTATGGCCATGTTGTTCTTCTCGCCATCGGTTTGATCCGTCTCCGTCTCTATGACCTCCCAAACATTATGAACTTTGAGTGCTATCTTCATCCTCATGGCCCATACTGTATAATTTGTTGTGTTGAGCATAGGACACGTGATTGAAGATGGTCCTCCTCCTTCTTTAGGTTTCACCGTTGCTACAGTAAGGTCTCACATATCTTTTCCACGATCTCACAAAGCTCTGATACCAATTCTAGAATTGAAACACATTTTAAGATCTCAAAGATTAATAAAGAATTAACTCTCTTTATTTGCTTTTGAAAATCACTCAAAACTAAAGCTCTCGATCTCTCTCTCAAAACTCATAAGTTATGTCACACCTTGGCATCTCCTTATATATAGAGAGAAGTATAGATGTTTCCTAATCACAAAAGGTAAACATATATTTAGATAACTCCTAAATATTCATTCTTATCCTAATCTCTTTAGAAACCATAACTCGGTAGGATTAGGATAAACTCAAGCTTCCTTCAAGCTTATGTCAACACTACTACCTTTACTTTCTACTCAAACCATACGTTTAGGAATTTGGCTCTCACCTTCAGACATCTACTTCGGATCGCTATCTGCTTTCATAACCGAGTACCGTGAAACATTATTGATATATCATGGTTTTTACCCATTTTTAGACTATGGTATAAGTGTTTTTATAGAATCTTTTGGCTATTTTCGAGTCTATATAGAGTCTTTGCAGGTTCAGGTACAATTGAAGATAAATTGGAGATTTGGATGCATTTTGGAGCTTAATGGAATGAAATCACGAAGTGATGAAGTCAAGACTGGAATTACACGCAAGGTGTCGATCGACACCATGTAGTGTCGATCGACACCAGGTTTTCCAATTTCCAGAATCAAGAAGTTTCCATATTTTGAAGAAAAGGAAATCTCCAAGACTTTTCCTAATCCTTTTGGGAATTGAAGACTCGTACCTAGGCCTATAAATATAGTTTTTCAGCCATTGTTTAGGCATAATCTCATACTTTAAGAATCATAGAAGTTTAGGTTTTTGGAGAGAAGAATTTGACTCCTTTAGAGCAAATTTGGAACTCCTTTATTTTCTTCTATTGATTTCTTTTATGCTTTCTATTCAAGTAATGATTTCTGTTTCATTAATCATGTCTGAGTAGTTTGCTTGTTAGGTTTAGGGTTTTTCAAAGGTGATTAATGAATTGTTAGGTCGAATTAAATTGTTAGGATAAAATCATTAGAGTTCTTCATCTGGATTTGTGTTTAATGCTTATTCTAGCTTCGCGACCTAGAATCTGATCTTAGGTTAATTAATAGATGCGAGAGTATTATTGATTGCCTGAACTAATGTTAGATGAGCAAAATACCTATTCGCAAAGAGATTTGGTTTAGGGTTTTGTGAACAATTGAACCTGAACTTTAATGCTTGTTTGAATTGATAGGATTTGCAAAGAGATTTGGAATTCTAGGGTTTAGACATAGATAATCTTCGCAGCGAGAGTTGGTTGATTTTACATTAGTGTTTCGAGTTCTAGAACAGTTCTTCATAATTCCTAACATTCTGTCTAGACCTGCAATTTAGATCACCTGAGAATTTCCCTGAACCTAGCGTTTCGTCTCCTGAATTTACTAAGTTTTAAATTGCTTTCTGTTTCTAGTTTTACATTCTCACTTAGCCTAATTCGAAATTAGAAATTCGCTGTGTGACTATCCCTTCTCTGTGGATTCGATCCCTAAGTACTACAACTGATCTCTTAATTTGAGAGAGTTGCTTAGGGTAAATTTGACCCATATCAAATTTTGGCGCCGTTGCCGGGGAAGGAGATTAGTTGCCTACAGATTTCTAGTATTAGAATTTTGTCTAGGTTTTTATTTTTGTTTTTGTTACTGATTTAGTTTCTCATCTTTGGTTTCAGGTGCATGCCCAGTACCAGAAGCAACAAGGAAGAGGAACTAGTCCCATTGAACCAGGAGCTCGGTCATCTCGAACGCACAAACCGAGCATCTGCACGAGCGTCGATCGACACAAAGAGCATCGATCGACACCATACCTTAGTGTCGACCGACACCGCTTGTATCGATCGACACCAGACGCAGACTGAGATGGCAGAACCACTGATCCTAATGCGCAACGAGGCTGGCGACTTTGTCGACCTACAGGGCAACAGAAGGAACGCCCAAGGACATAGACTTGATGAGGCTGGCGCCGTCATAGTCGCTGGACGTGGAAGAACACTTGGCGAGTACAACCGCCCAGACCAGTTCTATGCTAATAGAGCTGCGATCCGTCCTCCTGCATTCCAGAGGAATGACTTCGAGCTGAAGCCTGCTTACTTCACATTGGTGGGGCAGCATCCTTTCCATGGTCTTCCTAATGAGCATCCGATGGATCACATTGAGAGATTTGAGGACCTCGCATCAAGCATCAAGGCTAATGGGGTGTCCTATGATTATCTTTTCTGCAAGTTGTTCCCTCACTCGCTTGCTGGAGATGCATCATATTGGCTGAAGCAACTTGATCCAGGATCCTTAACTACTTGGGAAGAAACAAAGAATGCATTCTTATGCAATTTCTTTGATGATGCAAGAAGTGAAGAGCTGAGGATGAAGATCACTGCATTTTCTCAAGGACCCACCGAAGCATTCAAAGCTTCTTGGGTGAGATTCAGATCATACCAGAGGGATTGTCCACACCACGGTTTCAGCGAACCGCAGCTTATCGGTATCTTTTACCGAGGGATCGATTGGAGGTACCAGATGGCCCTAGACGCTGCGAGCAATGGCAACTTCAACACCAGATATCCTGACGACGCAATGGTGCTTATAGAGAATTTGGCATCTAGCAACAGCACCAAGAATGCAGACTTTGAGAGGAGATAAAGCGCAGGAGTAGCTGGAGGAAACCAAATTGCTGAAGTCAACAAGAAGCTGGACATCTTGATAGAAAAGAAGCAAGTCCATTTTGCTAATGAAGTAGAGACCTTTGAGCGAGAGCAAGAAGAGGTCAACTACATCAATGGTGCTGGCTTTCAAGGACAGAGATTCAACAATCAGCAAGGCTATGGTTCTTCTTACCAGAAACCTTTTCAGAACAGCAACTTCCAGAGAAGTTATGGTTCATCTTCTTACCAGAAACCTCCTGCACAAGACAATAAGATGGAGTCTATGATAGAGCAGATTCTGGAAGGATAACAGAAGATGACTGTAGATTTCAATGGAAAGATTGATGCTTTGTACACGGATCTGAATGGGAAAATTGAGTCTCTAGGTACTCATATGAAGCAATTGGATGTTCAAGTTGCTCAAACTGTTGGAGCTTTGAAGAGACAAGAGGGATTTCTTCCTGGAAAGACGGATACAAATCCGAGGCATCATGTGAACGCTGTCACGATTCAGAGTGGAGGGAACCTTGAACCAGTGCTGAAAAGAGGTCTAAATGTGGAAGACTTCGTGGAGTTTGAAGCTGACGAGGAGGAAACTCGGACTGCAAAGCAGGTGTCGATCGACACCACTGAGTGTCGATCGACACCACTAGGAGAACTCGAGACATCAAGCTCTGACAGACCTAAATCAAACTCGATCCGCACGAGTCAGTCGATACAAAACGTTAGTGTTGATCGATACCAACTTGGTGTCGATCGACACCCTTCCCAGACATCACAAGAAGCGTCTACAACCACAGAGGAAAGAGTGTACACGCCTAAGGTTCCATATCCTCCAATACCCAAACACCTAAGGCCGCCCCTTAGTGCAAAAGAGCTGGCTAGTTTCAACAAGAAGGTTAGAAGGATCTCCAATGCGATCTCATTTGCTGAAGCCTGGGAGGATTATCCTTTATGGGTTTTCTTTAGGAATAGCAGAGAAAGTCTTGAAGAAATTGAAGAACTCTTCAACAAAGCAAGGGGTACACCACAAATGAAGCAGCTGCTTAAGGTTGAAGATCCTGGGATGTTTATGGTTCCATGCTCCATTGGTGGAGTTGAGTTTAAACAATCCTTCTGCAATTCAGGAGCTAGCGTGAACCTCATGACAAAAGACATTGCAGAGAAGCTGGGGATTGCTGACATTTGCCCTTCAAGCATGACTCTTGAATTTGCCAATAATTCTACCGCAGTCTCATATGGTACAATTCCAAATCTACTTGTCAAGGTTGGGAGTCGCCTAGTTCCAACTGATTTTCAGGTTGTGGAAGTAAGTAGAACGTCTATCATGCCATTCATCCTTGGAAGACCATTCATGGCCACAGTAGGAGCTGTTGTAGACATGCCTAATAAGAGAATGTCTTTCTCTAATGTTGACAAAGAAGTGTTCTACAAAGCTATCCCTACTACTGAAATTTCCAAGCACATCTCATGTATTGCTGTGATCCCTGGAGAGGAGCTGGATTCTAAAAAGCAAGAGGACAAGCTGGTTATTCAAGAGGCATTGGCTGAGAATTCTAAGAAAACTGTGGAGCTTGAAGACTGGGGTGGAAATGATCATCTCTTCAGGACTATGAGCAGAGAGGATGTTCAAATCAATGACAAGTTGATGGAAGAAGACGTCTTCATCATGGAAACAAGGATTGCAGAGCTAAAGTGGAGAAAAGGTGCAGAGACTCGAGCTGCAAGCTTGGTGTCGATCGACACCACTAGTGTCGATCGACACACTTCACGGATCACACCAGAAGTCGCTTCCAATGCTGTAATTCCATCATCGTTGATCCAACAGATGCCTCCACATCCTTCTGCCCCGAAACCTCGAAGGAAACAAAGGTATGCATTTCCTGGAATCAATTTCAAACCCCCCGAGCTTGTCAATAAGAACTTCAAAAGTTCAAAAGCTGCTTCACACTCATGCAAGCCACGAGATTCTCGTAGAAGGCTTGGTGTTTCTTTTGATGATTCTGCAGGAAAAAGGAGTATCCCACCCGAACTCAAGTCCCACCCTGCTGCTGTTCCTCATTACCTTGGTCGCTCTCATGCACCTAATGCTTATACACCACCATGGATGAGAAGACATTCGTCTGGGAAGCATTCGATGCCACCCTCTGATCCACCAGACGTCTGAATCCCGACACAGTCAAGCTAATGACTGAAAACGAGCGTTGAGTGGGAGGCAACCCACTATTAGGTACGTTTTTATTTTTATTTTTGTTTTGGTTTTACTTAAGTCCTAGTTTCAGTCAGTTGAAAAAAGGCAACATTGGACTCGACCTTGACCAGTGTCGATCGACACTACAAGGTGTCGATCGACACCACGCGCAGACGGAGGTAAGTTTTCTGTCTGGTCTTTTATGTTGTTTCTGATCTTTCTTTTAGCTAACTTCGGGCTTGATAACACTGGGGACAGTGTTGTTTAAGTCTGGGGGAGGTGATTACTGACTTTGTGTTTTGTTTTGAGCGTCTTGAGTCAAAAGTTTTCAAAAATTGTTTTATTGAGTCAAAATCAGTTGGAACTTTCAGTTTTTTTTTTTAGGAACTAACCACAGGAAGTTGACACTTGAAGAACCATTGCTATAAGAGTTGATTGCAGGACTTACTAAGTAGAAAGCTGCAAGTGGAATCAGTCTAACAGGGCAAGTTCAGATCCCCTTATAAGAACTAGGTATGCGCAGAACTTGATTCCTCTTTCAGTCCGAACAGATAGGCAATTGCAGTTTCTCCTTGATCTTCCCTTAAGAGAAAAGAAAAGAAAGAAAAAGAGTCTAAGTCTGGAATAGTGCCTTTGTCATGAGCTTGTCTCCTCATAAGGAACAATATTAGTGATGCTCTTGAACACGTCTCCTCACAAGGAACACAAGTAGAGAGTAGCACTATTCCAGAGATCCCAAAAAGAATAAGAAGAGTCAATGAAAAGATCTTAGAACACCCTGAAAATGAGCAGAAGTTGACTAAGGGAAGAGAAAATAGGGGAGCTGTATAAGAATGTCTTGTTTTGGTACTAAGGAAGGGAAAAGAATCAGAAAAGTTATGTGGCAATACCAATGTTAGAGTTCGAATCTTTTACCAAGGAAAGGATCTGGATTTGAACTGGGAGATTGCTAAGCTTGTGGTAAGTACACTGAACATTTCCTAAGTTGGGCTCTATAACATGTGGATTCAAAGAAGTGTTAATCAGTGTGGCGTTCTGAAGAGGTACTCGAAGTTTCTGTTTTCAAACTTCTACTTCATTCTAAGTTTCTGTTTTGCTTGAGGGCAAGCAAAGGCTAAGTCTGGGGGAGTTGATATATCATGGTTTTTACCCATTTTTAGACCATGATATAAGTGTTTTTATAGAGTCTTTTGGCTATTTTCGAGTCTATATAGAGTCTTTGCAGGTTCAGGTACAATTGAAGATAAATTGGAGATTTGGATGCATTTTGGAGCTTAATGGAATGAAGTCACGAAGTGATGAAGTCAAGACTGGAATTACACGCAAGGTGTCGATCGACACCATGTAGTGTCGATCGACACCAGGTTTTCCAATTTCCAGAATCGAGAAGTTTCCAGTTTTTGAAGAAAAGGAAATCTCCAAGACTTTTCCTAATCTTAAAAGGAATTGAAGACTCGTACCTAGGCCTATAAATATAGTTTTTCAGCCATTGTTTAGGCAGAATCTCATACTTTAAGAATCATAGAAGTTTAGGTTTTTGGAGAGAAGAATTTGTCTCCTTAGAGCAAATTTGGAACTCCCTTTATTTATTCTATTGATTTCTTTTATGCTTTCTATTCAAGTTATGATTTCTGTTTCATTGATCATGTCTGAGTAGTTTGCTTGTTAGGTTTAGGGTTTTTCAAAGGTGATTAATGAATTGTTAGGTCGAATTAAATTGTTAGGATAAAATCATTAGAGTTCTTCATCTGGATTTGTGTTTAATGCTTATTCTAGCTTCGCGACCTAGAATCTGATCTTAGGTTAATTAATAGATGCGAGAGTATTATTGATTGCCTGAACTAATGTTAGATGAGCAAAATACCTATTCGCAAAGAGATTTGGTTTAGGGTTTTGTGAACAATTGAACCTGAACTTTAATGCTTGTTTGAATTGTTAGAATTTGCAAAGAGATTTGGAATTCTAGGGTTTAGACATAGATAATCTTCGCAGCGAGAGTTGGTTGATTTTACATTAGTGATTCGAGTTCGAGAACAGATCTTAATAATTCCTAACATTCTGTCTAGACCTGCAATTTAGATCACCTGAGAATTTCCCTGAACCTAGCGTTTCGTCTCCTGAATCTAAATCGTTTAATTGCTTTCTGTCTTTTAATTCCATATTATTTCTTAGCTTAATTCGAAATTAGAAAACTGCTGTGTGACTATCCCTTCTCTGTGGATTCGATCCCTAAGTACTACAACTGATCTCTTAATTTGAGAGAGTTGCTTTAGGGTAAATTTGACCTCATATCAATTATCCATCAAGGCCAAACCAAAATAGCACAATTAAAAAGCAACCATTTCGGCAAGAACTAAGAGTGTTATTCGTTTGTTTGTGTATTTTAATTGAATTAGAAATCTATATAAGCTTTAAAAAAATTGTTTCAAAATCTAGCATGTAGATTTCAATAGTATTTGTAAATTTGTTAGTTTTTTCTCTCGAAATTGAAATCTTTGTATTTTTGACTTAATTTTTTTTATTAAATACATTAAATTCCTCTACAAAACTAAATTCATACGTAAATCTACACTATTAAATAACATGTGATTTAAACTTGGATTTTAAAACCATATAACAATAACATAGGACTCTGATAAAAAAAAAAATTAAATCAATGATCCAATAACAAAATCCATTAAAATATATAAACCAATAACCCCAAAAACTAACAAACATATATATAGCATGATTGGTAACAGCTGTACATTTACGTTTTTGATGTAGAACCCTAAGTGACTCCTAAGAAGACTTCAAGACCAATAAATACTCAAGTCTAGACTCTTATTTTCGTGTGCCTCCATTGTTTAACACTTAGATCTATAGCCACCAAAATTTTATTGCTTTTTGTTCTTTGTTCTCCGAGGGAGATAGATTCTTCTTGAACTCTCTTTATTTTTTATTGATAAATCGAAGTTTGCATTCATCAATAATGTTTTCGCTTCGGTCTATCATGCGTGAGTAGTTTACTTTCGTTGGGATTCTTCCAACGGGTTCTTATGGGGAATTTCATTAACTTTTTTTAATCATCTTTCGCATAGCCGTATTCTAGGGATTTCTTTCGTCTAAGTTTATTATTAATGCATAGATCTAGCGTCATGAACTAGAAACTGATCCTAGGATTGATTAGAACTGCTAACGCGTTGAATCCGATCACCCAATCCAACTTAGTCGAGCGTCGCATCGTTAGGTGCGATTGCACACTCACGGAGTGTTCGTGAACGTTACAACGAACCCGATCATTTTATTGCGTGCTTGATTGCGTCGTGGGATACGGCTGCATACATACAGAGTGATTAAAGCATAAATATATATTTATGAAAATATTTAGGTTATAAAATCATGATTCAAGTTTAGAGAAATTATCGCCTAGTGTCGTTTGCATGCGTTTGATTGTTTGATTTCTAGTTAGAACCCTTAAGAATTCCCGAAAGGAACCCAACGTTTTCTCCCATCGATTGACCATACTTTACGCACTTCAATATCGCTTTTCAATTACGCACATTCAATATCGTTTTTCAATTGATTTTCTTTTTGCATCGTGTATACTTTTTTCTTTAAGTTTGATTTCTTTTTTCCGTTTGTTATAGGCTTAGGCGAGAGTCAAGCTCTATATAAACGTTGCTTTACTTTCAATATTTTCATTCTTTGCAACCCCAAACCGTGACACAACAAACCCCCAAACCTCTTTGCGTCTTTGGTTGTTCTAACGTTTCTTTCGTTTTGCAGTAGATCTTCCCCGTGGATCGATACCTTAAGTACTACACGTCAACTGTGCACTTGCACCTTAGGGTCTTATAAATTTAAAACTCGAGAAATCTCTAAGAAGTATCAATATTTTTGATCGCAACTTTCAACTCTATCAAAGCTCTGGCCTGGGAGTTGGCACAATGTGATGAACTTCGGGAACAATCAGAACAGGATAATTAAAACACGGGAATACAACAACAGTTACGACATATTGGGTTGAGATGTCTAGTGGATGGCTCGTGGAAGGAGATAATAAATAGGACGGGATTGGGCTGACATTTTGTTTGTACAGGAACGGGAGCGACCTTGATAGGGGCAAGGAATTTGCGACAGAGTCTCTCCTCGTTACATACGGAACTCAAAGAACTGCTATGGGAATTTGCGACGGAGTCTTTCCTCGTTACATACGGAACTCAAAGCACTGCTATGGGCAATGTATTGCATGATAACGAGCAATCAATTGGAAGTGCCTTTCGCTACGGATTGTGCCGAACTAGTGAAGTTGGTGTCAAAATCAGAGCACTGACCGGCTTTCTCAACAAATATAGAGGAATACGAGTAAACCATGGGGTGTTTACTTTCACAGATCTCACGCGCTCAAATCACCAAAGCGGACAAACTAGCAAGTAATTCTAGAGATCTCCTTTAGGATATTGATTATGTAAACTTAGTTTTTCTAATTTGGGTTTACGAACCATTTTAGATACTGAAACTATTGAAAAAAAAAAACATTTTACAATTCAATAAAAGAATATTTAATGTAATTAGCTTTTTTATGGAAACCGGAATTGTATACTGCATTTATTAAAATATTATCTTACTAAATACTTTAGTTTTTTTTTATTAATAGTCACGAATAATAGATAAAAAAACATATGTAAAATGATGATAATAAATATGATTGTTGTGGGCCTTGTGGCAACATAAGCGTGCAATTATCTTTTTTTAGTATATTTAACATTAAAAATTTACAAGTTTATAATTTACAACGTGATTAACAAAATTACAAATTGCAACATATAAATGTTGATCTCTTAATAACTTGAACATTTCTCCGTTACCGTTATGGCAATTCGAGATATCAATTTCAAATTGAAAAAGAAAAAAAAAAAAAAGTCGGATTTCAAATTTTGAATCTCGTAACGGCCAAAAGCGCTTCAATAACTTCTTTCATCTTTCTTCGTCTTCTCCATCCTCAATTCCCTCTGACTCTCAAATTCACAGAACTCACCCAAAAAAAAATGGCGTCTCTCGCGCCCGGAATCCTCCTCAAACTCCTTCAATGCATGAACTCCGGCACACGCCCCACCGGAGACCACAGATCCGCAATCCTACAAGTCACCGGAATAGTACCAGCCCTCGCCGGCTCCGATCTATGGCCCAATCAAGGCTTCTACGTCCAGATCTCCGACTCTCTTAACTCCACGTACGTCTCTCTCTCCGAGCGCGACACGGATCTCATCCTCAGCAACCGTCTCCAGCTCGGCCAGTTTATCTACCTCGAACGCCTCGAATTCGCCGCCCCAGTCCCACGCGCCGCAGGAATCCGCCCCGTCGCTGGCCGTCACGCCTTCGTCGGAACTCCGGAGCCGTTAATCGCGCGAGTATGTCCTGGATCTAAACGAGATTTCGTAATCCAGCCAGTTTCCGACTCCGAGTACTCGCTCGACCCAATCGCCGTATACTTAAACAACAAACGATTCGACGAAGATGACGGCGATGCGGAGGTTCCGAAACCCAATGGTAGGCAACCGCTTGCTCCGGTGAACCAAAACGAAGAGAATCATCATAACCAAAATCGCAATCAGAGATCTAAGCAGACGCCGCAGAGATTCTCCTCACCAGCATCGTCTAAGCAGCGGTCAGTCTCATCGGGGAAGAGGAACAGCTCCGGTGCGGTTGCGGCGGTGGAGAGAGATCCCTCGCCGGCGGTTTCTGGGAAAGGGAGGAGATCCGCTTCTCCGGCCCCGTCGAAATGTGTAGTGCCAAGCCTTGCGGCGGCGCGTGAGGAGAATCGAAAGGTTGCTAGAGAGCCAGCAATTGTTGTGCCGTCAAGATACAGACAGCCATCACCTAACGGAAGGAAACTGAATCCATCTCCCAGCGGAAGAAGAATGTCGATTTCACCAGGAAGAAGGCTTTCAAGTGGTGTGAAAATGTCTCCGATGGTCGGAGATTCTTCTGGGAAGAAGAAGATGGCGGCGATTGCAGCCGGAATCTCTAAAGTCTCTGAAGCTCTTGTTGGATCTTCGTCTAAGAATTGTAACCGGAAAAATTGGGATGAACAAGTTGCTGCTGCTGCTGACGGAAATTCTCAAATTGAGCAGAAGGAGAAAGGCAGTGTTAAGAATAAGCCAGATCGTCAAGCAATTTTGCGTACTCAGGTATTAAGAAACACTCAAGATTTTATTAGAGTTTTAGTGAATGAAACTTTGATTGATCTCTTATACGCCAAATTAGTAAATTAGTGAATGAAACATGAGTGTTATGTGATGGAATGAGATTAATAATGTACAATTTGTTTCAGGCTGCGATGTCGAGACGTCTCAGTGATGCAAATAGGCGAAAGAGTGATTCTTCTTCGGCATGTGAAGAGAAAGCGAAGTCGTGTTCATCAGAGTGTAGTTTGGTAGAAGAAGTCTCGGCCTTTGAAGGACTTGGTATCACTTATCATGACCGGAAATGGACAGATGGTAGCGTTCCACTGGATATCATCTCAGAGGATCTTGCAAAACTAGCAAAGGTAAAGAGGCAGTGTTTAGTGTTTTGTGCTAAATTGAGACTAAAGACACTTGACTGGATCTTCATTTCGTGTTTGGTGTTTCGTGTGTGAGCTACATTGAGACTAAAGACACTTGACTGTATCTGCATTTCGTGTTTCGTGTTTCGTGTTTGAGCTTACATTGAGACTAAAGACACTTGACTGTATCTTCATTTCGTGTTTAAGCTACATTGAGACTTAAGACACTTGACTGTATCCTCATTTCGTGTTTAAGCTACATTGAGACTAAAGACACTCGACTGTATCCTCATTTCTTGTTTCGTGTTTGAGCTACATTGAGACTAAAGACACTTGACTGTATCCTCATTTCGTGTTTGTGCTAAATTGAGACTAAAGACACTTGACTGTATTGATTTTTTAACAGGAAGCTATGCAAAGAAGAGACTTTGCTGCTAAAGCTGCAGCTAGAGCATTGGCGGAAGCTAATGCAAATGAGTGCATCATAAGATGTTTAAGGTAAACAAAATTAGAAACTTTTTTGGCAATCAATTCTTGTTTAAGCTTTCATTTGGTCTTTCACTCTTTTGACGCCATTGGTTTGATGAATATTTCAGTAAATTCTCGGAACTTTCTTCGATCTCTAAACTGGGGAATCCGTTGCGAATCATCAACCAGTTTTTGACAATCTATGAAGACGTTATGAAATACAGTCAGATAGCTTCAGAAGACAGTTTCCACTCGTCATCTGATAAACAAAACCCAATCTCTCTTTGGGTTGAAGCTGCGTTAGCTACTAACCTCGACGTGGTCTCACTAGTGAAAAGCCAGAATCACAACGAATCACCGTCGTCTCTGAAGAAACCAACGCCTACGAAGACAGGTTTGATTCTTTAACTGAAACAAATTTTCCATTTTCAATCAACTTTACGGAACAAAAAATGCAAACTTTGTATTGTGGGTTGGTTTCAGATAATATTGTTGGGATGTGGACAGACAAAGATGGCTTGAAAGAGACGGCGAAATTCGCGGCGAAAGTACAAACCGAAATGCAAATGTGGTTCATTGGGTTCGTGGAAGAGTCGTTAGACAACAAAAACGCAGCAGCGGTGCGGCCTTTAGACGGTGGTTCCATAGCTGCTGTTCTGTCTCAGCTGAAACAAGTCAACGCGTGGTTGGACCGGGTCATGTCGGACCGAGAAAACCAGATCGGGACAATATCTTTAACCGATAAGATTGAGCGGCTGAAACGCAAAATCTATGGATTCGTAATCCACCACGTCGGATCTACTTTCGACAACTCTGCTTCTTCTTCTTGATTTCATCTTTTGCTTTTGTCCTTAAATGTTCTCACGTTTATATATTTATATAATTTTTTTTTGTCATCAATCACCCTCGACTAAATCAAATTTGGTCAGTAAGGTTACTGTCCCGAAGAAGACTTTACTGGCTCAATCTAACCGATAGAAGTTGCATCTCTGAGTGAAGTGCCGAGAGGCTCTCTCGCGTTTCTATATAATGGCTCATGTTTTTTTAAGATAAAATCTACAAACCATGTTTGAACATAATTTAAGTGAAAAAGAAAAATGCAGCATAAGAGCTGTTAATTTATTAAAGTTTTTTTTTACAGTAACAGCTTCAACACATGGCTAAAGATTTGTTTATTTTGTGGACACACTTTGAACAGAAAGCAAATTGGTCTCAGACCACCTTTAACTCTTCCACTTCGGGACTTAGTGGTTTAAAGAGAGCTTCGACTTCGTTTTCGTCTACCTCTTCAACGCTTGCCGGGTTCCATTTTGGATTCTGCAATGAAATTTTCTCAGAGAGTATCAGTTTCGTTTAACCTCGAGAGTTTGATACGAACAGCAATGATGATCCAAAGAGCGAAAACTTGAGCGGGACAATGTAACTAACCTGATCCTTATCGATCAAAACTGCTCTAACGCCTTCAGCAAAATCACCACGCAAGGCAGATCTTAGCGCGATGCGATATTCGGTTTTCATCACGCCATTAAGCTTCAGGAAAGAAAATTGTTATGGGAGGTTAATATTCGTTCTTAACCTCTTACAGGAGGGATCACATAATAGAAACTCACCGTTGCTAATTCGTTCTCGGTTTTATCCTTGGCGCAAGCAACTTTGGAGAAGTACTTTTGCGTTAGGTAAAGAGAAAACGGTGCTCCTTTTTCCAAACCTTTGAGTGCCTCACTTGCCCATTCTACAACTGTATCCAAACATTTTTCCAGCATATTTTTAGTTTTGTTTAGAATCTCAAAGTTATAACTTAGAATGGTTTGAACACGAATACTAATACTCTATGAAAATCATACCTGAAGGCTCAGTGCTTTGCTGGTACTTTTTGAGCTCTTCGATTGTTTCTTTAACAGACTTATTTGAGCTAAAGGCTGACTCTATCTGAGGCAAAAGCGATTTGAGGTGAGCCTCTGATTCGGGATTGCCACTGTATTTCGATAAAGTTCCTTGGATGTCTTGATTAGGATCCTCAGAACTGCATCACCGAAATATATGAGTTCTATGAGAGATAAAACAGAGAGAAAAAAGTTATGGAGAGTCCATGAAGACACTATTAATTGAACAGAAATGAGCAAACCGTTTTGACGGAAAGATAAGAAAGGAGGTTTGGAATGGCGTACAGGTGAGCTGACAAAATGGCTTCCTTTAATGAAGCTAGCTTTACAGATGGTACATAATGCGTCCCGAGACCGACGAACAGGGCATCTGCTGGCGTAGAGATCCTTTTTCCAGTCAAACCAAGATACGCACCTGCAGACATTTATGGAAGAAAATTTGTATTGAGCAATATACCACAGTAAGTTGTTCCATATTGTAATATTTGCTTCCAGCTTCTAAAAACAATAAACAGGCCAATATCAAACAACAAACAGGATTTCCATCTACATGAATTCCACTCTATTACAAAAACTTATAAGGATTTAAACGAACATATTCGTTTTTCACTAACTTTCTGCATTCTTAGATAGCAACCAACTAAGAATGATCTTTAACTTGCGTTGCCTATTTTCCTTATTCCTTTCAATATAAGTTAGTATAAGGATTTGCATATGAACATACCAACAGATCCTCCTCCAGGGCTATGAGCTGCTATATATGAAAACCCGACATCTGGGAACAAGCCGATTCCATTTTCAGGCATGGCAAGAACCGTTCTCTGGAAATGCAAAAAACAAAAAAAAATTTAATAACAGTCAAAAGACAGTGATTTCAATTATTATCTACACAAAAAGTGCAGAGCAAGTGTTTATTTTTGTGTACCTCTGTTATCACACGGTAGCGACCATGTCCAGAAAGTCCAAGGCCAAATCCCATTGTTATACCATCCATTAATGAGATATATGGCTTTTTGTAACCAGCAATTGCGCATATCAGGGTATATTCTGCTGTAAATACCTAGGAAAGCAAAATATCAAAGTTGGAGACATCTACATCTTGGAGACTATCATATGCTACAAAAAAAAAATACTAAGAATTTGGAGGTGAATACTCGAAGATGTGCTAAACGACAGAAGTATAAAGCAACAAATTCATGAGCATGTTCTGTAGATCAAATTAGCACACTATTTAATCTTAACAAAACAGAAGATCTCTAAATACTTGTGATTCATTATTTTCAGTAGAGAGAATTGGAAGTGCTCTTCAACAATGAGCATGTTCTGTAGTACGAGGTGGTGCAATTGGTAACGAGTATTGTTTTTCGCATGACCAGAAGCATTGAGGTGATTTCACATTAGTTCAGTTTCTTGTTTAGTCTTTCGTTTTTATTGATAGGCACCAATAGTGATGAGTAATGACAAAGAGTACACAAGCAAACCTGAATACTATCTGACAAATGATTTTTTGTGTGGTGATTATCTGCTTCACATCACTACCAGCAGTTAAACTAAGTCCATGGTTATAAATTTTTCTTTTGAATTTCTTATCTAAAGGACTCTTATCATGAAAAATCCACCAAGAAAAATGACTACATTGCATCATCTCATATGTTTTAAGATAGATATGAGCAAGGAATGATGGTGAATCACCTTTTGCACTAGAGGTGTGTTTTTGTCCTTTTGGATTTCTGCAGCGACTCCTTTAATATCCATCCCTGCACCATTCTTAAATGGTCACTCCCAAAAAAACTTCTCAGACGGATTTTTGCATAAAGCAAGATTTGAATGCGCTTACACGATAAGGCCAAGATGCAACATGACTTCATCATATGATACAAACTAGAATAGAAACTAGCTTCCACACAAAAGAATGAAAATTTTGCATTTACCTGCACAAAAGGCTCGAGGTGTGCTTCCTTCAACGATCACACATTTCACTCTTGGATCAGATTCCCATTCGTCAAGAAAGCTTTTATACTTCAAATCCATTTCTGGAAACCATAAATGTATGTTAGTCCCAAAACTACTTCACACGACTGAACCAATTGAAATTATGAAGCTTTCTTATATTGCAATGATTAGTTACGTTCTTGAAAAATCTCTTTCCAAAGCCAATCTCAACAATTAGATTTCTCTAACAAAATCCCAAAATGGTATCACTAATCAAGAAAAGTCACAATTTCATATAATCTCAAAGATGTTAATGAATCTGATTCACCTAATCGGGAAATGAAAAACACAATCACACTACCAACGAATCATATAAAGGGAGAAAACACAGTTTCCGCAACTCTAAATAGGATTCTGAATTTCAGTTAAACACTAAACCTGAGAAAACTTTTATCAAACAGAAGTTACCTAGATTCATGGCGTTGAGAGCTTTGGTTCGATCGAGAGTGATGAGAGCGACACCGTTCGGATAAACATTTCCTTTAACGAGCTCGTCGCCGCCAGCTCCGGCCATCGCTGAGAAAGTTCGACGATCGGAGATTGAGAATCTGAAGATTTGATGAGAAGGAGAGAAGATTGATGAGAATTTGGGGAAAAAGATGCGATGAGAAGAAGCTACTGCCAAAGTTTTGATCATCGATTCGTCTGTGTTTCCAACTTTAACGATATCACACACACACACCACCACCAAAGGAGGATCCAGTCATCAGTGACGGAGATCGCAATAGTTAAAACACTCTTTCTCACTCAGCGGGTTCAACTTGTTTCGGCCCATGTGTATGGGGGCCATATAATTGGGTTTTAATCTCAAATGACAAAAAATCATAATTTTTTTGCTAAAATTTTAGTATTAAAACTTCAAAAGATATGTAGTATCTTTGATTTAGTTGGAGTCAATGAGCAAAACTCAAAAATGTTATCAATCATGCATTATTTTTATTTATTTTTTATTAAAGTTTGAGTTACAATATGTTATTAAATATGAATATATTGTATGTTATTGATAATGATAGAGTTACATGTCTATATATACAAGAGCTATGAGAATTAAACATTAATGATAATATCATATAATAAATGAGAGAAGATATGATTGAGAGTATATACAGAATATCAATCTCTATACTCTTTCCTAAATACGTCCCCTCAAAATCAAGGCTGTGATGGAGTGAATTCGGAGTCAACGGTTTGAGATTGACCGATAATAGTTGCCTTAAAATGTGGAGTATAGATCAAAACGTCAATGATGGAGAGAGATCTCTAGCTTTATCGGTGGAGTCTTTTGGTGGACCTCCGGTGGATGCTGGTAGGCATGGTGGAAGTTGCTGCTGCAGACGGTGGGATGACAGCAACTTGAGACGAGCGTTGTTGAGGTGTAGCAGAGATCTAAGATCTCGTTTTGATGACATCTTAGGATGGTTGAAAAAGCCCTAAGGCTTTGAGAAGCACTATGGCTTGAGAAATAAAAGGCTCGCAGAGAAGACATTCTCATTTTAGAGATTGTGTCCTGCAGATCGTGTGTGACACATAAATTTCGTGTGTTACACAGAAAAGGTGCAGGAGAAAGATTCAGAGGTCTATGATAGACTTGAATGAGAAGCTCGATGGCTTGGATTCAGAGGTTTATGATGAACTTGAATTTGGAAGCATATAGCTTAGATCCAGAGGCACATGATATGCTTGAATATAAGAAGAACTTGGCTTATAAATAGGAAAAACAAAAGGAAAAAGGAGCAAAAGCTTAATAAAAATAGAAGAAAATCGTGTTTTTGACAAAATAGAAAAATAGTCTGAGTTTGATCGGTGGATCAAAACTCACACAGATAACCTGCTCTGATACCATATTATATTATTGTAGAATTGATTGTATTGAGTTGTGTCTTTGTAAAATTGATAACTCAACTCAAATTCTCAAATCATGCAAATTGTGATGAGTTAGAAGTTGAGATAGATATTTATTTTGCATTAGAGATTTTTTATTTGTTAATAAAACATTTGAAATAATTGTAATTTATTAGAGGTTGAGTTAATATTTGTTTTCTATTTTAAATAATTACCGTAATAATTATTATTTTTTTTAATAAAATATTTTCAATAATTATAATTTTTCACAAATCTTTTTGTTGAAAAAATTCAGTTTACTTATTAGTCAAATATTTGTTTAACGTCATTGGTCAAAGATTTTCTTATAATTTTTTAAATTTCAATTATTCACACAAAGTTGTTAATATATAATCTTAATTGATGCTTTTATTTGATATTTTTGTAAGAAAGAAATTACTTACACGGAATTATATTATATGAATGCACATTAGTTTTTTTTATATTACTATCAAAAATATTTTTTTTAAAAAATTGATGTATTTTAAGTTAGTGTTAATCTATTTTTTATTAAATCTTCTAATAAATATTATCGGTATTCATAGTTTTAAATTTATTTTGTTTTAAATAACATATACTGCAACTTATATGTCTTACTATTTCCTTTCCTTTAAAAAGAAAGTCTTACTATTTCAAATAGTTTTTTTGCACTTGAGATTTGAACCAAAACTGATACAATCACGAAATTAAGTTATCGTGAAAAGGAAGAAAAAAAAACCAAAAGCCAAATTTTCACTAATAAGTAACTACGTATTTATAAACTTCATTCACTCAAATTAAGCTATTTCGCTTTCTTTTTTTCTATGAGCAATCGAGTACATGTTTCCATTCATAGACAAAGCTTGATACTTAGCACACCAAAGCAGCAAAGCCATACACCTGGGAGCAGCATCGAGTCTTCTCCAGAGTTTAGACTTGAACTCATATATCTCAATATCTGATTTGTCTCCAACAAAAAAGCCTCAATATCTTGTAGTTCCTAGCTCCTATCTCCATGTGTGTGCGAGTCAAGAGATCGATGTCTTGCATAATTCTAAATTTCAAACCTTGTGAACCTAAAAACTGCATTGTCAAGCCACGGTGATGTTTATGGAATTCCTTACTCTGTACAAACAAGGTTGTTTTCCCCGAATAACAGTCGAGATTATAACTTTGGCTCCAAATAAGCTTGTCCGAAAGAGTGGTCCATGTCTAAGTTTTTTTTAAAGGAAAGGAAATAGTAAGACAACGTAACTTTAAATCGAACTAATAAACTATTTTTTTTACTTTGGATGATTTTTATATTGATATATTCTACATTCAACCCAAAATTAATCCCAATTTTGTATAGAACTGGTTTTCATTTAAGGGGAATTATAAAAAATCACATGGCTTTTATGTTTTCTAAAAAATCTTCTCTAAAATTTTAGGAAGCATTACTACAAAGCGGTTGTGGTATTTTTGGATTTTGTTTAAAATATTGTATTAAACAAATGAGAGAGTTGAGAAGCGAAGATAACGAGAGAGTTGGGAGGAACCTCAGTATTTATAGACGAGCTGGCGCGTCGCTTCGGGAGTACGCGAGACGATTCCGCTTCTCAAGACGAACCCAAATTTTGAAAATAGATAATGGGCCTTCAAACGACGTCGGCCTCAAATCGAAGGTCCACACGGGGAAAGAGTTGTAAGTGTGCCTTCATTTCATTTAAAAGTTTTATGTGTTAATATATTTAATTAAAAGGTTTATTATGCTAATAAAATACTATGAAGGTTTAAGTACGTGATTTTCCTATTAGCTAAATTAACTTTAATAAAAGAAAGATTACGAATGGAAAACCCGTTTCGTCTCTCCCATTGCGATTCTTAGCCGATTTTCACAAACCAACCGTTTTCTGTGTTTTCCGGCCGGCGTCGACTCCGACGTCGGCTGTACTCTTCTTTTTGTTCTTTCTTTCAGTTTGTCCATAAATCTTAAGCTTTTTCTCAATAATAATCATTGGATGATCACATCAATTATCTTATCGATTCTTTTGATGAATCATCTTCAATGTCTCTCTCTCCGAGAGAGTGTTTTTCCGGCCAAATTCCGGCGTCTATCCAGCAACAATTGTGCCGGCCTCCTTCCGTTGAAGTTTTCTTCGTTCGGTTTCCGTCGATTCATATCTGAATCATTTTCTTCAATCCAAAACCAAATCCAGTTTGTGTTTGAATCAGATCTGTCTCAATCCAGAGAGTTTCTTCATAGTTGGATCTGGGATTGGAGCGATGGATCTCAATGTCATCGCATATTGGTTGAAGCCATGGGTCTCAGTGTCAATTTGCAAAATTACCAAAGGGTGCAATGTACGACGATTATGTTACGACATTTATGGGATCTCAATCTCTCACTCATCAATTGGATGATGGTGCTTCAACATGGACGGACCGAGGCTTTGCGAGAATATCTACAACATTCAATATGGAGGAGAAGGTACATTATAGTTTTATGGACAAATTTTCTCAGAATTGACAGGATGAAAGGGAATACAAAGGCTATTATATTGGCTGGTTTGATAAAGAGGAAGTCTCAGATTTAGAGTCACAATATTTTAGATGGATTTTGGTACGGAATGTTTGGTATCATGGTATCTACTGTTCAGAGTTACATTTTGAACACATCAGGTTTCAAGATGCGATTTGCAACAAAGTTCAACCAAGAGATGCTGCATACAAATCACATCAGAGAAGAATCAAATATAGAGTTGGATAATAACCGATCTAGTGATCGGTTAGCGAGTAAGACTACTCTTCGGAAAGCATCGTTAAATTTCCTTTTGCTGGCTTTTTTCAGTGTATGGCACATACATCTACGTATGTAATAACTTGTGTTTCAGTAATTCTGTATACTGTAATTACTCTTTCAACTTAATGAAAATTATTATTAGCCGAAAGAAAAAAAAAGAAAAAAAAGCTAAATTAACTTTAATTCTTTTTTCTTTTTTGACATCAGTAATTTCTATTCTTCAGTCAACTCATAAGACAATGAGACCGCCGTCGTCAACATGATTCCACATCTAACGCCGTCAATTATTTCCGTCCATCTCCTTTCTCAAATCTCTCTCTCTCTCTCCCTCACGCGCTCTCTGTAACGCAGACCATTCTTAGCTGTACAAGACCCTCTCTCTAGAAACAGTCATCTCTATCATCTTTGTGATTCAACAAGGAGAGAGAAGAATAATAATAAGAAGAAGACGAAGAACAAAAACTCCTTGATCGTCGTTGAAGCAGCATCATCGTCAAAACTAAGTGATTCGTCTCAGGTTCGTTCGTGCACCTGTTTCCTCTTCTAAATCTCCCACAGTTTCTGCTGTTTTCCGAATCGAACTTTCTCTTCATTTTCTAGATCTGTATGTGTATAGCGTGATCGATTATCCATTTTGTTTGGGGAGGTTTAGTGGTAAACTGAAGTAGAAATTGGTATCAAATCTCGTGTTGCTGCTTTACTTTCTGCTAAGATCGACCGAATATATCTGTAATCCATATGTATTCGGAGCTCGATTTTGACATTATTGCTGATTCAAAAGTCCTGAGTTCCTTAATTTCATCCAACTATGAAAAATTCTCAGTATATCAATAAATCATAAGTTTATGATCAAGCTGATTTTATTCAGCTGGTGTTTTGGAACCGAAAATGGCTGGTGGAGTGAAAGAAGACGAGAAAAACGAGCGGATTATTAGGAGTCTTCTCAAACTTCCTGATAACAAGAGGTGTATAAACTGTAACAGCCTTGTAAGTTTTGGCTCTTCTTATGTCTTCATCATCATCCAAGGGAAGCAAGAAGATTGAGAAAAAATAGGTTTTAATTTCATTCTTTCTTGGTTTTGTTAGGGACCACAATATGTTTGCACTACTTTCTGGACTTTCGTTTGTACAAACTGCAGTGGAATACAGTAAGTTTTTTAGATCTAAAAACTTTTTTTAATCTCATATTCTTGTGTATATTGTTGATGCAAGTGTTGTTGATTGATATATGCATATAAATGTGTTTTTTTTTTTTCTCAGCCGTGAATTTACTCATCGGGTTAAATCGATATCAATGGCGAAATTTACCTCACAAGAAGTCTCTGCTCTAAAAGAAGGTGGTAATCAGGTAAAGAAAGCTGATTCTTCTCCTTTCTCTTCTTCTGATGAGTTGGTTTTCCTGGCATTTGTGATTTTGTATTGTTTATTTGGTTTTGAATTCGATCTCTCTCTCTTTACTTTATTTTGTTGTCCTGTTACAGCATGCTAAGGACATTTATTTTAAAGGACTGGATCAACAGAGACAGTCACTTCCTGACGGCAGGTATTACAAATCTCTCTTCTTGTTGTAGAGATGGTTGTCTTACGTTCACTGATTGTTCTTTTATCTGTGTCAGTAACGTAGAGCGGTTAAGGGACTTCATCAGACAGGTGTATGTAAATAAAAGGTACACGAATGAGAAGAATGATGAAAAGCCTCCAAGAGGACCGATGGTGAGAAGCATTTCTTCTTTATTCAATTTCCTTTAGATGATAAGCCTGACTCGTCCAAAGAGATTTTTTTCATCACTATAGCAACGCTTGTTGTATTTCATTACAGCCTCCCGTGTCGTGATTCCATGTAATCTCATATTCTGCAGGGCGATAGTGAGACACGAAGTTCTAGTGGGTCTCGGAGTCCACCATACGAAGATGGATATGACCGTCGTTACAGCGACAGATCAAGTCCTGGTGGGAGAAGTCCAGGGTTCGAGCCAGGTAACAGAAAAAGCCCTTCTCGTCCTGAGGTCGTGAATGATTGGCGCAGAGAGGATAGATTTGGTGGTAGAAAAAAACCTGAAGAGGAGTCCCATTCACCTGAGCAAGTAAAAGACATGGGTTCAGCTAGCCCTCCTGTGCTTCGACCCGTTAGGGAAATCTTGGGTGACAGTGTTATTCCCCTTCGCGTGATAGAGCCTCCAAAACCCCAAGTCAACCGAAACAGCGATGCTTCAGCACATGCAAAGGTTTGGGTTTATCATTATCAGAGTTCATATAGATTGTAAAGATAATAAAATACCATCTGTTTCTTTGGGAGGAAAGATAATGTTAATATTTTGTTGTCTGTCTAATTTCAGTCATCTGCATCATTGAGTAGTTTATTAACCTCCACAAATGAGAATCCACCAGAAGTGAAGCTGGAGACTGCTATAAGCTTGATTGATTTTGATGCTGATCCCGAACCTCCTGCTCCATCTGTTGCAATACAAGCGCCCATATCGAACACGCCTCATCCTGCTGCACAGCCAGCAAGTATACCTACTGATAACTGGGCATCTTTCGATGCCGCGCCCAGTGCCTCTAGTTTAAATGTATCGCAATCACCACCCAGTGGAAACACGGTGGATTCGCTTCTGTCTCAGTTAACAGCGCCTTCTTCCGTACCAGTTCAGACATCTACACTACCTAGTGGACCTGTGCATCTTGGTCACTCCGCTTCACAAATCTTCGCACCACCTCCCAATGGACATTCAAATGAACAGGTGGGCACTTCATTTCATGATCACTTGCATAAAATCTACTTCGGAAATGCCATTTGGTCAAATGTGCTTCTCGGAATTTTTGTTACAGCCATGGAACACTGGACTTGCATCTAATGTACAAAGGTCAATGAGTGCACCGTCGTTGCAACCTCATCAAGGAGTCCCTTCTGGTGGCCTGCAGCCTTCTGAAGTTAAACCTTCCGGAAGAACAGAATTACCTGCGGTATCAATTTATTTTCGCAATTTTCTCTGTCTTTTTCGATATTTTACCACCCGCGGGACTGTAGATGACACGCTATAACCTGTCTGCAGGATTTATTCACTGTAACCTACCCATCATACCATGCAGCAGTGCCTGGGTGGCAAGCTGGTCCACCTCATGGTATGCACTACGGCATGCAGCAGTATAAGAACACCATGGTAACAGTTTCTCTGATTAACTTCTGAATCCATATTTGAGCATCAATGACATCGCAGCCTGTTACTTTCTCGTGATTAATTTAATCATCTATTTCCTGCAACAGCCTTACCAGAATGTTCCGCAGCCAGCCAAATCGATTAACCCTTTTGACTTCAGCTCTGAGCCGCCGCCATCACAGACACAAACAGTATGTCCTCTAGCTCATTTGACTTATCGAGAATATAATTTTTGTGTGAAAACAAGCATGTTTTGGAAATCAAATTTGCGGTTGAGCAAATGTTGATTTGAGCACTTAATGAAATGCTTACGAAAAACTTAGCTTATGAGTTTAATTGGTTAAACCCTTTCCCTATACTCGTTTCTGAACTTGCATCTGAGAATAGTCGATTGGTGATTACATGTTAAGTGATTTGAAAACGGTGCAGGAAACAATGTTCCCTTCCATGGCGTCTATGCAAGGTGCATTACCTCCTTCGGGCATGATGCCTTCTCAAGGAGTACACAATCATTTCAGTATACCCTCTCAAGTCTCAAACCATCCATCTGCAATGCCACCAAGTAAAAACATACCTATTTTCATTTTTCCAACTTTACTTGGTTATCTCAGCTATTGCATGATACGTTTGACTCGTATCAAATGTTGATGAATTATTTGCTCTCAATTTTTTCAGGGTACATATCTCCTCAAATACCAGGAACCATGCCACCTAGGTATGACCTTTTGATTCTAATTAATCCATTAGTGCTTGCTTCCATCATATAGTTGATGATACTTGGTAGCGCGAATCGCATTCTAAAGTCATAACCGTCGATTTTGCAGCAATATAAGGCCTATTAGCAACATGGGAGCTCCATATGACACTCAACAAACATATCAGAATTTCGGGAGCCCATTTGCTGCTACAGTTCCTTCGAACCCACCTTCTTTCCCTTCAGGAGGAAACCCGTTTGGGTAAGAAGTGCGAAAACGCATTAGCTTGAGGATTGATTGCGCAAGTGGAAGTTTGAGTTCTAAGGTGTAGTATAAAAGGTTATCAAATTGAATTCAAACATGGGTTATAAAAAGCGTGAACGAAGGAAGTTACACGAGTCATCAACTTGGAGAAGAAGAATTTGGGGGTTTGTGAGGGTGTTAGATGATTTATTTTTCTTATGAAAGGTTTTTCTTAAATAGGTTTGATTATTATTATTCTTTGGTTTTCTATATTTCATTTCCCCTTTTGATGTTGTTTTATTGTATAACAAAACTTGAGGGTGGTTCCTTGGGATAAATCTTGAGGATCCTTTGTGTTGTATGATTTTGTAAAAGAGTTTACACATTTGATCATAAAGTCTAGTCAAAAACTGAATATTGGAAGTTTAAGGACTTGATGCATCTCATCACTTGGAGTTCAGAATTTGATTGATATTGAAACAGGGGAAATTCTCCAAAATGTCTTCTTCTTTTTTAATTATTATTGCGTTTTCTGTTAAAATAATTTTGAATTTACATCTCTTTTTTCTAGTGATTGGTTACATGAATGTATACCAAGTATATGTACATGTAATAATACTTAATCATAACCAAACTTCGACAAAATATGCAAAGATCTTTTTGTTTTTGACAAAAGATGGGATCAAAAGTCTTGTATGTGACTTTTCAGAAATTAGCTTTAGAAACCATGAATATAAAGATAGAGATGTATGTGTAATAAATTAATAATGTGTACACACGCTTCATGATTAGATACCCCCATAAGGGTCACAGTAAATAGTACTAATCTATAGCTATATCTGTATCCTAANGAGAAAGATTCAGAGGTCTATGATAGACTTGAATGAGAAGCTCGATGGCTTGGATTCAGAGGTTTATGATGAACTTGAATTTGGAAGCATATAGCTTAGATCCAGAGGCACATGATATGCTTGAATATAAGAAGAACTTGGCTTATAAATAGGAAAAACAAAAGGAAAAAGGAGCAAAAGCTTAATAAAAATAGAAGAAAATCGTGTTTTTGACAAAATAGAAAAATAGTCTGAGTTTGATCGGTGGATCAAAACTCACACAGATAACCTGCTCTGATACCATATTATATTATTGTAGAATTGATTGTATTGAGTTGTGTCTTTGTAAAATTGATAACTCAACTCAAATTCTCAAATCATGCAAATTGTGATGAGTTAGAAGTTGAGATAGATATTTATTTTGCATTAGAGATTTTTTATTTGTTAATAAAACATTTGAAATAATTGTAATTTATTAGAGGTTGAGTTAATATTTGTTTTCTATTTTAAATAATTACCGTAATAATTATTATTTTTTTTAATAAAATATTTTCAATAATTATAATTTTTCACAAATCTTTTTGTTGAAAAAATTCAGTTTACTTATTAGTCAAATATTTGTTTAACGTCATTGGTCAAAGATTTTCTTATAATTTTTTAAATTTCAATTATTCACACAAAGTTGTTAATATATAATCTTAATTGATGCTTTTATTTGATATTTTTGTAAGAAAGAAATTACTTACACGGAATTATATTATATGAATGCACATTAGTTTTTTTTATATTACTATCAAAAATATTTTTTTTAAAAAATTGATGTATTTTAAGTTAGTGTTAATCTATTTTTTATTAAATCTTCTAATAAATATTATCGGTATTCATAGTTTTAAATTTATTTTGTTTTAAATAACATATACTGCAACTTATATGTCTTACTATTTCCTTTCCTTTAAAAAGAAAGTCTTACTATTTCAAATAGTTTTTTTGCACTTGAGATTTGAACCAAAACTGATACAATCACGAAATTAAGTTATCGTGAAAAGGAAGAAAAAAAAACCAAAAGCCAAATTTTCACTAATAAGTAACTACGTATTTATAAACTTCATTCACTCAAATTAAGCTATTTCGCTTTCTTTTTTTCTATGAGCAATCGAGTACATGTTTCCATTCATAGACAAAGCTTGATACTTAGCACACCAAAGCAGCAAAGCCATACACCTGGGAGCAGCATCGAGTCTTCTCCAGAGTTTAGACTTGAACTCATATATCTCAATATCTGATTTGTCTCCAACAAAAAAGCCTCAATATCTTGTAGTTCCTAGCTCCTATCTCCATGTGTGTGCGAGTCAAGAGATCGATGTCTTGCATAATTCTAAATTTCAAACCTTGTGAACCTAAAAACTGCATTGTCAAGCCACGGTGATGTTTATGGAATTCCTTACTCTGTACAAACAAGGTTGTTTTCCCCGAATAACAGTCGAGATTATAACTTTGGCTCCAAATAAGCTTGTCCGAAAGAGTGGTCCATGTCTAAGTTTTTTTTAAAGGAAAGGAAATAGTAAGACAACGTAACTTTAAATCGAACTAATAAACTATTTTTTTTACTTTGGATGATTTTTATATTGATATATTCTACATTCAACCCAAAATTAATCCCAATTTTGTATAGAACTGGTTTTCATTTAAGGGGAATTATAAAAAATCACATGGCTTTTATGTTTTCTAAAAAATCTTCTCTAAAATTTTAGGAAGCATTACTACAAAGCGGTTGTGGTATTTTTGGATTTTGTTTAAAATATTGTATTAAACAAATGAGAGAGTTGAGAAGCGAAGATAACGAGAGAGTTGGGAGGAACCTCAGTATTTATAGACGAGCTGGCGCGTCGCTTCGGGAGTACGCGAGACGATTCCGCTTCTCAAGACGAACCCAAATTTTGAAAATAGATAATGGGCCTTCAAACGACGTCGGCCTCAAATCGAAGGTCCACACGGGGAAAGAGTTGTAAGTGTGCCTTCATTTCATTTAAAAGTTTTATGTGTTAATATATTTAATTAAAAGGTTTATTATGCTAATAAAATACTATGAAGGTTTAAGTACGTGATTTTCCTATTAGCTAAATTAACTTTAATAAAAGAAAGATTACGAATGGAAAACCCGTTTCGTCTCTCCCATTGCGATTCTTAGCCGATTTTCACAAACCAACCGTTTTCTGTGTTTTCCGGCCGGCGTCGACTCCGACGTCGGCTGTACTCTTCTTTTTGTTCTTTCTTTCAGTTTGTCCATAAATCTTAAGCTTTTTCTCAATAATAATCATTGGATGATCACATCAATTATCTTATCGATTCTTTTGATGAATCATCTTCAATGTCTCTCTCTCCGAGAGAGTGTTTTTCCGGCCAAATTCCGGCGTCTATCCAGCAACAATTGTGCCGGCCTCCTTCCGTTGAAGTTTTCTTCGTTCGGTTTCCGTCGATTCATATCTGAATCATTTTCTTCAATCCAAAACCAAATCCAGTTTGTGTTTGAATCAGATCTGTCTCAATCCAGAGAGTTTCTTCATAGTTGGATCTGGGATTGGAGCGATGGATCTCAATGTCATCGCATATTGGTTGAAGCCATGGGTCTCAGTGTCAATTTGCAAAATTACCAAAGGGTGCAATGTACGACGATTATGTTACGACATTTATGGGATCTCAATCTCTCACTCATCAATTGGATGATGGTGCTTCAACATGGACGGACCGAGGCTTTGCGAGAATATCTACAACATTCAATATGGAGGAGAAGGTACATTATAGTTTTATGGACAAATTTTCTCAGAATTGACAGGATGAAAGGGAATACAAAGGCTATTATATTGGCTGGTTTGATAAAGAGGAAGTCTCAGATTTAGAGTCACAATATTTTAGATGGATTTTGGTACGGAATGTTTGGTATCATGGTATCTACTGTTCAGAGTTACATTTTGAACACATCAGGTTTCAAGATGCGATTTGCAACAAAGTTCAACCAAGAGATGCTGCATACAAATCACATCAGAGAAGAATCAAATATAGAGTTGGATAATAACCGATCTAGTGATCGGTTAGCGAGTAAGACTACTCTTCGGAAAGCATCGTTAAATTTCCTTTTGCTGGCTTTTTTCAGTGTATGGCACATACATCTACGTATGTAATAACTTGTGTTTCAGTAATTCTGTATACTGTAATTACTCTTTCAACTTAATGAAAATTATTATTAGCCGAAAGAAAAAAAAAGAAAAAAAAGCTAAATTAACTTTAATTCTTTTTTCTTTTTTGACATCAGTAATTTCTATTCTTCAGTCAACTCATAAGACAATGAGACCGCCGTCGTCAACATGATTCCACATCTAACGCCGTCAATTATTTCCGTCCATCTCCTTTCTCAAATCTCTCTCTCTCTCTCCCTCACGCGCTCTCTGTAACGCAGACCATTCTTAGCTGTACAAGACCCTCTCTCTAGAAACAGTCATCTCTATCATCTTTGTGATTCAACAAGGAGAGAGAAGAATAATAATAAGAAGAAGACGAAGAACAAAAACTCCTTGATCGTCGTTGAAGCAGCATCATCGTCAAAACTAAGTGATTCGTCTCAGGTTCGTTCGTGCACCTGTTTCCTCTTCTAAATCTCCCACAGTTTCTGCTGTTTTCCGAATCGAACTTTCTCTTCATTTTCTAGATCTGTATGTGTATAGCGTGATCGATTATCCATTTTGTTTGGGGAGGTTTAGTGGTAAACTGAAGTAGAAATTGGTATCAAATCTCGTGTTGCTGCTTTACTTTCTGCTAAGATCGACCGAATATATCTGTAATCCATATGTATTCGGAGCTCGATTTTGACATTATTGCTGATTCAAAAGTCCTGAGTTCCTTAATTTCATCCAACTATGAAAAATTCTCAGTATATCAATAAATCATAAGTTTATGATCAAGCTGATTTTATTCAGCTGGTGTTTTGGAACCGAAAATGGCTGGTGGAGTGAAAGAAGACGAGAAAAACGAGCGGATTATTAGGAGTCTTCTCAAACTTCCTGATAACAAGAGGTGTATAAACTGTAACAGCCTTGTAAGTTTTGGCTCTTCTTATGTCTTCATCATCATCCAAGGGAAGCAAGAAGATTGAGAAAAAATAGGTTTTAATTTCATTCTTTCTTGGTTTTGTTAGGGACCACAATATGTTTGCACTACTTTCTGGACTTTCGTTTGTACAAACTGCAGTGGAATACAGTAAGTTTTTTAGATCTAAAAACTTTTTTTAATCTCATATTCTTGTGTATATTGTTGATGCAAGTGTTGTTGATTGATATATGCATATAAATGTGTTTTTTTTTTTTCTCAGCCGTGAATTTACTCATCGGGTTAAATCGATATCAATGGCGAAATTTACCTCACAAGAAGTCTCTGCTCTAAAAGAAGGTGGTAATCAGGTAAAGAAAGCTGATTCTTCTCCTTTCTCTTCTTCTGATGAGTTGGTTTTCCTGGCATTTGTGATTTTGTATTGTTTATTTGGTTTTGAATTCGATCTCTCTCTCTTTACTTTATTTTGTTGTCCTGTTACAGCATGCTAAGGACATTTATTTTAAAGGACTGGATCAACAGAGACAGTCACTTCCTGACGGCAGGTATTACAAATCTCTCTTCTTGTTGTAGAGATGGTTGTCTTACGTTCACTGATTGTTCTTTTATCTGTGTCAGTAATGTAGAGCGGTTAAGGGACTTCATCAGACAGGTGTATGTAAATAAAAGGTACACGAATGAGAAGAATGATGAAAAGCCTCCAAGAGGACCGATGGTGAGAAGCATTTCTTCTTTATTCAATTTCCTTTAGATGATAAGCCTGACTCGTCCAAAGAGATTTTTTTCATCACTATAGCAACGCTTGTTGTATTTCATTACAGCCTCCCGTGTCGTGATTCCATGTAATCTCATATTCTGCAGGGCGATAGTGAGACACGAAGTTCTAGTGGGTCTCGGAGTCCACCATACGAAGATGGATATGACCGTCGTTACAGCGACAGATCAAGTCCTGGTGGGAGAAGTCCAGGGTTCGAGCCAGGTAACAGAAAAAGCCCTTCTCGTCCTGAGGTCGTGAATGATTGGCGCAGAGAGGATAGATTTGGTGGTAGAAAAAAACCTGAAGAGGAGTCCCATTCACCTGAGCAAGTAAAAGACATGGGTTCAGCTAGCCCTCCTGTGCTTCGACCCGTTAGGGAAATCTTGGGTGACAGTGTTATTCCCCTTCGCGTGATAGAGCCTCCAAAACCCCAAGTCAACCGAAACAGCGATGCTTCAGCACATGCAAAGGTTTGGGTTTATCATTATCAGAGTTCATATAGATTGTAAAGATAATAAAATACCATCTGTTTCTTTGGGAGGAAAGATAATGTTAATATTTTGTTGTCTGTCTAATTTCAGTCATCTGCATCATTGAGTAGTTTATTAACCTCCACAAATGAGAATCCACCAGAAGTGAAGCTGGAGACTGCTATAAGCTTGATTGATTTTGATGCTGATCCCGAACCTCCTGCTCCATCTGTTGCAATACAAGCGCCCATATCGAACACGCCTCATCCTGCTGCACAGCCAGCAAGTATACCTACTGATAACTGGGCATCTTTCGATGCCGCGCCCAGTGCCTCTAGTTTAAATGTATCGCAATCACCACCCAGTGGAAACACGGTGGATTCGCTTCTGTCTCAGTTAACAGCGCCTTCTTCCGTCCCAGTTCAGACATCTACACTACCTAGTGGACCTGTGCATCTTGGTCACTCCGCTTCACAAATCTTCGCACCACCTCCCAATGGACATTCAAATGAACAGGTGGGCACTTCATTTCATGATCACTTGCATAAAATCTACTTCGGAAATGCCATTTGGTCAAATGTGCTTCTCGGAATTTTTGTTACAGCCATGGAACACTGGACTTGCATCTAATGTACAAAGGTCAATGAGTGCACCGTCGTTGCAACCTCATCAAGGAGTCCCTTCTGGTGGCCTGCAGCCTTCTGAAGTTAAACCTTCCGGAAGAACAGAATTACCTGCGGTATCAATTTATTTTCGCAATTTTCTCTGTCTTTTTCGATATTTTACCACCCGCGGGACTGTAGATGACACGCTATAACCTGTCTGCAGGATTTATTCACTGTAACCTACCCATCATACCATGCAGCAGTGCCTGGGTGGCAAGCTGGTCCACCTCATGGTATGCACTACGGCATGCAGCAGTATAAGAACACCATGGTAACAGTTTCTCTGATTAACTTCTGAATCCATATTTGAGCATCAATGACATCGCAGCCTGTTACTTTCTCGTGATTAATTTAATCATCTATTTCCTGCAACAGCCTTACCAGAATGTTCCGCAGCCAGCCAAATCGATTAACCCTTTTGACTTCAGCTCTGAGCCGCCGCCATCACAGACACAAACAGTATGTCCTCTAGCTCATTTGACTTATCGAGAATATAATTTTTGTGTGAAAACAAGCATGTTTTGGAAATCAAATTTGCGGTTGAGCAAATGTTGATTTGAGCACTTAATGAAATGCTTACGAAAAACTTAGCTTATGAGTTTAATTGGTTAAACCCTTTCCCTATACTCGTTTCTGAACTTGCATCTGAGAATAGTCGATTGGTGATTACATGTTAAGTGATTTGAAAACGGTGCAGGAAACAATGTTCCCTTCCATGGCGTCTATGCAAGGTGCATTACCTCCTTCGGGCATGATGCCTTCTCAAGGAGTACACAATCATTTCAGTATACCCTCTCAAGTCTCAAACCATCCATCTGCAATGCCACCAAGTAAAAGCATACCTATTTTCATTTTTCCAACTTTACTTGGTTATCTCAGCTATTGCATGATACGTTTGACTCGTATCAAATGTTGATGAATTATTTGCTCTCAATTTTTTCAGGGTACATATCTCCTCAAATACCAGGAACCATGCCACCTAGGTATGACCTTTTGATTCTAATTAATCCATTAGTGCTTGCTTCCATCATATAGTTGATGAAACTTGGTAGCGCGAATCGCATTCTAAAGTCATAACCGTCGATTTTGCAGCAATATAAGGCCTATTAGCAACATGGGAGCTCCATATGACACTCAACAAACATATCAGAATTTCGGGAGCCCATTTGCTGCTACAGTTCCTTCGAACCCACCTTCTTTCCCTTCAGGAGGAAACCCGTTTGGGTAAGAAGTGCGAAAACGCATTAGCTTGAGGATTGATTGCGCAAGTGGAAGTTTGAGTTCTAAGGTGTAGTATAAAAGGTTATCAAATTGAATTCAAACATGGGTTATAAAAAGCGTGAACGAAGGAAGTTACACGAGTCATCAACTTGGAGAAGAAGAATTTGGGGGTTTGTGAGGGTGTTAGATGATTTATTTTTCTTATGAAAGGTTTTTCTTAAATAGGTTTGATTATTATTATTCTTTGGTTTTCTATATTTCATTTCCCCTTTTGATGTTGTTTTATTGTATAACAAAACTTGAGGGTGGTTCCTTGGGATAAATCTTGAGGATCCTTTGTGTTGTATGATTTTGTAAAAGAGTTTACACATTTGATCATAAAGTCTAGTCAAAAACTGAATATTGGAAGTTTAAGGACTTGATGCATCTCATCACTTGGAGTTCAGAATTTGATTGATATTGAAACAGGGGAAATTCTCCAAAATGTCTTCTTCTTTTTTAATTATTATTGCGTTTTCTGTTAAAATAATTTTGAATTTACATCTCTTTTTTCTAGTGATTGGTTACATGAATGTATACCAAGTATATGTACATGTAATAATACTTAATCATAACCAAACTTCGACAAAATATGCAAAGATCTTTTTGTTTTTGACAAAAGATGGGATCAAAAGTCTTGTATGTGACTTTTCAGAAATTAGCTTTAGAAACCATGAATATAAAGATAGAGATGTATGTGTAATAAATTAATAATGTGTACACACGCTTCATGATTAGATACCCCCATAAGGGTCACAGTAAATAGTACTAATCTATAGCTATATCTGTATCCTAAACAATCTAAATATCTGATTTCACACAGTTCCCCAATCTTAATCTTCTATTCTATTTTCCCAACCATATCCAAATTGCTGATGAAAACGTCTGTTCTAGTTTCCACAATACAAGAGATGAACACAAGAAGCTCTCATGTTGTTTGTCTGCTCTTCAATACCATTGGAGCCACCAACATCCAAACTGCAACAACATTTATATAAACATTCAAACATTACAAACTGTCTCAATTCCTATTTTTTTTTTAAAAGGGTAGAAGAGAGTTTCTTTTTTTACTTACTGTAAACGCAAACCGCGAGCCATTCGTTTACTATCCTAACCCAAGTACTTGTCCACCCAACGTCAATTGTCCACCTATCAAAACAAACCGAGCTTCCAATTATCCACTAGGGGTGTTCAATTTGGATTAGTCGATCCAAACTAAACCAAAATAACCGATCCAAAAATCAAACCATATTTTAATATATTGGTGTAAATGGATTCATTTTTTCTATACTTGAAAAACCGAAACTGAACAAAACCGAAAAGGAAAAACCGTTTTAAAACCAAATTTTTTAACAAGATTAAGGATATATTTCACTTAAACCAATCTGAACCAAACCATCCATAATAGATACGATTTTATTTTAGATGTTATTATTCATAAACCGAACAACAAAAAACCAAAAAAACCGATCTAAAACCGAACCAAAATCCGATTTAACAGCAGTATTTTATTTTTTCGGTATATGAATAGAATTTTATTCATCAAGAACTTACTTTTTCATGGAATGATGAACGTTCCAGCCAATAAGTAGCATTGCAAAGTACATTGCTCCAGTAGCAAACACAAAATGGAAGAATCCGTATCCATAAGGAATCGCATCTTCCTCTTGAACCTCATCTTTTCTAAACTGTAAGGCCACTCACTCACTATCAGTCAATTTTGTTGTTTTTGGAGATTTGCAGCAAAAATGGCTTAGCTCATAGATAACAAACCTGGAAACATTGTGAATCTACTCCCGTGGAGAATGTCGCGATAACCATCGCAAGAAGTGCAACCACAAAGCTCTGCATAATACATAAATGCAAAATCTGTTTAGTACTTTCTTTACAATCTCTCAAACTCTAAACGATCCAGAAAAGATTCTTGCAAAGGTATTTGCGATTTTTTACTATGATGGTAAGCCAGTCCGTTCTGCTAGACGATTGAGCTTTTCTGTTGCAAGTTTCTCCCACTGGCTCACTGCAAAACAAACATTTACTTTCTTGATCATATAAAGTGAGACTACGCTCTAGTCAAGAATCTTGGTATTAGAGATAGATCAAATGAAGCATGCCTTCGAATGGCGCACCAGCAGATAAACACAATATAAAGTCCCATTAGTGCTGGCGTCAAGAATCCAGCATTCACCTGTTGAATGCAAGCACAAAATATCGGTTTTTTGAAAATCCGCATACACATATGATATTAAGAATACAATTGAAGTGACTCACTTTGGGGTGGAGAGAGATACTTGTCATGAGTTGGATGAGGAACAAAGTCCATGTGATGAAAAATATGTTGAGAAGGCATGATGGATCAGGCACATACCATATGTACATCAAAATCACTCCTAATATGCATACCGTATACGCAGTAGTTGCTAGTAGCATCACATGGACATGGCTGCAACATAAAAGATTTATCAGAATACACAATCATTTCGTAAGGAACAAGTCTTATGGTGTCTCACCATCTTTCTGCATCTTTTTGAGATTGAAACCATTCATTGAGCCATGTAATGAAACTGATGATACTAATGAGCTGTATCAGGAGAAAGACCCTATAATAACAACAAGAAAGATAAGAAGTTGAGGATATCGATAAGCTTTCCGAGTTAAAACCATCACAAAGTTTCTGAAATATAGGATTAAAACTGTACCCTGCACCAAAATGAGCAATCTCCCCTGAAAAGCAAAACAGAGTTTAGGGTTTAGGGTTTAAGGTGCAAAGAAAAAGCCATTTTACGCGTCAATGCTAGCTGAATTTGAATGGCGGAAAGTTAATCAAGAACGATTAGCCTTATTACCGTAAAGATCAATAATGGAAGAAGGCAACAAGAAGGGGAAAATGGTTAAGCCAGGCCACATGATAAGCTTAGCAAACCACCATCCTGAATGCCATTTATCTCTCGATGAATGCGTCTTTGATGTACCAACGGTTGAAAGAAACATAATGAAATAGAACAACTAGGGAAACAGTTAAGGCAAAACATTTTGTCTCAAGAACACTTAACTAACATGTAGCAAGAAAATTAGTTTATCTGACTGATTGAAAAAAAGGATACAAAACATCCCAAGCTAACCCGTAAAACTCCTTCAGTCCCTAAACAGTTTAGCCCGTCTTTACAGTTCTTGAATTCTGCAATAATGAATAAAAAGAATCATCATTCATCTGAAAAAAACCATTGGAAAATTAAATTCCCTTACAATTTTAAGAAAACCATACTTCTCATTTCAGTCAAGGCACCTCGGCCATAATCGCGTACAGCCCAAGCAAGCAGATTCGCCAAGAGGAACATAAGGCCGTACGCATATCTAGCTATCCATGGATTGTAGCCATTACGAAACTGGCTAAACCACGAACCGTTCTTGATTGTTTCATAGCCATTGTTGTCAATGCTTGTCCCCGTCTCCATAGGTTCTTAAACTTAGCAGACTCTCTCTTCTTCATGACATTTGGAAGATCAACAAATATTTGGCAGAGAATACCATCTATCCGAATCTTCCGGTACTCAGAGAGATTATCGGTTAATTACTTAGAACAGTATAAGACCGGACTAAACACAAGAATGACACTCTTTGCCTTCCTTCAGGTATAACAATCCTAAAACAAGAAACCACGAAAATTATATATAACCGAACGAACACTTGCATAGATTCGATGAGTAGGAGAAAAAAACATATGTATCATTTATCAATCGAACTGAAATCGTTCTCAAGCATTTGTTTTATATATTTGTTCAGTGGAACATAACAGAGAATACGTGGAATGCAAGTAACATTACCCTAATAAGAACCTAATCTAGGAACTATCGCAGGATCTCCAATCCATATGTTGGAGTACATTCGAAAGCAGAGATCGCAACTTTGAAGCGTAACCAAAAGACAAGAATATGAAACTTAAATTATTAAACTGCCAGAAGTCAAGATTATTTAGAATTTTAACCGAAACAAAAGAAAGAGAGATTAATTAGCTGTAACTGGTAATTGTATGAAAAATGTTAAGAGTAAAGAATCACGAACCAGAATAAAAATCAAAAACTCTCTTCAATAAATCTGAAGCAAATAAGTTCTTGTTCCAATGAGATTCAATGAGTCTAAAGAACTATCAAGAAAACGAAATAAGTAAAATAGAAATCATAGGTAGATAAAAGAAAGTGGCCAAAAAAATAAGAAGTTGCCAAAAAAACTTTCAATTGAGAGGGAAACGAAAGCTTAAAGTGAAGATAAAAAAGGAAACAAATAATGGAAAAATCCTTAATTTTTGGGAGACAAATAATGAAAAAATCCTTAAAGTGAATGTATACAATTTGCTCTCCAAATGAAACGTGTACGGACACTATTGGGCTAAAGAGTCTTTTGCAAGTGAGCAAATTGTTAATGCTATGCAGCGACATCACATACCCTTTTTGCTTTCATTTTTACCAGAAAATCAGAAGTTGTTTCCCTTTATTTATTTTCTCTTGAAGAAAAAGCAAACTTGATTTTTCTTCACAGGTCCACTTTATACACAGACTCGTGGTTTTAATTGAAAACAAAAATCAGAATATATTATAACAAAAAACGGAAAGGGCAGCTGAAATTTTTGGTTTTAAAATTATATTTTATATGATCAGTATAAGAAAATATCAAATGATTCGAATATTGTAATATACTATAGTCTAATGGTTTGTGTTATTGTCCACGACTTGGGTTCAAAGCCACATATTGTATATTGTTGTAATATATCAAATTTCAACAAGTAGAAGTTAGATAAATCCCAAAGTTAATAGTTTAGATTGAAATAGAACCAACAACATACTGTATGTATGTGTAAGAAAACTGAAAACCCTTAATCTTAATCTAATAGTATAAATATAAAAACTATTACCTAAAGTTTACAATATAAATAAAATACTCATCATTAGTAATTATATTATTTTAATCTCATCACATGCATGTTACAAAAAAAAAAAATCTCATCACATGCCCTTGTTAGAATTTACAGCTTTCGATTAGAATTTTTACAAAAAAATGAATTTTGTTATGTAATGAAAAACGATTAAAAAACTTATAAATGAATCATAGAGAAGAGATGAACAGGTACCTGGAAAATCTAGCATATGCTATATCAAAAAACATAAATTAAGGTTTTTAATTATAATGAGTGACGTCTAATCTGTTGGAAAAGTTAGATAATTAGCAGAAACCGCGACAAAAAAAAGATAATTAGCAGAAACCAAGGAGGGAAAAAAAAAGGAAACGTGAGTATTGAGTGGTCCCTCTCTCAAATCTTTTGAAAACTAATTAACATTTTCGGTATTACAGAAGAAAATAGTGTTTGGATTCCCAGAAAAACGTAGGAAAATATACAAAACTCGAATCCCCATTTTCATTTTCCCGAGAAAATCTGGGAATCGCGAGATTCAAATATACTAACTTGAAAAAACCAGTTTACTATAGTAACAAGCAGACAGATGCATGTTTATAAATCGATCCAGAAAGAGATGGGAAAAGATTGATGTGAACCTGTAATTTTTCTGGTGCAGAAAGCTTCTTGAATCTATGAACCGATCGGATCTTGAGATGTGGAGAATGTTTATTAATTATATACTAAGGTTTTACTTAAAAATGAGAAACCCAAAAAAGATCTGAGAGAAGAATGTGAAAAGAGAATTAATGATTTCAGGTTTTGTTGTTTCGTCTGAGTTTTTTGATCTTTTGCCTTTGCTCTCTTTTAAAACACTTGTTTCTTATATAATGTATGTGTATGCTTCCTTAGAATATAAATTGTGAAACTCTTTTTTTTTTAATTACTTATTTATGTTTCCCTGATTCGTGAGCATATTCAATTATGAAGATCTTTTTTTCTTAACAGTATATTTTTCTTTTTGATAAAAGTTAAATTTTGCTTTTTACAATCATATTGTGTTGCCTAATTCGTATGATTATTTTTTGCTTTTCTGCCGTAAGATAATATCCTCTCTTAATCTTTAAAATCAGATTAGTAATTTAGAATATGTAGTAGCTTAACAGTTTGAGCTAGTTTGTATCATATCTACTATAGACAACACACTGTTGTGAGTTAATGAAAATCTAATAGAAGCAAGACAGTTTATATCTATTGACCATACCACATTTGGATAAATGTAGAAAAATAATACTAGAGATTTCACGGGCAAAATTCATAAACATGTATAACTATTCTTTTATCATATGTTACTACGCAAATTAAAAAAACACTGGCTTTGGAGGCCAACCAACTTATAATCAACGAGTCTACATGAGAGAAATTATTACCACACGTGAACGAATATTTTTGGCAAGGAAAATGGCACGAACATTTAAATTATGTGAAATAAAACAAATAGACAAATTACAAAAAGTGGAACGTATATAAAAAAATTCATCAAATTCTAGGCCATTCTTCTTTTTCATCAATCAATTTGACAAGTTGTAGACAATCCATTTCGAAGTGCATCTCATTATGTCTTAATTGCTTGATGATTTTCATGGCTCATACAAAAATATTGAATTCTGCGTGCATGGGTGATGTTACTAGCTATCAAACTGAACAACGTCGATTATATTCCATCTCAATTGCTATATAGAATGATCATGGAAATAAACCGTCAAATTTTTAGGTTTGGATGGTTTTGCTGTCAATATAGTGTTGACGCGTCAATTATGGGAGTAAGAAATTTACGAAAAAGCCTTTCACTCTATAAAGTTTGAGTTACAAGCTCTGATTTGAGCTATTGAATGCATGCTTGCATATCAAGAGATGATGATGGTTTTGGTAACGGACTGTTCTGAATTGATGTTTACATCGGAGGAGTGGTTAGCTTTTGAAGTACATTTGAAGGATTTTGTGAAGAGTAAGGAGTTATTTAGCACGTAGTGCTCGTTTATAACTTTATGTAAATTTTATACTCTCATGCTTTGAATTTTTAAACTGTTTTAATTGAACATTTTGTTGATAAAAAAAAAAAAAAGTTTAAAAGAATATGAAATCAATTAAAAAACATCCTTCTATGACATCAATTCTTTATCTGGATCACATTTTTTTTTATTCTATTCTAATAAATTATTTACAAAAGTGTTTAGACGCGAATGGAGCGCCGCACTAGGGTTTTCGAGAAGGCGATCTACCTAGGGTTTTGGACTCACCATTGATTCCTGATTTCCTTGTTCGCTCTCGTTTCGCTCTGGATCTTCTAGGTTAGCATACAAGCATATGTGCCCCTCACAGTCTTTACGCTAGTTTTGCGTCCGTTTTACGCCTTCACGCTCCCGTTTGACTCCAAGTAAGCACTACAACCAACCAAAACTTCTACATCACGTTACTAGGATGGCTCGCCGATACACCAGAGAGAAGAAGGGGAAAGATATTGCTGGATCTCACAGATGGATACGTGAACCCCCTATTCGACTCCCTGACGAAGCAAATTCGGATCTAGTCGCGGCCAACAACCTTACCCTCATTGGTAGGGTTCTGAATCCAAATATTCAACGTCCTAAGGCTCTAATTGGCTTCATGCCTCAGGTCTGGCGGTTGGAGGGAAGAATCTCTGGTAAAGATCTAGGACCAAAAAAATTTCAGTTCCGATTTGAGTCGGAAGAAGATCTGCAAACAGTCCTAAAGGAAGCTCCTTTCCACTTCAAACGCTGGATGTTTGTCCTACAACATTGGGAACCAATTATCTCAGAAGCCTTCCCCTATAAAATCCCCTTCTAGGTAAGAATCCATGGCATACCCATTCATTGTTGCACGGATATAAATCTAAAAACAATTGCCAAAGTGCTTGGAGAATACATCAATCATGATGTCAATGAAGCCATGATAAGAATTCAAGTAGATGCTCTCAACCTCCAGCAAGAAGGAAACCCATACAATTTCCTTCGGGTGAGGAAGTCTCGATTGAATTTGAATACATAAAGTTAGAAAAACGCTGCTTCCACTGTTTATCTCTATCTCATGAGGAAACAAAATGTCCTTCATCCCGTCAATCTGCACCTATCAACCCCTCAAAGCCATGAATAAATCAACAACGAACTCTTCTCTGCCTGGAATCGATCAGGAAAAAGCATGATGATAGGAAAGAACTAGCTAGAGAACCATGCCCGGAGAATCAAGAGAGCACCTGTCAATATCGTAACAATGGTTACAGGGATCCTAGAAGATTAGAGTGTAAAGATAGACCCCCGCATGATTCTGAAAGGAGCCTCATAGAGCATCGTGAGTATAACTCACAGCGCCGCAGATCCCCAAGTCCCGGGAAAAATCAAGTGCAACATAAGATCTATGTCGCTCGTCATGAGGACTACAATCATAGGGATACTAGAGAGTCATACCCTCGCCAACACCAATACCCCAGAGATGTCTCTGGGAATGGCAGAACCCCGGACTACAATGTTGATACTCGGGAACCTACCACCCACATCTCGGGCAAAACTTCCAGAGACAAAGAACGCCTTTATGCCGGAATTTGTTCCTATGAGATGCGGGACAGAAACTCCATTGACGAGAAAAGAAGCAGACACTACCATGAGAGGCACCGAAGCCCATCTCAGTCTAACAACTGGGATAAAAGAGACAACTCCAACAGTGGTCAAAAACGTCGCTCAGCGCTAGACAGACTGTGTGAACCGATGTTCCATAAGGAAAATATGCACCTATTAGAAATTTCAGGAAAAAACAGAGTTTTGTCCAAGGATCCACTCTCTAACACCCCTGCTACAGGAAATGATAACCTAAGGGACATGACGCCAATTGAGCCCCTCCGGATAGCAGAGAGGTCCAAAAATAGATATAAATTTGACATGCAAAGAAATCTCTATGAAGCGTCGTTAGAAGGTATTATTGTTGATCTTCCTCTTCTGAATGGTACCAAGATCCCCATGGCGTTCAGACTTGTTAAACAACCAACAATAACAGAACAAGTACGCATGAAAAAGCAGAGTTTAAAGTGAAGAATTACAAAGCCATCAGCTAAAAGTATTGCCAAGTCTCTCACAAAATCAGCGGGTAAGAAACGCATCCCTAGAAGCTCAGTTCAGGGAGCAAGCTCAAAGAGAAGATTAACAGCAAACACTCTCACTCCACGGAAGAAAATCTGCACAAACCTAGCTATTGCTACTATCGTACCTCACGATGAGGTTGTTACTAATGATGCAACTGTCGCATCTATTTCTAAGGTCATTGTACCAGCTACTTGTCGAGGTTCGATAGTTTTCCAGAAACCATCTAGTTCGTTTAAATGATTACAACCTGTTGGAGCTGTCAAGGGCTTGGAAACTCCCTTACAGTTCGACGCCTTAGGGAACTGAAGCAGAATCTTTTTTCGGATATAACGTTTCTCATGGAGACAAAAAACCACGACGAATTTCTCTTCCGTATTTCTCAGTGGATGGGTTACGAAAATAAATTTACCGTTCCTCTAAACGGACTTAGTGGGGGTCTAGCACTCTTTTGGAAAAAGATACACATCTCGAAATTCTATCCTCCTCCCCAAACTTCATCGACACCCGCATAAAGTTCAAAGAAAAAACTTTTTATCTTACCTTCGTCTACGGACATCCGATGAGTCAAAGACGTATAGAGGTTTGGAATGAAATCTCGGCACTTGGTGCAAATCGCAATGAAGCCTTGCTTTTGTCAGGAAATTTTAACGAAATACTTGACAACTCAAAGAAAAAAGGGGGTCTGAGACGTCATGAAGCTTCCTTTATCAACTTTAGAAACTTTATTACTCAAAACGGTTTGTGGGACGTTAAGCATTCAGGTAACCCTCTCTCTCGGAGAGAAATGCGTTATGACCACTTTGTACGAGCACGTCTCGATAGATCCATCTGTAATGATGCTTGGCTCGAATCCTTTTCGTCAGGACAATCGGAATACCTCAGATTTGAAGGATCCGACCACCGCCCAGTGGTGACTTGTGTGGATGACTCGCGTGGTAAAAGAAAAGGCATATTCCGATTCGATAATCGGTTGCGAGAAAATGAGGAAGTTATGCACTTAATCGCTGAAGTATGGAAATGAGAATGACAGGGATTTTGTTCTCCGGAAAATTACTGCTTGCCAGAGAGAAATTATTAAATGGAGTAAAAAGCATAATATAAATAGTGCAAAACTCATCGGGGAGACTAGAGCTGAACTAGAAGCGGCATTATCAGCTGATATCCCGGACCCGGAAATGATAGCACGGTGCTCAGCAGTGCTAGAAAAAGCCTATAAAGATGAAGAAGAGTTCTGAAAACAGTGGAGACGAGTCTTATTGTTCCAAAGTGGAGATCGAAACACAAGCTATTTCCACGCGGTAACAAGAAACAGACGCACCTGTAACAGATTTACCGTAATGGAAGATGACAATGGAGTGGCGTTGCATGAAGAGAAGGACTTCACTCGGCTCATTACCGAGTACTATCAGAAGAATTTCTCTTCTCAGTCATCCGAAGATTTTCACTTGGTCCAAGAAGTTCTTGATCCTGTCATAACTTCAGAAATAAACGAAAGACTCACCCGTTCCCCGGATGCAGAAGAAATCTACAAGGCCGTAAAAGCCATTCACCCAAGCAAAGCACCGGACCCAGATGGTTTCTAAGCGGGCTTTTTCCACACATATTGGCCGATAATTGGCAGCGGCGTAGTAAACGAGATCACGATGTTCTTCGCCACCGGCTCCTTCCCGTCACGCCAAAATGAGACTCATGTTAGTCAGATTACAGGCTCAAAAAGAGTGGAGGACTACAGACCTATTGCGCTGTGCAATATATACTACAAAATTGTAGCAAAGATTCTGACGAAGCGCCTCCAATCAGTCCTCCCTAACTTGATCTCGGAAACACAATCAGCGTTTGTACCGGGACCGGTAATAGCTGATAACGTTCTTATCACGCACAAGACTCTCCATTACCTTCATAACTCGGCAGCAAAGAAACGATGTTTTATGGCGGTCAAAACAAACATGAGTAAAGCTTATGACATAATAGAATGGGGCTTCCTCCGAGCGGTCCTTAAACGTCTCGGTTTCCACAGCATGTGGATTACTTGGATTATGGAATGCGTCACTACGGTATTATACTCCTTTCTTGTTAACGGAGGACCACAAGGATCTGTTATCCCAACTAGGGGATTATGACAAGGAGATCCGCTTTCTCTCTATCTCTTTATCCTCTTTACTGAAGTCCTATCGGGTTTGTGCCGGAAAGCCCAAGAGGATGGCTCACTTGTAGGGATACGAGTAGCCAATCACAGTCCACAAGTCAACCATCTGCTTTTTGCTGACGACATAATATTTTTTTGTCCATCCGATGCAGCTAGCTGCTCCACACTAGCATGTATCCTCAAAAGATACGAAACAGCATTAGGTCAGAACATCAACTTACAAAAATCGACAATTACTTTCTCAGCAAAAACACACAGACATATGAGAAGAGGAGCAAAACGAGCGCTTAGAATTTATAACAAGGGGGGAGCAGAAAAATACTTGGGTCTTCCGGAGAATTTCTGACGACGAAAACGAGATATCTTTGCAGGCCTAGTGGACAAAGTTCGTCAAAAGTCCCACAGTTGGGCCTCCGGGTTCCTCTCCCCAGCAGAAAAATAGGTTTTACTCAAAACCGTGTTATCGTCAATGCCATCGTATTCGATGTCATGCTTCAAATTGCCGATCTCCTTATGTAAACAACTTCAATCGGTTCTTACTCGTTTCTGGTGGGATGACAAACCAGACAAGAGGAAGATGAGCTGGGTATCATGGGACAAGCTTACAGCCCCTAAAAATGCAGGTGGCCTCGGGTTTCGCGATTTAGAAACCTTCAACGATGCATTACTGGCTAAAATTGGTGCCCGACTTATCTCACACCCAAATGCTCTTGTGTCTAGAGTTCTCCTGAGAAAATATTGCCACTCCTCCTCCTTTATGGAGTCATCAATCGCATCTAACCCCTCACATGGGATGGCGAAGCATCATGGCCGGAAGGAACATCTTTCAAAAATGACTCGGCTGGCGCATCGTTAATGGTAAAGATATTCGAATCTGGGATGACCCATGGCTAAGCTCGGAAGTTTATTTGCGACCGATGGGACTAGCACTGCTAGGATTCAAGGACCTCAGAGTATCAGATCTCCTCGACCAAGAAACCAACTCATGGAATTGGAAGAAAATACGGCGAATACTACCGGATTTTGAAAATGCCATTCGACTCCTTCCAGTAAGCTCGTCCAGACCAAAGGACATACTAGCTTGGCTTCCGGTTAAAAACGGGAAATACACAATGTGATCGGGTTATGGGATCACATTGGCTGCGGAAGTTCCCGACCAGCAAAGAAACTTTAATTGGCAATGCAACATATGGCGCTTACGGACGGCACCAAAAATCAAACATTTTATATGGAGAGCTGCAATGAGTGTCCTACCAGTTGGAGTGCAACTAGCCAATAGAGGAATTCAAATGGATTTCAACTGTAAGAGATGTGGAGTGCCTGAAACTATCTCCCATGTGCTTCGAGACTGTAATTTTGCTCGGCAAGTATGGTCTCTTGCACCGTGTACGGGAGCAAATCATCTTGATACAATCCAGATTTTTGATTTCTTTGTCCTAACTGCGAGTGTGATCCCCCTTCCATCCATAGGCGACCTAGCGGTCTCGGTACAAGCTTGGATTTGCTGGAATATTTGGACGGCAATGAATGAACTCGTCTTCGAGAACAGAGAGTTCACAGCGATGGAGACAATAACAAAAGCAGTTTTGGAAGCAAAAGCTTGGAGAACGGCACAAGACCTTCTGCAAAAACCACCTATCCCAGCTCAACCGGAAACACAACTCGAACAACCTCAGGCGGGTTTCTCATGTTGCGTCGATGCAGCTTGGCATGCTGAATCACTCAGCTGTGGGAAAGAGATTGTCTTCTACGAGATAACAGAAAACAGAGCAGTAGAGACTTCAGGTCATCGAGTTCAAGTAGCCTCAGCGCTAACTGCAGAAACATGGGGGCGTTAGAGAAGCCCTACTCCAAGCTATTGACAGAGAATTTGCAGATCTTCTGGTCATGTCCGATTCTCAAACATTTGTGAAGATCCTCAACTCTCAAGATACTCATACGGAGATTCACGCAATTGTTAACGATATATGCATTCTCGCGTTATCTTTCTCTTCAATTTCATTTCATTTTATTCCTTGTACGGCAAATGTAAGAGCCGATTTGATTGCAAAAGACGCTCTCCAAACCCTCTTAAATACTTGATTATTTCTATAAAATGAAAGTTTGACCAAAAAAAAAAGTGTTTAGACTTGAGACTAAATTAGTCGGCAATTAACTAACAAGTAAATACAATTAAGGAGGATAAGATGATGAGCATATGGGTAGCAAAATCATAACCTTTAACCACTCTCCCCATTATAACATTCTTCCGCATTCCTCCGTTTTTAATCATTCTATAACATACTCTTTAATTCCCGTGTTTTTTAAGAAATTACAATCCCACTCTTTTTGACTTTAGAATTGAATAAAAAGGATTTAACTATAATTAGCTTAACGAAGATAAACAAGCAAGCCTACGGGAGATCATTATATTTGAAACCCCAAATTTGAACATCAACGAGACATATTGAGATATTCCCATGACGGTCTCATGTTCATAAATTAGTTTTGGGCCGAAATAAATATACCCGTGGATAAACAAAAGTACGTACATAAAGTCTTCTACCTTTTAGTTTGAACCATGCATATTAACGTCTCCGTAAGACCTTCTCAAGTCTCAACCACAAGATTCTTCTAATCTGAATGGTCCAAAATTAGTAGCGTCTTTTTTTTTTTTTTTTTAAATAATCAGAAATTTCTAGCTTTTAGACCTTAGTCTCTTTAAACCCTGGACAAGCCTTTGATAATACTTTCTTGGGGTGTAAATCATCACTCACATGTGAATAAAATAGAAATGCAAGGAACAACCTCCTTTTTTGTGACCGCGCCAAAGCTACTAGACCTCTAAATTTGATCACCTCGAAAATGCTTCTAATTACAATTAAAGTTTTAGATATTGACCACCCTTAGATTGATGATTTCTGTATCAGGAAGGGATGCAAAAAACGATTCCAATATTTTTGGCTGGATTTTACGATATATAAACGTTATTCTAGATTACTTAAAATCTGTAATGTACTGCAAAACGGGCTTTCTTGTGCGAGCAGGAGAAAATGTCCTTTTCTTATGTGTATCGGGTTTTGGAATTATAAATATGGGTTTAACGGTTTGCAAACATTATTCACACAATTAATAAAAAAATCTTACACCGAGTATTTGTCTCAATTTCGTTTTGCTCTCTAAATTTTTGATCTTCTTCTTATTTTTCTCTCGTAAATTCACAATAATATCAACATATGTTCTGTTCCTGAACGCATGAAAAGCAAAAGAAAAAGAACCTCTAACATAGAGTACATAGAAACAAATAAGAATAATTTATTTGCAAGTAAAGATCAAATACAAGTTGATATATAGAAGCATGTGATCCATGTTTAATTTATTCAATCGGCTTGCTCTAAATTGTAAAATTTAAACTTATATATAAGGAATTCATGTCTGTAATCATAGACTTGAAAAAAAGTAAGGTATATAATCCTCAATTTTGTTCTGTCTTATTCTGTGCTATTTTTGACCATTTTGAGATTAAATAGCAAAGCACAAATACCTCCTAGCTCAAGTTTATCCTCTTCGTTGATGGGACCAAAGAATAAAGCTTTGATTTAGTCATTTAGATGTAGACAGCAGTAACAACTAACAAGGTGCAATAGATAGTTATGGCAACTTTTTTTTTTTGATTCTGCGGTGTTATCACGCAACATTAATAGAGTGATGATATATCAAGGGGAATGGGGTTCTCCTTCATTGCCTCTGGCTAGTGAGTAATGGCGTGAGCTATTTGTTCTCCATATATGGTCCATCTTATTCTATATGTCAACTCTAGGTTTCGATTGTTTCAAACAATAATTAATTTCTAAGTAATTAATCTTTAATTATAAATATTTGTTTGCAAAGTGTATTCGCAAATGCTGCACACACATGATATTTTGTTCATCCAAGTAAAACAATTGGGTTATCCCACGAAGCCAAAATCATGAAGATATGAATTCTTAGCCCACAAATCAAGACAGTACAGTTCACAAGACTATGCAAACATCAAGGGACTCAACAAATTTTACAACAGAAATGACAAAATTTCCGGATTAGGCCTGAAATGAAGGTAGTGAGATCATGATTTTAAAGAAGCTTATTGATATTAAGTTCTCCAAGCAAAACAATTTAATCGAAGAATTTTGGAGGCTAACTGTCGGTGTCGGATTCGCCCAACTGATCCGGCCCACCTTCTTGGAAGCACATCATTTCCATAAACCCAAGAAAAATCCACTTAGTTTGAAATGGTCAATGATATTTTAAAAGATGGTCAATGGTCATATCTTACCATTAGTTTGATGGTTAATGCACCAATAAATGGCTATGAATGAGATACATTAACAGAGGAGAAATCGTTACAAAAGGAATGACACATTCAAAGAGGGGGGAGGAGTAGTCATCCTTGGAAAGGGACCTTTTTCTGGATAAAAACACATATTAATACTCTCCTAAATTTGAGTTAGGGTTATAAAAGAGTAGTGACCTAGTTTTCTTCCTATGAGAATACTTAGAGAAAATCATTATTTTGCAAACATTTTCATTGTATTCAAATGAACTACGTTTAAGTTTGATCCCGAAATGGATACGTAATTACGTACGCAGCTCTAATCCTGAATACATCTAATAATATTATGAACACCTTTTCTCTTATTTTGTCACTCCAAGCTGAAATCTTATTCTTGTTATTTGTTGCATTTCACTACGAACTGAATATATTTACTTTAAATTCTCTTATTCTCTTATACAAATTCATATTCGCCTTTCCTAGTTTTCGATTTTTTGTGTTTAAGGACAAATCCGACCTCTACACTATTCATATTTACAAATATTTGATTATTGAACTTTTCCCATCATCTCTCTCAATAATTTTTTTTAGATTTGTTTGTTTGAAATCATAAACATAAAAAAATAAAGTAACACGAAAGATTTTTCACTCAGTTCAACTTAACTGATGTAATCAAGCCTATATTTGGGGCCGGATCAATCCGACAAGTCACTATAAAAAATCGATTACAAGCTTGAGCTATTCAACAAAGATCGAGTTCAACTCAGGATACAAAAAGAAAAGAAGCAACGTCACCTAGGCAGTATATTTTTGAATCTAACAACAAACCTTCTGATTTATTAAGACTCTTTCTCATCTCTTTTACAAATCACTTAAACCAGGTGAACCAACCCATCCCTCAAACCACCAAATAAACCAAGTCGACATCAAATTCTTCAGCTAACCGAAATTGGATCATCTTCTTCACGTTTTTCCACTTTGATACAAATCTTCTTCTCCATAGTGAACTTCACATTTTTCCTCTTTGATACAAATCCTCTTGTCCATAGTGAACTGCCATTACTTGGATTTAACCTCCAATAGTTGAGATGACACTTCACCTCCACTTGATCAGCTTTAGAAGATCTAAAACTGCATCAAACTTTCTAATCCCATAATCATTCACTCGCCAGCATAATCATGCAAGTTGTGGTTCTCCTACTCTGAATCTTTGGATGTTCTTTTGGTCTGATGTTCATCATTTCACCTCCATTTTCATATGGATCACTATCATAATGGGCTTCTTCTTCTTTTTTTGGTTCTTTGTGGGCTTCTACTTATTAAAATGTACTTAATGTAAAAACATTATTGCTACATCTAAATTTAATGCAACAAACATATTTTAAAAATTAGGGTGGGCGTTCGGATTATTCGGATACAATCGGGTCGGGTCTTTCGGATATCGGGTCTTCGGATATAGAGGAATGGGATCCATTCGGATATTTATAATTTTTGGGTCGGGTACGAGTCTGTTCTAATCGGGTTCGGGTCGGTTCCGGGTATCCGAATCACTCAAAATTTATTTAAATATTTTTTTACAAAAAATCAAATATTTTATATATTTCAGTTATTTTGTTGAATTTTGCCAAAAACAAATTATTTTAACAAATATAACTAAAATTTTTTCGATATTTTGATTATTTTAATCTAAAATTATCTAATATATTTGATTTATAATTATAATTTTAAATATTTTAGTTATTCGAGTTAACTATAAATTATATTTTTAAGTATATAATTGTATTTCGGATATTTCGGATACCCATTCGGTTCTCGGTTCGGTCAAGATTCGGGTCCGGTTCTTCTGATATAGAAGTATAGGACCCATTTGGGTTATTATGCCAGTTTCGATTCGGTTCGGTACTTTTTAGTTCGGTTCAGATCGGTTCGGTTCTTCGAGTCCGGTTAAAATGTCCATACCTATTAAAAATGATAAAAATAACTAATTATTGGAATTAGTCAAAAAGGGTAGAAAAGGATTTTTCTTTTTCCACATTTGTAATCAAAACCTTTAGCGCCAATCAAGGTTTTTTTATTCCTATGTTTAAATAAATAAATAACCAGTTAAGTTTTTTGGCCGGGTCCCACTCCTGTCCTAACTCTTTATTTTGCGCGTAGATTCGGGATTGTGGCATTTCTTTCTTTTGTGCGTCACGGAATCAAAACGGAGGAGCGTTCCGGTTGCTTTCTTCTTTTCGGTGTAAATTGTATTGCTCAAATGTTTCCAAGTTTACATTCAGACAAAACTTACATGGAGCCAAATCTTCAATGAATTTATACGCATAATTGTTTGAAAATTAAGGAAAATGACAATGAACAAAGATAGTGAAATAAAAAAAATGTATAGCCTAAGCTCTTCTCATTGATCAAATACAAATTTCTAAAGCCAATAATGCTACGAAACTAAGACATCCAAAATGAAAGAAAAATCCAAATAAAAAAGAGAAAAAAAATAAACTTAATAGGAAAACATAAATGAGAAAAGTGGGAGCCGAAGATGATGCTCCCTTTTTATCGCCATCCTCCTCTATACAAACAAACAACTTTTTTTTTTAATCCTGCATTAATTTATTTTTATTTTTATTTTATTTCCACAAAATAAATCTTCTAAAGAATCTCGAATTGCGCGTGTAAGAATCGACGAACGACGACGTATCGTGTTTTCAATCAGTTTACGGTTCTTGCCACGTCATCGTTCTCGGTTTTGGGTTTCTTGAAAGAATCAATAGAACGGCGGTGGTGGAGGAGAAGCATATGATACTCCGATGACCGGCGGTAATGGGCCTTCATATTCAGGAGACGGTGGTGGTGGGCTGTGGTGAACCACCAGCGCTGGTGGCGGCGGAGAGCTGTAATGGACTGGAGGTGGCGGCGGAGAGTTGTAATGGATTTGCGGTGGCGGTGGAGGCGGTGAGCTGTAATAGACTTGCGGTTGCGGCGGAGAGTTGTAATGGACTGGCGGTGGAGGCGGTGAGCTATAATGGACAACTGGTGGAGAAGGTGGTGAGTACTCTATGCATGGTGGAGGTGGTGGTGGTTCTATACATGGAGGTGGGGGAGGAGGGGAATAAACCGGCGGTGGAGGCGGTGAGCTGTAATATACTGGCGTTGGTGGGGGAGGTGGAGAGAGATATGGATACATTGGTGGCGGAGGTGAATGCGGCGGCGGTGGTGAATAATGCGGTGGTGGTGGTGAATAATGCGGTGGTGGTGGTGAGCTGTAGTAGTAAGGGACAGGGGGTGGAGGAGAAAATTGTGTCGGTGGTGGCGGCGGTGAATGCGGCGGGGGTGGTGGTGGTGAATGCGGCGGTGGTGGTGGTCGGGTGCAGTAAACCGGAGTTGGTGCTGGAAATGAGGGAGGGGGCGGAGAAGAATATACTGGCGGCGGAGGAGAGTAGACTGGCGGAGGCGGAGGTGGAGAATATACCGGAGGAGGAGGTGGTGGTGGTGGCGGAGAAGAATACACCGGAGGAGGAGGTGGTGGTGGTGGTGGTGGTGGTGGCGGTGGAGAATATACCGGAGGAGGAGGTGGTGGCGGTGGCGGAGAAGAATAAACCGGAGGAGGAGGTGGTGGAGGTGGTGGAGGCGGCGGAGGGGAATATACTGGTGGAGGCGGCGGAGGGGAATATACTGGTGGAGGAGGAGGTGGTGGGGGAGGTGGAGAATAAACAGGAGGCGACGGTGGAGGAGAGTAAACCGGTGGAGGTGGTGGAGATGGTGGAGAATAAACCGGAGGAGTAGAGAAAATTGGCGACGGTGGTGGAGATGGCAGAGCCGGCGGAGGTAACGGAGTTACAACCGGAGGACGAGGCGAAGCAGAACGGCCACAGCTAAACGATCCACAATTTACCGGCGGACGTGACAAGAACGCTTTACATTGCCCTGGAGACCTCTGAGCAGGTCTCGCCGGCAAACAATTTCTCCGATCATCAAACTCCGGCAATCTAAGACACACAGGCGCTTCTCCGGTAAAGAAATTGTAACTAAAAGTGAAGTTCTCAAGCTTCGGCAACTGGCAAATACTCGCCGGAATCTTCCCGGATAACTTATTATGCGCCACATTAAGCTGCTCCACCGAGACCATCTCGCCGACACTCTCCGGCAACGGCCCAACCAGCTCATTAAAGCTGACGTCAAACACCGTCACGTTCTTTAACCGTCCGATATCCGCCGGTAAACAAGAATTAAGCCCATTGTTCATGAAGATGATCTCATTCAGATTCTTCATCTCCACCATACTCGAAGGGATGCAACCGTGGAACCGATTATTCGCCAAGACGATGACGGAAACCGGCGAGTCTCCGAAATTTTCCGGTAACTCAAACCGGAACCGGTTATGGTTTATGAAAATCGCGTCTAGATCTTTACTGAAAAGCTCTTTCGGTACAGTTCCTTCAAACTCGTTAAACCGGAGATCTAAAAACTTCAACGACGGTAACCGGAGAACAACCGCAGGAAACTTCCCGGCTAACCGGTTATTGCTGAGATCAAGCTCGAATAGAAGCTTAAGCCGGTTAAACCGGTGCGGTACAGTACCACAAAATCGGTTCGAGTTTACATGAAACAAAGCGAGATCTGATAACAAACCAAGCTCTTCAGGTAAATACCCGGCGATATCGGCGTGATTGAGATCGATTCCGGCGACGGTTCGGATCTTCCGGTTATCTAGCGCCGGAGAACAGAAAACGCCGGTGTAGTTACAGACATTGGATCCAATCCAATTCGCGGTGAAATTGAAAGGATCAGAGAGGATTGCTTGTTTCCAAGCTTGGAGAGCTATGTAGGCATTTCGCAATCTAAGGTTTTCGAAGACGAGAGATGGATCGACGGTGACTTTCTCGCCGCGCTCGGCGAATTCGAGTAGCTGACGGCGCTGAATGTGACGGACTTCGTCGTCGGAGAGAGAGCCGTGAGAAGAGATCGAGAGAGAGTGAGAGAGATTGAGGAGAAGGAAGAGGAGGATGATTTGAGTCGTCTTCTTCATTTCACTGCACAAGACATCTGAGTGTGAGTGGCAATGGGGTGAGAATTCGAAGGAGAAAGAAGGGTAAAATGGGAAATGTAGAATATGGGAGATATGAGGAAGAGAAGGGGCTTTGTTTGTGTGTGTTGTTTGTGTGGAAGGAGAGAGAGGTGGAGAATATAAATGAGAAGAGAGACAGCTCATTCACAGCTCAAGCCTAACACATTTGCTTTCTCCAACATTTTTATTTTCAAAAAAATTTCTTTATAGTTTTATAATTATCAATTAATAGTTGTTTATTATCTACATCACCTATTCCCATTTATAATTAGAAACTCATACTTTTTAATATAATTTGACCTTCTTCTTCTTTTCTCTCTTTAGAATGGGGATTTTATATAGTATTTTGAAATGCATGTGATTATTTGTATGGATATGTGTGATCAAGTTGATTCTAAGCAAAAAGATGTGTCTTCACCGAAAGGTCTTGTGGCCTCTCTTTGTTTACTTTTCATATTTCTCAATCATCTCCAGCACATATGATATTCCATTAATAGCGGGGAAGAGAAAATGATTTTTCATTAATATATACGAAAATTTATATTGAAAGTGTAGGAGATTGTCTAAATTTAATGTATTATGTACTACTATTTATTAATTTGATAAATGCTTTCAAACCATAATTTCTAGTGTAAGGAACCATAATTTCTAATGTAAGGGAAAAAAACATAATTTCTAATAATTTGATTCAACAATATTTTTTTTCGTGGCATGTTATTTTAAAAATTCTGATTTTATCATATTACAAGTTAAAAAAAATTCGATCGAATCTAACTATTTGTAACAAATACGATCATGATAAACAAAATAATAGACAACTTTGTTTATAACATACATTTTTACGACAAACGATTCTATATGCATCATAATAAACTGCAACTTGAATTTGTAAAATAAATTACTCTATGAATGAAGTATGAAATCAAACATCAAACTAGATATTATAATCGAATAAATGAATAAGCAAAGAAATAAAAAAAAGACATGTATATAAAATAATAAATAATGAAGACGCGCAAAGAGAAGAAAGGGAAGGAAGAAAAGGATAATGCCAGCCTCTCTTTTGTTCTTTGATGTTGAAATTCCTTTTCAACAGATTCTACAGAAGCAAACAAAAGCAAAAGTCAGGACATCTAATTATACATGAGAGATGACATTATTCACAATTAAGCATGCTTATGTTGGCAATAATTATTGTCTAAAATGTATATAAAAGAAACGAAGCAGTTACATAATAATACAAAAATAAATAAATTTAAGAGAGGTGGTTGTTTCACGTATCGTTTGACCATGAAACCATATCTTTATTTTAGTTAATTTATTGCAATTTGCTCGTTGCCGATGAAATTTGGTGATATCACGAGTAAATTTATTTTTCATTATTTCCCAATCACGAGTTTGTTTATTGGACACCGATATATATTTTTTGTTTTTTTTCGGAACGCTGTTGAGTGTTAGAATTTGCTAAAAACAGATGTTTCGTAGTTGTAAGCTAATGTGTTTATTGTACCAATCCTATAACTACTGGTTGACATTCACAGCACATGCATGAGCGTTTGAAAATGTAATGGTGTATATTTTTCTGATGAATTAAAAGTTACATATAAGTTTTTTTTTGAACCTGAGTTACATAAAGTTTTTTTTTTTTTTTGGTATTAATGTTAAGATTTATACCATTTTCTGAAAATACAATGTTGTTGTTGAACAACTTATTACAAGAATAAAAAACTAACGATGGCCAACTGGAATACAATTACAAAGGTGAAACAATACTTTGGAAATAAACCTCAAGAAGAGATGGAGAACTTACATTTGCCGCAGGATAGGAGAGTTACATAAAGTTTTTCTATAAGTATTATATATGTTTACTACATACTCTAAAAGTCAAAGATTAAACAAAAACTAGAAAATATTTGACATATATACAATCTAAATACTTGTTTTGCGTCGCAGTTCTTTCTAGAAAGCATGAGATACTACCATATGGATTTGGAGCAAATTGTATAAAAACCATACAGTAACATTCATCAGAATTTGAATTTCGAGATACGAGATCGACTCACTTATACTGTTTGATAACAAGTATCGTATGAGTAGACTTTGATATTGCTCGTGAATCGGTAAATTTAGTTTTGGGCTAACACCTAACAAACAGATATTTTAGGCGCCACAATAGATTATTATTTTGGGAAATCATTTTTTTTCAATGTAATGCCAATGGTTAAGTTCAATTTTTTTTAAGCCAGTAAGGTTCAAAGTCCAAAATACTAATTTTGTGATTTTTGGATCCCATTGGTAACCTAAAGAGGCTTGGGTTTATTAGCAGTAAATTGTAGTAAGCGGTTATAAAATAATTTAAAACAGTAAAAAAATAGTTGTAAGCGAAAATAGTACAAAAAATTGAGTGTGATACGATTGGTAACGTTTGCTGTACTATTTTATGTAATTGGTAAATATTGTTAATTATTAAAGAGATACTACCGCTTTTTTTAAAACCAATCAAACCCAATATATTTATGTTTTTGATAAACCAATTTTTTCTGTTTTACTTTAGCCAGTCCACAACCTAGGACCGGTTCTATAAATAGGAAACATGGACGCTAAGCATAACTGCATAAGGAGCCAAACTACAGTTTTAGAGGTTGTGAAACGGAGCGAGTGGCGGATTAAGCGTTGTAGAGGACATCCACTCCAAAGTATATCACCACTCACATTCAAGCTGCGCCCATACAAACCTCTATTTTCTGTAACGTGTGCACATGGGACTAGATACGGTCCATGATACCCAAAGGAGCAATAGTGGATGATTGTCTGGTTTACACAAAGTGTCTCAAGATTCTCTTTTAGAAATTGTCTTGGTTTTACGATTTAAAAGTTGCCTTTCAACATGTTTTTTCCCCAAAAAGAATTAGATTTCAGAGTTAGTTAGCTTTAATTTGTTATATTTTCGGCTGGGACGTGGTTTTTTTTTTAAAAACATTTCATTCTATTAATTAATTTATCTGGTCACAACCAGAAGAAGAGAAAATTAAACATCTTCTTTGAGCAATACAATAAAGCACAAAAGCAATAGAAGATAAAGCAGATTCATCTTCGGAGAAAACTTACAGCGGATTTGAAACAATGTTCAAATGCGTCGAAAAAGTTTTTTCGGCCGAGCTAGAATGGATAACCTTAATCACGTTGCAAAGTGACGTTGAGAAAACCCCTATCTCCCAGGCTTTTATAAAAAGTATGGTTTTAAGTTTTTATTTTTATTTTATAAAAGTTATTGTTTATATTTTCAATGTAAAATGTTTTTTAAAAAATTCAGTTTTAACCCTATTATTTCAATATATTATTAGAAAAAACTATTTAGCGTATTAATAAGAGTTACAATATCGTTTTAATAGTTTTTTAATATGTATGAAATTCTAAAATAATTTTTTTTTTGTGAGATAGAGAGAGTATTAGTTAATAGTCACTTCATTTTTTTTTTAACATCAGTCACTTTACTATTGATGTCTTATTATTACAATCCGCTTTTTATAAAAAATAATATAACAGTGATTTATATAGTTTACAATCTTATACACAACAATCGAAATTTCAGTGATTTAAATCCCCAAAAAAAAAAAAACAGAGATCCTGATGATTATTAAACATGTATCCTAAAATAAAAACCAGTTTCAAAAAAAAAAAAACATGTATCCTGAAATAACGATAACGGTCTTTTAGGGTACGAATACAAAATAGATTCCTATATAAAACACTCTAACAGCTAGGCACTTCAATAATTTGAATTTACCTAACAGATTAAACTCACAATAAATTACACCTAACACACCCATATTTGTACAAACTCTTCAACCTGTTTTTTGATATAAAAAAAAAGATACGATGAACAAAAAAAAAAAACTAGAGGAAAAAGTTAAAGAAGAACAAAATTGGGCGACAGAAGATATTAAAAAACTAAGAAATCCATAAGCGCGTGTTTTCGACCATAACTCCAGGTTTGCGTTTTTGTTTTTTGCTTTTTGTTTAGTACTACTGTATTTTTTTTAGATGCTAAATTAACTAATAAATACAATAGTAACAAGTGTGGGAGTTGAGCATTTAAACGACTTGACAGAGAAACGAACTTGAAAAGTTTGCAACGGTTTACGGCAAACGCCACTTCATGCACCGTTGTTCTTACGCGTGTATGTTCACGTACGTTATCTGAACTGAACTTTTTTTTTTTTTTGACCAAGGTTTTTATCTGAACTTAACTTGTTCGCCGCATAATTTGAAATAATAATAAATTCGAATGGGTGTTTAGAATAATAAAACGTCTCGATTTCTGATGCAAACATATTGGAAGAGCCAACCGGTACAATCCAAAACATCGAGCCAAACCAAAATACCAAACCGAGTGTATGCGGAGTAATCGCCCAAACATTTGACTAGTTTTTTTGTTTACCTTAAATTATTTTACGTTGATTTAAGGAGTTATTGGAAGATGGATTTAAATAGATATTAAAAATTTGTAAAGTTGAGAGATTTTAAAATTTATAGTAGATTTAAATATAAGATTTGGATTCTTGGAAGATTCATAAAATATATTATTATGGATTGTTAATGAAAAGATTTTTTTTTTTCTTCTACAATTCAAATTTTAAGGTAACATTAACATGGAAGTTATTAGGAGATGGATTTAAGTAGATTTTAAAATTTTGTAAAGTTGAGAGAAAGATTGAAGTTAATAATTTTGAAGAAAATAAAAATAGGCATCATTTAATATCAACAAAGAGAGAATACGCTAATAACTGAAGAAATATGATAGCGTCTAAAATGTTGGCAGATGAAGAGGGAACTGGAAGTCAACGTTGATCGTGAAAATCAAACTATTTTACTTATTATGCTATATATTTTTTTTTTAATGTAATCTTCTAAGATTTTACATTCAAACGATATGCTTATCTTTCTACAAACGATGCTCTATTTTCTTATATTTCAAATGATTTATACAAGACGTTTTTTCTACACACTTCTCTGAAGGGAACAAAAAAAAAACAAAGAAGAAAGAAATAAGCAAGAACACATGTTTCAGTTTTGAAACGGGAAAGACTGTCATGTTTTGGTTTCCCCCTCCTACTGTTTGGTTCGTGTCGATCCAAGAAGAGTAAATTATTAATCAAAAAAGGTTAATGAGAGAGATGTCGCTCAGCTGGATTTGTCAGTGAGAGAGATGATTTTTTTTTTCTTTTGTTTGTATGAATTTTAAGAATCTCATGTATATATATGGTATTTTGAAAGTTGAGTCATATATATTAAAATGTAGAGAATCCATGTTCCAATAACATGTATTTTAATAAAATTACAAAATCAATGATTTACAAAAAAATTTGAATAACAAAGGAGTTTAGATGAAATTATTTTTTAAACTAATAACAATGGATTTTACCAATATTTGAAGAATCAATGAAACAATAATGGTAGAATCTCAAAAAATTAAAATCTACTTAAATCCATCTCTCAATAGCCCCTTTAAACTCTTCCTCATATTATCTTTACTTCTCCATTTCCCTATCTTATTTGAATTCTCAGTTGTATTGTTCTATTTAAATCGATGAAAGATCAAAAATAGACTGTCATGATCATTAAACAAGTGTTCTTGTGTTCTATTGGGACCTCAGCTAGTTTCACTTTCTAATTACTAAAGTGTTTTGCTTCTCTCTCTAGACTCTACAATAATATAATATACTAGAATAGGATCCGCATATATGCGGGTTATAAAAAAATATTTTAAATTGGTTAAACATTATTTGAAAATAAAATCCAATCATTTGTGAAGAAAAGTAAAATTGAAAAATAAATATAAAATTAATTAATTTATTTTTATTTTTGTATTTTGTAATTAAATTTTATTACTATTCACAAATAAGATTTTGATAAAATAAAATAATATTTATTTTGTCGTGAAAATTACAAATAGAAATTTTACATTCTCAAACAAAATTTATTCGATAATGTCAAATATTAGAATAGGATCTGTATATATGCGGGTTTTTAATAAAAGATTTTAATTTCGTAAAAGTAAATTGAAAACAAAATCGCATAATCTATAAGAAAAAAATAAAATAAAATTTTATTAATATTTGAAAATATATATATATTTTAATATTCATATATGAATTATGTTTACTTCTAATGCTTTATCTATACATAGATATAATAATTTATTCTAAAATTTTAACAAATTATTTATCCTACTTTTATCATAATTAAAATATATATAGTATCCGCGTATATGTATGTTTATAATAATAAAATTTTAAACCCGTTAAAATATTTATTTTAAAAAATATAAAATAAAATCGGATCACTACTGAAAAAATATATGAAAAACACAAAATCTAAATCTAAGAGTTATTTATTTATTTTAATTCACATTTATTTTTAATTAAAATATTCAAAACACATAATCTGTTGTGGATCCTAAGCAAAATTAACCATACGTCTCATATATTTCACACACTTTATCAACTATATTTTTCTGTTCCGCTGCGTTAAAAACTTTGCTATACAATTCGAATCCTTCGAGTATGTTAACGATCTCTCATTAACTCTTTTCAAGCAAATAAATCTCTCTTTCTCTTCACATTCATCTCCCGTATATGATCTCTCTGCTCTCTAGAGAAGTTAGAGCACCATTATTGGAGATCCCCTAAGGGGTTCTACAATTAAAAAAAAGAAAAAAAAATAGGTGGCAGAGGGAGAGAAGAGAACCGGCTCTTCCCGAAGAGCCCAAAGAGTAGACTCTTCTCACTTCTTCTGACACGTGTCGTAACGTGATTGGTCAACCTTTTTTTTTAAATCATTTTTTTTATGTTTAAGAGCCCCACCCCCAGCTCTCCGATAATGATACCCTTATGCTTTTCAAGACTCACATCAAAATGATCTTTACATGATTATTGCTATCTTTCTCTTCATTGAGCCCATCATCATCTAATATCATATCATTAGCATCTAGATTTTTTTTAATTGAAATATATCCTAGTTAATGTAATTTACTTTTTGTTTTTATTTTTCTTCAATTGAAATATATTCTTTTCTTTTATTTTCTTTTTCATAAATTGAAATATATTCTACTTAATTTAATTTAATTTTTAATCTAAATCAATAAATTTGACCTTTTTATTATTTAATTTTTATTTTTTTGGAAATTTCTTTTTCTCAAAAAATAATATTTTATCGAGACACACGTTAAAATTTAAATTTATAAACTTGATACGTGTCAAAATCTTATTGATTATTACCACATCTCAAGATAATATTAATAACTAACTTTTACGTTTATTTTTTTAGTAAATATCTTATTTAATTATGTTTTTATTTTCTTTTTATTAATTAAAATATGTTTATTTTTATTTTATTTATTTCTCTTTTAAAAATAGTAGAAATTTCCTTTTTCTTTTAGGATTAGTATATATTTTATTTATAATAAATTTTAATCAAAACACATGTTAAAATTTTATTGATTAACTTGCAATGTGACACGATCATGTGAATTATCCTACTTTTATCATAATTAGAGTTATCATAATTAAAATCTATACGACGATATGTGTATACGCGAGTTTATAATAATCAAATTTAAAATTCGTTAAAATATTTTTTAAAAAATAGAATACAAAATCGGATCACTACTCAAAAAAATATATGAAAAACACAAAAAAACTATATTCCTTCTCATTCAGCTAATCATCGTTAATGCCATATCAATAGCATCTAATTTTTTTTAATTGATATATCCTAATTAATCTAATTTATTTTTTGTTTTTTATTTTTTTCTTAAATTGAATTAGATCCTTTAGTTTTATTTTCTTTCTTAAATTGAAATATATCCTACTTATTTTTATTTTACCTTTTTATCTAAATCGATAAATTTAACATTTTTAATTTTTTTTTGGATATTCCTTTTTTATTTAAAAATAATATTTTACCGAGACACGTGTCAAAATCTAAATCGATAAACTTGACACATGTCGAAATCTTTCCTTTTATTTTATTTATTTCTCTTTCAAAAATAGATATGTGTATTTTCCTTTTTTTTTAGGATTAGAATATTTTTTTTATAATAGATTTTAATTAAAACATTTGTCAAAATCTAATCGATTAACTTGACACATGTCACGATTATGTTAATTAGCAAATTTGACGCATACAACTTTATATAATAAGCTATATACACATATAATATCACCATAAATATTAATTTCACAACAATTTCCAATTAGTCTCCAATAAATCTCTGATTTTTTGAAAACTCGCTAAGCACCGCCTGATTCACGCCTAGCGCAATTTTGAACAAAACATTCAATTTCAATTTTTTTCTTTTTTTTTGGAATCAATTTTCACTTTTTTTTTAAAAAAAATCTGAAATTATTTTAGATTCAAAGAGTGTCGATTACAAACTCTGTGCAATACACCAACGAGTCCCAAAAGGATGGACAACAGTTAGACCTATACTTCCATCTAAATACCAAAATAATTGGCAGAGCTAAGACAAACACCAAAGCCACCACTTAGAAAAAAACAGAGGCAGCTCCTTTCTCAAAATCAAAAATATGCCGAAGCCAACCGGGAGTCCCAGTGGTAACATAGGATTGAGATCGATAATCCAACGTAATACTATTGGTAATGAGAAATGCACCTCTGTTTCTATGTCTGACTTCCAACTTTGCTTTCCATAAACAGATCTTTACCAAAAAAGAATGGAGGAAACACATTTTCTCCCTGAAAGAAGGCCAAGCTTTCAGCCTTGTCAAACTACCAACCAAATCTTTCACCTCAATCGCCAAAATAACTTGATTCACTTTATGAAATTCTAAGCTTTCAATCGTCCAATCCAAACAAAGCAGGTTAGCTTGATCTAAACTCGTTATGCCGATAAAAGCCCTCCTGCTATGGATCATGACTTCTCCGTCAGGATCACGCAGCACCCAAACGCAACTTGCCATGTTTTTCTTTTTTAGACCAAGAGACACCTACATTGCATTTTACCCAGTTCTTTGGAGGGGGTTTCCAACGATCCTCTTGTAAGATCGGGCTTTCTGGAACACGGGAGATGTGTGTGACACGCTTGACGAGGGAATAAAGCAACTTTAAGTTTGGTGGCGTGGTACAAGACAAACTGGTTATACGTGAGGATCAAGGAAGATACCAAGTTTCCTAACTTAGTGATTAAGAAGATCTGAGGAATTAAAGACTTCTCGAAGAGACTTGTGGGATAGCCAAGTATATATAGGGGGCTAGAAACAAAGGCTAGGGTTAGCCATTTGTGTAGTCATGAGACTAAGGTTTTAGGGTTCTTGTTAAGGCTGTCGCACGGTGGTGCAGAGTAGATTAGAAATTGGTCATTGTCAAGTTGCAGTTGCAACGTTGTATCAAACTGATTAAGCAAGTCTGTAAAAATTGTTTAAGAGATTTCTAATAAAGGGCAATTGGTTTTTGCATTCGTTCTCAAGCACTTTGTCCTTTTCATAGGTCTTGGTATTATAGGTTTTACATTTGGTATCAGAGCCGATCACCTCTTTAGATATATTGATCTATTCTACAGGTCGAGATTCTGTGACAACCATGGATACTATGAAATAGCTCATTGCTTTGCTGAAACCCTTGATGCTGGATGTATGGAACTTTGGGCACTGGAAGGCACAAATGAGGCATATCATTCATGGTATTGATGAAGATGCATGGACAGCGGTTGTTGATGGTTGGGAAGCACCCACCATTCTGGTTGAATAAAAGTTAGAAGACAAGACAATTTCATCACGCACATTTGTGAAACCAAAACCAAAAGAACGATGGACAGAGGCTGATAAGAGTGCATCAAAGTTCAACTCCAAAGCAATGACTGCCATATTTGCAGCAGTTGATCTAGATCAATTTAAAATCATTCAAGGTTGTGAGTCAGCTAAAGAAGCATGGAACACACTTGTAAATCACTTTGAAGGAGACACCAGTGTTAAGAGCATTGACATAGATCATCTGGCATCACAGTTCGAGAATCTCAAGATGAGTAAAGATGAATTCATTGCGAGTTTCACAGCTAAGATCAGCACGATACCAAATGAAGCCTCAGTTTTGGGAAATAAATACAAAGAGAAAAAGCTTGTAACGAAGCTTCTTCGATGTCTTCCTCCTAAATTTGTTGCACACAAAGTAGTGCTCAAATACTCCGTGAACACTGATGATCTTAAGTTTGATCACCTTTGTGGAATGCTCAAGGCAGAGGAAATGGAAACGACTATTGATCAACCCAGCGTGCAAAAAGAAATAGCATTTACTGCAGAGAGTAAAGGTGACAGAGTGAAGCTGATTGAAGAGAATATGAGTCTCATGGCTAGAAATTTTAATAAAATGCTGAAACGTGTTAAAAAGGGTCAAAATAGAATTTTCTAGAAGTTTCAACGAAGCGATGGAGAGGACAGAGATTTGATGGAGGTCGTTCCAACAGGAAAAAGACTTACAATGCCATGAGTGTGAAGGTTTCAGACATTTTAGAAATGAATGCCCCCTGACCAAAAGAAAAGAGCTGAAGTGTCCAAAATGCAAAGGCTTTGGTCATATCAAAAGTGAATGTCCTAACTCACAAAAAGGTAAGGAAAGGTCCTTAGTTGTATTCAGTGAAAGTGAATCAGATGGTGATAAATCTCAAGATGAAGAATTGATACTCAACTTTGTTGCTTTCACTGTTCATGATGTGCAACCTGTTCAGAACGAAGAGTCAGATTCAGAGCCTGATACTGATGAGGAAGTTGATTTTGACTTGAAGCAGGAATACCACGATCTATACAACAAGAATGTGGCTCTCAGTAATAAAAATTTACAACTTATTAAAGACAAAGCCATGATGAAAGCTCAGCTGAATATTCTTGAGTGTGAAAAAGATGGTCCTAGCGTTAGCAATGAGATTGTGGTTTCAGTCACTGAGATAGAAGTTGAAAAACTCATAAAAGAACTCGAAGATTAAAGAGAAAGGAACCGTGTACTGGAAGTAAATGTGAAACATATCATTGCAACATGTGCTGAAGAAGAAGAAAAAGCTAAGAATCTGCTCCATGAGCTAAATGATTATCACAAGAAGATTCGAATGCTGAACACTGGAACTAAAAATCTTGATCATATATTGTCTATGGGACAACCGCCTAAGAAAAACTGGGGGTTAGGTTACAGTGGAGCGGCAAGTGCAACACATGGCTCTTACAAAAGTATGACCAATTTTACCTTAGGCTCGACCTCTGAGTCAACCAAGACCGAGGTCGAGGAGGCTATAAAGGGTGAAGCTAAGAAAGTCATCGTTGGTAACCATTAGGGTCAATGGTACAAACAGTGTGAGAAGCACAAAAAAAAAACTAAGAGACATTGTTATCATTGCAAACGTCAGGGACATCTCAGGGCAGAGTGTTCAGAACTTAAGCGCAAAGATCAAATCAGAAAGGCCTGGAGAAAGAACCAGTGTTATCCCGAACCAACATGTTTTGGTAAATTGTAGATTACAAAGTCAGACCTATATGGAATATCTGTTGCAAGTGCTGTAGGGGAAGAAGTTCTGGTTTGTAACTTCATGCAAGTCATGAGTAGTGAATCAAAATATGATCCTGAAAGAGAAAACTTGCGTTCAGAAGTAATGTTCCTACATGTCCACTCAAATACAAGATGAAAACCCGTGGTATTTTGATAGTGGCTGCTTGTATCGTATGACTGGTTTGTCGGAGTGCTCTATACTCATTTACTACAATTAAAGGTGGCCTAGTTACTTTTGGTGATGGTGGACAAGGAAAAATCAGAGGGGGCTGGTAACATGGACACGGATGACAAACCTCAGTTGGTAAATGTATACTACGTAGATGGCTTAAAGGCAAATCTTATCAGCATTAGTGAGCTTTGTGATGAAGGTCTTAAAGTTGTTTTCACTTGTGTAGACTGTCAGGCTGTTGATGAAAATGGAAATGTAGTGTTGTTCGGCATCAGGTCAGGGAACAATTGCTATATGTGGAGTAAATCTGAACAATGTCTAGCAGCTAAAAAATCTCAGCTTGATTTGTGGCACAAAAGATTGGGATACATGAATGTTCATGGGCTTAGCGAGATTGTCAAAGCTGAGATTGTGAGAGGAGTCCCTAAGCTGTAAGGACCTACCGATACAGTGTGTGGAGCCTGCAACAAAGGAAAACAGATAAAAGTTCAGCACAAACAACTCAATGAGATCAGAACAAAGAAAATACTTGAGTTGATTCACATGGACCTAATGTGGCCGATTCAAGCTGAAAGTATAGCTGGTCGAAAATATATCTTTGTATTAGTCGATGATTTCTCTAGATTCACCTGGGTTAGATTTCTAAGAGAGAAGTCTGAAGCTGTGGAAAGCTTTAAGATTTTGGTGCTGCAACTTAAGACTGAGAAAAGAGGTATCGTTCATAGTAGAAGTGATCATGGAGGAGAGTTTCAAAATAAAATCTTTGAACGTTTCTATAACAGTCAAGGTATTAAACATCAGTACTCAGCTCCTAGAAATCCTCAGCAAAATGGAGTAGTTGAAAGAAAGAATCGAACACTCCAAGAAATGGCTCGGGCAATGCTTCATGGAAACAATGTGTCACCAAGGTTTTGGGCTGAAGCTATCAATAATGTGTGCTAACATTATCAACATGGTATATGTTAAGCCTGAGACTAATCTCACTCCAAATGAGATATGGAAAGAAAAAGACACCAAATATGAGTACATTTTCAGATGTGTTTGTTACATCCTAAATGACAAGGATCAACTTGGAAAGTTTGATTCCAGGAGTGATGCGGGAATCTTCCTTGGATATTCAACTCACAATTGGCTTTTTGAGTTTACAATCACAGAACAATGATGATTTATGAATTTGTGAATGTAGTGTTTGATGATAAGAACAATTATCAGTTGGAAGAGATTGGCTCTGTTGATGTCGAGCAGAATCAGAAGTCATCATCCCTTGTAGGAACGTCCAGTGATATAACTGTGTCAGATTAAGTTCCGTCACAGAATGAGAAAATGGTTTATCAAGAGCCTGTATGTGTGAAAGTCCCTAAGAATCACTCACTTGATCATGTCATTGGTGGAGTATTAGAGGAAAGACATACAAGAAAGAGAGAGATTGACTTCAAACTGATGGTCAAACTAGCATGCTTTATGTCTGAAATGATAAAGTTCGACTGTTTTATCTCACACATTGAGCCAAAAACCATTATGAAAGCACTTGGTGATGAGTTTTGGGTCTCAGCTATGCATGAAGAGTTAGAGCAGTTTTGAAGATTAGATGTCTGGAAGCTGGCTCCTGAACCAAAAGGAATAAATGTTGTGGAAACCAAATGGGTCTACAAAAACAAGATTGATGAAGAAGGAAATGTGGTACGAAACAAGGCTCGGTTGGTGGCTCAAGGTTACTCTCAGATTGAAGGAATATATTTCGATGAGACTTTTGCTCTTGTAGCAAGGTTGGAATCCATTAGACTTCTATTTTGGAATCGCTTGTATACTGAATATCAAGTTATTTCAAATGGATGTTAAGAGTGCTTTTTTCAATGGGCTGTTGCAAGAGGAAGTGTATGTTGCTCAACCAAAATGTTTTAAATATCCCATGTTTCCTGACCATGTTTACAAACTGAACATAGCTCTTTATGGTTTAAAACAGGCTCCACGAGCATGGTATGAAAGATTAGCAAAATTTCTCTTAGATGCCGACTTCACTCGTGGTAGTGTTGACAAAACTCTATTTATTCAACATGTGGACAAGGACATTCTTATTGTCCGAGTGTGTGTTGATGATATTATATATGGCCTGGGAGTACCTGTGAAAAACTTGTGAAACAATTTGTCTCAACAATGACCAAATAATTTGAGATGAGCATGGTTGGCGAGTAAAACTATTTTCTGGGTATGCAAGTGAAACAGTCACATGATGGAATTTTTGTATCTCAAGCTATTTACGCCAGAGACCTAGTAAAGCGATTTGAATGCAGACAAGCAAGACTGTCAAGACACCCATGAGTACTACCAACAAGTTGTCTCGGGACACTGAGGGTCAGAAAGTAGATGAGAAGCTTTACGGTAATATGATTGGTAGTCTTCCTACCTTACGGCTAGTTGACCACACTTGTGTCTCAGTGTTGGACTGTGTGCCATATTCCAAGCATCAAGCATCACCTCGTGTGTCGCATCTCAATGCGATTAAGCGTATTATCAAATACGCCAAAGGTACGCTAGACTTTGGGATCAACTGTTCGAAGGACTAATGAAAATCTTGTAGGTTTTTGTGATACCGACTGGGCGGGATGTCTTGATTTCAAGAAAAATACCTCTGGAGGGTGTTTCTTTCTTGGGAACAACATGATATCTTAGCACCATAAAAAAAAATTCGTGTGTCACTCTCCACAGCAGAGTACATGCGTAATTGGCAAAGTGGGAAAGAGAGGAGTAGCTGAAAGCAGTGGTAGCGGGAGCTGTGAGCTAAAGCTGGGAGTTAAAGTTGGAGCTGAGAACGGAAGGAAGGGGAGCGGAGACTTTAAAAAATATATATATATTTTTTTTAAAATGAAACTAATGATTTAAAATAAAAATATTGACTAATAAATTCTTTAAATAATATTTGAAATCAACTAAAACTTAAAATTGATTATTAACGAAACGACAAACTATATGATTAGAGACTCGTTTGTATAACAAATAACAAGAGGTGAGATCATTTGAAAATATAAAATTATAAACATATAAAAGTTTTAAACAAATACTATGAACTTGTCACTTTTTCTTTTGCATAACATACTTTTTAAACAGATTTTTATAGAAAACTAATTTAATGCTACAAATTAAAATTATAAAAGAACAGTAAAAAAACTTACAAAAGTTGAAGAACTCAATTGTGAAAGTAATCATTGTTTACGTTGAGTTGCTAGAATATATAAGGTGTTTTTTATATTAATAATAATTTTATTAAAAAATTTATATATAAATTAAAAATTTTATTTTCAACAATAGATTTCATATCTAACGGAGAAATCTATTTTGTTATCGAATATCTTAAATATTCCATTCAAATCCTTGTTTAAATATAATATTTTTTAATTGATGTTGCTTTTTTGAAAAGTTGAGTATCGAAAACTCCTCATTTTACTGCGTGATACCGCATCAACAATTAGAGCAGTTACAATATTTAAGGCACACGTGTGCCACCAAATTTTTCCTATCTTGATTGGCGTTGACTCCACTGCGGGACTCCGCAACGTTGCAAAAAACGTAATCCCAATCACCCCTTACGTAGCCCTTGGAAGTTGTTGCACTCAGCTTCTCTGGATGAGACAAATGCTTGCCGATTATGGTATTTTTTCGAATTCCATCTTAATACACTTTAATAACAAAAGTGCCATATACATCTCAAAGAATCTTGTTCAACACTCTCGTACTAAACATGTTGACATTAAACATCATTTTGTTAGGGAGTTAGTTAAGGAAACACTTGTTGTTATCGAACATGATGCATCGGAGAACCAGCTCACTGATATTTTCATTAAACCACTTGATCTCAATACCTTTTTGTATCTCAAAAATACATTGGGTGTGTGTGAGCACTAATGTGCATGATGCAAGGAAAAGGTGGCTGCAGAGAAAAAATGTCAGATCATATGCAACAAAACAAAAACCTCATGCTCGTAAGTCAACTGCAACTTGTAGTGACATGTGCCATGTGGCTAAGAATTCTGCTGTGTTACCTCATGAGATGAACACTCAAGTTGGAACTGGACGCTAACACGTTTTGTTTCTGATCTTGATCACTGTTCGGATGGGGCTGAAAAACCTTTGATAAGACTGAGGAGTGTATATGAGTTGAGTGGTTAAGGCCCAAAAGGATTGATACTCACTTTGGTTTTGAATGCTGACAACACTCAAACTGAAGCTGATCACTGTCATGATTGGGCAGGAGATTGTCTCTCAATGTTGGTTGGAATTCTCTGAGCTAAAAGTTTTGAAAGTACAAAAAATGTTATTTCGTATGTTAAAACAGCTCAGATGAGTGTTTTGATGCATACATAAGCTCAGTTAGAGGAGACCAATTGATAGAGTTTGACCATCTCCTTGGCGTGCATTACAAAAAAAAATAATGGTTCTTAGTTTATTCTTAGAAGAAGTTTTATCTACCAGTCTGTCAAGGTTTGAACCTAACAACAACATCAATTCGGCACAAGGTACACATTGCTACACAGTGGTTGATCAAGTTGTGTAAAAGCGGCTCAGCTGAGTGTCTTCTGCATACTTGAACGAGTATGATGACTTTCAACAATTTTTTTGTGTATGATCTAGCATAATGTATTTAGAAACAATCCCCTTTACATCCCCAAACACACAAAGAGACAAGCTCTTGTGAAACATACTTTAGGTTATGTAAAAATTTCATGTCTCTCTCTATTGTGTGTGCGGTTATCTGTTAAAATGCTAATGTGTTTTCGCTTAACTCTATGGGGCCCTTACTAACTGTCTTCAAGATTGGTTGTTGAGTGTGTAAGCATGTGTGTTATCTATAACTATATGTTTGTTAGTTGTCAGGATGTCTTAAATGGGTGGTCGTATTTGTGCATAATGGGCATGTCAAGCCCAAAACATTGTGTGGACTAATCTCGTGTGCTAAGTGTGTCTCTAGGGTTTACCGCTTTTTATAAATTGAAGGGTGAAGTTTCATGTGAAACCGCTTATGAGAAAAACCCTTAAAGTCTTTCGTTTCTTGTCTCTCTCAGTCTCTCAAAAGTCACGATGATTCCATCTCGCACCAGATCTCAGGCTAGAAAGGCTATTATGGAGTTAGTTCGTGTTCACCGCTCATTCCCTGATGATTCAGAGACCCTTGCATCTTCTCTTCTGCGTCTTAGAGATCCAGTCTGTTATTCTTGTTCAGGGAAAGATGAATAATGGTTGATGCACTGTTATTTGTTTTGATTATGGGGGATGTTATGAAAAGGACAGTGAGGACATAAGATGGGTCTCAGGAGAAGAAATAATTAACATTTTAGTGATAAAGACATCAGTTGAGGAGGTCACTTATGATGGGTTAGTTGATGGAATTTGCAGGAAGATTAAAAAAGATGAAGCAACGACGGAGCTGAAAGTTAGTTACTTTCCATTGGTATTGGATCCTAAGAACCATCATATATCCGGAATGATGATGAAGTTCTTGGCTACCTAATGCAAGTTAATAACCAAACATGTAGAAGTGTGTTGCATGTGGAGATCGTGAAAGACGTTGATGAAAACCAGGGAATTGGCCAACAAGATGATCATGAAAGTGATAATGGTTTAAGTAAAGAAGATATGTTTGGTAGAGATGCTAATGATGGTAGAAATGTTAATGAAGATAGAAATGTTAATGATGGTGGAGGTGTTAATGAAGATAGAGATGTTAATGAAGATAGATATGTTAATGATGGTAGAGATGGTAATGATGGTATGGTTACTCTCTACAGAGACGAAGGATCGGAAGACCATGAAGGAAGAAATGTTTCAAGGGAAGAACTTTGGTAATGTGTCTGATGAAAGTGAGGTTGCAGCTGCTATAGAAGAAGAATCGAATGTAAATACTGGCTGGAAAGATGGTATTGATATGACTTAGGTCAAGAAATTCGAAGTAAGCAGACAATGCAAGATTTAGTTCATAAAGCTTCACATCAGAATTATTTTGAGGTTGAAACAATCAAGTCTGACAGAAAGCGATATGTGGTAAATTGTCGCTTAGCTAAAGATAGTTGCAAGTGGACATTACGAGCTGCAAAGCTTATGAATTTAGATAGTTTCTCGGTTAGAACTTACAACAAGATACATGCTCTAGAACTACTTCAGTTACAAACAAAAATAGAACGAAAGGCACACCACGATAAGTTGCATCTGTTTTGCATCAAGACTATCCAGGTATATTCGACACTCCAACTCCAATTTTTTTTTTATATGTACATGCTAGAGTTGATGAATCCTGGTACACTGACTTATGTAGAATTGGATGAGGGGAAAAAGTTTAAGTATCTATTCTTTGCTTTGGGAGCTTCGATTGAGGGATTTCAAGCCATGAGAAAAATCATTGTAGTGGATGGAACCCACCTTAAGACTAGTTATGGTGGTGTTTTAATTGTTGATACAGCTCAAGATCCTAATCATCACCATTATCCAATTGCTTTTGGTGTAGTTGACGGTGAGAAAGAGGCTAGCTGGATGTGGTTTTTGAATAGGTTAAAATCAGTAATACCAGATGATCCAGGAATGGTGTTTCTTTCTGATAGAAACCCTAGCCTCATCAAGTCAGTTGCTGCGGTGTTCCCGTTGTCTGAGCATGGGTATTGTATACAACATTTGTCTCAAAACGTGAAAGGAAACGTTTATTACGTCAACAAAGATACATGCGTACATAAATTCAAAGAATGCGCTCATGCCTATACAGAGAGTGAGTTCTTGACTCTTTATGCTGCTTTTAGAACCAAGTATCCTGATGCAGCAGAGTATCTGGATAATAGTGTTGATGTGGATAAATGGGCGAGGTGTTATTTTCCAGGAGAAAGATACAATATAGACACCTCCAACATTGTAGAATCTATTAACGGTGTTTAAGGAAAGCAAGAAAGTACTCGCTATTACCAATGATTGATGTGATTGTTGAAAAATTGGCTGAATGGTTTAACAAGCAGAGGAACACTGCTGCTGCTGCAAGATCAAACGCACGGAATCTTGTGCCTTATGTGGAGAAAACACTGCATAAAATATCACTAGAAGCAAAAAAATTAACGGTTTATGAGTTGAACGGCTTCTTCCTTGAATACAGCGTCATTGGACGTGATGACAAATGTTATTTGGTTGATATGAGAAGGAAAACTTGCAGTTGCAAGTACTTTGTATAGATAGATACCCATGTTTGCATGCAATTGCTGCTGCCATCTTCATGAGTGGAGAGACGGAGACGGACCTCCATATTCAAGAGTTTTGCTCAAAATATTATTGGATGGACGTATGGTCATTGGCGTATTGCAGGACAACTTATCAAGTTCCCCATAAGTCTGATTGGATTGTTCCTGATCATATACGAAATTTGTGTGTGTTTCCACCGGATTTGGTCAAGAATAATAGAAGAAATCAAGAAACAAGGTTCCCATCAACTGGAGAACACCGAGGAACGGGGAGAAGGAGGGGGAGAGGGAGAGGGAGAGGACTATCAGGGTTGTATGCATATTTTCATAGTGGTAGTGATGCTTTGTTTATGTTTGTAACTTTGAAATATTAGATATAACTGGTGTAAATAAGAATACTCGGTTTTAGGAATTTTATTTTATCTTATTTTATCAAGATATTTCATTCTTTAATATCTAACAAACATATTTACCTTAGATAAATAACTACTATTAATGTTAAAAATTTGTGTATCAACTTATAAACTAAATTTATGGCATTATGGACTATTAGTAGCTTATTTACACAAACAACACCTTACACTTCTATGAACACTTTGTTAAGACTAATCACCTTAGGAAGCGAAACGCACATGATACGAGTTTCAAAACATGTTAATGCATAGAAACCTTCGAATTGTGAATGTGCTGACTAAAATCATCTGTCAAACCACAAATATAATATTTGTGGTAGAGTAAAACTAATTAAACTTGAAAACACCGAAAAGTACAACTATTTGCAAATTGGTAAAACTAAGTGTAATTTCGGTGGCGCAAAAAACGGCGCACGTTTCCACATGGCGGCGCACGTGTAATAGGAGCAGAAATTTTAATTTTTTTTAGCATTTCCCGGTTGTTCTACTTAGCATTTCGGCGGGTCCCATTGAATTTTCCATTTTTATTTTCAGATCCACTCTCTCTCTCTCTCTCGGGTTTCCCTCTCTCTCTCTCTCATCATCTCTCTTATCATCTCTCTCAAGGTCATTTTCTTCATTCTTCCCCATTGCAGCTATTTCTGGTTTTGAAGCTCCAGATACCTCGATTTTGAATATAACTGCACACATATGTTCTTCCTCTAAGTTTCGTCTAGGGTTTGTAGAGAAATTCGCGATTCGGGTTCGTCTAGGGTTTGTAGAGAAATTTGCGATTCGGGTTTGGGGTTTGTCTAAGATCCGTTTATCTAGGATTAGGGTTCGTCTAGGGTTTGTAGAGAAATTCGCGATTAGGGTTTGGGGTTTGTCTAGGTTTGTCTACTGTTTTACATATAGTAATACTGAACGTAGTAATACTGAACCCTGTAATACTGAACGTAGTAATACTGGCTTTTGCTCTCTTGTTATAGGATCAATTGACCCTAATGATCCAAACTACGCTGCCGAGAAGAGGGCTAAAGCAAACATAGACAGACTTTATCACATAGCTGATGGAGACTATGACATTCCGAGAATTTGTCCATGTGCTGGACGAATCATTGAGAAGGTTGAGAAGATTCAACCATCTGAATCCTACCCAGGAAGAAGATATTTTACCTGCAATGTGTATGCGGTGAGGGTGAGATCAATTTATTTTGTTTTCCGAGTTTAATGGCATTATTGAACATGAGATTTTCGTGTCTTTATGTGCATGATGATGGCTATCACATTCACAAATGCTGGGGACATGTTGTTGAAGAAGAAGTTGAGAGACTAAGGAAGGAGCAATCTGAGGCCATTGAAATCCTTAAAAATCAAATGACCAGCATCCTATTGGGGCATATATTCAAAGGTGATCAGATTGACAAGCTGAAGGCAAAAGTTGAAAAGCTGAAGGAGGAAGTTCAGAAGTTGAAAAGCTGAAGGAATATGTTTACTTGACTGCTTTAATGCTTTGTAATAGACATTTGTAATAGACCTAAGTGAGTTTGTTTTGAAGTTTGTATAAATCTTAGTTTGTGTTTTTCGAATTTAATGTTAAACTTATGCAGTTTTATGACTCTTAATTAGTTATATAAACACAAAATGAAATCCATAACATAGGATAGCATAGTTTTAAATGTAAAATAAAATCCATAACCCAACATAACATAGTTTTAAATCCATAACACAACACAACATCAACTTCCAAACTTGGTTCTTACAGTGAATTTCAAACTTAGTCCCATATGTCTTCATTGATATCTGAGACAAACACCATTTACTTGTTTTTGGGCTTCTTGCTCTTTACCTCCGTGAATGGAAGCGACACATGTTGAGAAGGTTTTTTGGTCCTCTTACTCTTTTCACCTTCAACCGAATCCTGGGACCGTGTCTTTCTCCTCTCATACATCAGATCCGGCTTCCTCTTTAAACCCTTTTACCTTTTGCTTTCTTTAACTACCACGGTGCTACACCTCTCTATTGATATCTGAGGAAGATCCTCTTCTCCTTCCTTCTCCTTCAAAAACAAACAGTTTTGTTTTATTTATTATTCCATAGTATTACCTAGTATCACATTTTTGTTTAATGGTCTAGGACAACAAAAGTATTACCTCTTCCATCATAGAAACATCTTCCCCTTCCTTCTCCTGCAAATCACCTTCTTCCACATGTTCCTCAACCATAGGAACAGTCTCTTCTCCTTCCTTCCCCTGCAAAACACAACCAATTATATTTACTATTCCCTAGTATTACCTAGTATCACATTTTCGTTTAATGGTCTAAGAAAACAAAAGTATTACTTCTTCCATCATAGAAACCTCTTCTCCTTTCTCTCCCCCTTCCTTCTCCTGCAAATCAACTTCTTCCACTTGTTCCTCAACCACAAGAACAGTCTCTTCTCCTGCCTTATCTTTCTCTGCCTCCTTCTCTGCCTCTGCCTCCTTCTCTGCCTCCTTCTGTGCCTCATTCTCTCTTTCAAAAACCTTAGTACTAGCATTGAGGGGATTGAAACGGTAGTCCATGTCTTCTACTCGGGCAGCCACATCTTGTTCATACATCTGCACAAAACAGATGGGCTTCTCCTCATCGACAAGACACTTCATCCAACTACGAACAACAGCATCGTCGACATCTTCGTCGTCATCTTCTTCAGTAATTCGAGCCATAAAAGCTTCTTCCTCGGCGTAAGGGACCAAGATGCTATCAATCTCCTGTGAATATAAACAAGGATTATAGTCTCTTCTCCGAAATCATAAATAAACAATGCAAGTTTTAAAAGTTCAAATCAAAAAGGATTACTGACCTTAGTTGTACCAAGCGCTTCATTTATTTCCTCAAGAGAAAATTCTTTCATGGCACTTCGTTTAAATTTCCTTTTACACATCCGCAGGCAAGTCTTCTTGGCAGTTGGAACATCTTCTCGGAATTTCTTCCTCAGTGATGGAATTGCCTCAAACGCTAAAAGCTACAAACGACACATATAATTTGAGTTAGCTTCAAATATAAGAAAATACAAGTAATACTGACAAATACCTTTATTCATATTTACCTCCAAAGGAATGCAGAAACTTGGATAAGGCCAACTTGATCCGCGAATGACCCCTTGGAAATGATCCATAATGTGCTCGATCTCTTTCATATTGTTATCAAAAGATATTCTCCCCCAGAGAAATGTCTTGCACAAATGAAGATCACCGACAGCTCTTAGAAAGAATGGTTCCACAGAAGGAGCATCGGCTCCTACCTTTGACTGCCCAATAATGACGCTTGATAAAAAGAAGAGGATAGCCATCTTCAAGCGATCTTCAGAATATCTCATTTTCAAGAGCTTTTCTTTCACATCGGAATATATAATTCTTGATCCCGCCTTAAAGTGCTTCTCCACAAACTCCATACTGCCCAATCGCTCATAGTCCCGAGGATAGTTGCGACAATTTAAACTCGAGATGAGAGCGTGTTCACTCAGACCATACCGAATGGGAACACCATTCACAATGAACCAAGCTTCCTTCTTCTTCTCCGTACACGCCGTTCGAAGAAATAACAACCACATGTCCATCACCTTGTGGTTGCTGTCCCTGTGCATGTGGAAGAAATGCTTGAATTGAGGGTGATTTTCAAACTAACTCTTCTACTCTGGTTTAAGCGGATGCTTTAACCCAGATAATAGTGTGTCGACTGCATCACTGATAAAACACCTTGTCGAGAGCTTGATTTTATTCACATATTGCGTTGGCTAGAAGTGCATCTCCATAGGAAGCATTGGTTCGGTTCCCTGAAACATATAGTTGTACCAAGTGTTACTTTTTTATTTCATAAATTTCTAACCTACAAAAATGACTCAAGTTTTACGAGTTTTACTAAAAATCAATAATACAGCCTAAATTCGAATCAACAACAATCACGAAATCGAAACAAACCCAAAAACCAAAACGAATTTCTTTAAACAAACCCGAAAACGCCTGTTTGCTTTAATCCGCTTCAACCATCACTAATTCTATCGAAATCCAAAAACATGCAAGCACCAATGTGGGTAATACATACCGTTGAATCGGAAGCCTCCGATACGGTTCGACTGCTTCCCTCGGCGTCTTCTGCTTCTTCTGAAGTGAGATCTTCCGGGTCCTTAACTTTTCTCGAAACTTTCTCTCCCAATCCGTAGTTCGGATTCTTAGTACGCACCATAGTTTATCAATGGAGGGGTTGAACAGTTCCGCCTACATCCCAATCGCGCAAATGGGTTACAATTGAATAAAAAAAGAAATTTCGCATCTGAAGGGATTTGAAGAAACCGACAAGAATCTGAGGCTTACCTTTTTCGAGTTGCAGCGTTTCCGTTTGCTCTGAACTTAAATTAGTTTTCCCAAATTTTTTTCTTCTCGTCGAAGTGCGGGAATGGGGACGGAAGAGTTGTTGGAAAGTTCTTTCAAATTTTCAATCTGATTTACTTGGATTGATTTCCTTTGAAAAATAATCGTGTTCGAGACTTGTTTTTACAGAAAAATGTATTAGAGATCCGATTTTATCGGATAACAAAGATGGACCGGATGGGTTTGGCTTGGTTGGTTTGAAATTTTTTTAAGTTTTAAGGAATAAAATAGATATTAACCGTTTGTATTCAATTAAAATTAAATACAAAAGAAATATAGCATTTCAGCTCTTTTCTGCGTTGACCGGAGCATTTCACCAATTGTTCCGTTTAAACTTTAAACCCTGAATCCCGTAATTAACCAATTTTTTTTAAGAAGGGTTTCGCGAAACGCCGCAAAGTCCAAACCTTTATCGGGTACTTTCATTTTCCGGTGATCTTGAGATTGTGGGTCCTTCACAAATGAATTCGATTCAACGTCTCTCCTTGAGAAGGTTGAGCAGCGTCGGGTCATGCGTACGGCATTTCTGCGGAGGAGCGTTGCGAGACGGCGTGAAGGACGAAGGAGACTGGTTTTACTCGCGGGAATGGTGGGACCCTCACGACGGTGGCCACACGGTTTCACAAGCTACCTCCGGCAAAGGAAACGGCGTCGTTTCAGTCGTCGCTCACCCTTCTTCTCTTCCTGTGAGTTTATGCTTTCTTCCTCTGTACAATCAAAGCTCTCTTTGGGTGTGAATATGTGGAATCAGTCCTTGAAACTTGAGTTTTGTTCTTGATCTGTAGATTATTGAAGTTAAAACATTGTTTGAATATGTTAGTATCTGTGGAATCAATCCTTGAGACCTGAGTTTGTTCTTTGATCTGTAGATTGTGGAAGTTAAAACATTGTTTGATTGATTTTAGGAGATTTCTAATGATTTTCTCTTATGTAGAATAGAGATTCATGGGCAGAAACTGAGAGTTGGCTAGAAAAGAGGTATATGGAGATAATGCCAAGAGATGGAGAGAAGAATGAGAGGTTTAAGATACTTGGATATCAATGGAGATCGCTCCGGTTCAACGACGATACTCGACAAAGCACAGTGAAAGTCATGGCTGCTTGTAGGGAATTGCAGCCGAGTTCGATTTTCTACATGCAACAGCCTCATTGTCTTGCTGTTCCATGTGATTTGCTAAACCTTTTTTCCTTTCTTATCTTGTGTCGGTTTTAGAGCTTATGAGCTCCTCTTAGTTTTCATTAGTGGCTTAATCTTTAGGAGATCCATGGAAGAACATGACTTGTTCAAATGAGTGGATGGGGCTGATAGGGTTTAGTTATTAGTTATTACCGTTATTTGTCATGTTTGATTTTCTACATGCAACTGCCACATTGCCTTGCGGTTCCTTGTGATATGTTAACCCTTTTTTCCTTTCTTTATATGTCATCTTGAGTGGCTTTTAGGGATTACGACCTCTCTTAGTTTCCATTAGATGCTTAATCTTTAGGAGATCCATGGATATGCCAAAGAAAATGATACATGGAACTTGACTTGTTTAAATGATACTGAATGGGGCTAACAGTTTTAGTTATTAGTTACTACCACATTTTGTCATGTTCAATTTTCTGATAGTTCTCTGTTTCCAATTAGAAAAGGGGTCTCTGGATTATTGTTTTCCTAATTGGAGAACCAATTGGTGAAAGATTGGAGTAGATTAAGGAATGTGGATTAAGAATTTGCTTACTATGTATAAACTCTTGTTTATTGTGCTTGATATATGTGTTAGTCCTCTGTTTTCAAGTATAAACTAGTTTAGTTTAATGGTGATTCCGCTGTTGCTTTTAGTTGGCCTCTACCTCAACAAAGCTTTTTAGGCCAAACTCTTTATTTTTTGTGACAGATTTGAAGAGCATGGTTTCAGTTGGATTGACGTCACTTGCAGCTTCTAAATATGATATGAGGAGTGCAGCTATTGGGAAGAAACAAATGCGAATACTATGCATCGGTCACGGAGGAGGAAGCTTACCTTTGTTTTTAGCTAATCACATCCTTGGTAGGATGTTTTCATTGTACCCTATATCCTTTCTATAACTTCCATCTCTAATTCTCATGTTTAATTGATGTGAATGATGTTAATAATCCGTCTCCTAGGTGCCGTTGTTGACATAGTTGAGATCGACCCGCTTGTTATCTCAGAGTCCGTTCGAGCAATGGGATTCCCTGCATTCTCTGTCATGACAGCAACCGGGAAACGCGCATCACCGACTCCTGACATTATCGACCAAGTGATGTGGCGAGGCATCCATGAGAGGCTCTTCCTCTACGAATCAGAAGCTAAGGACTTCATTCTCAAGAACCAAGATCATTCTTATGACATGATCTTCATGGATGCTTATAACGGAGCAGACATCTTTCCTCATACTCTGTGGGATTCGGATTCCGTGTTCATGAAAGCTCTGAGCGAGAGACTTCACCATGAGCATGGAACTATGGTGGTGAACCTTCACTCTGATGCAGATATCTCAGACATAGATAGATCAAACGAAGGTGTAACAACGGGGAAGTATGTGAGGAAAGTCGGTAGAGCTTATAAAAAGGGTTTGATGGAGAATGAGAGGAAAGGGATGGTGTTTGCTTGTGAAGTTCCATGGCTATGTAATGTATCTCTTGTTGTGAGCAGAGGGATGAGGTCAGAGGGAAGACATAGAGACAACATCATGAGCAATCTCATGAAGACATCTTTAGAAGTGGACCGAATCTTGCGTCTTCCTTTCCCTTGCTTGGATTATCTGAAAACTGGTCTTGCCCTCATATAAATTGGTCTCAGGAATAAAGAGAAATAAGGCAAAAAGAAAACACAATCGGAGGCTGTGTTACGGTGGGGTTATTCAATTAAATAATTTAATTGAATTTCAAAGTATTGAAGTTTCTATTGGATTGAGTGTTTGTAGTCATTCTATTAGATTTCCAGAGTTATTTAATTTTATTAATTTTTTTTTCTTTTCAATTATCAGGAGGTTATGGGCTTCGGCTCATAGATCCTCCAGACCTGAAACCACAACATGTAATATTAGTTTTGTCCTAAGCGTCGATCCTCTGACGTCTACACTTTGCTTACCAGTCGAGTTAACGATACTTGGTCATCCACAAATTCTTTCAAATTCAAGCATTCAATAACACCCCTAAAACTTGTGAATTGTGGCTTGAATGTGGTTGAAAGACTCATTTGTCTTGCACATGAGGTTGAAATAGAATTGTGTTGTGGTTCTATATAATCATACAAGAGTTGTCTCGTGTATCATGTGTAGCTCGAACACGATAAAGCCATGGTCCTCCAAAGAGAAGTTGTTGATCACATAACATGTAACTATATCCTTGTAATACTCTCCGCTTGAAACAGAGACTCTACACGTCTCCTATGTGACTTTTTGCTCCTCTCTAATTGCCATCACCCTTAACGGATGTATCCTTCTTCAGCGTCTTGAGTTTCAACTTCTCAACTAAACCTTTTGAAACGATGTTGTTTCCGCCGTAGAGGAGTAATCTGTAGGCTCTTCTTTGTTACACAATGAGTGTGAAACACGAAACCCGGTTTCCAATCAAAGAAGTTTGTTATTGTATTAGTACTAGTGAGGGCTTGTTGGGTTTGTTGATCATGATGATGTTCTTCGTCATCTTCACGAATCACGCGGTAAGAAGGTGGAAACTTGGATAGGAGTTATGTTTCTTGCATTCCAATCCGTTGGTTGCAATCTCCATTGGTGGATTTCAGTAGTAGAAGCATGTTCTTGTTGAATTCTTATTAGGGTTTGCTCCATCTCCTCGAATCGTTTTTGTTTTTTGATGTTTTCCTCAATATTGAAAGGTTGTTTCTTACTGCTGTCTTCGGCCATTGTGTTGTTGGTTTGGAGTTTTACTCAGGTTCTTTGAAAATTTATGAAACCTGCAAGTAATCATGTGGTTTGTAAATCACCTGATCTATTTATGTAGTTCACAATGAAATCTAACTGGAATAAGAATCCTAAGTTATTTTAGAAAAGGCTAAAATTTAATTAAAATAAAATAAATTTTACGAGGGATGTTTTTCTAGTCGTTTGGATTACTACAAATTATGAAGATAATTACAAATATAATTTTTCTAACAGACAATTTATCTATTTCACAAAGATCCACAATAGATATGCGGGTCTACCAGATGTGTGAATTCCGTCCGATAAGCCTCTGCAATGTCTACTACAAAACTATCTCTAAGATCTTAAGTAAGAGTCTTAGACATTTTCTTCCGAAGCCGATTTCGGAGACCCAATCAATCTTTGTGATTCGACGCCTAATCACGAATAATGTCCTTATAGCGCAATAAATTTTCCATACTTTACGAACAAATCTCGTATGCAAAGCCAAATTTGTTCCAATAAAGACAGATATGAGCGAAACGTACGATCAAGTGGAATGGAACTTCTTAGAGGCCCTAATGCTTAAAATGGGGTTTGACCCAACATGGGTCTTATGGATAAGATGCTGTATATCCTCGGTCTCATACAAAGTTTTGATCAACGGGGAACCAAAGAAGAACATTACACCATCTAGGGGGCTGAGACAGGGAGACCCATTATTCCCAATTTTTTTTTTATCTTTATCGAGGCACTCATATCTTAAATTCGCGGAGCAGAAGTGAAAGGTCGCATCTCAGGACTAAAAATAACACAGGCAAGTTGGTGCAGCCACCGAACCTGATCAAAGCATACCAGAAGTTCCCACGGTCATGGAGGGTAGGATGACTCGCTCCAAGACCAAATCCCTACGTCATAAGTTGAATCTGGCAGTAGAGGAAATCATGAGTGCTTTTGAACCAGAAGCCACATGCCCACCTCATTCAACCGCGATAGAAAGCTCCAAAGGACCCGAAAAGGAGTAACCGGAGGAGATACCCTAGCACACCATCGTACAAGCCTCTTTCTAGAAAACCAATGTATGCCATTTTACTTGACTGATCATACAATGAAAAACCACATGAAGCATGAGGAGACCACCGCCGAGCCTCAAGATGTCGCGATCACAAGTCTAGAAGCCGATATGGAGCTTATGGCACTTCAAGGAGAGTTTGAAGACAAAGACAAGCAATCCAGGGAAGACTTCAATAGCACGACCTCAATCACACATCAGACTGTCACAAGACATGGAAGAATATCACTGAAGCCGCACCAGAAACCATCAAGACCATTCAACAGCACGTATGGCCTCTTCTAAACGAGAACAAGGTACTTTAAATTTATATAATGCATGCAGGTACAAGCTACATTTCAGAGGTTCAAGACTGAATCAGAGTCGACTAAAGACCAAGAAAAAATACCAATGATAAGTTATTTCTTTTCTGTTAAAAACATTAGCAATTTCTTTTTTATTTGTAATAGGCGTTTTTCCTTTATTTTCTTTGTAATAGGCGTTTTTCCTTTTATTTTCCCTCTTCGGAGACCGTAGAAGGTCACTGCCGCCGGACTGTTTATAAAGTCCCACTTCGGCTTTGTAACTCAGACACTTTTTTTGAATATCAATAAAATCGGCAGTTCTTCTCAAGTCAAGTCTTGTGAAACTCTTTGCTCTAAACCTTTGTGTGTGTGATTCACCAAAGCTTCAAGCGCCCCATGCTATATCAGAGACCTCCCCATCCTCTCTGTAGTGCCATCGATCCATCATCTAACCCATAAACCGATCCAACGTGAGAGAGTCTTTAGACCAGCACATTTGATCCCATCCCTTGAATCTCGACTAGTCTGAGTTTCATACCATTTGGTATCAGAGCCGAAAGGTTCCTAATATCAGGTGATATCTATCCCTCTACCTTTCGTTTTTTTTTAGTTTGTTTCGTTTCTGTTTCTATAAGAAAACCCCATAAACATTGTTGTTGCTTCCGTTTGTTCTTGTTAGTTTATGTTGCTGTTAGATCCGTTATAAAACCCTAAAAGAAAAAGTTGCTGTTTGGTTAGATATGGTTAAGTCGTCGCAGTCAAGTGGTTTACTTTGATTGTGTGAGTTGATTTGGTTATCTGCTTGTTAGTTTTGTTTCTTTAAAACCATAAAACCACCAAAAAGAGTTATTGTTATTTGCGTTGCACTTGTTTATTTCGATTGAGTATTGTTTCTGTTGCTTTGATAAAAAGAAAAACCTTAAAAAGAAAGCTGTTTATCTATGTGTTAATCAAGTTAGTAGTTTGTTGCAGTTCATTGGTTTTCTTGAATTGTTAGAATAGACTATCTGATTTGTTTATGTTAAGCTGTTCTTGTTGGTTTTGAATTCATCTATTGTGGTGCTTTGATTAGTTTGTTGTTTTTGTTGGACTACAGAAACCTACAACCAATCTAGGAGTTGTTGGTTTTGAATTCATCTATTATGGTGCTTTGATTAGTTTGTTGTTTTTGTTGGACTACAGAAACCTACAAGCAATCTAGGAGTAACATGGGTGAAGAAGTTCCCCAAGATGCCGTGATGCAGATGATGGCTGCCTTCGGGGAAGAGATGCGAGCCATGAGACAAGAGTTTGGTGACCGAATGGTGCGCTTGGAGTGACCGAATGGTGCGCTTGAAGCAACCACCGCCACCTCCTGCACCAACTGCTGTTCCTCAACCGAGAGCTCCAGTGAGAGACTTGCATGAGCCTGATGAATAGAAGCCTGAGCTTGAGGATGACGTTCCCCCTACCCGGTACAACATCAACACAGCGAGCACATGACCCTCTAAGGAGACAACGTGTTCGAAAAGAAGAGTAAAGAGAGGGAAATATGGATGTCAAGTTAACTCCCCCAACGTTTGCTGGAAAGTCAAACCCTGATGTATACTTAGACTGGGAGGGAAGACTTGAGTACACCTTTGAGTGCTATAGATATGGAGACCGCAAGAGAGTTGCTCTAGCTGCTGTCCAACTCACTGATAATGCCATTGCTTGGTGGGACAGAAACGTGGCAGAGAGGAGGAGAAACCGGTTTGCACCAGTCACCATGTGGCGTGACATGAAGTTTTTGTTGAGATATCGGTACGTTCCTGATCACTACCACAAGGATTTGCAGAAGCGTTTTAGAAAGCTTTCCCAAGGAACCAGAACCGTGGATGAATACTTCGAAGAGTTTGAGAAACTTATGAACCTGTTGGAGTTAGAGGAGTCAGAAGAAGCTTTGATGGCTCAGTTTATTGATGGTTTGCAAAAACACATTGCTAGAAAGGTCGTGAGGACTCAGTACAATGGTATGCACGAGCTCTTACACCTCTCGGTGCAAATCGAGGAGCAAATCAAGCGCAAGACTAACCTCTCCAACCGAAACCGAACACCACGGCCGTGGAATGCAAGCGGCTCTAAGCCACTGGACAAAGGAAAATCAGTGGAGATTGATTCACGTTTCAAAGGCAAAGCCGCTGAACCTCCCAAAACTACACGGCCAAAGCAAAGTAAGTTCCCTAGTACATCTAGAACTTGTGAAATAATATGTTTTAAATGTCAGGACGAGGCCATATGTCAAGAGAATGCCCCAACCAGAGAACCATGATCCTAACACCGAGTGGAGATTATGAATCTCAAGACGATGAAGATGATGATCCTGATGAGCTAGAAGGCGAAATAGACTATCCTGACCATGGTGATATGCTTGTCACCAGGAGAATTCTAAGTGCTCTAGTTACACCAGAGGAGAAGATGCAAAGAGAAAACATCTTTCATACGAGATGTACCATCCAAAACAAGGTATGTAACCTTATAATCGATGGTGGCTCTTGAACTAATGTTGCTTCCAAGTATATGATGTACATGTTAGGTCTGAAAAAGACTAAGCATCCTAGACCCTACAAACTCTGTTGGTTGAATGACCAGACTGAGCTAAGGATTTCAGAGCAAGTTACTGTACCATTTAGTGTTGGAAAGTACCAAGACGAGGTTACTTGTGATGTTGTGCCAATGCAAGCCGGACACATTATGCTTGGGAGACCATGACAGTTTGACAGAGCCATAAGTCATAATGGAAGGTCCAATTACTACCGTTTCACATACAAGGACCGTAAGCACAACTTAACCCCCTTAAGCCTCACTGAAGTGCATCAAATGCAAACCCATATGGCTAAGGAAACTGAGGTAAGTAAGTCTAACTTATACGTTAAAAGTAATACCGTTTTTAGAACCTTGAGTGCCCAAGGCACCGTGCTGCTAATGGTTTTCAAAGATTATCTAAGTACAGGTTTAGGTGATTTACAACTTCCAAGTGAAGTGCAAGCTGTACTAGATCGATTTAATGATGTGTTTCCAGAGGAGATACCAGCTGGGTTACCTCCCATATGTGGAATAGAGCATCAAATTGATTTAGTCCCCGGTTCTGCCTTGCCCAACAAAGCTGCTTATAGGATGAACCCCGAGGAGACTAAAGAACTTGAAAAACAAGTAAAAGACTTGATGGACAAGGGATACATCAGAGAGTCTTAGTCCTTGTGCAGTACCCGTTCTGTTGGTTTCAAAGAAGGACGACACGTGGAGGATGTGCGTAGACTGCCGAGCAGTTAACAACATCAACATCAAGTATAGGCACCCCATTCCACGCCAAGATGATATACTAGATGAGCTTAGTGGAGCAACTGTCTTCTCAAAGGTGGATCTTAGGAGAGGATACCATCAAATGAGAATGCGAGAAGGCGATGAATGGAAGACGGCCTTCAAGACTAAGCAGGGGCTGTATGAGTGGTAAGTAATGCCCTTTGGCTTAACCAATGCCCCTAGCACCTTCATGCGACTCATGAACCAGGTCTAAGATCTTTTATTGACAGATTTGTGGTAGTATACTTTGATGACATACTTGTCTACAGCAAATGCTTATCTGATCATCTTACACATCTAGAACTTGTTTTAAAAACGCTTCGAAAGGAAGGCTTATATGCTAACCTAAAGAAGTGCTCCTTTTTTACTAATAAGCTTGTTTTCTTAGTCTTTTAGTAAGTGAACATGGATTGCAAGTAGATGGGGAAAAGATCAAAGCTATTCAAGAGTGGCCCACGCCCTCTACCATCGGCCATGTTAGAAGCTTTCACGGATTAGCATCTTTCTATCGCCGGTTTGTTAAAGATTTCAGCACAGTAGCTCCCCACTCACTGCTGTTATCAAGAAGAACGTTCCATTCTCATGGGGAGAAGCTCAAGAAGCTGCGTTTAACACGCTCTAGGATCGATTCACACGAGCACCTGTTTTAGCATTACCAGATTTCGAAGTGTTGTTTGAAGTAGAGTGTGATGCTTCGGGCTTAGGCATAGGAGCTGTGCTACATCAGAAAGGGCGACCAGTGGCTTACTTTAGTGAGAAACTGAGTGGAGCCACGCTGAATTATCCACCTATGACAAGGAGCTGTATGTGTTAGTTAGAGCATTGGAGACATGGTAGCAGTACTTGTTGTCTGAGGAGTTTGTAATACACACTGACCATGAGACATTGAAGCACTTAAGGGGTCAGACATCTTTGAAGAGGAGACACGCGAAATGGCTAGAGTTTATAGAGATGTTTCCCTATGTAATCAAGTACAAGAAAGGGAAAGAAAACATTGTAGCCGATGCATTGTCAAGGAGACATGCCCTGATCTCTACAATGGAAGCTAAAGTCTTGGGTTTTGAGCACATCAAGGGTTATATGAGGAGGATCCAGACTTTGGAGAGAGTTACAAGGAGAATGGAAAAGGAGATTATGCAGCTTATTACATCTTTGATGGGTTTCTGTTTAGAGACAAGCTATTGTGCATTCCACAAAGTTCCCTCCGAGACCTATTGATCAGAGAAGCTCATGGTGGTGGTTTAATGGGACACTTTGGCATCGCCAAGACCATAGCTGTGCTAGTTGCGCACTTAAAGAAAGATGTAGAAAGGTTATGTTCTCGATGCATCACATGCAGAAAAGCAAAGTCCAGGTTAAACCCTCACGGCTTATACACTCCTTTACCAATACCTAACGCCCCTTGGATATATATTTCCATGGATTTTGTATTAGGTTTGCTAAAGATCAGACTCAAAGACTCTATCTTTCTTGTGGTGGATCGATTCTTCAAGATGGCACACTTCATACCATGCGCCAAATTAAAGTGAAGGTTGCAACTCAAACCGTAGACTTGTTCTTGAAAGAGGTGGTTCGTTTACATGGGATACCGAGATCAATCGTATCAGATCGTGCAACCAAGTTCCTCATTCACTTTTGGAAAACACTTTGGAGGAAGATGGGTACTAAGTTGCTATTCTACATGACTCCACCACTTGCCACCCTCAAACGGATGGCCAAACTGAATCGGTAAAAACATGAAAACATGGTTCATTTATTGAATTTGCTTATAACCGTGCTACTCAATCTGCTTCTAAGTTGTCCCCTTCTGAAGTTGTGTATGGATTAACCCATTGGCACCGATAGACCTCACCCCACTACCCCAAGCTGAACAAGTTAACTTAGATGGTTTTAACCGAGGCGAGTACATCAAGAAACTTCACTTAAAGGCGAAAGAGAACATAGAGAAGAGGACTGAGGAGTACAAGAGGAAAAAGGACAAAGAACGCAAAGAACTTGTTTTTGACCAGGAGAATGGGTCTGGTTACATATGAGACCTGAGCATTTCCCACAGAAGAGAAGCTCTAAGCTCGCACCTAGAGGAGACGGCCCGTTCAAAGTTCTAGAGAGAATCAACAACAATGCCTACAAGGTGCAACTTCCAGGTGAGTTCAACATATCTCACAGCTTTAATGTTGCTGACCTATCTACGTTTGATGCAGAAGAAACGGTTTTGAGGGCAAAACCTTCTCAAGAAGGAGGGAATGGTGCAACCACCAAACCTGATCAAAGCATACCAGAAGTTCCCACGGCCATGGAGGGTAGGATGACTCGCTCCAAGACCAAATCCTTACGTTAAAAGTTCAATCTGGCAGTAGAGGAAATCATGAGTGCTTTCGAACCATAAGCCACATGCCCACCTCATTCAACCGCGATAGAAAGCTCCAAAGGACCCAAAAAGGAGCAACCGGAGGAGATACCCAGCACGCCATCGTACAAGCCTATTCTTTGGAAAACCAAGGCATTTTACTTGACTGATCATGCAATGCAAAACCACAGGAAGCATGACGAGACCACCGCCGAGCCTCAAGATGCCGCGATCACAAGTCTAGAAGCTGATATGGAGCTTATGGAACTTCAAGGAGAGTTTGAAGAAAAAGACAAGAAATCCAGTGAAGACCTCAAGCACAGATCACACTATCAAAAAATGGAAGAATCTCACTGAAGCCGCACCAGAAACCATCAAGACCATTCAACAGCACGCCTGGCCTCTTCTAAGCGAGAACAAGGTATTTTCAATTTCTATAATGCATGCAGGTACAAGCTACGTTTTAGAAGTTCAAGACTGAATCAGAGTCGACTAAAGACCAAGAAAAAACGCCAAGGATAAGTTATTTCTTTTCTGTTTAAGTTGTTTCCTTTTCTGTTAAAAACATTAGCAATTTCCTTTTTATTTGTAATAGGCGTTTTTTCTTTATTTTCTTTTTGATTTCTTTGTAATTTTCCCTTTTATTTTCCCTCTTTGGAGACCCTAGAAGGTCACTGCCGCCGGACTTTTTATAAAGTCCCACTTCGGCTTTGTAGCTCGACACTTTTTTTTCATATCAATAAAATCGGCAGTTCTTCTCAAGTCAAGTCTTGTGAAACTCTTTGCTCTGAACCTTTGCGTGTGTGATTCACCAAAGCTTCAAGCGCCCCTTTCTGTATCAGAGACCTCCCCATCCTCTCTGTGGTTCCATCGATCCATCATCTAACCCATAAACCGATCCAACGTGAGAGAGTCTTTAGGCCAGCACGTTTGATCTCATCCCTTGAATCTCGACCAGTCCGAGGTTCATACCACAAGTCCAGCCGTCTCGCATATTCTCTTTGCGGAGGACAGTTTGTTTTTCTGCAAAGCAGATATCCTGCAGTGTGCAGAGTTGATAAGAATAATAAATCTCTACAGACAAGCTTGTGGGCAACTAAATACAGCAAAATCCTCTATCTTCTCTGGAAGTCGAGTTCCGCCGGAAATAAGAACAGAGCTCAAAGGTACGTTGGGGATTACTAGAGAAGGGGGAAGGGCATGTGCTTGGGACTCCCAGAGAAGATTTGCGGATCGAAGAAACAGGCCTTCGCCTTTATTCAAGAACGACTAAATTGTCGTATAAACTCGTGGTCATCAAACTCTTATCGGAAGGGGGAAAATAAGTACTGATAAAATCAGTGGCCCAAGTACTACCATCATATGTCATGTCGTGCTTTCTGCTTCCCCAAGATATCATCCATAAGCTAAAGAGTATCATTGCAAGATTATGGTGGAGGTCTAACCAAAATAAAAAGGTTCTCCACTGGATCGCGTGGGGAAAAATCTGTCTTGCACAGAACAAAGGAGGCCTGAGATTTTGAGACTTAAAGAATTTCAACATGGCTCTGCTGGCAAAACAACTATGTCGGATCATTAAGTATCCATCTTCTCTGTTAGGTCGGGTGCTTAGAGGTCGTTACTTTCGATACTCAACGCCAATGGAGGTAAGCAAAGTTAACTCCCCATCTTATGGGTGGAAGAGTATGCTGGCAGGATTACGAAATCTATTGGCTCGGGATTTAACAGAAAGGTGTGGAGTGACCCTTAGATACCGGTCGTCCCTGCCATACCGCCAATCGATAATGACAGCTATCGTGATCCTCACCTCTTTGTTAGTCACCTTGTTGATATAAACACGAAAGAGTGGAGACTGGATATACTGCAATTTTTATTTGCTCCGGAAGATATTATGCGTATACTAAGCCTAAAACCTAGCAGAAGCTTTAAAGCAGATGGGTATTGCTGGGTACACACCAACTCGGGAGCTTATACAGTAAAAACAAGATACAAACTTGCCAATGAGTTAAGAGACGGAGAAGGTCCCCGAATGGGGACAGAACCAAGTACCACGTCATTAAAGGGGAAAGTCTGGTCTCTAAAAACATTGAGAAATATCATTTTCTTTGGCAATCTCTCTCGGGTTGTATTGCTGTTAACAAGTTTTGTTGCGGAAATGGATGTTGATAGAGATAGAATGGTGAAGAGATGATTAACTCGCTCAATATGTGGTCGAACTAGAGTATTTGAATCACACAAACAATTTGATCTGAGGCTTCAATAGAACCGAATTGAATCGCACACTTGAATTCTAAAGAGCAAAGAACAAAGAAAGTCGGATTTGAAAAGGAAATAATACGGTTTTTGTATTAATCACAAGATGAAAGGTGTATCTACAAATGAAGCAAGGTTTGAGATTTTATAGGATCAGCAACAAAAAGACCCAATGGTCTAAAAAGAATAAAAAGGGATTGAATTCTAAAGAGCAAAGAACAACTCATAGAAAATCGGCTTTGAAAAGAAAACTATACAATTTTGTATTAATCAAGATGAAAGGTGTATCTACTAATGAAGCAAGGCTTGAGATTTTATAGGATCAGAAACAAAGAGACCCAATGGTTTAAAAATACTAAAAAGGGAAACAACATTATTCTAAAATGAATGAGAAAATATAAAGGATATGGTGCCTTAAGTTTACTAGCCGTTGGAGGATTGAATGTGAGATCTGCTCTTGTATGGAAAGTAGGGGCGCCTTAATTGTAACTTGAGAGACTGATGACATATCCATGTGATGAGAGTCTTTTGATGATGAATAATCTCCCAAACTCGTTTAGACACATATTGTAGCCGTTGGTATTAAATGGTCCAAGTGTGAATGCCTCTAACTTAGGAAAGTTAAAGTGCATGAGGATTCGCCTAATCCTTTGGATACTGAAGCATGGTAAGACATCTTTTCTGGACTCTAAATGATAAGTAAGCTTCCCTGGTCGCCAAACATGTCATCCAAGTTCTCAATCACGGAAGGTTCCAAATTAGGCAAGTCTAGGATCCTCCGGTTTAGAAACTTAATAACTTTCACATCTGAACCTGTATTGATGTGAACACATTTCGTTGTGTGCCTATGTTGAGTCAAAAGTATAGACCAATTCAGTTCATTTCTTAATTCCCTCTGGTTTGGTCGCAATCCTCCAATGAGTGCTCGTAGGTCCAGATCGGGTAGGTCGGGAATCACCCGGTTTGTATATTCGATCTGGTTTGGTTCGAGCTCCTATTGACCTAATTAATTCTAATTCTCCGTGAGTCTCTGATGAGTTAAGTTTATGGAACAAGTTGGTTTGTTGCTAACTCCTTCTAGTTAGTTCGGTATGCTGCATGAAAATAAATATAATTCAAATAAAAATATGATAACAAATTTGTCAATGTTTTGGGAAAATAGATATGTCAGGAGCTAAAAAAAGGCAAACATAATTCAAATATGATTATGAAAACTTAAATATGTGATAAAATTTAACTGAAAACAGAAAACATTTTTAAAAGAAGAATCAAAGTAAATAAAGAACGATTAGGTTCTCTTTGGGTGGTTTCACGTCGGCGTTCTTGATTTTTTTTTTTTCACGAACAATGTGATTTTGTTTTTGACTTTTAAATATGTAGTTTATTTTTTATGAGTTATAAAATATTAAATTTTAAATGTGTACTTGCGGTTCCTAATCTAGTTATCAACACGTGTCAAGTTATTGATCAGATTTTAACACATATAAAAACTTCAACAAAATAGATTTACACAAAATGTTAACATATATATAAAAATTTACATATCCAAAAATATATACTTTTTATCATACGAATAATTATTTTGCATTACAAATTATTAGAACAACTACAATAACAATTTTACAACTGACAATTTTACTTGATATGCAAGTATCCACGATCACTATGTACGGCTATGCTTGTATCCAGGGACGGAACTACATAGTGAGTAGGGGGGTGAGCTGACCCCACTTTCTTAAAAATATTATATAGTTTTTATTAATTTAAAATATGTTGACTCCAATCAATTTCTTGGGTTTTTCCCATAATTAAGTTTTATTTTATTGGATAATTGGATATTTGGTCTTACGTTTTTTATTTTGATTTTGGGTTTAATTTTATTTTAAACCCAGTTTAAATGAATAATCTATAACTTTTGTAGGTCTTCGCTTAGCTAATTTGAACAAAATATAATACAAAAAAATGAGACTATGAAAAAAAATCTTCGTTAGCCTAAAAAGTAAATCACATCTCATTTGTTCAGGTTCGAATTTTTTATTTTTTTTACTTTGTTCTCTTTATACTATACTTTAGATTTGTATTAAATTAGAGATGATATATAATTTGAACTCATAGAAAAATTTGGGTTTATATTTATAAGCATATGAGTTCAAATATCTTTAACCTTTAGTTTTATAATTTAAAATAATCTAATTTATTTTTATTCATTAGATAACTAATGGATCGATTCTTAAAACAAAAAACCATTATCAACATATGATGTTAATTTTGATGATTTGCCGTATGATCTCCATGAAAGAAAAAAATTCTATTATAATATCATCCTGATCAAAGAAACAAGATTATATCGTAAGTTTTATACAAAAAAAATTTAAAAATATAACAAATCAAAACGTAAGTAATAAAAAAATCAGGCTATACGTGAATGTTGCAAACTTTTTTGGTAATTTTTAAACTATATATTTTTATTATATTTTTTTGTCTCAGGTAAAAAAAGTTACGGCTCCCCCACTGCTTGCATCATGTTTAAAATACTACTTTTCATAAAAAAACTCAGTTTCGCCAATGATAAATGTCCCAAGCTCAAGAATATGTTATGTTATCTCTGTATACAGATTCGGTAAGTTTCATTATTAAAGGCAGAGAAGAACTTAAGATGTACATTTATTATGATCGTGAATCGTCGTAAGGAATAAAAGTAGTTTTTTTTTGTGTGCAAATGAATAAAAGTAGATAATTTTGTTTTTGATAATCAAGAAATTTTGGGTTTTAGAGTTTAGACTCATATATTTTTCGAACCGAGATCACAGCAGGTTAATTTAGTTTTTTTCGGTCGCCGACACTCCAACTTGTGACGTTAAAGACTATCTCCAAAGGTATGGATGTTGGAACTGTTTTTGGATAAATGGCATTGGCCAATATTCCGGTGTCTTTTCCGGGCAACTCCATTGTCGGAATGACCGGATTTTGAAATTATTTGGATTTATTGTTGTGACTATGAAATAGTATATTTATATGTCAAAAACGAAGTTCAGTTTGAATGAAAAATAAATTGACATTTGTAAAATTTCCCACATTGGAAACATGAGATAAAATTCTCTTGTATATAAAGTGGAGAAATTATAACAGGGCTAAAAGTCTTGTATATACTTTGGTGTATTAGAAAAAGAGTTATTCGGGCTAGGCTCGGTTTTGGAATTAGGCAAATAAGATTTTTTTTTTGGCCCAAATTCATTTTGCTAATTGTTTGATTAAGTCAACAATGCATAATATTTCCTTTATTGTTGTGTAAATATTGTTCCCATAATACAGTGAATTGAATTTTGTTACATTTCAATCTTTGACTTTATGAAGAGAATTGATTCTCACGTTAAGCTCATAATGACAAATTCAAACTTGAATTCATTTTGTAACATACAAAATTAACTCACGTCATTATGGGAGAATCAAATAGTCAATCTCCACTTTATAGCTTTTGTTGAGCATTTGGGCTATAAAAGAAAGCCATCATCTCCATTTTTAAAACACACAATCACAAACAATAATTCCTTTCACAATCTCTTTTTTCTCTGTTTTTTTCTATTGAGTAATCTCAAAATTTTGGTTCCATAGATTATGTTCTTCGGTACTAAAAAAAAACAGAAACATCACAGTTGTATTTTAGGAATCTCGCCTCTGCAATTCCTTTTTATCGCTTGATTTGGTATTGTATTTTTGATTTCTGTTTTTCAATATTTCCTTATAATTATCAGTTGCCTTGTTGTAGTAATTGAGGTTCCTACACTCTTAAATCTTAAATCTGATATTTGTTAAGGTTTTTTGAGAACAGGTTCATCGATTGTTCTGTTCATTGATCGAACAGAATCCAGAATCTCTTCTGCATATTATTTGTGTTGCATCTGAATTGTGGTGCTACTTTCATTTCTTTTGTATTTGCGTGATTTTGCTGTTTTCTCTCAGGTTTCAATCGTTGTCACAATCAATTTTTTGTTTGAACATTTGTTTAAAGTTTTTTTTTTGTTTAAAAGTGTGCTTTTACTTTGATTTCATTCTGATTCAAAGCTTTGGTTTCATTCTGATTTTAAACCAAGTTAAAAAGGAAAAAAAAATTTGATTTTTGCAATTGTCGTCAACCTCCGTCGCTTCTTTTGCAAAAGCTTGAATTGTTGTGTTCGTCATAGTTGTGCTAAATTATTTAGCAAACAATCGTATCATTCATTCATTTGCTTAATTCTGGAGCATAAACATAATGTTTAAAACATTAGATGAGAATCATTGTTTTACGCTCGGATTTTCTGAAATATTATAATTGCAATTTATTCGAGTTATCTAAATTGCATTATATGTGTCTTTGCATTTAATTTAATTAAATCGTTAAGTTTTAGACTTTATTCATTCTGAAATTTTTAATTAAATTAAATTTTTACAATTTATTCATAATTGATTAAATTGTAATATTGAACTTATATTTTTTGGTTTTGATTAATATATTAATTCGTTTTGTTTCTTGTGAAATATCTCAAGCGTAAGCAGCGAAATGAAATTCGCTTCGAGGACTTGATTGTCAAGCTGTGGTTTACTCTATTTTTTACTCTAAAAATAGAGTTTTTTAAAAATAGAGAAGGGGTTTGCTCCAATGGTTACCTCTATTTTCTACTCTAATTTGTTTTTTTTTGCAAGTATCTTCCATTTCTATTTAGTTATTATTTTTTAAAAAAACCTTTTACTTTACAAATATACAAATTTTACCCATTTATTTTATATTTTTAACAAAAAATTAATATAATTATGATTTTATTTAAATTAAAAATTTACCACACAAATAAAACTTCATTACATAACTAGCTATTGCTATTGTAATTTTATTTAAGTATAAAAATAAAACATATAATTTTTGTTTAGTTACAAAATAGAAACATATCAAAATTAAAGGAGTGTTTTGTGAAAATTTTTTTTACTCTAAAACATAGAGTATGAGGAAAAGAAGAGATGTGGAAATTTTTTATTGAGTTAAGAGTGAGACAAAAAAGATACATAGTACAATGTTTGAGCTCGGAACAATTAAATAATAGTTGAAAGTAGGAAATATTGAGTTCAGAGAGAGTATTTTAATGCAGTTTAGCTATATTCGAGTTGTCCTTCCCTTGTTTTCTCTTTTCTTTTATATACTCCAAGTTTATGTTTCTTATCCTCATTGATCTGGTTTGATTTGCTATTGTTCGCATTGATGTCTTTGAATTATACCGTCTTATTGCTCTCATTAATTCTCGATTCAAATGACTTTGATTAACGCCGGGTTGAATTCTCCATATTAATGGGCCTTTGTATGCGGCGGGTTTTCTACACCAACAATTGGTATCGCGTCCATCAAATGGTGCAGTCATTTTACTTTTTTTTTCTTTTTCTTGTTCTGCAGTCATTTTTCGTGAAAAGTAGTTTTTTTGTTTACTGAGATATAATATATTAGATATGAACCCGTGCGTTGGACGGATTGTAGTTTAAATTTTTGTTTTAAATTGTTCTTGTAAATTTTAATTTGTTTTTAGAAATTTAATTAATACTCTTTTTGTTTTTATTTTGTTTTCTAAATCCACTTAATACATGATTCGGTGTATCAATCTAAAACTTTAGGATAATGTAAAGAATTTATCTAATATTTTATAATAAGTATTTACTGGTTCATGAATAATTAGTGGGTACTTTATTGAACATATAAAATTAGTTGACTCTAAACAATAATCTAAATTATAGCCCAATATAATTGATAAATAAAATTTAGTTATTTATAAATTTATCAGGTGGAATTACTGGTTTTAAATCGAGGTCCATACACTCATACGATTAGAGTTATTTCACGGAAAGCCTAACCTACAAAGTGTGTAGTGGAGATTAATATAATTTACTTTGATCAATAAAAACTTTCAATATGCCTTTTCAGCCTAAAAAAAAACTCTCGATAGGCCCAAATGCCCCATACTTTGAAAAGAGTCTTACTGGAATCTTTCTTATCCGCTCGGTGTCTCCGTGAAAGATGGCCGGCGTGTTCGCCCCATGGTGCGGCGAAGCTTGACATCTTTTTCTCCCAATTCGCCGGCGTCTACCGTTTTCCTCCACCGTTGTCTGCCTCGATCTTCCAATTTAATCAAAAAAATTTATTAAAAGCTTCTTAAACTCTTTTTTTCTTGATCCTTCTTTCTTCTTTCTCTACTTCTTCTTCCCAACAGATATGTCACTCTATCTTCTAGTTCGTTCTCTTTCTCTCATTTCTTCATTCTCAGATAAGTCAAGCTTTTCATTGTCCATGGCGCAAATTGGTCCTCTCAATCTTAAATCCATCCATTAGGTGAGTCGATTGTCAATACTTACACTTGAAAAATTGGTCGATTATACCTAACAAATGCAGAACCCGTGAAAATAAAATAAATCGGGAGGACTATGGATGTGATTTTAATTTTTAATGATGATAGCTATAGTTATTTCGAATTTTGGTCATATGGTTTATATATCTTGTGAGAAAGTCATAGAAGTTGATTCGTTATAGAAAGGAGGAGCACTGCTGAATAGAAAATTTATGTGATTAGGTGATAAGAATGGTCTTGACAAAGCAAATATATCCAAATGTATTTTTCGTTGCAGCTCAGGATGAGTTTTGTTAGCACCTCGTGATATGGGAAGACTGTGTGTGGGAACACACTTGACGCGCACTTGGATGTTGCTAGGCATTTCGTATGAAACTTCTTGAGGTAAAGCAAAAACCCATTTCAGAGTCTCTTTTTTTTTTTTTCTTATGGTATCGTTTCTCGTCATCGTTTGATGCAATAATTGTGCTTGTTCTTTCTTAGCTTACACAATTTCTTGAAAGTATCATTGGTATGATATTGTATCTTTTTAGTCGTTTTAGTACTTCAGAGTTCCATTTCAGTGTATTTTAATTTCCAACTGAAGCTTTAAATCTGGAAATTAAAAATAGTTCAGTAATATTAAAAACCGTAGGCATATTACATAAGGTCTTGCTATCATCTCTCTCCCTCGCTCATAATGTTGTTGAAAACTTCTTGATATACAATATTTTGTAGAACACTATTGTCGAATTGCTTTGTCTCCATTTTAAGGATCTGAAGTCCTGCAGTTGTTGTCATTCTTGATAGAGCCACATATAGTTGTCCGTGAGAGAAGACTGGATTTGGCAAATACAAACCCATTTTATTTAAGCTTTGACATTGGCTCTTGTTGATATTCATTGCATAACATGAGTTCCAATAAGTATCTTTTCCCATAGGAGTTCCAATAAGTATCTCTGCCTCAATAACCCTTATGCCTAGGCGAGTTATTATTAATCTTGTACCGTTGCAAAGGTCTCCTCTCTGATTTAAGTTTCTAAGCAGCATGATTTGGCACATCTATTTTGAGATCTAGCTTGTGTTAGGAATTCCTGGAAATTTCAGTGCATTTAAAAAATCCATAGGATAAAGAATATGCTGATTTGCCACTTCTTCTTTGTCGTCACCTATGCTATCAGAACTCAAACACTCTTTTTCCTCTCCTTTTAAGCAAGATAACATGTAGTTATTCACTTCGTCCACTGTTTCATTTCTTGGAGTCAGAATTGCTCGCTCAATCAGATAATCCTTGTCCTTAAAAAAAAACATGGAAATCTTTATATGTAGAATTCGCAATGCATTCAACAGATTCTCCAATGTTTTGCAAGACCAAACTTTTGTCTATTTCTACGATGTCAGTTTCGTCATCTGATGTTCTATAATTTACATAATATTAGCGACAATATCATAATTGTGAAGGAAACAAAGTGGAAACGTTACATACTACAATTATGCATCTAACGTAAAGTATTTACATAAGCTTATCTTATAAGTGAGAGGTCGGGGGGGGCAAGGAAAAGAGTCGAGTCGATAAGGCTCGATCAGCTTCTTCATCTTCTTGGCAAGTTGAATAAGATTAAAAAAGAAGAAGAGAAACTATACCAAGATAACGAAGCTCAAGATGTGATAATCACTACAAGAAAACAGGGCAATTTTCGATGGAATGTTATCAGTCGGAAATTTTCGACGGAATTGCGACGAAATTGTGACAAAGTAATAAACCGTCGTAAATCCGTCGGTAATTTTTGACGGATAAGATTCCGTCGGAAATTTCCGACGGTTTTTCGATGGAAAATATCCGTTGGTTCATTCCGACGGAATTGCGACCATATTGTGACAAACTAAGAGACCGTCGAAAATCCGATGGAATCAGATCCGTTGGAAATTCGTAAGAAGTTTCCGACGGATTTTATAGCCGTTTGAATATTATAGCCGTTATGTAGCCGTTGGAATTATGTCAGAGATCTGTGGGAATTCCGTCGGAAATGTGCTGCTATTTTCCTATAAATGCAAGTCCCCCTTCTCTCATTCACTAGAAAAACAACAAAATAAAAAATATCTCTTCTAAAAAATTAAAAAATGTCTTCTTCAGATCCTTATAATTATTTTCGATCATGGATGGACAAGTCTCATCAAATTCCGGCAACGGTTCTTATCACGGAAGAGTACAAAGAAGGTTTGCAAGAATTCATGGGATTCGCGACGATGCAGCCGAAAGCAAAAAAATCCAGTGAAATTTATTGTCCTTGTATAAAGTGTCGGAATCGTAGATTCATCGTGATAAGGGAAGTATGGTCACACCTGTATTGTAATGGATTTGTGGCGGGTTACAAGATTTGGTATTATCATGGAAAAAATGATACAATGGTGGATATTGCTAGTACTAGTGAACAATTTGTTGGAGATAGTTTAGAGGAACCTAGAACGGATCATGTAGAAACTTTAGGTCATGTTCAGATGGTGAATGATGCGTTTCGTGAAAGTATACCATCGATTGTTGAGTATGGAGATAAAGGTGAAGAACCTAACTTAGAAGCTCGGAGGTTCTTTGATATGTTAGACGCTGCTAAACATCTGTTATATGATGGCTGTAGAAAGGGACATTCCCCTATATCAGCTGCAACTAGGATGATGGGTATAAAGACGGATTTCAATTTGAGTGAGGAGTGTGTGGATGCAATCGCAGATTTTGTGAAAAATATTTTGCCTGAAGATAATCTTGCACCTGAATCGTACTATGCGATACAGAAACTTGTTGGTGGCCTTGGATTGCCCTATCAAATGATAGATGTGTACATCGACAACTGTATGATCTACTGGAGAGAGGATGAAAACCGTTCGACATGTCGATTTTGTCGGAAACCTCGGTATAAGGAAACAAGTGGAAGAGTTCCAGTCCCATATAAACGAATGTGGTATTTGCCATTAACTGAGAGATTGAAGAGGTTATATCAATCAGAGCGCACAGCGGGGGCAATGAGATGGCATGCAGAGCATAACACAACAGATGGAAAAATTGATCATCCCTCAGATGCGAGAGCATGAAAACATTTTCAATATGTGTATCCGAGTTTTGCGTATGAGGCAAGGAACGTCTACCTTGGATTATGTACTGATGGTTTCAATCCTTTTGGAAAGCATGGGAGGCAATATTCATTGTGGCCGGTAATTGTTACACCTTACAATTTACCGCCAACTTTGTGCATGAGACGAGAGTTCTTGTTCCTTAGCATTCTCGTTCCTGGACCAGAGCATCCAAAGAGATCACTTGATATGTTTTTCCAACCATTGATTTATGAGCTGCAAATGTTATGGGAGCATGATGTTGAGGCGTTTGATGTTTCTTGTCAGCAGAACTTTCTCATGCGGTCGGTACTTATGTGGACTATTAGCGATTTTCCGGCATATGGCATGTTATCTGGATGGACAACGCATGGAAGATTAGCACGCCCTTCTTGTCAAGATAACACGGATGCATTCTAATTGAAGCACGGACGAAAAACGTGTTGGTTTGATTGTCATAGGCGATTTCTTCCAAGCGACCATATTTATCGTCGGAGCACGACGTTGTTTAGGAAGAACCGTCGAGTATTTGAGGGTCCACCTCCTCAGTTAGATGGAAATTATGCGTTGACTCAGTTCAGAGATTTTGGTGCAGAGAGGACCGTTGAATGTGGTGGTAACAGGCATTATCCTGTGAATGGTTGTGGCGACCTACATAATTGGCACAAGAAGAGTATTTTTTGGGACTTATCTTATTGGAAGGACCATTTATTGAGGCATAATCTAGATGTGATGCACATTGAGAAGATTTTTTTCGAGAACATAATGAACACCGTTCTCAATGTCCAAGGGAAGACAAAGGACAACGTAAGGTCTAGATTGGACTTGCCAGAATTTTGTTCTCGTAGGGCGCTACATATTTCAGGGAATGGGAAGGCCCCGGTCTGTGCTTTTCGATTGGATGCACCTTCAAAGGATGTGTTTTTCGACTGGATTGCCGACAGAGTTAAATTTCCGGATGGATACTCATCTAATCTTTGTAACTGCATTGATCGTGGAGAAGGAAAGTTTTATGGAATGAAGAGTCATGATTGTCATGTTGTGATGCAGCGCCTCCTTCCATTTGCTTTTGCCGGTCTTCTACCACGTAATGTCCATGAAGCAATTGCAGGTACAATTAACAATTAAATATCTTATATATTTTATTCAAGAATTTCATGAATATTAGTTTTTAATTATTTCTGAATATATTTCTCCTTAATGTAAACTTTGCAGGGATTGGTTCATTTTTTCGAGATATATCCGCGCGATCTCTTACAATAGACGGTATTCAAAACCTGGCGGACAGAATACCCGTAATACTTTGCAATCTAGAGAAGATATTTCCACCCTCCTTCTTTGATGTTATGGAACATCTACCAATTCATCTACCTCGAGAAGCAGAACTCGGGGGCCCTGTTCAGTATCGTTGGATGTATCCTTTCGAGCGGTATATGTTTCATCTCAAGAAGAAGGTGAAAAATTTAAGCAGAGTCGAGGGTTCTATTGTCGCGCAGAGCATCAAGGAAGAAACCTCTAATTTTGCGGAGTTCTACTTTCCAACACAAGTTAAAACAAAGAGTCGAAGACCCGCTCGACATGATGACGGAGGCGAGAGACCATTATATCCGGTCTATGTTCCTAATATTTTCTCCCAGATTGGAAGACTTAGTGGAAAGGGGAAGAAGCAAAAATTGTCAACCGTTGAGCATAATCATTTGCATATGTATATTCTCACAAAATGCGACGAAGTTGAAGAATATGAGAGGTATTAAACCGAGCCCATTGAATATTTGATCTTAACATATATATGTATAATTGATCATGTCATTTAGATAATATAACGTGTGTTGTTTACTTTCATAGGATCTATATGGCTCAAATGCGTTATAATCATCCACAGAAAACCGAGGAAGAGCTTATCGAGCTAAAACAAGAAGATTTTGGACGTTGGTTGCGATATTATGTAAGTGTTGAACTAAATATTTGATCTTAATTAACATATATATATGTATAATAAATGTTTTAATTATTACGAACTCATTTATGCAGGTTACGACAAAGTCCTCTGAAGGTCATTTATTTCCCACGTGGTTAGAAGAGTTAGTGCAATTTCCACTAACGGTCGCTCGGTCACATATGATGTATTGCACTCGGGGTTACGCTTTTAAGATTCTTCGAGATGATAGGAGCAGGCCGACTTCTGATTACGGGGTATCCACTCAATCCGGTGATCTTGTATACTATGGTGTCATTCGCGAGATTTTAGAAGTTCATTATCCAGGAATGTTGGACTTGAGATGCGTTGCATTCTTATGCGATTGGTACGACCCATTAGATGGAAGTGGTGTGCGACACGACCAATTTGGTGTTACATCAGTACATGGAAGAAGACGACTCCCGACATATGATCCATTCATTCTTGCTTCACAAGCAGACCAGGTTAGTTTTATTAATTTCTTAATCTTTTAGAGATATAATTAATTTTTCATTTACATGACTTTTTTTAATATTTAATTTTTATGGTGTAGGTATGCTATATTCCCTATCCTCGAGTGAAAAACAAGAAAGACCCATGGATTACAGTGACACCGATTAACCCGAGAGGTAGAGTTTATGGGATATCTGAAAATGATCATTTGCAACAAAATACTGTTGCTTTAGCTTCCATAGATCATTCCCTCGAAGTCGAGCTCGTAGTTGACTTCACTGTAGATGCGGACGATCGAATATTTGAGGATTCAGAGGAAGAAATTGAAGAATTTGGAGAAGAATCTGATACGACGTCTTCAAATTATTCATCAGAGTCAGGAGATTCAGAGTAGTTTTTTTTTATCCTTTTATTGTAATAAACTTGTGTAAACAATTATTTTTATAAATTTAAAAGTACACATTTGTGAATTAGAAACCAAAAAAAAATATGTTTGTAAACTTTAGTATGATTTGGAAAAAATTAGAGTTAAAACTTCATATTCTAAACTACTTTTTAAAGTTCCAACGGATTTCCGATGGATATCAACTTAAACATAATTTTACATGTAGTCGGACAAATTGGAGTTAAAACTTCATACCCTAAACCACATTAAGAGGCCGTCGGTAATCCGTCGGAAATTACCGACGGATGTGAACTTAGCACCGTCGGAAATCCGTCGGAAATTTCCGACGGCCTCTTTAAAATGTGGTTTAGGATATGAAGTTTTAACTCCAATTTTTTTTAAACTCCTATATTAACTTTTTTATATGTATAACAAATGTACAATCTTATCTAAATGTAACCAACAAAACCGGTATAGAGATTTGGTTTTGTCCACGTTGAACCAAGCCACAACAGAAGCCGTGGCTAATTCAAGAAAATTCGGTGCGAGAAAAGCCAATTTTACTGCGTTGCAGAGTTTGTATGGACTTGTTCAGTGCACTCCTGATCTGACGAGACAAGATTGTTTGCGTTGTCTGCAAACGTCTATCAATCAATTACCAACTGAGAAAATTGGGGCAAGACTTCTTTTGCCGAGCTGTAGTTCAAGATATACGAGCTTTACCCGTTTTACAACGAATCCGCCGTTAGAACACAAACCACCACCTGATGCGACGGAAGACACTTTATTTCAATGTAGCAAATAAAGATTTGAGTTATGTTCCTAAAGATTGTAGGAGTTGAACTCCATTTTGCTTTAGTGATTTGAAGATTCTAGGAGTTGAACTCCAATGTAAAATGAAAACCAAATACGAAATAAAGACAGATTGAATTAGCCTAAAGAAAAGTGTTTTTGTGTTCTTGTTTCTCTATCACCACAACCTCCGTGACCCGGTTGGAACTTTGTTTTCTTCTTCTGTTTTTTCATGTTTAATGGCGAGAAAATTTCCCTATCTTCTCCAAATTAAACTATACCAATATAAAATATTCGGAGACTTATGACAGAATTTCGGATTTATTTAGCTAGAGAGAGAAAGCACCCATAGAAAAATTGTAGTATTTTAAAAGAAATTTATTAGATAAGAACAGAGATACTAGGTCTCCCACAAAGGTAACCCTTGCTTACGGTTGTACCGTCCTAAGAAAACTTAATACCCAAAATATGAGATGCCCCTAAACCTTTCGCCCATTATCTTATATAAAGCTATTTCCCTTGAAAAGAATAAGAAATATAAAATTTAAACCCACGAGAAAACTGTCAATTTTTATGGACGGAACCAAGTAATCGGACTCAAACCGATCCGAAATACTGGGTTCGGTTCAAGTTTGTTTAGGCAATATAATTCGAACGGTTCTTCTTTAAATTTAATTCGGTTCACTGTTTGGTTCGGGTAACACCCGAGAACCAAACGGTATCCGAAAACCCAAAATAAATTACAAAATTATTACTAATTACATTATTTATATTATATAGTTTGTATAACTAATCAAATGATTAATCAAATTATTTCAAACCCTTGGATTATTTTTTGGTTCGGTTCGGATAATACCCGAAATCCGAACAGTTATCCTAAACTCAAAATTAATTACCACATTTATATAATTAATCGAATAATTATCCAGGTTTTTTGAGTAATTCGAGTTATTTCTCAACGAATTATTTTTGATATGAACAAGAAGATGACGATCTCTCGGGATTCGTGGACGAATCACTCGTACCGGAGGGGACCTGATGTAGCGTACGTCTTCTTATGATTTTCTTTTGTTGGTTTTGTTAGTTTTCCTTTTCCTTAGAGTTTTCCATTTTGTTTTTATTTCCTTTTGCTTTAAGTTTTCCAATTCTCCTAGAAGAGGTCTCGTTCATGAGCTTAAAAATAGGAGTCTAAAGAGGTTTGTATTCATTATCTTTGATTTTGATTTATAAAACTTTTATTAGGGCTGTTCAATATGGTAAAACCAAAATAAATCGAACCGAAATAGAATATGTGGTTGGAATATGGATATATTATATTAACCGTACGGATGTAATAATTTCAAAACCGTAGGATGCGGATATGATTTGGATATAAACCGATTTTTAATTAGTTTAAAAATATATATAATAGTATATAGTATACACTATGTATATGTAAAATATGTAATCCTCCAAAACCTAATGTCTAAATAAATCTTAATATAAAACAATATTAATAGCCTAATGTTAAATTGTTACTTGTTCAAAATAATTTTTCTATGTTCTATATTTTTTTATTGATTATCATTGCTAATTTTCTTTTAAAAACCGAAATCAATATTATACCAAACAAAATTTTTGGTTTTTGGTTATAAACCGAAGAAACTGAAAACCTAAAAATATTAAAACCGAACCAAACCAAAATAGATATGGCTTTAAAATGGTAACTATTTTTTACTAACCAAAAACCTGAAAAACCGAAAAAACCGAATAGAAACCGAACCGATATCCAGATTGCATAGCTATAACTATCATAGAGCTTTTGAAAGAAAACTCTTGAATCCTTATTTCCGGGTATTCTTTAAAAACTCAACGGATCAGAGAAAGCTTAGTAAACGGGTATTTCAGACTTCAATGTTATCTTGGCATATCGATACTTCCGTTTCGTCAGCCTTTGTATGGACCGGGTTATGTACTTCAATGTTTAGTCATTTTACTTTTTTTCTTGTTCATCCGTCATTTTTCTTGAAAAGTAGTTTTTTTTTTACTGAGATATAATATATGTATTTTATATTGATTATCTTTCTATAAATATCAATAAACATAACAATGTTTATATTTCTATCGAAGATTGCATATATATATATATATTATATATTTAAAAAAAAAATTTTTTTGCATACTTTATTATAAAGTTTGATGTTTCAAACTTGGTAATTAACATGATTGTAACACATTTCAAGTCTATCAACCATATTTCAAAATGTAAAGAAAACTTTAACCAATTATTTTTTAACATAAAGAAAAAAAATTACAAATTCTTAACATATTTTTTTAGTGTTAATAAAAAAGGCAAATTATACTTCGAATTAATAAAAAAAAAAATTATTAGATAAAAGGTAAATAAGATATTTCTTCATTCCCCAAATAAATTACGTGTCAGTTAGGTGATCTAATTTTGATAAGGGTACAAAAAAAACTCTTTATAATTAGGTAAACTACTATAAAACGGAAAAAATTTGATGACTTTTTTTGGTTGAAATGTGAAATGTATTAATCAACAAGAAATAATTATTTATAAAATTCTGGCGAAAGCTAAAATCATGAGAGCTGACATAAAAATCAGCCTAGAAAGCTAACACAAAAAAACAGAGCGCCCAGTTCCAATAGAAATCGAGCATCAGGAATCACAGTCATTTCGAGGGAGGGAGCAATTTTGTTTATTTATTTATTACCAAGAGGTTTTGGGGCGAAGTCTATAATCTTTCCAGATCCGAAATCACAACATATAATATTAGTTTCGTCCCAAATGTCACTCGATCTGTGACCTCTAAACTTTACCAATTATACTTTTCCAATCGAGCTTATGATACTTGGTTGGAGGGAGCAATTTCGAGGGAGAGAGCAAATAGTAATCCATCGCAACAGCATGTCATTTCCGTGTTCGTCCTGTTGAGTGAAAGAGATGCAATTTGTATCTATTCACCAGTGAAATGTTTTTCAATTCCCAAATTCCCGTCCCGTTCTTATCGGATTCCCTTTTGAAAATTGTTTTTCAATTCCCAAATTCCCGTTCCCGTCCCGTTCCCGTAAATACCCGTCCCGAAACCCGAAATTTTCAGGGCTAGGTGTTGATAGCGTCTTCTATTTCTTTCTTTCCATAGCACATAGATCATAGACTAAATCTTGCTTGTTCAGGCGATCTCCAATGAGTGTTTGCAAGGTGATATCCCAATTTGGGTTGATTTCCGAACCGAAAAGCCTCGCACAAAGTATGGTCTAAACTGTCAATGAATAAAAACATACAAAGAACTAGGGGTGTCAAAATAGATCATCCAACCCAACACCCTAATGGGTGAAGGGTTAATGGATGGTCAACCCAACCCATTTAACAAATGGATTGGATTGACTCATAACCCATTTATTTACATCGGTTAAATAAATGACCATGACCAAAAATTAATTTTGTTATAATAGTAATAATAATTAGTAAACATACAAAATAATGTTTTACCTTTTCTCTAATAATTTTGTTATAATAGTAATAATAATTAGTAAACATATAAATATTTTATTTCTGCTCTCAATCATTTGAATCAAAAAATAATGTTATGAATAAATATTCATGAAATAGAGAATTAAAATTTTATTTCTTAAAGATTTGAAAATACATGATATCTTTTTTTTTTATTCTTGAAATCTAAAACTTTATCATGTTTTCCTTGCGATTTCGCTTAGGACTCTCTCTTTCGATTAGAGGCTTTGCCTCAACCAATCAAAGTGGAGGAAAGAATTTGTCCTTGCCGAAAATCAAACTTTTTTGGAAATTTTCCTTTTCTTTTCGAAAAATCTTGCTGAATATTCACAAAAAAGCTATTTTCCATAAATCTTGCATACACATTGATGTTTATGTAGGGTTTTCTCCTTTGTTCTTCCCATCTCTACGGCCGCTCTCAACTGGAAAACTTGTTTCAACTCACAGAAAAGCTTTGTTTTACTGTTAATGGACGGTCTATTAAGTCAAGTGATGGGTTCGATGACACTGGAGGAAGATGTACCAATTATACTTCCTGAGGATTCAAGTTTCAGTGCGGTAGAAAGAAATGAGCGAAATCTCATCGGACGTCTCCTCAACCCAGAAGTTCAAAACATGGCAAGAATGTTACGTACGATGCTGCATATATGGAAGATATATGAACGAGTGAGGGGCCAGGCGCTAACATCAGAGACCTTTCAATTCATCTTTGAACTGGAAAGAGATCTACAAACGGTGATGAAACATGGGTTTTGGCTCTTTGATGATTGGGGAATGGTGATGGATAGATGGGTGGAACATCCTCCAGCAAACTTTCTTCAAACGTCTCCACAAATTACCGGTGAATTATTTCACCCTTGACACCATCAAAAGAATATCTAGCGTAGTGGGACATGTCAAAAAGGTAGAATACGATCCAGAGAAATCCTTGCTACAAAGGTTTGTTCGAGTCTTGGTGATCCTTGATTTGTCACAACCAGTAAGAGATACAAAGACGGTTTCTCTTCCTATAGGAGGTGGGGTGGCAGTAGTAGAAGTGGAGTATGAAAGAATTAAGAAGAAATGTTTTCACTGCCTTCGTCTTACACACGAAAAGCAGAGATGTCCTCTGTTCAAAAATCAGAAAAATAAAGATGTGGCGACCACAAGTAGACAAAATCCTGCAACCATTCAGCCCTTCATGCCACGTATGTATCACACAAACCTTGTTGAGCAACTGATGCCACTGTTGGCTCCTACAATTCCACCTGGTTTTGCGCCTCGCTCCAATGTTGTGGCTCCAGAAGTTTTTGAACAGATGAAGTTATACATGAACTGTACATACCCTGCAGAAAGAGTTATTCGAGAACACAGAATGAGGACATCGTTGGATGAATTATCCAGAGATCCGGTAGCAAAAAGCTCTTATCTACGTCTGGAACCTCCTGCAATTCTTTCGAATGTCACAACTAAGTCAATAAGAGATGTGTCTGCTTCAGCAAATAAAGACAACATTAACTTAAGCATAGCCATGGTTACGGAAAACCGTGAACAGCAGGGGATGAACTTACCATCAGCAGAGAAAGATACTACGCAAAAAAATGGAAACGGAAAACACTTTGCAAAATAAGGGGATGGAGGAACTAATCGATGTCACAGCAAAAAGAGCGAGAAAGCAGCAGGTTGAAGAGGATACACCCACAGAAAAAGTTGCAGGCTCAACAACAATGAATATGCCGACACACACCACCACTGTGACAGAAGTTATAGAGAACATAACGATGCAGGACCAATCCCAACGACAACTATTGATTTGGCCAAATCAAATGCCCCAAGAAGGTTTCGGAAATTTCATGCCTTTGACCAACACAGTAGGCTTTCAAATGGGATTAGTTGGAACAAGCTCATCTGGTACGAGTGAGAAAAGCAAGTCATCTAAACAAAAATCTTCATCGTGGTCTCGAAAGAAAAGGTCAAACACTGATTTGAAGAAGATAAATTCGGAGGGTATTGAGAAACATACTGAAACAGAAACGGAAGGTTCCGTGAAACGCAAGGCTAAGGAAAATATGGAAGTCTCCTCAAAAATTTCAAAACAAGCTCTGGGTTCGATGGTTCACCAGAAACCATCCAGTACGGATATATGACGACGTTCACTTGGAACTGTCAAGGGTTAAGGAACGACTTGACAGTTCGACGCCTGAAGGGAATGTGTCGTGAACATTCCTCAGATTTCTTGTTTCTCCTAGAGACTAAAAACTCTAGCGATCATGTGTTGAAGTTACATAGATCGTTGGGTTACGACCACAACTATTTGGTAAACCCAGTGGGTCTTAGCCGAGGCTTGGCATTGTTTTGGAAGAGTTCATTTATAGTGGATGTGCTATCGGCAGATAAGAATCTGATTGATACTAAAGTGAAAGTTGGTAATACTTCGTACTTTTTATCCTTTGTGTATGGAGAACATGTTCGTCAACAGAGACAAAGTGTTTGGAATAAGCTCTCAGATATTGGTAGTGTTAGAAATGAAGCATGGTTTCTGGTAGGAGACTTTAATGAAATGGTAAACAATTCAGAGAAATTAGGAGGACCTCAACGGCTGGACTCATCCTTCTTTCCATTTCGTTCTTTCATCAGAGATTGTCGCCTAAAAGAAATCCCTAGTTCCGGCGACCGATTTTCTTGGGCTGGATGGAGGGTGATCATCAATAGCAATGGAATCCGAGAGAAGGTTTGGATCCAATGCAGATTAGACAGAGCTTTTGGGAATGCAGAATGGTTCAGGTTATTCCCGAGATCACACAGTGAATATTTGCAGAGAGTTCACTCGGACCACAGACCCATCATTACATGGTTGGTAAAGGAGTATGGGCGACGTAAAGGGAGGTTTTACTTTGATAAACGCTGGTGTACAAAACCAGAAGTTGCTGAGGTTATTCGTAGAGGTTGGAACATGCAAAACTCTCGGAGTGCAAGGAAAACTGTGGACAGAATTGCTAATTGCATGAGAGAACTGGCAATCTGGAAACGCATTCCGACAACTAATACAAATTTTAAGATTAAGATGCAGTTGTTACAACAAGAGTTGGATAAAGAATCTGCAAAGTTGCACCCGGATATACAGAGAACGACAGTGATCAAAATTGATTTGATCAAAACACTACAAGAAGAAGAAGTTTTCTGGAAACAAAAAAAGCAAAGAGCGCTGGCTCAAAGTGGGGGATAAAAATTCCAGATTCTTTCATGATAGTGTTAAGGCGACAAATATGTGTAACAGGATCATATCTCTCCTAGATGGTACTGGACTGGAACATTTCTCTGAGGGAGCAAAAGGGGAGATTGCAGTTTGATAGACTCATAATTTAGCATGTTTTAGCATTCATTGTAGATAGTTTTGCATCCATTTGAGCATTCTTTTTAGTCACTTTTGGTCTCATTTGCATTCATATTAGAGTTTAGTGAGTCTTAGCCTAGATTGTTGCATATTTGTACATATGAAGTCTATATTAGGTGTTTTGGAGGCTTGGAGGACCATAGGGAGTTTCATGGATGATCAAGAGGAGGAAGAGAAGCAGCCAAATGAGATGCATAAATCTTTTAGAAGCATATCAAGCTGTATATCGAGCTACCAAGATTTCTTGCAACTAGAGATGCGAAATTTATGGGTCCGGACGAAGGCCTTGTACTTAGATTCAGACTCTGAAACTTTCTTCAAAGTTGTAGAGGATCCAGTGAGCTTTCCAATGGCGTTGGAATCAAGTCATTCGGACTCTAGATTAGAAAGTTACAGTGATTTTAAGGCATATCGAGCTGTGTATCGAGCTACATAGCTTGATACAGATCAAGCAGGATGAATCTGGATGGCATATCGACCAAATACATCGAGCTACATAGCTCGATACAGATCCATGTAGGATAAAGATCGGGTCAGAAGAAGGCTTTCCATTCCGATTCAGCCTCGGCGCTCTTCATGAAAGTCGTAGCTAATTGAATACTCTTTCGTTTGGAGGTTGTTTCAAGTCATTGTGATCCGTATTTCAAGAGATACAACGATTATATCAAGAACATGTCCGTCTGGAGTTTTGGTAGACCATTTTGATTGACTTAAAGATCAGCCTAGAAGAAGACTTTCCATTCCGAATAAGCTTTCAAGCTCTTCATCAAAGTTGTAGGTAATTGAATCAGCTTTCGTTGGGAGGTAATTTCATGTCATTACGAGCAGCGGTTAGGGAGATATCACGATTTCCGCAAGACTGCTCAACCGGGTCAAAACCCGGTTTGTTCCGGGTTGATCCGGTTTGACCTCATTCCCTATAAATACTTTAAAAACTAATTTTTTTTTGCATCTTCTCTTGTGCTTAAACACAAAAATCGACCCTTTGTGGTTTTGAGGAGATTTGGAAGATTTATTTTAAGTTAAATGCAATTTGATTCTTGTTTTTTCTAATCTTTCTTTTCCTATTCATCTAATCATGTTTACTAACACTTCTTGCATGAGATTTGTTAGATTAGCTATGATTAGTGAGTAGTCTTTTTAGGATCTGTAGATTAGGGTGAGATTAGGGTTGATCTATGATGTTTAGGACTTAAACTCTTTAAATCTTTCCTTGTTTAGTGATCTTAATGATAGATGGCATTTCCCACCCACAAGGTGTTTGATGAAATGCCTCAACCAACTAAATCAAGAGATTTACATGCTTAGCCTATGGAAGTAGATGTCCAAGGTGTTTATTGGTATATTAGAACTTAATCTTTATGCTTGTTGATTATCTTTTTACTAATAAAGATTAGCTCTTGATTAGGTAATTAGCAAAGGGATTAGTGCCATGAGAGTGGATTAGTCTTGTTTAGAGTTCTAAACCTAAGGATTAGCATTCATGTGATTGTTTGAACATCATAGGTTAGCTCTAAGATCACCCAAAGTCCATAACCTCATCCTTGGATTCAATTTTCTCTTTGTTAGATTTCGAATTTGTGTTTGCTCTTGTTTTTGTTTTTAATTTGATTTGCCTTCTTAAGTTGTTAGCTTGTTTGATTTTATTTCATTTATGTTGGTAGATAAAAACCCCATCTTAATTGATTTTGCTTCGCTTAAATAGTTTCATGTATTCCTAGTGCTGTTAATATTAACCACTTTGGATTGATATCTCAAATATTACAATGACAAGAGTAGTAGAGATTAATTGAAAGCGAAAAAATCCTACTATCAATTTGGCGCCGTTGCCATTGGGATTTAGCATTAACCATTAGGATTTTAAATCTCTTTGAGACTAAGCTTTTATTTTACCTTATTTGCTCATCTCTATTTGAGATGATGAATTTTTTCTTATTTGTTGTTACTAACTTGTCTTCCTTAATTCTCTTGTTCTTTCAAAGGTACCAAAACAAAAAGAATAGAAATGGAAACAAATGGGAATTGTAAAGAAGACAAATGGGAATTGTAAAGAAGATTTCATTGCAATAAAAAGAGATATGTCAAAGGCCTACGACAGAGTAGAATGGATCTTTTTGGAGGAGCTGTTAATCCGAATGGGCTTTGATCAGAGATGGATCACTTGGGTAATGGCATGCATTCGTTCGGTCTCGTATACAATGTTGTTGAATGGTCAGGCGCATGAACACATAAAACCAGAGCGTGGAATTCGTCAAGGCGATCCTCTCTCCCCCTTCATATTTATCTTGTGTGCAGAGGCCCTTGTACATGTCATGAACAAGGCTGAGAAAGATAAAAAGATCACGAGAATAAAATTGAACAGAAACTGCCCTTCGATTCAACACTTTCTATTTGCTGACGACAACCTGTTTATGTGTCAAGCTTTGCTTCCAGAATGTTCTGCGTTCTTAAAATGTCTGAAATTATATGGAGATGCGTCCGGCCAAGAAATAAACTTTCAGAAATCGGCGGTGACATACGGAGCAGATATCGATCCAATAATGAAAAGATTAATCTCTGAATTACTGGGGATAGAACAAGAGGGCGGAGAGGGCAAATATTTGGGATTACCGGAATGTTTCAGCGGTTCTAAATAGAATTTATTGGCTTTCATCGGTGAGAAGTTGCAGAAACGTTTGAATGGATGGTACTCTAAATATCTATCCCTTGGAGGAAAAGAAGTTCTCCTTAAATCTGTAGCCATGGCACTTCCTGTTTATGCTATGTCTTGTTTTCGTCTCACTAAACACCATTGCAAGAAGATTACAAGTGCTATGATGGAGTTTTGGTGGAATGCTTGTGAAAAACGGAGGAAAATTCATTGAGTTGCTTGGACGGATCTCTGTAAGTCAAAAACAAATGGGGGATTGGGTTTCCGTGATATTGGAGATTTCAATCAAGCTCTCTTGGCTAAGCAAGCGTGGCGTTTACTTAATGAGCCAGATTCTCTACTTGCATGTTTATACAAAGGAAGATATTTCAACGCCAAGAGCTTTATGGAATGTGGTAGTGGAGATAGACCATCATATGCCTGGCGCAGTATCTTACATGGCAGGGAATTGCTCCAGCGTGGTTTGATAAAATCAGTTGGGAATGGTCAAACTACTAAAGTTTGGTTAGAGAAATGGATCATGGATGTAAATCCGAGAAGGCCGATGAATAAACAGAGCCTCTATGATATCGAACTGGGTGTGGATTCAATGATTGGTGACAATGGGAAGTGGAATGATGACATGTTGGATGATCTATTTCCTCCTGCAGATGCTCGTCGTATCAGAGAATTGCCAGCCGGTACCGTGGAAGATAGACAAATTGATTTGAAGGGGATTTGGTCAATCCCCACAATACCGAAAATTCGCATGTTTTTTTAGAGAGCGATATCTGGAGCTTTAGCTGTTTCTGATCGATTACGAACAAGAGGAATACACATAGACACCACCTGCAATTTATGCCAACAAGGAGTAGAGTCCATCTGTCATGTTTTGTTTAATTGTGCCCCTGCTCAACAAATTCTGGCAACGGTAAATTTGAAAACTCCTTTGAATGGGTTCTCAAATTCGCTGGAAGAGAACATGCAGTATATTCTCGATCTCATGGAGGATCAAACCGTCGCTGACAGCACAAGAAGGGCGATACCCTGGATATTCTGGAACATCTGGAAGAATCGCAATACCATATTATATGCGGGTACACAAGAATCGCATACCATCATCATGAACAGAGCAATAGAAGAAGCTGAAATATGGACGGAGGTTAAAAAAAGAACACGATATAGAGCAGGAAAAAGAGGTCGTGTAAATGCTTTAGATAACCGATGGCCCCCTCCTTCTCAGAATTTATTGAAATTCAACCTCAATGCCAACTGGAGAAACTCGGCTCTTCACAGTGGCGGGGCTTAGATAGCAAGGAATCATAGAGGGGGAGGGGGGGGTTCGCTTTCATACCCGGGAAGCTTTCACTTGTTCACCAAATCTGCTTATAGCAGAGTTTCGCTGCATTATTTGGGCCTTACAAAGTTTAAGGGATCTGCATATCCCGAAAATAGTGATTGCTTCAGAATATGCAGCAGCGGTCGAGGCCATCATGAAACCAGCAATATGGCCACATTTTCGTTCTTTCACAGAGTACATTAATCGATTAAGAGCTGGCTTTACTATTTGTGAAGTGGAGCTTGAACGACCTCTGGGTAATTATATTTCTCGAGAGACTCCAAGGGCGTCAACAGAAACGGACGGTTCCAATCATATTTGGCGATGGGGGGACCTTCCTGATTACAAAAATGCCTTCAAAGAGAAGCTCATGCAGACATCTAGATTGCAATTAGGTGTAGATGTCGTTATTTTATTTCGTTTTCAGAGTTTGAAGCTCTGTTTCGGTTGTTTTGATTTTTCTTTTGCTTAAACTTCGTCTTCACTAAAGTTCTGGACATTAATTTTTTTTTTTGAAAATACACGTTTTTATTTATTTTTCTTCGTCTCTTTCGCCCACCGAAACTAGACCAAAATCTAGCAAAAGCAAACATGCATATTAATCAATAAGGTAAGTCAATATAACCCAATTCACACCAATGAAAGCATATACACAAAAGAGATAATGATATTAACGAAATTGAAATTCATGATATTGGTAGGCTCACGTATAATGCATAAACATGTGGCAACTAAACATATAGATACATTGATCAAATTAATCCATTTCAACCCAAACAATTAGATCCATCAACCTTTTTGATCCACCAATCTATTAAATCAAAAATTTAAATCCATTAGGATGGATGGGTCGGATTAGGTTAGGTCGACCCATGAATTTAGATTCATTTTGACACCTCTACGAAGAATAACTGGTGTTCATTCGAAGAAAAGAACAAGTGATATCCAATATTTCGATGTTGATCTAGAAAGAAAAAAATAAATAAATATAATTAACATAGAAATATGAAAATCAATTCGTCAAAATTTTGACAAAAAATACAAGTAACTAAATTATGAAAATAATAGGAAAAACTAAATATTTGAAAACATTTGATAAAATTTAATTGTAAATCAAATAATAATAAAAAAAAGAAAATCAAAATAAATAAATAATTGTAATTGTGTTAGACTTTCTAATCGGTTGGTGATTTCGTATGGACGTTTTTAATGTTCTTTTATTTTATTTTATGGATGATCTGATGTTTTTTTTCTTTTTAAAAAAATTAATTATAAATTTCATATATACGCGAGGCATAATCTATTTCAAAAATATAATATATAATTTCTTTACAATAACTAGATATGTAACATTTTTACGTTTCTTTACCATTCAAAACAAATATGATAAACAATTAAATTTGTATGGTGTACATTTGTTTGGCATGAACTGCTTGATTTGTGGTTGTTTTTGATTTGCATTATTTGATATGCGCTTACCATTCCAAGCCAAATTGGACATGACAGGCGTTTCTTTGACCTTGACTTGTCGTTGTTTCTGCTTACAAAAGCACATCCTTTGATTCACGCTAATCTACAACAGTCACAAAGAAAACAAAAAAAAAATCAATTGATTTCTTATATTGGAGCTTCCCGAAGCTTAATTATGTCTTTTTGCGCCACTTTAATCTTCTTTTTCCTTTTCTCCATTCTCAATAGCTTCAACGCTTCTGCTCAAAACCTTTCAATCTTAAACTATATTTGTCCAAATACGACAACGTATTCAAGAAACAGTACTTACTTCACCAATCTCACAACCCTTTTGTCTTCCCTCTCTTCCCGCAACAATTCATTCTCCACCGGATTCCAAAACGCCACGGCGGGGCAAGCTCCCGACAGGGTCACGGGACTTTTCCTTTGCCGCGGAGATGTCTCGCCTGAAGTTTGCCGTAACTGCGTCGTCTTTTCCGTCAACGAATCGTTAACTCGGTGTCCGAGCCAGAGAGAGGCCGTGCTCTATTACGATGAGTGTATGCTCAGATACTCTAACAGGAATATTCTCTCGACCCTTCGGACTGATGGAGGATATACCTTGTCTAACCTCAATAATATTCCACGTAACCAACAAGACCGGTTCAGAGATTTGGTTTTGTCCACGTTGAACCAAACCGCCACCGAAGCCGTGGCTAGTGCAAGAAAATTCGGTGCGAGAAAAGCAAGTTTTACTGCGTTGCAGAGTTTGTATGGACTTGTTCAGTGCACTCCTGATCTCACGAGACAAGATTGTTTGCGTTGTCTGCAAACGTCTATCAATCAATTACCAACTGAGAAAATTGGGGCAAGACTTCTTTTGCCGAGCTGTAGTTCAAGATACGAGCTTTACCCGTTTTACAACGAATCCGCCGTTAGAACACAAACCACCACCTGATGCTACGGAAGTCACTTTATTTCAATATAGCAAATAAAGATTTGAGTTTCCTTTCGTGATTTGAAGTTTGTAGGAGTTGAACTCCAATGTAAAATGATAACCAAATAAGAAATAAAGACAGATTGAATTAGCCTAAAAAAGTGTTTATGTGTTTTTGTTTCTCTATCACCACAACCGCCGGTTTCTACTCCTCCGGTATCAACTCCTCCGTGACCCGGTAGGAACTTTGTATTCTTCCTCTGTTTTTCATGTTTAATGGCGAAAAAATTTCCATATCTTTTCCTCTTGCGCCCAAACACCAATCCGACACTCAATTTGATAAACAAGAAGTAAAGAAGTAAAACTCTCTGAGGCTAGACTTAGTCCAACAAATCCACTAGCACCGAAGAAATCAAGTTCTCTAAAACAAGAGAAGCTTATACACAAGAACGTACAAATATGTTATGATGGAACACTTGTGACTTAACCTAGACGACTTGTATATATATCCATTTATAAAGTTAGGGTTACAAAACTAGGACTAAACCAGAGATTAGTTACACCGTCTTAATTAAACCAAGTAAGCGGTTTAACCTCTATAAGCCCTTAGCTGAAAACCTATGTCACTTTCCTTTTAACACATTGATTAGAGATTAGGCCAATACTCAACATTCTCCACCTTGGACTAAACTCGATCAAACTTCAAAACATCCTTGATCATTCAACTGGTGCTCTTCCCGTGGATTAACCTTCTGAACTTACACCGTCTAGCTGGCTTTACGCCACTCATGCTTGAGTAACGTTAAGCAAGTTTAAAGCTGCCTTAAACTTGCTCACCAGAATCACTTTCGTCAACATGTCTGCCGGATTCCTGCTTGTGTGCACTTTCAGCACATCAACTTCTCCATCTGCAATGATATCTCTGATGAAGTTATACTTCACAGCAACATGGGTTTTCCTCTCGTGAAACACACTATTCTTTGAGAGACAAATTTCACTCTGCGAATCACACCAAACCTTTACTGCATCATGACTGAAACCGAAGTCTCCAAGCAATCCTTTAAGCCATATCGCTTCCTTTACTGCTTCTATCAAAGCGATATATTCAGCTTCTGTAGTTGACAATGCAACCACCGGTTGTAGACTTAATCTCCAGCTAAAAACCATTTCCTCTGAAGGTGAATACATAACTTGAAATAGACCTCCTTCTGTCTAAATCTCCTACATGATCTGAGTCACAAAATCCCTGAATATGCAAATCCTTTCCCTTTGTATACATTAATGCAAGATCCAAAGAACTCTTGATGTATCTGAGTAACCATTTTACAGCTTCCCAATGAATGTGACCAGCCTTGCTCATAAAACGACTCACTAGACCAATTCCATATGCTAAATCCGGTCTAGATCCTACCATTGCATACATGATGCTACCAACAGCTGAGGAATAGGGGATTACCTCAGTGTCAACGCACTCCTCTTCAGCTTTCACCGACGAGAGCTTGAAATGAGCGCCAATTGGGGTCTGAGAACTCTTCGCATCACTCATTCTGAAGTTCACCACAACCTTCTTCAAATAACTTGACTGAGACAGCCTCAAAATCCCTTTCTTTCTGTCTCAGAAAATATCCCTCCCAAGAATTCTTCTAGCAGCTCCTAAGTCTTTCATTTCAAAGGCTTCACTCAACTTCTCCTTGAGCTCCTTTATATCTGACATGTTCTCTGCAGCAATGAGCATGTCATCTACATATATCAACAAATAAATGTAGTTCTCCTTAGAAACTTCCTTAATATACACACATGGATTATGCTCGCTTCTACTGAATTCTTGAGACACCATAAACTGATCAAATCGTTTATTCCATTGTCTTGGAGACTGCTTCAATCCGTACAAGGATTTATTGAGTAAACAGACCTGATCTTCTTTACCAGCAACCTCATATTCTTCAGGTTGATACATGTACAAGTCCTCTTCCAACTCACCATGTAAGAATGCAGTTTTCACATCAATTTGTTCAAGCTCCAAGTCCAAACTCGACACCAATGACAAAAGCACTCTTATCAACACATGCTTAGCCACAGGTGAGAAGACTTCATGATAGTCAATTCCTTCTCTCTGTGAGAACCCTCTAGCAACTAACCGTGCTTTAAATCTGTCTGGTTCCACTCCTTCTATCCCTGGTTTAATCTTAAACAAATATCTGCAACTGATTATCTTCCTGTTCTCAGGCTTATCCGTCAAAATCAAAGTCTTATTCTTCATCAAAGACTCCATTTCTTAATCTGTTGCAATATTCCATGTCTCACATTCTACACTTTCCTGTGCTTCAGAGAAATCTTTTGGTTCTTCTGCATTCATCATTTTAGACATGATTAATGCAAATGCTACCTTTTCTGCTTAAGAGCAAACATAGTCTTTTAACCTTGCATGATGCACTATAGTTCTCCTTGGTCGATCTTGAGCCACTTGATAATTTGTCACACTCGTTCTGACTGTATCCCTTGGCTCTGACTAAGGCTCATCATCTTCACTTTCATCAGATAACTCCTAGATAACTCCACCTTGATATGAACCTTCTTCATTCTGAGATGACTCGATCTCTATGTACCCTTTACTTCCAGAGACAATTGTCTTCTCTGTCTCTCCTGAAACAGGTCCTGCTTCCTTGAGTAAATCTGTGTACATTAGATCTTCCCTGAAAAAGGGCGTCTCTACTGATGACACACTTTTCACTGTCTATTAACCATATCTTGTACCCTTTTGTTCCAGTAGTTTACTTCTTCTTCTCGTGAGAGTAGGATTCATCTCCTTTCATCTCCTGGGTTAAGTTTTTCTCTTTCTCCCGCGGCTTCTGAAACAAGAGTTTTTATCTCATGTTAGAAATTTCTCAATTGCTCATATCATTGCAATACTTGAGATATCAATCCATCTTGGGAGTTTAATGCAAAAGGAATACAAAGTTTGGTTTAATCTAAGCCAAATTCAAAATTTAGGAGACAAGGAACTATTATAAGCAAACTACAAGCTAAAAGAGATACTACAAGACTAATTTTATGATTTAAAACCTTAATTTTAACTAATTGCACACTAATCAAGCGATTAACTACTAATCAAGATTACTAATTGACTAAAAACGAAACCTAGGGATGGAATCATTGATTTGGGCATTCAAATGGCCAACCTTGCAATCATTTAAGCAACTAAACAAGTTATCTCTATGCTTAGATCACTAATAAAGACTAATCCATGATGTGTGGTATTAATCTCTTTCCTAATCACCTTAATGAACTAATGATGTGTTAGCATTAAAATGATTAGCAAGCAATAAGCATAAGTCTAAATGGCATGATAAACACCCTAGACAACTAATATCTTAGGCTAGGAATGTAAATCTCTTAGAAAAGTGGTTCAAGCATTTCATCAAACACTTGGTGGGTGTATGAAATTCTTATTATCCTAAATAGCAAAAGATTAGCTATTTGGCATTAAGAACACCTTAATAAGAAGGGAGATGAAAGAATCTAACCTAGATTGCAAGATTGAAAAATTAGAAAACCCTAAATCTAACCCATCCCCAAGTTTCTAAGAGACTACTCACTAATCATCATTAAGCTCATCAAATCCATGATAAGAGATAAGCAAAACATGATTAGAGAAGAGATAATAAGAAATCTAAGAGAGTTTTTGTAGCATCCGCGACCAGAAATCCTTATTATGGTCGTGCGGGTCATGGGATGGCCGTTGTGTATACGTTATGATTCGAGTGAGGTTAGTTCATGTCTGTGATAAATTTATGTACAGTGACTAAGTACGGGGGGAGGGGGGGAGATGTGCTTCGTGGGTGGCCAGCATTGTGGCAGAGATAACTGGAGCGTTGGTCAGTGCATCCGAGTTTGCGAATGGCCAAGGTATTTACTAAGCCGAAACTTGTATTGATTATTCTGACTGCGTATGTTGTTGGATAGTCGATGAGAATGAACTGAGTTAAGTTGTTAGATGGAAGGAATGTGTTAAACCTCATCTAGGATATCGGTTAGAAAGACAAAAATTTTCTGTGGTTTGGCTGCTGGTTAGGAAAACCGGGTTGGGGTGTAACAAGTGGTATCAGAGCGTGGTCGGATCTAGGACAGAGTCTTGATGTGAATTGGTCTTCTCTAGAATGACTTAGACGCGGAAAATGTTAAAGAGAATAAATGTTTATCTCTTTAAGTGGCTGGATTTTCTGTGAGTACGTGTGCGTGACTGTGGCTGGTACCTAGGATTGTAGCATTGCTAGGTTATCTGATTCTCATTGATTGCTTGTGTAACTTAGTGGTTACGGCCTAACAAGGTCAATGTGTCTGTGATTGTGATTTGGTTAAGTGTGAACCGTGAGAGTACATGATGTCTAACTAGCTCGTTTGGATAGCCGGATCGAGTCTCTTGCTTAGGTGATGTGTGATTCACGTTAGAGCAGAAACGAGTCCATAAGTCATGGTCCGCGAGTTAGGGTAGATGATCATATATGTTTCTGTGATTGAGAATGAATGTGAATGGTACAAGGTACCGAATGGTCAAAACGTGGTATCTAACTAGCTGTGTGAATGTCCGGATCGAGTTGCTAGTACAAGGGGATGTGTAATTCTCGCTTGGAATAGAACCGATGTCTTGTGAGGCTTTACAAGTAGTTGAGATGATCGTAGGACCAACTGTTTATGTGCGTGTTTGTTAGATGACCATATAGTATGAGTGCGGTTCGAGAGTTGAGATCAAAGAGAACAAGAGATTGGGAGTCAAGTGTCCTCGCCAAATACTTGTTTGGTGATCAAGAAACTTCTCTGAGGTATTCATGACTATGGTGAATCGGTTTTGGTTATAAGATTAAGTTGGTATGTGTGATTACCGAGGCTGATATGATGTCTGGCTAGCTCGTGATCAAGGCAGGATTGTGTCTTTTGCCTGGGTGATTTGTGATTAACGCTAGTGCGGAACCGAGTCCATAAGACTAGGGTCAAAGTTAGGGTAGATGATCATATCTGTTCTGTGATGCATTGCTTGCATCCTTTTGTTCTGCTGGTTAAGTAAAGACACGCTGGTTAAGCGTAGTAAGGCTGGGAGCCGAGATAAGGGTCTGGGAGACCGGGGCCATTGCGTGCCGATAAGAGTCTGTGTGACCGAGGCCATTGCGTGCCGATAAGGGTCTGCGTGACCGAGGCCATTGTGTGCCGATAAGGGTCTGTATGACCGGGGCCATTGTGTGCCGAAGGCCTTGTGTGCCATGAAAAGGCTTGTAAGCCGTGTACTGTTCTGGCGTCCTTGGGAATCTGCGGATTCGCTAAGGCGTGACTGGCGTCCTTGGGAACCTTCGGGTTTGTCAAGGCGTGACTGTTCTGTGTTACGACTTTGGAAACTGGGTAGGTTTGCGAAGGCGTGACTGTTCGGTGTTATGACTTTGGGAACAAGGTTGGTTTGCCAAAGCAAGATTGTTATGGGTTACGACCATGGAAACCAGGTGGGTTGTCCAGGCGTGACTGTTTTTGAGATGCGTCCATAGAAACCAAGTGGGTTGTTCAGACGTGACTGTTTCTGATAGTTGTTATTGGAAACCAAGTGGGTTTGCCAATACTTATGAGATTCGTTCTTGGAACCAAGAGGGTTGGCTGATAACATGCATATTTTACCCGTTTTTACTATCATAAGTGAGTGCTTTAATGAGCATTTCACTAAGGTTTTGATGCATAAACACTAGATTTCGAGTATTTGGTTGTTCAAGACTCTTTTCAGGTAAACTTAGCAAAAGACGCATATTTTGGAGCAAAATGGACAATTCCGGAAACAGTGCTCGAGGACAGAAGTTCAACATCAAATGAAGGCCTTCCCACCACGAGATCAAACTCATATTTGGAGACAAGGTATCCCTATCAGTTCTGTTACCTTGAAGTGGTTTGAGAACAATCCCACGGTTGGATCTCAAGTTATGGAATAAGCAAGAAGGTCCGTCAAGCACCCGGAAGGACGAGATGGCCGCGCCATGGCCGAACCAGACAACTAGTGGCCGCGCCACGGCCACTCGCTTGCGCGGCCAGGCCACTCACAGATTTCGGAGCCCATTTGAAGCCCAACTTAAACCCGCAGCCATCTTATGCAAGGCAAGACCTAATCCACGACCTAGGGCACTTGAAGACCTATATATACTCGATGTTTAGGGTTTTTCTAGGGCATCACCACTTAGCTTCACGAAATTCTCTTGTTACAAACTTCTCTTGGCGGCCGCGAATCTCTGATTCGTGGTTTCCACTGTTCTTTGAGGGAGATTGATTTGTTCTTGAACCCTCTTTTCTTTTCATCGATTTATACAAGTTATGCATTCATCAATCACATTTTCTACTTCTTCTTTCATGTCTGAGTAGTTTACTTTCGTTGGGTGTTCTTTAAGGGGATCTATGGGGAATTTCATTAACTGTTGTTGAACCGATTGTTTAGGCCAAAGATTAGGGTTTTCTGTCTCACCTTATTCGTTCTTATTGCATGAGTCTAGCGTCATGAACTATATTCTGATCGCAGGATCTTGAGAGCGACGAATGTCCTGAATCTCAGATCTAGAACAAAATAGGGTAGAGAGCATCCTTTAAAAGATGTTTGAATGTTTATTGTCCCGATCTTATTGCGTGTTCGTCTAGGACGCAGGATACGAGAGTATACCTGCGGAATAGAAGTTCGCAGATCGACCTTGCTTGATAAAGTTAGGTTGTTAAAACCAGTGAATCAGTTTGGGGAAAATCGCCTAGTCTCGTTTGCTTAACTTTTGTGTGTTTGATTTCTAGTCAGAACCCCATAGATTTCCCGAGAAGATTCCCAACGTGTTCGCCCCATCTGCTTTTACATCGAGATTTACGCACTTCAATACTTACTTTTGCTGCACTGCTTACCTGATTTCCTTTTTACGCACTTCAATACTTACTTTTGCTGCACTGCTTACCTGATTTCCTTTTCCCGTTGGTTATAGAAAAGGCTGACAACCTTCTCTATATAAGGCGTGGTACTGCTCTATTTATTTTCTGCAAAAACCGTGACACTTACCCCCAAAACCCCAGTTCCCTGCGTCTTTGGTTGCCCTGATTCTTCTGTTTTGCAGTTGACCTCCTGCCTATGGATCGATAACCTAAGTACTACAACGCACGCTGTGCACTTGCAGCTTAGGGTCCTACAATCTTGGACGACTATTTAGACCCCATCAAGCTTTTGGCGCCGTTGCCGGGGAGGTTGCGTTTCGCTGTCCAAAGCAAATGTCAGGATCACAACTCAAAGACATTCTTTTTCTCTAACTTATAGATTTCTTTCTATGAGTTTCAGAAACCCTAAAACCGTGGAGGCTCCCACGAACCAAGAACAGCGCGAGCATGGACCCCCAGAAGCTGACATTGCTTCCGAAGCTCGCATCCCACGCGACCCGCAACTTGCTGACCAAAAACTAGATCCGAGAGCCAATCACCTGGACGCAGAGGTCGAGCAAGCCCGCCAGCTCGACAAGCTCATAGACTCGATCAATGATATGGTGGTATATCAGGCGGATTGCACTGAAGCTGCCTATGGGCATATAGATGAAGTTCAAGCCGAACTTCTCGCTAAGATGGAAGCCCTCTCTGAGGAGATGAGGTTGCATAAGGAGCAAGTAGCCAGCAATGCGATCCAGCTGAAAGAGATCTCTGATGCACTCGAACGTCGCAGACCTTTCCTCGAGCATAGCATGGAGGACATCCGCACCTTAAATAAAAAGCTTGAAGAGACAAACGACTCTATCTATGTCAATAGAGATCAAGCCGAAGCTGACATCCTTCAACTCATAGAAGACCAAAGACGATCTGAGGACAAAGCGGAGGAGACTGAAGATAGGCTCGAAAGCATCTTCAACTGCCTGAAAAGAAAGACGGCGGCAATAGAGAGGCTGACCAAGGAACAACAAAGACTTGGCGAGGTGGTCTCTGCAATGAACGGTGGCAGAACTAAGAAGGCTACCTACCCTATGGAGGAAAGAACTAAAGAGGTCTCCGAAGTCTCAATCCACCGAGCAACCCGGAGAGGCACGCCGAAAGCACCGGACCACCGCCCTGACCCAGCCACGTTCGCACCATGTAATGCGGTCGAACCCATCACTGAAACAAGGTTATCAAGTCCTAAAACGAGCTTCACTGCCAGTTGCTCGAGTGCTTCAAACTACGATTTTCAAGAGACATATTCGACCGCATCGTCAAAGTATTCGTCCGGATCGTCAAAGTATTCGTCTCAAGGACTTTTCGAGGAAGAGACCTCCGTCCGTTCGACTGCGGGGAACAAGGTCAGCCACGCAAGACCAATCACGATGCACATTCAGAGGGAGAAGCTTATGGAGTTCAATGCCAAAGTCAAGAAACTCCCTACGGAAATGTCATTCGAGGATGCCTGGAAAAATCAGGGTTTGGCCGACTTCTTTCTGGATAGCTTGGAAAACAAGGTAGATATTGAAGTCTACTTTAATCAAGCAAGACATTCAGCCGCCAAGGACGCTATCAGGATGCCCCCAACAAAGAAGTATGAGTGGCACCAGAACTGAATCGAGCCGTTGGCACTCGAAGAATTCAGCAAGGTGGTGCGAGAACTCCATCCTGAAATGGATTTCGTGGAAGCCTGGAGAGATCACCTGATCAGACATTTCTTCTGCGAAAGCAGGGAGACAGTGTCTGACATCCAAAGCCTTTTCAACCTCGCCAGAACCGGAAAGCCTATTAGAAACCTCCACAAGATCCAGGGCCACGAGCAATACCTCACAACTTGCAGCATCCGAGGTAACACTTTCAAGAACGCCCTATGCGATTCGGGGTCATGCATAAACATCATGTCAGCCAGTGTAGCACGAAAACTCGGCGTGAAATGCGTTTTCCCTACTGAGATCAGGATTCGATTGGCGGATCAATCCTTCGCTGCCCCGAGAGGAGTTATTTATGATCTCCCGGTCATCATTGGCGATTGTAGAATCCCGGTAGACTTCTACATAGTCAAAACACGCCAAGAAGAAACTGCACCTCTCATCTTGGGATGGCCGTTCTTAGCCACTACAGGAGCCATCATGGATTGGCCAAACAGGCGAGTCTCATTTGCCAATATCGACGGGAAGAAGTTTTATTCCGCAATACCTTACACCATGGAGAAACATCTTCTTGAGAAGGATGAATATGCTATCATGGAGAGACTCGAGGAGCCTTTAGCAAAAGAGGCCGCACAGAAGGCAAAAAGACCTTGCCTAAGGTCGAACTCCACCTCCAACCAAGCTCCCAAACTACCAAAGTCTAGCTAAAAGACTCTAAACAAGAGCGGCTCAATGGGAGACAACCCATTTTAGGTATTCTCTTTCTCATCTCCTTAACCATACTAATATTTAGTTTTGGTTTCTTCTTAGTTTACAACATTTTCATAAACCCCAAAAGCAAAAAAAATTAGAAAAACCAGAAAAGACCAAAAATATGAAGAAGGAAACCCGAAGAACACTCACCGGGCGACGAACCGCCCGTGGGCCGGCCAGAAGCTTCACTGAATCTCTCATTTTCAAGTTGGGTGAACGTGGAGATTTCCAGTCGCAGCTTCGCTGTTCTTGACGGCGAGAATAATTTCTTGAGGAAGGCTCGTTTGCATTCATCCCACGTTTTTATAGATCCCGGTTTGAGAGTCTTTTCCCATTGGTGAGCTCTGCCTCCCAGGAAAAAATGGAAAAAGTCGTAGTTTGAATCCGTCGTCTGAGATTCCTTCTTGTTTTGTCAGAGAACAGATCTTCTCAAAATCATCTAGGTGATCTAGGGGGTCTTTCACGGCTTCACCCTGATATTTGTTGTTCCAGACCATGGCAAGCATACTACTCTTTATCTCGTAACCAGCATCACTTGAGGGTGGGGTGATACCGATTCGTGGTCTGTAGTTGGTGGGGGAGTCACATTCGCCGATGAGACGTTGATGTCGCGGTATATCGGCATGTTCCCGTTGTGCATCATTCATTCCTTCTTGGGGATGGTTCATGTCATCCATCTGAACGTGTTGTTATAGGTACCTGCGAAAAAGTCTAAAGGAACGATGTTAGAGTCGAAAAAGAAAGTAAAGTCTTAGTCTTGCTAAGAATTAGAAATTCAATACTCAAATTACTCCCAAATCGGCAACGGCGCCAATTGATAAGTAGGTTTTCTATGGGTTCTACTCAGTCAATGACCCACTACTTATAACCGAATGTAGTATAGGTTATGGGTCTTATCAATCCGATGGGAGATTTCAAGGTATTGCATTTATGGAATTCTTCTACAAGCTAAGAGAGATTAAAAAGGGTGAAATGGTGAGAATCTATCATTTAGATTATCAAAGAGCAAGAAACAGGTATTGAAACTAAGTATGGCTGAAGAACTGAAAGTATGATAGCTAAAGATACGAACTTGCAAAAGAAAATAAGAGTCGGTTCAAGGGACAAGGGTTCTTCGGGTCTAATACGTTAAAGATCTTTCCTTTGATGCTGGATTACTTCCTATAAGGCTAATCCTTTAGCGTAGAGTTCAGGATCTGGACGAATCCACTGACGTGGTATAAGTCTCTTTGCTGTCTCACGACCTAACCTCGCTATCACGTAGTGATCCATGAAAGCAGCAAGCTTGATTAGACAACTCTTACTAATGCCAAAACGCTCCCTAGGCATCTAATCCCTTAGGCTAGGATGAGCGAATCTCTTATGAGATTGGTCCTTGCAAACATTCAAACATGGCGTTTGTTTGAAGAAGCTCGATGGCAAAGTTCAAATAGGAAAAACATAAAACGTTGGGACCACTTTCCCGAAATGGTACTATTTTGGACTTTAGCGTTTCGGGCTCAAGTCGTTGTGAGCAAGCCGATATGCTAACTCTTCTGATTCTTCGGGCAGTCTCCATATCGGGCAAGTGTTTCGGGATCATGTCGTGAAGGGTCGCGTTCCTTGTTACTCGAATCGGGTACTTCCCGTTGCCTTCCTCCGATATCCGACTTCATAGCATCCTCTTGCTGGATCTTCGCCTCGAGATGTTCCTTTCGGGACTAAGTCGCTGCTACTCGTCTAAATCGGCCTCTAGGTCATGATCCATGCTCGATATTGCCGGCTCGTCCTCTATTTGTGATCTCCTTCCTTGATTTCTTATTTGGATCATCCTAAGCACCTGAGAACACACTCCAAACATGCAAGACTATGCAGAAACCTAACCTAATGCATCTAATCCTATCATGGGTGAAAATGTGATGAAAGCTAAGATGAAAGTGCAAGAATGAAGGCCTAACTAGCATAAAATATGTGTTAAAAATATGCAATTTACAGAGATATCAAACCACTTTTCTAAGAGATTTACATTCCTAACCTAAGATATTAGTTGCCTAGGGTGTTTATCATGCCATTTAGACTTATGCTTATTGCTTGCTAATCATTTTAATGCTAACACATCATTAGTTCATTAAAGTGATTAGGAAAGAGATTAATACCACACATCATGGATTAGTCTTTATTAGTGATCTATGCATAGAGATAACTTGTTTAGTTGCTTAAATGATTGCAAGGTTGGCCATTTGAATGCCCAAATCAATGATTCCATCCCTAGGTTTCGTTTTTAGTCAATTAGTAATCTTGATTAGTAGTTAATCGCTTGATTAGTGTGCAATTAGTTAAAATTAAGGTTTTAAATCATAAAATTAGTCTTGTAGTATCTCTTTTAGCTTGTAGTTTGCTTATAATAGTTCCTTGTCTCCTAAATTTTGAATTTGGCTTAGATTAAACCAAACTTTGTATTCCTTTTGCATTAAACTCCCAAGATGGATTGATATCTCAAGTATTGCAATGATATGAACAATTGAGAAATTGCTAACAAGAGATAAAAACTCTTGTTTCAGAAGCCGCGGTAGAAAGAGAAGAACTTAACCCAGCAGACGAAGGAGATGAATCCTACTCACGAGAAGAAGAAGTAAACTTTATGGGAAGCTAGAACTCGTATCCGAACCGGAACTTCAACTACGGATTCAACAACAACTTCAGGAACAACAACAACCTCTTTTACCGAAACCCGAACGCGGAGAACCCGCGAGACCAAGTTTATCCTTCTCAAGGAAGACCCTTTCAGAACGAGTTCCAAAACGTGAACTACGGAAGTAACGGAGGCTATCAACCAAAACCACCTTACAACTCTCAGCTCGCGCCCTATAGCAATCAACAAGGAGCACCACAAGCTGCATCAAATGCACCTTGGTTGATAGCACATATTTCATGCTAGTTAGGACTTCATTCTTGCACTTTCATCTTAGCTTTCATCACATTTTCACCCATGATAGGATTAGATGCATTAGGTTAGGTTTCCGCATAGTCTTGCATGTTTGGAGTGTGTTCTCAGGTGCTTAGGATGGTCCGAAGAAGAGATCAAGGAAGGAGATCATAAATAGAGGACGAGCCGGCAATATCGAGCATGGATCACGACCTAGAGGCCGATTTAGACGAGTAGCAGCGACTCAGTCCCGAAAGGATCATCTCGAGGCGAAGACCCAGCAAGAGGATGTTACGAAGTCGGATATCGGAGCAAGGCAACGGGAAGTACCCGATTCGAGTAACAAGGAACGCGACCCTTCACGACGTGATCCCAAAACACTTGCCCGATATGGAGACTGCCCAAAGAATCAAAAGAGTTAGCATATCGGCTTGCTCGCAACGACTTGAGCCCGAAACGCTAAAGTCCAAAATAGTACCATTTCGGGAAAGTGGTCCCAACGTTTTTTGTTTTTCCTCTTTTGTGTATAAATACCTACTCCCCTCCCTTATCTCTCTATCACGTTTTTCTACTTTTGTAATTTCTCTTTTCTCTTTCAAGAACCGAGACCTTTGTATTTTCCACCATTGAAGCTTGTTCAAAGCTTTGATTTTTATGCAATCTTGAAGTTTTTAAGTATTATTGCCTAGTATATTTCAAGAAAGCTTCTTCCTTTTCTCATTTAGGATTATCTCGCAGCCTATGAGCTACCCTCTCATCCTCATGGATCTTGAGGTTTCTCAAATGGCTTGTGAGTAGACTATATCGGTTTTGGGGCAAGGGTAGGGAAAATGAGTTAAAGTCCCAATCTTTGATGCGGATCTATGCTTAATCCATCTTAATCCCTTCTTATTTGATATTATTAATGCTTAGTCATCTTCGCTATTTGAACTTTGTCATCGAGCTTCTTCAAACAAACGCCATGTTTGAATGTTTGCAAGGACCAATCTCATAAGAGATTCGCTCATCCTAGCCTAAGGGATTAGATGCCTAGGGAGCGTTTTGGCATTAGTAAGAATTGTCTAATCAAGCTTGCTGCTTTCATGGATCACTACGTGATAGCGAGGTTAGGTCGTGAGACAGCAAAGAGACTTATACCACGACAGTGGATTCGTCCAGATCCTGAACTCTACGCTAAAGGATTAGCCTTATAGGAAGTAATCCAGCATCAAAAGAAAGATCTTTAACGTACTAGACCCGAAGAACCCTTGTTCCTTGAACTGACTCTTATTTTCTTTTGCAAGTTCGTATCTTTAGCTATCATACTTTCAGTTCTTCAGCCATACTTAGTTTCAACACCTGTTTCTTGCTCTTTTATAATCTAAATGATAGATTCTCACCATTTCACCCTTTTTAATCTCTCTTAGCTTGTAGAAGAATTCCATAAATGCAATACCTTGAAATCTCCCATCGGATTGATAAGACCCATAACCTATACTACATTCGGTTATAAGTAGTGGGTCATTGACTGAGTAGA
>JAHZTW010000004.1:71665697-71677556 GCA_020283515.1 Alliaria petiolata | reverse complement strand
ACAAGCATTAAAGTTCAGGTTCGATTGTTCACAAAATACTAAACCAAATCTCTTTGCGAATAGGTATTTTGCTCATCTAACATTAGTTCAGGCAATCAATAATACTCTCGCATCTATTAATTAACCTAAGATCAGATTCTAGGTCATGAAGCTAGAATAAGCATTGAACATAAACCCAGATGAAGAACTCTAATAATTTTATCCTAACAATTTAATTCGACCTAACAATTCATCAATCACCTTTGAAAACCCTAAACCTAACAAGCAAACTACTCATACATGATTAATGAAACAGAAATCATTATTTGAATAGAAAGCATAAAAGAAATCAATAGAAGAAAATAAAGGAGTTCCAAATCTGCTCTAAAGGAGTCAAATTCTTGTCTCCAAAAACCTAAACTTCTATGATTCTTAAAGTATGAGATTCTGCCTAAACAATGGCTGAAAAACTATATTTATAGGCCTAGGTTCGCATCTTCAATTCCTTGAAAAATTAGGAAAAGTCTTGGAGATTTCATTTTCTTCAAAAACTAGAAACTTCACGCTTCTGGAAATTTGAAATCCTATCGTGTTTCTTCAATCCGACTTTATTCCACTAAGCTCCAAAATGTATCCAAATCTCCAATTTATCTCCAATTAAACCTGAACCTGTAAAGACTCTATATAGACTCGAAAATAGCCAAAAGACTATAAAAACACTTATATCATGGTCTAAAAATGGGTAAAAACCATGATATATCAATACCGAAATTAGGACCGATATTACTGGTTAGACTAGGAAGAGGGGTTGGGTTCCGATTGATTATATATTGACAAAAGGGTAAAAGAAGAAAACCGCTGAAGTCAGAAGGGGACACATATAAAGGAGATGGCAGCAACAAATGAGGCTCGAAACCAAAAGAAGAAAAAGGCGATTCCAAAAAGAAGCAAAGAAGGCCAATCAACAAAGTCTAAATCCGGCCAACAACACCAAAGGTGAAATACCAGGAACGCGCATAAGGAGGCAAGAAGCCGAAACCGATCTCCAACAAAGAAGAAGTCCCACGAAAATGACCAGGAAATGTAATATCATGGAGCAATAACGGGTATAAGGCGAAATGTCAAAGCAAAGGGTAGATTAGGAAGGGAGAAATTAGACTAAGGTAGAAAACGAAATAGGTGTTCGGGTAGATGGAAGTCTATCCTTGTATGCATCCATTGGTTTTTACCCTTACAATTTTGGATTTAGAAGGTTCGTTTCATGAGTGATCCCACTTAAACACTTAACCCGTTCGCACTACGAGTTCATATTTAGCTCGTGACCTTACCCTGAACCAAGTGAGTTGATTGACAGGTATGAATGAGATCCACGCGTTGAATTTTTTTAATGAATGTGAAAGGGAATTGAGAATTTGAATGTGCATCTAAGTTGAGATTGATTTGGCTTGATGTTGTGATGAATGTGGCTAAGGCTTTTTGGATAGGTAGAATTCAACCTGCATCCTAGAAACTTGAACTTAGACATTGAGTTGATTTCCATTAGATAGCATTTTAGGATTCAAACTTACACCTTTTCTTTTAAAACCTCACCCCTCCGGTTGGCTTTTGCTTGAGGACAAGCAAAAAAGCAAGTTTAGGGGTGTTGATATCTCTGTAAATTGCATGTTTTTAGCACACATTTCATGTTAGTTAGGACCCCATTCATGCACTTTCATCTTAGTTTTTATAACATTTGTACGCATGTTAGGTTTAGATGCATTAGGTTAGATTTTTGCATAGTCTTGCATGTTTGGAGTGTTTTCTCAGGTGCTTTATGAATGAGGATGGTCCAAAGAAGAAATCAAGAAGGGAGATCTCAAAAGGAGGACGAACAGATGATATCGAGCATGGATCACGACCTCGTAGCCGATATGGACAAGCGCATGATGAACCTCGACGAGTGACAGTGCCTTAGTCCCGAGGGAGGCACCCCTGGCCGAAGATCCAGCAAGAGGATTCAATTAAGACGGATATCAGAGTAAGGCAACGAGAAGTCCCCGATCCAAGTAGATGGGAAGACGAGTCATCACGACTTGATCCCGAAGCATTTCCCCAATATGAAGATTGCTCGAAGGATCATGAGGAAGCGGCATATCGGCTTACTCACCACGACCTGAGCCCGAAATGCTACAGTCCAAAAGAGTACCATTTCATGTATAAATACTTTGTCCCCCACGCCTATCTCTCTATCACACATTCCAGTTTTAGTTTTCTGTCTTCTTTGTAAACCAAGAACTTCTACCACTTTCCGCCATTGAAGCTTGTTTCAAAGCTTTGATTTTTATGTTATTTTGAAGTTTTAAAAAGTATCGCTTAGTGTTATTTCTTAAAGCTTCTTCCTTTTCTTGTTTTTGACTATCTCGCAAACCATGAGTAACCTTCTTATCCTCATGGATCTTGAGGTTTCTCAAATGGCGCGTGAGTAGTCTTTTTAGGATTTTGATGGGTTGAAAGGACCAAGGGACTCTCGGGTTTATATTTCTTGCTTAGCTAAAACATAAAGTTAGATTCTTTCTTGTTTATCATTCCCAAAGCTTAGTCTAGTCTGGCCATCTAGCCTAAAGTCCACAGGCGGCTTGACACGAACGCCACGTGCTTGCTTAGCCGGATCCATGAACAAGAGTTTGATTCCTTAGGCTAAGACTAACCATCTGTCTAAGGGTCTTACGGTTCAATAGGGACGTTGTAGATGCTTGTTTCTTCTATTGTACCGCTATGCGAGAGCTAGTCTATGGTGATAGAGATTCAAAGAGTTTAGACCCAAAAACCATGGGCTAAACGATTTGAGGATCCCTTTACCTAAGAATCACCATCTGAGACCAAGTCTTGATGTGATCCAAAAGCTTTAGCTTGATAAATGACCCGAGAGTTACCTAGTTCGTAAAACTCATCAAGATTCTTCTCTTACTTAGAAAGTTTATCTCTTTGTCGTTTAAATCTTTATATCTCATTCAGATAGTCTAAAGTTCACCTATTTGTGATCTTTTAGTGACACAAGATCCAATCCTTAGTTTCTTTAGGTAGTAAAGTCTCAATCTTTTACCATATCGGCTTGACTTATATCGACCAACATAACCGATTTGTCAACTAAACACTCTCAAATGGATTGATACCCATACACTATGCTGCATACGGTTGACAGTGTTGGGTGATTGACCTAACAGGGGAAAACAATTGTTGTCACTCATCTCACCATCACCACCTCAAAAATGAGTTACATTACTCCTCCTCTCCAACTCCCTAAGGACAAAGGCTTGGGCCAAGGTATGGTCCTCTTTCTATTTTATTGTATATACCATTTTGTTTTTGTTGCTTTGGTCTCTCTTGAACTTCTATTACACAAGGGACTGTGTAATTTAAGTTTGGGGGAGAGGTTGAGAGATTTAATCTTGTATTTTGTGTTCTTATTTTCCTTTGCATACTTGAGTCTTATGCATTCATCTAAAGCATAGAAAAACGCAAAAATTTGAAAATTTGAAAATTGTCCAAATAAGAATCATTTAGATGTTGCATTTGCATATTAGGATTGAGTCTAGTTTCATTTCATGTAGGAGTTGCATTCATATGCATTGGGAGCAATGATAAGCTTATCCTTGTAGAGTGCCAACTCATGTAATCAGCTCAATCGAAAGATCTAGGGATTCTTTCGAGACCTGCTTCGCTCAATCAAGAGAACTCGAGACGAATTCAATCTTGAGACCAGTTTCTTGTAATGATGACGAAGTCTCCCACTTTAAAAACAACGCGACGGCGCTGAGTATCAGCGGCTTGTTTGTATTTAGAGGTCGATGCTTCCAAGTTAGCGACCGTCCTCTCATGGATTTGTGCAAGCTGATCAACAAAAGTCGTGGCATCTCCATGTATGCGTGTAAGATCGGGGAGGTTAGACAAATCCACTGGACCGCGGGGAACCATACCGTAAATCACCTGAAAAGGACTAAAGCCGGAGCTGCGATTAACGGCGTGATTATGGGCAAATTCGGCCTGGGGTAACTTTGCATCCCACGTTTTGATTGTGTCACCAACCAAACAGCGTAAAAGATTACCCAGCGAACGGTTCGTAACTTCAGTTTGACCATCCGTTTGTGGATGATAAGCGGAGCTCATATCCAAACTAGAGTCAAGGAGCTTCCACAACGAACGCCAAAATTGACACAAAAAACGAGAATCACGATCAGATACTATCAAAGAAGGCAAGCCGTGAAGGCGATAGACTTCCCGAAAAAACAGAGTGGCGACCTGCAATGCGTCTGTAGTCTTTTTACACGGAATAAAATGCACCATCTTGGAGAAGCGATCAACAACCACGAATATCGAATCAAAACCCCGTTGAGTATGATAGCTCACATATTTACATCATTTTAGGGCATCATTTAGAGTAGTTATGTTTCATTTCATGCATATAAGTATCCCATTTGTATTCATATTAGGGCTAGTGTGTCTTAGGATTAGAGTTACATACTTTGTTGCATATGGAGTGCATTTCAGGTGCTTTTGGAGCTTGTGGAAGCTCTATGGAGTTTGAGAGAACAACCACTGAGAAGCCAAGGCATTAAGGAGCAAAATAGAAGACTTCTCCAGCCACGTCGACCAGTCAAAACGATTTTACCCCGATTTGAAGCAAGAAGATGTCTAGCACCACACTAGACAATCCGTTGTGGAAAGATTTGCTCGGACGAAAGCCTTACACCTCGATTCAGGTTCAACGTCCTTCATGAATGTTCTAGAGGATCGCGTTAGCTTTCCAATGGAGTTGGTTTGAAGTCATTATCATTAGCGGTCAGGATGTTACCACGGAAACAGTGAGTATCGGTCTTCTGTAACGGTTTGAGTCCATTGAGGAACCCATATCAAGCTGATGCAACGGGATGACCCAGTTGCAGAATCCACAACGACCTGAAGCAACGGTATGATCCAGTTAAAGCCCATAACGACCCGGTGCAACGGCTTGAGGCCGTTGCAAACCTTATCCGAAGTTTGACCACCTTTGACCACCTTTTTACCTACTTCTTTTGGACTTTAGTATAAATACTCTTTAACCTAGATCTTATCTTGTATCCACTTATTTTTTTCTCTTATTTTCGTGCCTCTCTCTTTCTCTCAAGAACTAGAAACACAAAGTTTGAGTTTTGTATTTGGATCATTGCTTTTTAATTAAATCTTGCACTTATCTTTAAATTCTTCTTGTTTTATCTCTCTCTAATCATGTCTAGCCATCCTATCCTCATGGATTTCGTGGCTAAGGTTATGTTTAGTGAGTAGTTGTTTTTAGATTTGAGATCTTGGTAGATTAGGGTGGTTCTAATGATTGTTTGAGATGTTTAAAGCTTAGATCTTTGTATTCCCTTTTCTTATGTGATTGTGCTAATAGCCAAGTACCTCTTTATTGGAGAAGCTGATATTAGGCTTTTGTTGAGCACTTAAGGTGTTTGATAAAATGCTTGAATGAGTTTATATTTGAAAATAATGTTTAGAAATCATGATTCTTTGCACCTATAATTTCTTATATGAATTGTGCTAAATGCTTAGTACCATATTGATGGGAAATCGCCTCTAGACTTTTATTGGGCATGAGAGTGTCATTGAAATGTCTGAAAAATATTGCATAAGAGATTACTCATCCTAGCCTAAGGGATTAGATGTCTAGGGAGTTCTTTGTTTTATGGAGCTTGTGATTGAAAGCTTGTTAGTCATATTTACACCTAGGGATTGGGTTAGAAATGTGATTAGGAAAGGGTTTTTTGCCAAGGGATTGGATTAACCTTTAATTGTGCTCCTTACTTAAGGTTGAGTACTTAGTATTGCATCTTTGAACATCTTAGACATGAATAAGAATCACCCTACATCGTTTACCTTGGTCTTGAATCTTTCTTTTATTATTGAAGCTTAGATATTTTCTGTTTTTGCTTAGTTTCATTTGATCTTATCTTGCTTAGGTTTCGCCATATTGCTTCCTTTTGCTTCCTTTTGCTTTCTTGTTTGCCATCAGGTTGCTAGATTTAAAAACCCCTCTTTATTAGCTTAGCTTAGAAAGTATTCTATATCTCAAGTGTCATTAGCTTCCCAAGTGGATTGACACCTCAAATACTACAATGACATGTGTGTTTGAGGATTGAGCTAAGGCTAAAAACCTACTTATCAATTGGCACCGTTACCTCTTGGGATTGTTTTTAATGCATTTGAGATTGAGTTCTTGCTTAGACTAAACATTTATTTCAGTACTGATTTTTGTTTTATTTTTGTTTCTCTTATAGGTACCATGTTCCACCCTCAAGCATACTACATGCACCACCAAAGCTTCCCTTGTTGCTTCCACCATGGATCCCCTTATGATGCTTATGGTGCTACTCATCACCACGATTATGGATACATGCACCAGCCCTATGCTCACTTCCACCATGACCACGGCCAAGGTCAAAATCAATTCAACAAAGATTTGAAACAGGGTTTGAGGAAGTTTTCACCAAGATTGGGAAGCTATACTCTGAGGTTAACAACCAACTAGACGCTCTTAGTCAAAGAGTTACTCATTTGGAGAATCTTGAAGCTTCTTCTTCTTCTAAGCCACAAAGCTCAACCCCGGGAAAGAGTGTAGCTAAGCTCAAAGACTATTGTCACTTCATCTATGAAGCTGATATCACCAATGAGGAGGCTGCAGCCGCTGTAAAAGAAGTTGAGCAACTGCTTTATGGAACTCAAGAAGAAGACTTCTCTAGTAGCGGTTTTGATGCAAAGATCAATGGGGTCATTGAGTCTAAGTGTGGGGGGATTGTTTGTCTCAAGAGTAAGGTTAAGGACATGGAAGCTGAAGCTCAAGTGGTAGCCAAGAAGCCCCAAGTAGAGTACGTGGCTGAGGATAGTGTTGAGCGAGACAAGCTCATGGAAGTTTACAAATCACTTTTGGTGCTCTCAAAGGAGAAACAAGAGTCACCTCTCAACAAGGCACAAGCTGAAATCAAGAATGGTAAAGAAGCATCTATGGTCCATAAATATGATACTTCCCTTGAAGATTTGCCCATGTACAAGCCTCCTTTACCATTTCCTCAGCGTGTCCTCACTAAGGCACAAAAGGCGGTTCTATCACGGTTTAGGAAAAACATGGAAGAAGCTGGTGGTACCTTGCCTCAAGTGGAGACCTTGTTTCAGGTTAAGGACCACATAAGATTCATAAAGGATCTATTTGCAACCAAAGAGAAGGTGGAGCGGTTAATGCACTCCTTTGATAGTCCAATCAAGGCAAAGGATGAGCCCACAACTCTCACCAAGCTAGGCAATCCGGGAAAGTTCTTAGTCTCTTGCATGCTTGGAGAGCTTAAGGTGGAAGAAGCACTATGTGACTCAGGTTCTTCGGTTAATGTGATGTCATTGGATATGGCAAAGACATTGGGTATCACAGAGCTAAAGCCCTCTCCATCTGAAATCACTTTTGTGGATGCGACATCAAGTCAGCCTATTGGAGTCATAGAAGACTATCCTTTGAAGATTGGGAAATGCATTATCCCAACCGATTTCATAGTGATGGATATGGTCCATTCTAAAGAGCTTCCTTTGCTGCTTGGAACTCCATTCTTGAACACTGCTGGTGCTGAGATAGACTTCACCAATAAGAGAGTCACACTTAAGATGGTGAATGGTGAAGTAAGTTTTCCAATGAAGCCACCAATCTCAAGCTTTTGTGGCACCATAACACGTGAAGAAGAATAGAGTGTTGAGAAGCCTCCTTACGTGCAAGAGCAGCTCATGGGATTCACCACAGAGGTCACCAAAGAGGAAGATCCACTAGACCACAATGAGTATGATGGAGCAAGCTTTGATGGTGAAAGCCTCTTAGAAATGTTTGATGGGGTTAGTGTGAAGCTTGATGATGAACCACCGGGAAAGAAGAAGAAGGTCAGGAAACGCAAGAAGAGGCTCTATGTGGGAGCCAATACTCTGTTTGTGAAAAAAGGAGAAGAAACTTCAATTCCACTCCATCCTCCTCCATGATCCTAAGAGTGTGCAAGGTCAAGCTATGTGACGTTAAACAAGTGCTCTTGGGAGGCACCCCAAGCTTATCCTTTCTATAGTTTTCTTGCTTTTTCTATTTAGTATGATGTCCCTAGGAGTTTTTTAGGTGGACTTGATAGACAAAGGTGATGAACGCCCAAGAAGAAGAGATTAACAAGATGTGTGGGTGACATTTCGGGCTGCCATAACGGCTTGAAGCTGATACAAGATCAAATCGGTCTGCCATAACGACTTGAAGCTGATACAAGGTCGAATCGGGCTCACACAACGGTCATAGACCGATGTGGCTATAGGTAACTTCTTTCTCTCCTCCTAAACTACACTCCACTTGCTTTCTTGGTATTTTGGTTGCCTCCTTTTGAGCTTTTGTTACACAGAGACTGTGTAATTTAAGTTTAGGGGAGGGTTGTGTATATAACATGTGTTTTGTTTTCTTATTTTCTATTTTCATCTTTGAGTCTCATGCATAAGAAAACCACAGAAAAATCATAAAAATTTTAAAAAATTTCTAGCATATAGTTGCATTTTTCATCTTAGGATTGAGTCTAGATGCATTCATATAGGCTTCATATCATTCACATAGGGTGTAAATCATATTATCCTTGTAAATAGCCATTTTTAAGTCATGAAGTCAATGCTTTGGTTCTTTTTTGTTTGATACATTCTCATTTAAACCGAATTAAAGGCAGCACCACACTTAGAATTCATGTTTTAAAACTCTGTCTTAGCTAAAGCATTGTGATTTGAATCTTTTCTCTAATGAACTTGAACTGAAAATTTCGAAAATTAATTATCATGCTTGTTCTCGGATTTCATCTCATGGATTTTCACTTGGACTTTCTTTTTTCCTTTTTACCACTCTTTGCTAGTCCAAGTACTTCACCACACCCGAGCCAAAACCTTTTATTTAAACCTAAACACTTTTGTGAGTGAAATGTGAGGTTTCTTGCATTATTTTTGAATCTTCTTAGGCAAAAAGTGTTGGGTTTAGGCTGATAAGGCTAAGTTCTCAAGTAGACGTTGGCTCACATCTCGAGTCAACATAGGCTAGGTGGTTCAGGGGTACCATAACGGCATGACCCCGTTGTGCTTAAATGTTCATTTCGGGTAGACTAGGATAGAGTATGTGCTAAATGTTTATCTCGGGGAAAGGAGAAGAAAGGATAAAAAGGATGCTATGGAGTCAAATGGGGACATAAAACAGTGAGATGGCGGCTACAAAGAGAAGCTCAAAACCTAAGAAGAAAAGGCGGTTTCAAAGAAACAAAGAAGGCCAAACAACAAAGTCAAAATCAGGCCAACAACACCAAAGGTGACAAGGAAAGAAATGCCACAAAAGAGAGCCAAGCAGAAGCCGAAACCATTCTCCAAAGATCAAGGAAGAAGTCCACAAGACTATCAAAGAAGGTAGAAGAAGAAGTGAAAGGAAAGAAAGGCAAAGAGCCTTGGGAAAGGGCAGCTTAGGAAAGGGAACAATGGGTTTAGACTAGGGTAGGAAGTGATTAGGTGCTTGGGTAGATGATAATTTATCCTTGTATGCATCGGTTAGTTTTTACCCTTAGCATTTTACATTAAGAAGATTCCTTTCATTGAGCGATCCTTGTTTAAACACTTAACCCTTATCACTTCGAGTTCATCTTTAACTCGCAACCTTTACCTTAGCCAAATGAGTTGAATGATGAGCATGAGCATGATCCACACTTTAATTTTTGAATGAATGTTAAAGGGAAACGAGGACTTGAATGTGCATATAAGTTGAGACTGATTTACTTTGTGTTGTGATGAGTGTGGCTAAGACTTTTTGAGTAGGAGAGATTCGGTTCGCATACTAGAAACTTGAACCTAGACATTGACTTGATCTCTTTTAAATGGCATTTTGGATTTGGATTTACACTCTCTTTTTCAAAACCTCACCCCTCCGTTTGGCTTTTATATTGCTTGAGGGCAAGCAAAAGGCAAGTGTGGGGGTGTTGATAGCTCGCATATTTACATTATTTTAGGGCATCATTTAGAGTAGTTATGTGTCATTTCATGCATATAAGTATCCCATTTGCATTCATATTAGGACTAGTGTTTCTTAGGAATAGAGTTGCATACTTTGTTGCATATGGAGTGCATTTCAGGTGCTTTTAGAGCTTGTTAAAGCTCTATGGAGTTTGAGAGAACAACCACTGAGAAGCCAAGGCATTAAGGAGAAAAATAGAAGACTTCTCCAGCCACGTCGACCAGTCAAAACGATTTTACCCCGATTTGAAGCAAAACGATGTCTAGCACTACACTAGACAACTCGTTGTGCAAAGATTTGATCGGACGAAAGCCTTCCACCTCGATTCAGGTTCAACATCCTTCATTAAAGTTCTAGAGGATCAAGTTAGCTTTCGAATGTAGTTGGTTTGAAGTCATTATCATCAACGGTCCGGAAGTTACCGCGGAAACAGTGAGTATCGGTCTTCTGTAACAGTTTGAGTCCATTGAGGAACCCATATCAAGCTAGGGGAGTACGTAGTACATGCATTCACTAAAATTAGACATCATGCATTCATCAAATTTGCATAAAAAAACACAAAAAATTGAAAATTTTTTGAAAATTTTATTCCACAAAAAGATTCATGTAGTTGCATTTCCATTCTAGGATTGAGTCTAGATGCATTTATTTAGGATTCATAAGCATTCGCATAAGGTGTTAAGTATGATGAATCCTTGTAAATAGCCATTTTTAAGTCATGAATTAAGTATGATAAATCCTTGTAAATAGCCATTTTTAAGTCATGAATTCAATGCCTTAGTTCTTGTTTGTTTGATGCATTTTGAATTAGACTGAACTTAAGGCAGCACCACATTTGGAATTCGTCTTGTGAGATTCGGTTTTAGCTTGATGCATTGTGACTTGAACCATTTCCCTAATGAACTTGAACCGTTAAAATGAAAATTTAATTATCTTGTTCTTATTTGTCGATTAACTCATAGATTTCACTTGGACTCTATAACAATTTAAAACACTAATAAAAAAAAAAAAAAAAAAAAACACACAAGAAAAAAAAAAATATATTTAAAAAAAAAAAACAATTATGAGAGAAAAAGAGAAAAATAAACAAAATTAAAAAATAATATAAAAAAAAAGTGTTGGGTTTAGGCCGACAAGGTTGGATTTCAATGTAGACGTTGGTGTAGATACTGAAACGGCTTCATACCTGATAGAGCTCAGGTTTTACCCTAATAAAACTACTGCAAGTGCACAGCAAATGCAATCGTAGAATAAGGGGTATCGAAATCCCAAGGGAAGTAGATGCTACTCTAAGGTTTCTAAATTCAGATTATGCTAGGTCAAATCGAATGAAAGTAAACAAAGCAAGAAATAAACGAGTATCACAAAATAGGTTCTTAAAAACAGGAGATTAAGGCGCTAGGTTCAGGGAAATTCTAAGGTGATCTAAATTGTAGGTCTAGACAGAATGATAGGAATTATGAAGATCCGTTCTTGAACTCGAAACACTAATGTAAAATCAACCAACTCTCGCTGCGAAGATTATCTATGTCTAAACCCTAAAATTCCAAATCTCTTTGCAAATCCTATCAATTCAGATAAGCATTAAAGTTCAGGTTCGATTGTTCACAAAATACTAAACAAAATCTCTTTGCGAATAGGTATTTTGCTCATCTAACATTAGTTCAGGCAATCAATAACACTCTCGCATCTATTAATTAACCTAAGATCAGATTCTAGGTCACGAAGCTAGAATAAGCATTAAACACAAATCCAGATGAAGAACTCTAATGATTTTATCCTAACAATTTAATTCGACCTAACAATTCATCAATCACCTTTGAAAAACC
>JAHZTW010000004.1:71587482-71664974 GCA_020283515.1 Alliaria petiolata | reverse complement strand
GTATAAAGCGAAACGCCAAAGCAAAGGGTAGCTTAGGAAGGGAGAAATTAGACTAAGGTAGAAAACGAAATAGGTGTTCGGGTAGATGGAAGTCTATCCTTGTATGCATCCATTGGTTTTTACCCTTAGTATTTTGCATTAAGAAGGTTCCTTTCATGAGTGATCCCACTTAAACACTTAACCCGTTCGCACTACGAGTTCATATTTAGCTCCTGACCTTACCTTGAACCAAGTGAGGTGATTGACAGGTATGAATGAGATCCACACGTTGAAATTTTCTTAATGAATGTGAAAGGGAATTGGGAATTTGAATGTGCATCTAAGTTGAGATTGATTTTGCTTGATGTTCTGATGAATGTGGCTAAGGCTTTTTGGATAGGTAGAATTCAACCTGCATCCTAGAAACATGAACTTAGACATTGAGTTGATTTCCTTTAAATGGCATTTCAGGATTCAAACTTACACCTTTTCTTTTAAAACCTTACCCCTCCGGTTGGCTTTTGCTTGAGGACAAGGAAAAAGGCAAGTTTGGAGGTGTTGATATCTCTGTAATTTGCATATTTTTAGCACACATTTCATGTTAGTTAGGACCCCATTCATGTACTTTCATCTTAGTTTTTATCACATTTGTACTCATGTTAGGTTTAGATGCATTAGGTTAGATTTTTGCATAGTCTTGCATGTTTGGAGTGTTTTCTCAGGTGCTTTATGAATGAGGATGGTCCAAAGAATAAATAAAGAAGGGAGATCTCAAAAGGAGGACAAACAGATGATATCGAGCATGGATCACGACCTCGTAGCCGATATGGACAAGCGCATGATGAACCTCGACGAGTGACAATGCATTAGTCCTGAAGGAGGCACCCCTGAGCGAAGATCCAGCAAGAGGATTCAATGAAGACGGATATCAGAGCAAGGCAACGAGAAGTCCCCGATCCAAGTAGATGGGAAGACGAGTCATCATGACTTGATCCCGAAGCATTTGCCCAATATGAAGATTGCTCGAAGGATCATGAGGAAGCGGCATATCGGCTTACTCACCACGACTTGAGCCCGAAACGCTACAGTCCAAAAGAGTACCATTTCGGGAAAGTGGTCCCAACGTTTTAGGTTTTTCCTCTTTCATGTATAAATACTTTGTCCCCCACGCCTATCTCTCTATCACACATTCCAGTTTTAGTTTTCGGTCTTCTTTGTAAACCAAGAACTTCTAGCACTTTCCACCATTGAAGCTTGTTTCAAAGCTTTGAATTTTATGTTATTTTGAAGTTTTAAAAAGTATCGCTTAGTTTTATTTCTTAAAGCTTCTTCATTTTCTTGTTTTTGACTATCTCGCAAACCATGAGTAACCTTCTTATCCTCATGGATCTTGAGGTTTCTCAAATGGCGCATGAGTAGTCTTTTTAGGATTTTGATGGGTTAAAAGGACCAAGTGACTCTCGGATTTAGCTTTCTTGCTCAGCTAAAACATAAAGTTAGATTCTTTCTTGTTTATTTTCCCAAAGCTTAGTCTAGTTTGGCCATCTAGTCTAAAAACCACAAGCGGCTTGACGCGAAAACCAAGTGCTTGCTTAGCCGGATCTATGAACAAGAGTTTGACTCCTTAGGCTCAGACGAACCATCTGTCTAAGGGTCTTACGGTTCAATAGGGACGTTGTAGATGATTGTTTCTTCTATTGTACCGCTATGCGAGAGCTAGTCTATGATGATAGAGATTCAAAGAGTTTAGACCTAAAAACCATAGGCTAAACGATTTGAGGATCCCTTTACCTAAGAATCACCATCTGAGACCAAGTCTTGATGTGGTCCAAAAGATTTAGCTTGATAAATAACCCGAGAGTTACCTAGTTCGTAAAACTCATCAAGATTCTTCTCTTACTTAGAAAGTTTATCTCTTTGTCGTTTAAATCTTTATATCTCATTCAGATAGTCTAAAGTTCACCTATTTGTGATCTTGAGTGACACAAGATCCAATCCTTAGTTTCTTTAGGTGGTAAAGTCTCATTCTTTTACCATATCGGCTTGACTTATATCGACCAACATAACCGATTTGTCAACTAAACACTCTCAAATGGATTGATACCCATACACTATACTGCATACGGTTGACAGTGTTGGGTGATTGACCTAAGAGGGGAAAACAATTGTTGTCACTCATCTCACCATCACCACCTCAACAATGAGTTACATTACTCCTCCTCTCCAACTCCCTAAGGACAAAGGCTAGGGCCAAGGTATGGTCCTCTTTCTATTTCATTGTGTATACCATTTTGTTTTTGTTGATTTGGTCTCTCTTGAACTTCTATTACACAAGGGACTGTGTAATTTAAGTTTGGGGAAGAGGTTGAGAGATTTAATTGATAACTAGCTTTTTAGCAAGTTAAAAAAAACCTAAAGCTTGTCTATGTCATTGTAGTACTTCAGGTCATCAATCCAAACAAGGGTGTGAAAGGTATTAAGAATACAAGAGCTTGAAATAAAGCTAAGCAGATTCGAGTTAAATGGGGAGAAACTCTCTAAAAACTACTTGCAATTATAAAACAAAGATGAAAACTATTTTAAAATCCCTACTGAAGGGTTATACAACTAATATACCACTTTTAAACAACTAGATAATCGATCAAACAGTTTTACAAAATCTAAAGCCAAAACCGGAATTATAAATAGATTTGATGGTGAGTAGCTAGATTAAACAAAAATTAATTCTAAAAATAAAACAACCAACGAAATCAAACCAGATAGTAAAGAAAGACATTAAGCAAATTGTAAAATACTAAAAATATTAAAGATACAATTTTACAAATTTATAAAAACCAATAAGCCAAATTATACTTATCTAGGAGAGTTTAGTAAAAAATAATTAGATACAAAGCTAAAGGAAAATGGTTTTAAGTTCAAATATTAAAAATAGATTCAAGGTTGGGATTCATTCTTAGGGAGGTTGAAAATTCGAACTTGGGGTTTTGAAAACATATTTACACACTAAGGTGCTATCGCTAAGCTTTAAGAAGCTATATTAGATTTACCCATGGTTTGTGGTGTAAATCCTTTCTTCACCCTTTCCTCCTAACCCATGATGTTTGGTGGAAAGATAGGGTGAAGAACATTAAGCTTTGATCTTAAATAATGGCCTTACTAACCCCCCTCACATCCATGGTGTATAGGAAGGGAAAGATTAGTATCTTGGATTTGGTTTTAGGGGATTTCCTAAGTCTTTTTGAGATAAGGAAATCCCTTGAATCAAAGAGATCTTTCTCAAGAGTCTCTAGGCTTTAAGCCATCCAAATCCAAGAAGAGAAATAGATGAAGAACAAGAAAATACCCAAAATCTAATTTTCAACCCCCTTAATCATCCCAACCCCAAACCTTAGTGGATTACTCACAAGACATGTTCAACCCTCTCTTAAACATAAGTTTAGAGCTGATGAACATAATCGATGAAACTTAAAAGAGAGACTTGATACTAGAAAATACTATGAAAAATAAAGAGACAAAGAATTTTCACAAAGAGTAAGGCGAGATTTAAGAAGAAAGACTTGACATTAGAATAAAAATTAAAAAGAGATTTTATAAAAACTAGAAGTAACTTATATAAAATAAACTAAGAATTCTTAAAAACACTCAAAAACTAGAGAAACTTACAAGAACACTAAGAAGACTTTAAAGAGAGAATAAGAATTTTTCTTGACTTATTTAGACTAAGAAGAGATGATTGAAAACTGAATGATTTATTACAAGCACACACATACTCTTTATATAGAGTTTTAAATATGGCTCTTGGCCTAAAAAGAGGGGTTAAGGGGCAAGAGACAAGGGGCAAGAGACAAGGGACAAGAGACAGAAAGTATGTCTACCACTTTCACTAAAGCATAAAAACTTTTCTGGGTCAACTTCAGATGGTTCGAGTGGTTCAGTCGATCGGTCAGTCGATCTACTTCTGGATCGAGTCAGTTGGTCGATCTTTGACTCGATCAGTGTTTGGTTCGGGTGGTTCAGTCGATCGGTCAGTCGATCTTCTTTGGATCGGCTCAGTTTGGTCGATCATGCGGTCGATCTATTCCTAGATCGAGTAGTTCTGCTCGATCTACCTCTCGATCTTGGCTGAATCGACTGGCCTTGGTCGATCGTGCGGTCGATCTTTGCTCCTTTTCTTTTGTCCAAGTTTTCTTTTTGATTTCTGCCAACTTTTATGCTCTTCTTTCATCTTCTTGTTAATGCTCAGCACCCATCACAGTTCCAAGTACTCTAAACAGCCTGAAAAGGATGCAAATATGCAAGAAACCATGCAAATGCTAATGCAAAGTGTTCTAGGACTTAAAATGGTACAAATGATGCAAACTAGTCCATTATGAATGATGTAAGCATGAAAAACCTATTCTAAATGCAAGCTAAATATGCGAAATATATGAGTATATCAACTCCCCCAAACTTGCCTTTTGCTTGCCCTCAAGCAAACAAAATTCAAGCTAGGAAGAGATGAAAACAAAAATGGGGGCTCAAATCCAATAGTGTTTTTTTTTTTTTTTCAAATGTAATAATTCAAAGGTCCTTGTTCTCAGTTCTAGGATGCAGTATACAAGCATTTACTCAAAAGGACTTAGCCATAATCATCACAAATCGAAATTCAAATCATGACTTGTTTATTCCAAGCAATCCAAGAATCAAAACCTTTGACATTCATTAAGAGCTCCAAACCGTGAATCACACTTGTGCAATTTAAAACCGAATACATTTGGCAAGGGTTAAGGTTATGAGATAAAAATGATCTCATTCAAATGGGTACTCCAAGCAATGGTTTCTCTCAAAAATGGTTGAACTTATACATAATGCTAAAGGTAAAAGGCAATACATGCATACATGACTAGACTCACATCTACCCAAGCATACTAACAATGATCCTAATCCCTCTCTCAATCATTTTTATACTTTCCAAGCTCACTCATCCTCTAGAAACTACCCAAATCAACAAGGCTATTCACGCCAAGCTTAAACCCACAAAAACTCCATCAAATATTTTCTTTTCTTAGGGAAACTTCTTAAACTTTGCTTAAGGCTAGTGGTATGATCAAAAATATTAGCCCTTTTCTTTCTTTTGATAATTTTCTTCTAAAAATATTTCTTTTATGCATTTGGCCTCTAGGGCTCTTTTTCTTTGCTAGAGCTTTTTCTTATCACAATTCAAGATCAACCACTAGAAATATGTATCCCTTTTTCATCTTTTTCCTTAACATCTTCCTATTCTCAAACCTGTGAACTCCCAAATCCCAAACGAGCCTAAAACTAGCTTCAAAATGCAAAACTAGCTACATCATGAGAGCCTAAACATGTCGCCCAAAACCTAACACTTTATGGCAAGTTCAAACAGAAAATAAGGTCTCACAATTTGTAATCACTCACGAATTTTGGCTTGAAATAAGGTAAGGGTCAAGGTGAGGTATTCTATTTAGGCTTACAAAGAGTGGTAAAGTGAATAAGAAAGCCTAAATATTTTTTTTGTAATCCATGAATCCTTTTTCAAAAGCACAAGTATGATAATTAGATGTTCATTAAGGTTCCGATTTTAAGTATTGATTCAATTCATGCTTTTTTCAACTTTAAGCCAAGAAAATTAAATCAAATGATCCAAGAATGGTTAGAACTTAATTTCAAAGTTGCACAAGACATTAAAGAACTACTAACTAGGGCCTTGAACCAATACATGAGCTTAAAACACTTTTAAAGGAAATTTTTTCATCATTGCCCCCTATGCATATGAATGATGAAACCTATATGATAAAAAATCTAGACTCAATCCTAAAATATTTGACAATGCAAATGCAAGCTATATGAATTTTTTTGAAATTTTTAAGAGTTTTTCTGGTTTTTTTTTAATTTTTTTTTATTTTTCTATGCAATTTTTTTATGTTATGCATGAAGACTCAAAAATAAAAACACAAAATAAGATCAAATAAAATATGTCAAAGCACAAACTTTCCTCCCCCAAACTTGAATGACACCGTCTCGGTGTTAAACAAATTTAGGAGAAGACACACAAAAAAATAAAAATGCATGATATATACAAAGTTTGGCGTTTTTGGTACCTTGGAGCTAGAGATGGCCGGAGCTTGAGGTTGCTCCGGTCCTCCTGCTCTTTCTTGGCGTGTCATGGAGTACTCCCTTGTCCTTGTTCCTGGTTGGACGGTTTTGAAGAGAAGGACGTCCGGCTTGGAAATCGTTGGGTTCTCGGATTTGTATACCTCCGGTTGAGTGTCTTGCCGCCGTCATGTGTGCTTGTTCAGCTTCATCACTCAAAGTCTTCTCTGAAGAGCTCCTCCCTTGAAGGACCTTGACCTTCTTCACCAGTTTCTTGATCATCTTGCCTTGCCATTTGTTTACTTTGCGCTGAATCTCCACAACCGAGGCAAGGAACTTCTCTGTTTTGGTGCGTGGCTCGAAGTCCATCTTTGGGAGATCATAACTTGATGGCATCTCAGCATCAGTGGGAGGAGACTCGGGTGATGATTGGTCAAGTTGTGGTGTAGCTGGAACGCCCCCAAGAGGTGCATAACATTCTTCATCGGTTGGCAAGAATTCGATGTTGCCAACGCTATTAGGTAGTGTCTCTCCCGGGTGTGGTAAGATGCACGTCTTCTGTTCATGTTCCTCATTGTAGAACAGGTATGCATAGTAACCTGGAGCTGGTGTAGGTCCCAAGGAATCAGTGTTGGTCATGTAGGCTTGATCCATGTAGGCACGTTCTGCGCAAGGTGTGAACTCGGTAAGTGGTACTCCTGCTTGCACAAAGAGTGGCGTGAAAGCCTCCAATGAGTGCTGGTGTTGCCTTGCACTTGATGGCCCAAGCTTTGTATCTGAGCAAGGATGAAGCCAGGATGCATCCATAGTTGACGTTATCTCCAAGATCATCCTCCATCGGTTCATCACTCCTCTCACTATCGCATAGAAAATGTTTAACTCCTTGAAAAAGGAAGCACAAATCGTTCTTTGTCACTGTTGGCAAAGTGGATCTCCCACTAAATGTGTTGGCTAGAAGCTTCAGAGTGTATCTTAGCAAAGGGTTGCGCACCTTCTTGATTTTTGCAATATTAGACTTGTAGTCTCCATCGCTAATCAAATCCCATAACTTGCTTGCGGATTTGAATTCTGGGAACTCCACAAGGTCTGCTGCTGCATTGAGTCCATAAGCTTGGCATAGCTCAGGGATAGAGAGGCGGTATGCTTGCTTGCGGATTTTGAATTTGATAAGGCACTCGGTTGGAGTGGGGATGTTGGGGTCTTCATATTCGCACTCTAAGGTGGAGAGGAAGTGAAGGGTGGCTTCGGGGTATGTGGGGCAGTCCATCCGTGAAAGACATGCTAGCCCCATGTCATTGAGTAGCTCATCAAACCCTTCCAACAATCCAAGCCTTTGCAAGAACTCACTACTTGCAAATTTTGTTGGCTCAAAACGCAACCTCTCTAGCTTCCTCCTTTTTTTCTTTTCCTCTTTGCTCCACTTAGCCGTTTCCTCAACTTCTTGCTGTGTTTCCTCTTGTGCAACCATAGCTCTACTTCTCTTCTTTGCCGCCATAGTACCTGAAAATCAAAACTTCAAAGAGGAAATTAGTAAAGATCACGGCAAAGAGAAGAACACAAGTTCAAGAGGCTTTCACGTTGAAAAAGATTTTTGCTCCAGCTTTTTATTTTTGGGAAAAGTTTTGGATTTATCAATAAATATTAGATGAAAAATATCTTAAGATAAGAATAAATCAAGAAAATTATCTAATATTTAGATATTTCTAAAAAAATAAAATCCTTTTCCTTAGCAAATTATGCAACCATACAACTAAAAAGGAAAATTTCAAAAACCCAAATATGGCATACAAAATTTCGAATTACCCTTGAAAGTTGATAGAAACAAGTTGCTCTTCTTCTTTAGAAAACCAGAAAAACTCACACTCTCTTTTAATTTGTAGAAAACGTTTTTTTTTTTGTGAGGAAAAGAGAGAGTGAATAAGTGGTATTTATAAAGAAAGGAATACTTGGACTTATGCATGCAAGTGGGCAATCAAATTTGAAAAAGGCTCAAATAACAAAGTTCAGAGGAGCCTGGTTGACCAAATTCAAATTCAAATTCAAAAGTGGGAGGGAATGAGAAAGAGGGGGAATTTTGAAAAACTTCCCTTGGTAGACGATCGAGTAGTTTGGTCGATCTACCACTCGATCTATTGCCTAACTTACTCTGATCGAGTTATCAGCTCGATTGGTCGGTCGATCTGGTTTGAATCGAGTAGTTGATCGACTTAAGTCCTCGTTTTAAGCTTGTTTTGTTCGTGATCGACTGATTGGATCGATTTCTTGATCGATCTTGTCTCACGATTGAGTGGTTGATCGATCTCTTGATCGATCTTGGCTCACGATCGAGTGGTTGATCGATTTCTTGATCGATCTTGGCTCACGATCGAGTGGTATCACTCGATCTTACACTCGATCTTCTCCTCCTACCCCTTCTTTTCCTTGGTTTGTAGAACCCATTAGGTTGCTTCTTGGCTACTGTTTTCTTGCACCTACACACTTAAAATAGAAAGCATAAAATTGAAACAAAATATATACAATGATAATCATGAGATTGCCTCCCAAGTGCGCTTGTTTTAAGTCTCTAAGCTTGACTTTACTTGTTTAGGCTAGTGGGGGGTCTTGGAGAGGCAATGTGGTGCTCTCCTTACTGCAGTCACTTGCCATGTAGGGCTTGACTCTGTGCCCATTCACTGTGAAATGCTCCCCATTTTTCCCAACCAAGGTTATAGCTCCATATGGTAGTACCTCTCTTATCTCAAACGGCCCGGACCACCTAGACTTGAGCTTCCCGGGGAATAGCTTCAATCTCGAGTTGTAAAGTAGGACCATGCTTCCCTCTTTGAGCTCCTTGTGCACCAGTTTCTTGTCATGAAAGGGTTTGGTCCTTTCCTTNTTCCCGGGGAATAGCTTCAATCTTGAGTTGTAAAGTAGGACCATGCTTCCCTCTTTGAGCTCCTTGTGCACCAGTTTCTTGTCATGAAAGGCTTTGGTCCTTTCCTTGTAAATCTTGGCGCTTTCATAAGCATCCATCCTTATTTCATCAAGCTCTTGAAGTTGTACTAACCTCTTCTCTTGGGCGGTCTTGAGATTGTAGTTGAGTTGCTTTACTGCCCATAGAGCCTTGTGTTCTAATTCCACAGGAAGGTGACAAGATTTTCCATATAGGAGGTTGAAAGGCGTGGTTTCAATGGGAGTTTTGTATGCCATTCTATACGCCCATAGAGCGTCATCTAGCTTGCTAGACCAATATTTTCTAGTCACTCCCACGGTCTTCTCCAGTATAGACTTGATTTGTCTATTCGAAACCTCCACTTGGCCGCTTGTTTGAGGGTGATAGGGCGTGGCCACCTTGTGCTTAACACCATGTTTTCTCAAGAGGCCTTCCAAAATTTTGTTGATGAAGTGGCTGCCTCCATCGCTAATCACCACCTTAGGAACTCCAAAATCTTGGAAAGATGATCGTTTTGAAGAGTTTTACCACTATTTTTGAATCGTTTGTTGGTGAGGCCATGGCTTCCACCCATTTAGACACATAGTCTACTGCTACAAGAATGTATTTGTTTCCATATGATGATGGAAATGGGCCTATAAAATCGATCCCCCACACGTCGAAGATCTCTACTTCAAAAATTGGCGATTGTGGCATCTCGTTTCTTTTGGTGATGTTCCCGGTTCTTTGGCATGTTTCACATGACTTGATGAATTCATGCGAATCCTTGAAGAGTGTAGGCCACCAAAACCCAGCTTGATGAACCTTTATAGCAGTTTTGAAACTCGCAAAATGACCCCATAGGACATACCGTGGCAATGTAGAAGTATGTCTCTTGCTTCTTCTCTTGTGACGCATCTTCGGTACATACTGTCCACACACCTTTTGTACAGGTAAGGTTCATCCTAGAAGTAGTGTGAGACGTCTCTCATGAATTTCTTCTTGTGGTACTGGTCCAAATGAGTAGGCTCTTCCCCACAAGCTAAAAAGTTGACAATATCCGCATACCAAGGGAGATTTTCTTCTTTTAGGCTCAAAACTTCTTCAAGTTTGTCTTCTAGCTTCGCACATACCACGGTATTGATCATCATGAGCTGCTCTTCAGGGAGTGAGTCGTCTAAAGGTAGGATTTCTTCCACTCTCATCCTTGAAAGATGATCTGCAACGCCATTCTCTATACCCTTCTTGTCTTTGATCTCCATGTCAAACTCTTGCAAGAGAAGGATCCATCTCAAGAGTCTAGGCTTGGTGTCTTTCTTGGTGTATATCTACCTCAAGGCAGCATGGTCAGTATACACAATGACCTTAGAACCCACCAAGTAAGATCTAAACTTCTCAAAAGCAAAGACCACAGCTAGAAGCTCTTTCTCGGTGGTGGCATACTTGACTTGTGCATCATCCAAGGTTTGGCTTGCATAGTAGATTACATGCAACTTTTTGTCCTTCCTCTGACCCAAGACAGCACCCACAGCATAGTCGCTTGCATCACACATAATTTCAAAGGGCAACTCCCAATCCAGAGCTTTAACTATAGGTGCGCTGACAAGTGCTTCCTTGATGGTCTTAAACGCTTGAAGGCATTCTCCATTAAAGCTGAACTCGGTTTCTTTGCACAGTAGCCTTGTAAGAGGACGTGCTATCTTGGAGAAGTCTTTTATAAACCTTCTGTAGAAACCAGCATGCCCCAAGAAGCTCCTTATCCCTTTAACATTCACCGGAGGTACTAGGTTCACCATGACTTCGATTTTTGCTCTATCAACTTCTATGCCCTTCTCTGAAATCTTGTGGCCAAGAACTATCCCTTCTCTGACCATAAAGTGGCATTTCTCCCAGTTGAGCACGAGATTGGTCTCCTCACACCTCTTAAGCACCCTGCACAAATTATAACTGTGATTCCTCCTTTCTTTGATACCACATGGACTGGAGAGACCCATGTGCTATCGCTGATTGGGTATATCACACCAGCCTCTAAGAGTTTTAAAATTTCTTTCTTGACCACTTCTTTTAAATTTGGGTTTAGGCGCCTTTGGTGTTCAATGGAGGATGTGTTTTCATTATCTAAGTGAATCCTATGAGTACAAAGCATTGGTGAAAGGCCTTTGATGTCACTCAAAGAATAACCAATTGCCTTTCTATACTTCCTCAACTCCTTAAGGAGTGAGTCTAACTAATCATCACTTAGATTTTCATTCACAATTACAGGATATGTGTCATTTGCACCCAAGAAAGCATACCTTAGCCCATTTGGAAGTTGCTTGAGGTCCACCTTTGGGGCTAGCAGCTCGTTCCAGTCCTCCTCTTGATTCTTGTTGAGATCGCTGTCTTCAATTGCTTCCTTAGACCCCGAGTCATGAGCCTCCATACTTGCTTCTTCAAGCGTCTGCCCCGCCATGATCGAGTTGATGGGTCGATCGGCTAGTCGTTCTTCCTTCGATCGAGCGGGAGATCGTGTTGGCCGGTTGATACAAGAGTTTTTACCTCTTGCAAGCAATTTCTCAATTGCTCATATCATTGCAATACTTGAGATATCAATCCATTTTGGGAGATGATTCAATAAGAATACAAAGTCTAGTTTAAGCTAAGCTAAATTGACAATTCAAGTGACAAATGATAATTAAAAGCAAATCATAAACTAAAGGAAACACTACTAGAGCAATAATACTAAATTAAGCCTTAATTACTACTAATCAAGCACTAAACAAGTGATTAACTACTAAGAAAGATTATCAAATTGACTAAAACGAAACCTAGGGATGGAATCATTGATTTGGGAAACTAAATGGACAACCTTGCAATCATTTAAGCAACTAATCAAGCTAACTCTATACCTAGAACACTTAATTTAGATTAGACCATGATGTGTGGCTCAAATCCCTTTGTTAATCATCCTAATGAACTAATGATGTTTTAGCATTAAGATAATCAACAAGCATTAATAACAAGTCTAAATGGTATGATAAACACTCTAGACATCTAATGTCTTAGGCTAGAAATGTAAATCTCTTATTAAGTTGGTTCAAGCATTTCATCAAACACTTGGTGGGTGTATGAAATGCTTATGATCCAAAATAGCAAAGATTAGCTATTTGGCATTAGGAATCACTTAATAAGAAGAGAGAATGAAAGAATCTATCCTAGATTGCAAGATTAATCCATTAGAAAACCCTAAATCTAACCCATCCCCAAGTTTCTAAGGAACTACTCACTAACCATACTTAAACCCATCAAATCAAAGATTAGAGAAAGGTTAAACATGATTAGAGAAAGATAAAACAAGAAATCTAAGAAAGATAATGCATTAAACTCAAAAGATTCAAGCTTAAACAAAGTATTTGCCCAAAGTGGCTAAAAGTTTAAGCTAAGAACAAGAGAATAAAAGTTGGGATAAAAAATTAGGTCTAAAGAGTATTTATAGGAGGGACCCAAAGGGTAGACAAAGAAGATTCGTCTGGGAGAATTTCGACGAGGTTCGTCGAACATACTCGTCGAAACTTCACCCTGGAGGAAAGTTTCGACGAAGCTTCGTCGAACAGAGTCGTCGAACGGGTCTTCAAGCGTCGATCATCTTCACGCGTCTGGATAAGTTTCGACGAGGTTCACCGAAACTACTCGTCGAAACTTCACCCTGGAGGAAAGTTTCGGCCAGCTACGTCGAAACTTCTGGTCGAAACATCGTCCTGGAGAGAAGTTTCGGTCAGCTACGTCGAAACTTCTCGTCGAAACTTCTTCAGGATTCTTCTTCTCCATCTTTTTGGCAACTTCTTGCTCTTCCAAGTGATGTGCCATTCCTCTCCAACTCCATTGTTGCCTCCACAGCATCCATGTTACCTGATCAAGACTCCAAATGCACCAAAACATGCAAGGACTATGCAAAGACACTCTAGGACTCTAAATGATACAATGCAACACAATGATGCTATATTAGATCCCTAAATGGTGAGAAACTTATACTAAATGGATGCTAAAATGATGCAAAATATAGACATATCAACTCCCCCAAACTTGCCTTTTGCTTGTCCCCAAGCAAATGAAACACAAGCTAAGGAGAGAGGTTTGAAAGTGGGGACTCAAATCCAAAGGTGTTAAGCAAAAGAATCAATTCAATGGTCCTAGTTAGTAGTTCTAGGATGCTCTTTATGCAAATTTCTACTCCAAAAGGTCTAGCCATACCCATACTCATTCAAGTGAACCCAAGCCTCAACTTACACAAGCATTCATTTTCACCAACTCTTTAACATTCATTAAGTAGTAACCATGGATCATGAATCATACAATGCTAGAAAACTTGTTTGGTTTTTGGGTAAGGTTTTGAGATGATAATGATCTCAACTTCATGGGGTTCCAATGCAAGGGATCTCTCAATGAACAAGTGAACTTTGGCAAAATGCTAAGAGTAAAAAGCAACCTATGCATACAAGGACAAACTTCCATCTACCCTTTGTAACACAAATGCTTTCACTCTCATTCTCTTTTTAGCTCACTCACCAAGCCCAACCTAAGTTACCCATTGCAAGGCAATTCGCCAAACCCAATAGAAACTCAAACACCTTCTTCTTTTCCTTTTCTCTTTTAAGCACTTAGGGGAACATCTTCTACAACCACAAGTGTTGGCACACTTTTACTTCAAGCTCTTTCTCTTTTCATTCACAAATTGCTATCCTCTTTCTTATAACATCTTAGCCATATTTTTTTCTTTTTCTTGGCTCTTTTACTTTTCACTTCTAGAGGATTTTTTTCTTCTTTTCTTAACACTTAGAGCACTATACAAAGCCAACACTTGTTCCAAATATTTTCGTTTTCCCCTTTTCACCATCTCAACTTCGCCAAATTACTTGCTCCATATTCAAATATCAAGCCAAAATTCCCACCCAAGAATCCTATCCTATCATCTAGCTCATTGTTCTCGAGCTAGCTACATGGAAGCCTATCCTTGTCGCTCTAAACTCAACACTTTTTGCTAAGTTCACAAGATGAAAAAGGCCTAATGCACTCAATAAGGAAGAGGTTTCAAAGGAAGCTTAGTTTGGGAATTCGTTTTCAACCGCTCTAAAGATGAGAGTCGGCTATTTGGGTTAACAAGAGTGGTAAAAGGAAAGAAGATAACCCAAATATGTATATGGTATCCACAAGTTCTCTAGCAATGCATAACCATGATAATTACTTATTCAAATTAGGTTCAAGTTCAAGAGAGTTGGTTTCTATTCAAAGCTTGCTTCAATTAAAACTTGAATATCAAATGGTGAGGTCCAAGTAGGGTTCAACTTTAACTTTCAAAATTTGCACACAAAGCATCAAACAACTATTAACTAGGGCCTTGAACTAATTCATGAGTTTAACACCTTACAAGGAAAAATCATCATTGTCCCCTATGCATGAATGCAATCCTATATGAAAGTTAGACTCAATCCTACTTATATAACAAATGCAAATGCAACTACATGCTATTTTTTTGAAATTTTCGAAATTTTTCCAATTTTTTTGGTTTTTTCTATGCCATAGATGTATGCATGAGACTCAAGAATGCATGAGAAAGAAAAATAAGATCACAAAACACAAGATCAAATACACCATACTCCCCCAAACTTAAATTACACAGTCTCTTGTGTAATCCAAGCTTGGAGAAGATTTCAATATGCAAAAATAAAAGACTAGATGGTATTTACAATGGAGTTTGGAGTGTTACCTCTAGAATTGGATTGAGGAGGAGGATGATTCCCCCATCGAGTATGATTGATTGCTTGACTCCGGTGTTGGGGAACGCATTGGTTTCCTCTTCCTTTGGCGAGTCTCATAGGAGGAGGATCGTGGTGGTTCCTCATGGGAAGTGTTCCTCCCTTGCTCGTGGAAGGAGTGTCTCCTATCAAGCTCCATGGCACTCTCTCCTATGTCTTCTTCCTCATGTGCAGCCTCGCGAGCTCTTGAAGATGATGAAGCGCCCCCAAGTTTGTTCTTTAAGCCCTTGATTTCCTTTGCCATCCCCTTGATGGTTTTGACCATCTTCCTAATGGTCTTATCTTGGTACTTGTTCCACCTTTGGAGGAGGTTGATGCGATGATGTGCTTCTCTAAGGGGTTGGGAAGGAACTGCTAGCTCATAAGCATCAAAGAAGTAGCGCTCACTCCCAACTTTCGGACTCATAGGCTCCTCTTGGTTTTCCTCGGGGTCAGTCTCGGCGCTTGCTTGACTCGTGGAGCCCATTGCCTTCTTCCCGGTCTCAAGTGGAGGATCAACTGAAGGGTTGTAGAGATCATCACTGGAGGGGCAGAAACGGATGTTACTCCTCTCGCTGAAACTAGTCAAATGGGGGCATGGGAGTCGGATCCTTGCTTCCGTTCTTTCGCCATAAGCAAACTTGTAGACATATCTACCTCCCGATGTTCCACTAAGGAACCTTGTCTTGCGAAGGTATGAAATATCCAGCCATTCCATATCATGTGTAACCTCCCCAAGATCCGCTCCACAAGCCTCGAGAATGGGTGTCACTATACCTCCCACGCTGAGTTGTGGTGCAAAGTCCTTAGTTGTAGCAGCCCACTCTTTATAGCTCAACAGCTTCTTCAGAAGGAGAGTGATCAAGCCTATCCCGGAGCTATCCCCATGCAAAGTTATCACCTTATTCCCAATTCTTATGGTCTTAAGGATGTTCTTAAATCCCATGTCCAAAAGCTCAAGCTCATCTTCAGTCACATAACCGCACTCCTTTCTTGAAAAGAAGGTATGAGCTAGGGCTTTGTGCGCATACCTCACTGCGGGATGTGTGATGGAGCCACTCTTGCTTGCACCAGCCTTGAAGTTGCCAACCGCGATATACTTCCACAGACTTGTAAGCTCATCCCGTCGAAACTCCAAAAGTTTTCCTCTTCTCCATCCTTCTTCAAACCCAAACACTTCATTAAGCTCCTTGAAAGACATCCTATGGTGTTTGCGGCCTGCCTTGAAGGTTATATATCCATGCCCATCTAGCTCCTCTTCTTCAGTTGGGTCCTCACAAAGGGGGTAAAATTTCACCTTGAGAGTAGAGAGGAATTGGCAAAGTGGAGCCTTATGGGTTGGGTGAGCCATTTGGAAGAACTTCCTCAACCCCATTTGTGTGTAGAGCTCTAGCACATCATCAAACAAGCCAAGTTCCCTAAGAGTCTCCATGTGAGGGAACCTTGTCCCTTTGTGCTCCATGTCCATGAGAATCTTATAAACCTCACTTGCAGTGGCTTCTTTCCCGTCGGTTTCCTTCGCACGTGAGGATGCGCGTTTGCTTCCCTCACCATGAACCATTTCTCTCTTCCCTTTTCTCCTATCCTCTCTTTGTTGATCCGTTTCTCCATCATATGGCCCTCTAACTTTCACCATTTGTACCTATGAATAGGAAACACTTGAGAGAGAGTTAAGTACTTATTATTGCCGTCAACAAGATTAGAATTTAGAGACAATAACAAGAGAAAACCACATAACAAAAATTTCCATACTTAGAGAAAATTTTGGCATGAACTAAAAAAAATCAATTTGGTCAAAACTCAAATTCAAGATGGGCTATGCTTAATCGTGGGTAATGCATCTAATTACAAGCAAAAGCCCCAAATTTTAACCACATTTAGAGCACCAATTTGCAATTTTCGGAATTTTTCTATCACTAGAACCCTAAATGCCAAAAATTTCCAAATTTCTCAAAGTATGCACGTTTTTGCCCACCAAATCAACAAGATTATCATTCCCAAGTATAACCCAAGCTTCTAGCAACCAATTTCGATTCCAATTTACCAATTTCCTCAAGTTCTCCAAAAAGGGAAAATCATGGATATGGAGAGAAATAGAAAAAAAAATACCTTGTTCCTTGCACAAGAGGGTGGCCCGAAATTGGAATAGAAACAGTTAGACAATAGAATTCCAAGCAAGTGGGTTCTTGAATCACCAAATTTGAGTGAAAATTGAGAGAGTTATGCTAAAAATAGTGAAACAAAGGGAGAATGGAGGAAAAAACGAGTTTGGGGAAGAAGAAGAGACTAAACCAAGCAAAATTCTGTGAAAATTGGTTTAGAAAAGGCTTGGTTTACTCAAATTGAACCGGTCAAAGGGAGAAAGGAAGGAGTTGACTTACCTTTTGGGGCTGCATCGGTTTGGCAAACCGATGTGCCGCTAACCGATGAACTCTCGGGAAGCTTGGCCTCGGTTTGCTTGTCCGATGCAGCCAGACCGAGGCTTTCTCTGCCATGGTCACCTCGGTTTGGCAAACCGAGGTGCTGCAAACCGATGCAGCCTAAAACTTTTTCTTTTCATGCTTTCCATCAAAGTTCACTTCATATGGCTCAAACCTAACAATCACCAACACTCAAAAACATAATATTAGAAATGAAAAACAAGAATATATACAAGGATACCATGGGAATGCCTCCCAAGTGCGCTTGTTTAAAGTCACTAAGCTTGACTTCTCAAACCCTTAGGCGTGTGGAGGATCTTGAAGAGGGCATGAGTTTGCCTCTTCCTTAGACTCATTTACCAAGAATGGCTTGACCCTATGACCATTGACTGTGAAATCTTCACCATTCTTTCCAATCAAGGTGATGGCTCCATATGGCAACACTTCTTTAATCTCAAAAGGGCCTCCCCACCTTGACTTGAGCTTACCCGGGAACAACTTCAATCTTGAATTGTAGAGAAGAACCTTGTCACCAACACTTAGCTCCTTCTTCACAATCCTCTTGTCATGAAAAGCCTTGGTCCTCTCCTTGTAGATCCTTGAGCTTTCATAAGACTCAAGCCTAATCTCCTCAAGCTCTTGGAGTTGAACCAATCTCTTTTCTTGGGCAGTTTTTATGTTGTAGTTGAGAAGCTTCACAGCCCATAAAGCCTTGTGCTCAATCTCCACAGGTAGATGACAAGCTTTTCCATACACAAGGTTGAAAGGAGACCTTCCAATTGGTGTCTTGAAAGCTGTCCTATAGGCCCACAAAGCATCATCAAGCTTGATTGACCAATCTTTTCTTGTTAGACCCACAGTTTTCTCCAAAATAGCTTTAATCTCACGGTTTGAGACTTCCACTTGACCACTAGTTTGAGGGTGGTAAGGAGTGGCTACCTTATGCTTTACACCATGCTTGTTCAATAACCCTTCAAAGACCTTGTTGATGAAGTGGCTTCCCCCATCACTAATCACAACCTTTGGAACACCAAACCTTGGGAAGATTATGCTCTTGAACATCTTAAGCACGACCTTGGAGTCATTAGTAGGACTTGCTATGGCTTCAACCCACTTTGACACATAATCAACAGCCACTAGGATGTATTGGTTACCAAAAGAAGAAGGGAAAGGTCCCATGAAGTCTATTCCCCAAACATCAAATAATTCTACTTCCAAGATAGGGTTTTGGGGCATCTCATCTCTCTTACTTATGTTCCCCTTCCTTTGACAAGGCTCACATCTCTTGATGTACTCATGAGTGTCCTTGAACAATGTAGGCCACCAAAACCCACTTTGAAGCACCTTTGTAGCTGTCTTGAATGTGGCGAAATGCCCTCCATATTTAGACCCATGGCAATGAAAGATCACACTCTCTACCTCTTCTTGTGCCAAGCATCTCCTATATATCCCATCAGCACATCTCTTGTAGAGGTAAGGCTCATCCCAATAGAAGTGTGACACATCTCTCAAAAACTTCTTTTTGTGATAGGTATTGAGATGAGTGGGCTCTTCATTGCATACCAAGTAGTTAACAAAATCAGCATACCAAGGCTCACTCTTTGCTTCCATGCCTTGAATCTCATGAAGCATCTTGCCAATTCCATGTACACTAGCAACACTCTTGATCATCATCAATTGCTCTTCCGGGAGTGAATCATTTAGTGGCAAGGCATCCTCAATCCTCAACCTTGACAAATTATCAGCTACACCATTTTCCACCCCCTTCTTGTCAACTATCTCCATGTCAAACTCTTGGAGAAGCAAAATCCATCTAAGGAGCCTTGGCTTGGTCTCCTTCTTGGCATAGATGTGGCGCAATGCAGCATGATCGGTGTACACTATCACCTTTGATCCCACCAAGTAAGATCTAAACTTCTCAAAAGCAAATACCACAGCCAAGAGTTCCTTTTCAGTTGTAGCATACTTGGTTTGAGCTTCATCAAGTGTCCTACTTGCATAATAGATCACATGAAGCTTCTTGTCCTTCCTTTGCCCAAGCACAGCTCCCACAGCATAATCACTAGCATCAGCCATGATCTCAAATGGTAGACTCCAATCCGGTGCTTGCACGATAGGGGCACTCACAAGTGCTTTCTTGATTGTCTCAAAGGCTTGCAAGCATTCTTCATCAAACTGAAAATCCACCTCCTTGCAAAGGAGTCTTGTCAAAGGTCTAGCAATCTTTGAGAAGTCCTTTATGAACCTCCTATAAAACCCAGCATGCCCAAGGAAACTCCTTATGCCTTTCACATTTGATGGTGGCGCCAAGTTGATCATCACATCTATCTTGGCCTTGTCTACTTCTATACCATCTTCAGAAATCTTATGACCCAACACAATCCCTTGGTTTACCATGAAGTGACACTTTTCCCAATTGAGCACCAAGTGAGACTCCTCACATCTTTGTAGAACCCTGCAAAGATTAGAAAGACAAGCAGAAAAAGAGGCACCATACACAGAAAAGTCATCCATAAACACCTCTACCATTTCCTCAATAAGATCGGAGAAGATACTCATCATGCACCTTTGAAAGGTGGCTGGAGCATTACATAACCCAAATGGCATCCTTCGATATGCAAAGGTACCATAAGGGCATGTGAAAGTAGTCTTCTCTTGATCATTAGGATGAATGGGTATTTGGAAGAACCCACTATATCCATCAAGGAAACAATAGAAGGGATGGTTAGCCAATCTCTCAAGCATTTGATCAATAAAAGGAAGAGGGAAATGATCTTTCCTAGTAGAAGCATTGAGTTTTCGATAATCAATACACATCCTATGGCCGGTGATGGTTCTAGTTGGTATTAATTCATCCTTATCATTCTTAATCACAGTGATTCCACCCTTCTTAGGGACAACATGCACGGGAGACACCCAAGTGCTATCACTAATAGGGTAAATCACATTAGCTTCCAAAAGTTTTAAAATTTCCTTCTTCACCACCTCCTTAAGGTTTGGGTTTAATCTTCTTTGGTGTTCAATTGAGGAAGTGTTTTCATTTTCAAGGTGAATCCTATGAGTACAAAGCATAGGAGATATGCCTTTGATATCACTCAAAGAGTAACCAATAGCTCTCCTATACTTTCTCAACTCATTAAGGAGAGAGTTGAGCTCATCATCACTCAAGCAATCATTCACAATTACGGGGTAAGTAGAGTTAGGGCCTAAGAAAGCATACCTTAGTCCAATGGGAAGTGGTTTGAGGTCCACCTTTGGGGCCTTAAGTTCGCTCCAATCCTCATCAAGGTCCTTAGCCCATTCGCTATCCTCAAGCTCCTCTAGCTTTTCCTCTTGCCCTTGACTTGAAACCTCAACTTCCATGGACCTCTTGTCTTGGTCACATTCCACTTCACCCTCACATGAAGCTACCAATCGTGTAAAAACTTCCTCCCCATCTAGAGCCTTGCGCGAATCAAGCATTTGCATGTATGCTTGTGTTTCCTCATCCAAGTACCCATTCTCTCCATGTGGTTTGGTGAGAGCAACACCAAGATGGTCCTCTTGAGCTAGTTCCTCTAGCAACTCATCGGCTAGCTCATCCATAGTCTCAATGTAGAATACTTGACCATCAATGGTGGGCTTCCTCAAAGTCTTCTTTATGTCAAACTTCAACTCAATCCCTTTTCCAAGATGTAAGCCAATCTTTCCATGCTTAACATCTATAATAGCACCAGCTGTAGCTAGGAAGGGTCTTCCCAAAATCAAAGGATCCTTTGGCTCTTCATCCATCTTGAGCACCATGAAATCCGTGGGGATGATGAAGTTACTAACCTTGATAGGCAAATCTTCAAGAACTCCAATAGGTAACCTCACACTTCTATCCGCAAGTATCAAGGAGATTCCACACTCTTTGTACTTGGTGAAACCAAGCTTCTTTGCAATTGAATAGGGCATAAGGTTGATGCTAGCTCCAAGATCACACAAGCAATTTTCAAAACTAAGAGGACCTAGGGCGCATGGTATTGTGAAAGATCCGGGGTCTCCTAGCTTCTTTGGTATCACATTGCTTTGGATTATGGCACTACACTCTTGAGAAACTAGCATAACTCCTTGGATATCCCTTGCTCTTTGTGCCACGGTATCCTTCAAGAACTTAGCATATTGTGGAATCATCATAAAGGCATCCACCAAAGGCATCTTGAGCTCAATGTCTTTGATTTGCTTGTCAAACATAGCCTTGTATTTCTCCACCAATTGTTTCTTAAACCTCCCGGGAAAAGGAAGCTTAGGCTTGTAGGGTGGAGGAACAAATCTTGACTCCTTCTTGTGCAAATCCTCCTTTGGCTTCTCCTTTACCACTTCCTTACTCTTCTTTGCAATATATACATCATCAAAAGTTATAGCATCTTGAGCTTTTTCAAAGCTATCCTCCCCATCTTGAATTTCAATGTCCTCATTGATCAAAGGACTTGACCTTGGAGGCAACTCCTTTCCACTTCTCAAAGTAATGGCATTGATGTACTCCTTGGGATTTGCTTCACACTTTCCCGGTAGAGTACCTTGAGAGTTGGAGCTAGAAGCCTTGCCTTTCTCTAGCTGCTTGAACTTTTGTTGAAGACCCCCAATTTGAGTAGCAAGCTCATTGAGTGAGGAGTCCATCCTTGTGTTGATTTCAGCAATCTTCTTTCCCATATTAGCATCACTATTGGCTTGACCTTGTAGGATTTGTTGAAGCATAAGCTGAACATTGTCTTGTGGTGGACCTTGTGAAGCTTGATTAAAACCCGGTGGAGCATTGCCTTGGTTGAACCTTTGCCCACCAAAGTTGCCTTGGTTTCCTCCTTGGTAGTTAGACCTTGGTGCATAACCTTTTTGTTGATTGTTGTAGGGCACAAAAGGCTTTCCTTGAGTAGCTTGTGGAGGGTAAACTTGGTCTTGGGGGTTAGCCACATTAGTACTCCTATAAGAGAGGTTGTTGTTCCCCTTATAGTTGTTGTTATAGTTGTTGTTGTATCCTCCTTGGCCTCCCACGAAATTTACCACCTCTTGACCCTCTTGGTATTCAACTTGATCATCACAATCCTCCACATTATCTTCAACAAAATGTACATGCCTTTGGTTTGAGGACATGAGCTTGTCCATCTTGTCATGTAGAGACTTCATTTCCCTCTTGTGAGCATCAAAATCACCTCCCCTTGGAGCTCTATCATAGTCTTCATTGTAATTACCATCACTCAAGGCAAGATTCTCTACAAGCTCCAAACCATCTTCAACATCTTTGCCCAAGAAATTCCCATTGCTTGCGGTATCAAGAAGCATTCTTATCTTTGGTAGAACACCTCTATAGATTGTGCTTAGTAGAGACTCTTGTGTGAAGCCATGATGAGGACATTGCATTGTGTAGCCCTTGAATCTTTCCCATGCTTCATTGAAAGACTCATTGCTCTTTTGAGTGAAGCTAGAGATCTCATTCCTCAACTTGGCGGTCCTAGAGTTGGAGAAGAACTTAGATAGAAAGGCTTTCTTACACTCATCCCATGTAGTGATAGTACCTTGAGGCAAAGTTTTCTCCCATTGCCTTGCTCTATCCCCAAGAGAGAAGGGAAAGAGTCTTAGTTTGAAGGCATCTTCACTCACACCATTCATCTTGAATAAGCCACAAACTCTATCAAAGTTGTCCAAGTGATCTAGAGGATCCTCCATTGGCAACCCATGGAACTTGTCTTGTTGAACCATAGAGATGAAAGCTGGCTTCACTTCAAAAGTATTGTTTTGAACCGGTGGAGGATTGATACCATAGCGATTTTGATGTGTATTTGGAGCATCTCCAGCCCCAATAGTCCTCCCTAGTCTTGGCGCATGTAAGGGGTTTCCATTCCCCCTTGGTGCTTGCGCCAAGTTCATTGGAGGAGCTTGATCTCTTTGTTGTTCTTCCATTCTCAACCTCTCTAACCTTGCAGCTTCCCTTCTTGCAATCCTTGCAACCCTTTCCAATTGATCAATGTCTTGAAAACCTTGGAAGTTGTTGTCTCCTTGTGATCTCAAATGCATTCAAGGAAAAACTGAAATCTAGAAAAGTAGATGGTCAATAAGCAAAAAGATCACTTAGTCTCAAACAAAACTCAAATCTTAATGATCAATCAATCCCAATATGGCAACGGCGCCAAATTGAAACAAGCGTTTTTACTCTTGCAAGCAATTCCTCAATTGCTCATATCATTGCAATATATTGAGGTATCAATCCATCTTGGGAGATGATGCAATAAGAATACAAAGTTAAGTCTAAGCTAAGCTAAAATGATAAAAGCAAGTCACAAACAAGTATTGAAAGCTAAACACAAACTAAAAGAGATACTACTAGAGCAATATTATGAAACTAAGCCTTAATCACTACTAATCAAGATACTAAGCAAGGATTACTACTAAGCAAGATTATCAATTGACTAAATCGAAACCTAGGGATGGAATCATTGATTTGGGAAACTAAATGGACAACCTTGCAATCATTTAAGCAACTAATCAAGCTAACTCTATACCTAGAACACTTAATTTAGATTAGACCATGATGTGTGGCTCAAATCCCTTTGTTAATCATCCTAATGAACTAATGATGTTTTAGCATTAAGATAATCAACAAGCATTAATAACAAGTCTAAATGGTATGATAAACACTCTAGACATCTAATGTCTTAGGCTAGAAATGTAAATCTCTTATTAAGTTGGTTCAAGCATTTCATCAAACACTTGGTGGGTGTATGAAATGCTTATGATCCAAAATAGCAAAGATTAGCTATTTGGCATTAGGAATCACTTAATAAGAAGAGAGAATGAAAGAATCTATCCTAGATTGCAAGATTAATCCATTAGAAAACCCTAAATCTAACCCATCCCCAAGTTTCTAAGGAACTACTCACTAACCATACTTAAACCCATCAAATCAAAGATTAGAGAAAGGTTAAACATGATTAGAGAAAGATAAAACAAGAAATCTAAGAAAGATAATGCATTAAACTCAAAAGATTCAAGCTTAAACAAAGTATTTGCCCAAAGTGGCTAAAAGTTTAAGCTAAGAACAAGAGAATAAAAGTTGGGATAAAAAATTAGGTCTAAAGAGTATTTATAGGAGGGACCCAAAGGGTAGACAAAGAAGATTCGTCTGGGAGAATTTCGACGAGGTTCGTCGAACATACTCGTCGAAACTTCACCCTGGAGGAAAGTTTCGACGAAGCTTCGTCGAACAGAGTCGTCGAACGGGTCTTCAAGCGTCGATCATCTTCACGCGTCTGGATAAGTTTCGACGAGGTTCACCGAAACTACTCGTCGAAACTTCACCCTGGAGGAAAGTTTCGGCCAGCTACGTCGAAACTTCTGGTCGAAACATCGTCCTGGAGAGAAGTTTCGGTCAGCTACGTCGAAACTTCTCGTCGAAACTTCTTCAGGATTCTTCTTCTCCATCTTTTTGGCAACTTCTTGCTCTTCCAAGTGATGTGCCATTCCTCTCCAACTCCATTGTTGCCTCCACAGCATCCATGTTACCTGATCAAGACTCCAAATGCACCAAAACATGCAAGGACTATGCAAAGACACTCTAGGACTCTAAATGATACAATGCAACACAATGATGCTATATTAGATCCCTAAATGGTGAGAAACTTATACTAAATGGATGCTAAAATGATGCAAAATATAGACATATCAACTCCCCCAAACTTGCCTTTTGCTTGTCCCCAAGCAAATGAAACACAAGCTAAGGAGAGAGGTTTGAAAGTGGGGACTCAAATCCAAAGGTGTTAAGCAAAAGAATCAATTCAATGGTCCTAGTTAGTAGTTCTAGGATGCTCTTTATGCAAATTTCTACTCCAAAAGGTCTAGCCATACCCATACTCATTCAAGTGAACCCAAGCCTCAACTTACACAAGCATTCATTTTCACCAACTCTTTAACATTCATTAAGTAGTAACCATGGATCATGAATCATACAATGCTAGAAAACTTGTTTGGTTTTTGGGTAAGGTTTTGAGATGATAATGATCTCAACTTCATGGGGTTCCAATGCAAGGGATCTCTCAATGAACAAGTGAACTTTGGCAAAATGCTAAGAGTAAAAAGCAACCTATGCATACAAGGACAAACTTCCATCTACCCTTTGTAACACAAATGCTTTCACTCTCATTCTCTTTTTAGCTCACTCACCAAGCCCAACCTAAGTTACCCATTGCAAGGCAATTCGCCAAACCCAATAGAAACTCAAACACCTTCTTCTTTTCCTTTTCTCTTTTAAGCACTTAGGGGAACATCTTCTACAACCACAAGTGTTGGCACACTTTTACTTCAAGCTCTTTCTCTTTTCATTCACAAATTGCTATCCTCTTTCTTATAACATCTTAGCCATATTTTTTTCTTTTTCTTGGCTCTTTTACTTTTCACTTCTAGAGGATTTTTTTCTTCTTTTCTTAACACTTAGAGCACTATACAAAGCCAACACTTGTTCCAAATATTTTCGTTTTCCCCTTTTCACCATCTCAACTTCGCCAAATTACTTGCTCCATATTCAAATATCAAGCCAAAATTCCCACCCAAGAATCCTATCCTATCATCTAGCTCATTGTTCTCGAGCTAGCTACATGGAAGCCTATCCTTGTCGCTCTAAACTCAACACTTTTTGCTAAGTTCACAAGATGAAAAAGGCCTAATGCACTCAATAAGGAAGAGGTTTCAAAGGAAGCTTAGTTTGGGAATTCGTTTTCAACCGCTCTAAAGATGAGAGTCGGCTATTTGGGTTAACAAGAGTGGTAAAAGGAAAGAAGATAACCCAAATATGTATATGGTATCCACAAGTTCTCTAGCAATGCATAACCATGATAATTACTTATTCAAATTAGGTTCAAGTTCAAGAGAGTTGGTTTCTATTCAAAGCTTGCTTCAATTAAAACTTGAATATCAAATGGTGAGGTCCAAGTAGGGTTCAACTTTAACTTTCAAAATTTGCACACAAAGCATCAAACAACTATTAACTAGGGCCTTGAACTAATTCATGAGTTTAACACCTTACAAGGAAAAATCATCATTGTCCCCTATGCATGAATGCAATCCTATATGAAAGTTAGACTCAATCCTACTTATATAACAAATGCAAATGCAACTACATGCTATTTTTTTGAAATTTTCGAAATTTTTCCAATTTTTTTGGTTTTTTCTATGCCATAGATGTATGCATGAGACTCAAGAATGCATGAGAAAGAAAAATAAGATCACAAAACACAAGATCAAATACACCATACTCCCCCAAACTTAAATTACACAGTCTCTTGTGTAATCCAAGCTTGGAGAAGATTTCAATATGCAAAAATAAAAGACTAGATGGTATTTACAATGGAGTTTGGAGTGTTACCTCTAGAATTGGATTGAGGAGGAGGATGATTCCCCCATCGAGTATGATTGATTGCTTGACTCCGGTGTTGGGGAACGCATTGGTTTCCTCTTCCTTTGGCGAGTCTCATAGGAGGAGGATCGTGGTGGTTCCTCATGGGAAGTGTTCCTCCCTTGCTCGTGGAAGGAGTGTCTCCTATCAAGCTCCATGGCACTCTCTCCTATGTCTTCTTCCTCATGTGCAGCCTCGCGAGCTCTTGAAGATGATGAAGCGCCCCCAAGTTTGTTCTTTAAGCCCTTGATTTCCTTTGCCATCCCCTTGATGGTTTTGACCATCTTCCTAATGGTCTTATCTTGGTACTTGTTCCACCTTTGGAGGAGGTTGATGCGATGATGTGCTTCTCTAAGGGGTTGGGAAGGAACTGCTAGCTCATAAGCATCAAAGAAGTAGCGCTCACTCCCAACTTTCGGACTCATAGGCTCCTCTTGGTTTTCCTCGGGGTCAGTCTCGGCGCTTGCTTGACTCGTGGAGCCCATTGCCTTCTTCCCGGTCTCAAGTGGAGGATCAACTGAAGGGTTGTAGAGATCATCACTGGAGGGGCAGAAACGGATGTTACTCCTCTCGCTGAAACTAGTCAAATGGGGGCATGGGAGTCGGATCCTTGCTTCCGTTCTTTCGCCATAAGCAAACTTGTAGACATATCTACCTCCCGATGTTCCACTAAGGAACCTTGTCTTGCGAAGGTATGAAATATCCAGCCATTCCATATCATGTGTAACCTCCCCAAGATCCGCTCCACAAGCCTCGAGAATGGGTGTCACTATACCTCCCACGCTGAGTTGTGGTGCAAAGTCCTTAGTTGTAGCAGCCCACTCTTTATAGCTCAACAGCTTCTTCAGAAGGAGAGTGATCAAGCCTATCCCGGAGCTATCCCCATGCAAAGTTATCACCTTATTCCCAATTCTTATGGTCTTAAGGATGTTCTTAAATCCCATGTCCAAAAGCTCAAGCTCATCTTCAGTCACATAACCGCACTCCTTTCTTGAAAAGAAGGTATGAGCTAGGGCTTTGTGCGCATACCTCACTGCGGGATGTGTGATGGAGCCACTCTTGCTTGCACCAGCCTTGAAGTTGCCAACCGCGATATACTTCCACAGACTTGTAAGCTCATCCCGTCGAAACTCCAAAAGTTTTCCTCTTCTCCATCCTTCTTCAAACCCAAACACTTCATTAAGCTCCTTGAAAGACATCCTATGGTGTTTGCGGCCTGCCTTGAAGGTTATATATCCATGCCCATCTAGCTCCTCTTCTTCAGTTGGGTCCTCACAAAGGGGGTAAAATTTCACCTTGAGAGTAGAGAGGAATTGGCAAAGTGGAGCCTTATGGGTTGGGTGAGCCATTTGGAAGAACTTCCTCAACCCCATTTGTGTGTAGAGCTCTAGCACATCATCAAACAAGCCAAGTTCCCTAAGAGTCTCCATGTGAGGGAACCTTGTCCCTTTGTGCTCCATGTCCATGAGAATCTTATAAACCTCACTTGCAGTGGCTTCTTTCCCGTCGGTTTCCTTCGCACGTGAGGATGCGCGTTTGCTTCCCTCACCATGAACCATTTCTCTCTTCCCTTTTCTCCTATCCTCTCTTTGTTGATCCGTTTCTCCATCATATGGCCCTCTAACTTTCACCATTTGTACCTATGAATAGGAAACACTTGAGAGAGAGTTAAGTACTTATTATTGCCGTCAACAAGATTAGAATTTAGAGACAATAACAAGAGAAAACCACATAACAAAAATTTCCATACTTAGAGAAAATTTTGGCATGAACTAAAAAAAATCAATTTGGTCAAAACTCAAATTCAAGATGGGCTATGCTTAATCGTGGGTAATGCATCTAATTACAAGCAAAAGCCCCAAATTTTAACCACATTTAGAGCACCAATTTGCAATTTTCGGAATTTTTCTATCACTAGAACCCTAAATGCCAAAAATTTCCAAATTTCTCAAAGTATGCACGTTTTTGCCCACCAAATCAACAAGATTATCATTCCCAAGTATAACCCAAGCTTCTAGCAACCAATTTCGATTCCAATTTACCAATTTCCTCAAGTTCTCCAAAAAGGGAAAATCATGGATATGGAGAGAAATAGAAAAAAAAATACCTTGTTCCTTGCACAAGAGGGTGGCCCGAAATTGGAATAGAAACAGTTAGACAATAGAATTCCAAGCAAGTGGGTTCTTGAATCACCAAATTTGAGTGAAAATTGAGAGAGTTATGCTAAAAATAGTGAAACAAAGGGAGAATGGAGGAAAAAACGAGTTTGGGGAAGAAGAAGAGACTAAACCAAGCAAAATTCTGTGAAAATTGGTTTAGAAAAGGCTTGGTTTACTCAAATTGAACCGGTCAAAGGGAGAAAGGAAGGAGTTGACTTACCTTTTGGGGCTGCATCGGTTTGGCAAACCGATGTGCCGCTAACCGATGAACTCTCGGGAAGCTTGGCCTCGGTTTGCTTGTCCGATGCAGCCAGACCGAGGCTTTCTCTGCCATGGTCACCTCGGTTTGGCAAACCGAGGTGCTGCAAACCGATGCAGCCTAAAACTTTTTCTTTTCATGCTTTCCATCAAAGTTCACTTCATATGGCTCAAACCTAACAATCACCAACACTCAAAAACATAATATTAGAAATGAAAAACAAGAATATATACAAGGATACCATGGGAATGCCTCCCAAGTGCGCTTGTTTAAAGTCACTAAGCTTGACTTCTCAAACCCTTAGGCGTGTGGAGGATCTTGAAGAGGGCATGAGTTTGCCTCTTCCTTAGACTCATTTACCAAGAATGGCTTGACCCTATGACCATTGACTGTGAAATCTTCACCATTCTTTCCAATCAAGGTGATGGCTCCATATGGCAACACTTCTTTAATCTCAAAAGGGCCTCCCCACCTTGACTTGAGCTTACCCGGGAACAACTTCAATCTTGAATTGTAGAGAAGAACCTTGTCACCAACACTTAGCTCCTTCTTCACAATCCTCTTGTCATGAAAAGCCTTGGTCCTCTCCTTGTAGATCCTTGAGCTTTCATAAGACTCAAGCCTAATCTCCTCAAGCTCTTGGAGTTGAACCAATCTCTTTTCTTGGGCAGTTTTTATGTTGTAGTTGAGAAGCTTCACAGCCCATAAAGCCTTGTGCTCAATCTCCACAGGTAGATGACAAGCTTTTCCATACACAAGGTTGAAAGGAGACCTTCCAATTGGTGTCTTGAAAGCTGTCCTATAGGCCCACAAAGCATCATCAAGCTTGATTGACCAATCTTTTCTTGTTAGACCCACAGTTTTCTCCAAAATAGCTTTAATCTCACGGTTTGAGACTTCCACTTGACCACTAGTTTGAGGGTGGTAAGGAGTGGCTACCTTATGCTTTACACCATGCTTGTTCAATAACCCTTCAAAGACCTTGTTGATGAAGTGGCTTCCCCCATCACTAATCACAACCTTTGGAACACCAAACCTTGGGAAGATTATGCTCTTGAACATCTTAAGCACGACCTTGGAGTCATTAGTAGGACTTGCTATGGCTTCAACCCACTTTGACACATAATCAACAGCCACTAGGATGTATTGGTTACCAAAAGAAGAAGGGAAAGGTCCCATGAAGTCTATTCCCCAAACATCAAATAATTCTACTTCCAAGATAGGGTTTTGGGGCATCTCATCTCTCTTACTTATGTTCCCCTTCCTTTGACAAGGCTCACATCTCTTGATGTACTCATGAGTGTCCTTGAACAATGTAGGCCACCAAAACCCACTTTGAAGCACCTTTGTAGCTGTCTTGAATGTGGCGAAATGCCCTCCATATTTAGACCCATGGCAATGAAAGATCACACTCTCTACCTCTTCTTGTGCCAAGCATCTCCTATATATCCCATCAGCACATCTCTTGTAGAGGTAAGGCTCATCCCAATAGAAGTGTGACACATCTCTCAAAAACTTCTTTTTGTGATAGGTATTGAGATGAGTGGGCTCTTCATTGCATACCAAGTAGTTAACAAAATCAGCATACCAAGGCTCACTCTTTGCTTCCATGCCTTGAATCTCATGAAGCATCTTGCCAATTCCATGTACACTAGCAACACTCTTGATCATCATCAATTGCTCTTCCGGGAGTGAATCATTTAGTGGCAAGGCATCCTCAATCCTCAACCTTGACAAATTATCAGCTACACCATTTTCCACCCCCTTCTTGTCAACTATCTCCATGTCAAACTCTTGGAGAAGCAAAATCCATCTAAGGAGCCTTGGCTTGGTCTCCTTCTTGGCATAGATGTGGCGCAATGCAGCATGATCGGTGTACACTATCACCTTTGATCCCACCAAGTAAGATCTAAACTTCTCAAAAGCAAATACCACAGCCAAGAGTTCCTTTTCAGTTGTAGCATACTTGGTTTGAGCTTCATCAAGTGTCCTACTTGCATAATAGATCACATGAAGCTTCTTGTCCTTCCTTTGCCCAAGCACAGCTCCCACAGCATAATCACTAGCATCAGCCATGATCTCAAATGGTAGACTCCAATCCGGTGCTTGCACGATAGGGGCACTCACAAGTGCTTTCTTGATTGTCTCAAAGGCTTGCAAGCATTCTTCATCAAACTGAAAATCCACCTCCTTGCAAAGGAGTCTTGTCAAAGGTCTAGCAATCTTTGAGAAGTCCTTTATGAACCTCCTATAAAACCCAGCATGCCCAAGGAAACTCCTTATGCCTTTCACATTTGATGGTGGCGCCAAGTTGATCATCACATCTATCTTGGCCTTGTCTACTTCTATACCATCTTCAGAAATCTTATGACCCAACACAATCCCTTGGTTTACCATGAAGTGACACTTTTCCCAATTGAGCACCAAGTGAGACTCCTCACATCTTTGTAGAACCCTGCAAAGATTAGAAAGACATGCAGAAAAAGAGGCACCATACACAGAAAAGTCATCCATAAACACCTCTACCATTTCCTCAATAAGATCGGAGAAGATACTCATCATGCACCTTTGAAAGGTGGCTGGAGCATTACATAACCCAAATGGCATCCTTCGATATGCAAAGGTACCATAAGGGCATGTGAAAGTAGTCTTCTCTTGATCATTAGGATGAATGGGTATTTGGAAGAACCCACTATATCCATCAAGGAAACAATAGAAGGGATGGTTAGCCAATCTCTCAAGCATTTGATCAATAAAAGGAAGAGGGAAATGATCTTTCCTAGTAGAAGCATTGAGTTTTCGATAATCAATACACATCCTATGGCCGGTGATGGTTCTAGTTGGTATTAATTCATCCTTATCATTCTTAATCACAGTGATTCCACCCTTCTTAGGGACAACATGCACGGGAGACACCCAAGTGCTATCACTAATAGGGTAAATCACATTAGCTTCCAAAAGTTTTAAAATTTCCTTCTTCACCACCTCCTTAAGGTTTGGGTTTAATCTTCTTTGGTGTTCAATTGAGGAAGTGTTTTCATTTTCAAGGTGAATCCTATGAGTACAAAGCATAGGAGATATGCCTTTGATATCACTCAAAGAGTAACCAATAGCTCTCCTATACTTTCTCAACTCATTAAGGAGAGAGTTGAGCTCATCATCACTCAAGCAATCATTCACAATTACGGGGTAAGTAGAGTTAGGGCCTAAGAAAGCATACCTTAGTCCAATGGGAAGTGGTTTGAGGTCCACCTTTGGGGCCTTAAGTTCGCTCCAATCCTCATCAAGGTCCTTAGCCCATTCGCTATCCTCAAGCTCCTCTAGCTTTTCCTCTTGCCCTTGACTTGAAACCTCAACTTCCATGGACCTCTTGTCTTGGTCACATTCCACTTCACCCTCACATGAAGCTACCAATCGTGTAAAAACTTCCTCCCCATCTAGAGCCTTGCGCGAATCAAGCATTTGCATGTATGCTTGTGTTTCCTCATCCAAGTACCCATTCTCTCCATGTGGTTTGGTGAGAGCAACACCAAGATGGTCCTCTTGAGCTAGTTCCTCTAGCAACTCATCGGCTAGCTCATCCATAGTCTCAATGTAGAATACTTGACCATCAATGGTGGGCTTCCTCAAAGTCTTCTTTATGTCAAACTTCAACTCAATCCCTTTTCCAAGATGTAAGCCAATCTTTCCATGCTTAACATCTATAATAGCACCAGCTGTAGCTAGGAAGGGTCTTCCCAAAATCAAAGGATCCTTTGGCTCTTCATCCATCTTGAGCACCATGAAATCCGTGGGGATGATGAAGTTACTAACCTTGATAGGCAAATCTTCAAGAACTCCAATAGGTAACCTCACACTTCTATCCGCAAGTATCAAGGAGATTCCACACTCTTTGTACTTGGTGAAACCAAGCTTCTTTGCAATTGAATAGGGCATAAGGTTGATGCTAGCTCCAAGATCACACAAGCAATTTTCAAAACTAAGAGGACCTAGGGCGCATGGTATTGTGAAAGATCCGGGGTCTCCTAGCTTCTTTGGTATCACATTGCTTTGGATTATGGCACTACACTCTTGAGAAACTAGCATAACTCCTTGGATATCCCTTGCTCTTTGTGCCACGGTATCCTTCAAGAACTTAGCATATTGTGGAATCATCATAAAGGCATCCACCAAAGGCATCTTGAGCTCAATGTCTTTGATTTGCTTGTCAAACATAGCCTTGTATTTCTCCACCAATTGTTTCTTAAACCTCCCGGGAAAAGGAAGCTTAGGCTTGTAGGGTGGAGGAACAAATCTTGACTCCTTCTTGTGCAAATCCTCCTTTGGCTTCTCCTTTACCACTTCCTTACTCTTCTTTGCAATATATACATCATCAAAAGTTATAGCATCTTGAGCTTTTTCAAAGCTATCCTCCCCATCTTGAATTTCAATGTCCTCATTGATCAAAGGACTTGACCTTGGAGGCAACTCCTTTCCACTTCTCAAAGTAATGGCATTGATGTACTCCTTGGGATTTGCTTCACACTTTCCCGGTAGAGTACCTTGAGAGTTGGAGCTAGAAGCCTTGCCTTTCTCTAGCTGCTTGAACTTTTGTTGAAGACCCCCAATTTGAGTAGCAAGCTCATTGAGTGAGGAGTCCATCCTTGTGTTGATTTCAGCAATCTTCTTTCCCATATTAGCATCACTATTGGCTTGACCTTGTAGGATTTGTTGAAGCATAAGCTGAACATTGTCTTGTGGTGGACCTTGTGAAGCTTGATTAAAACCCGGTGGAGCATTGCCTTGGTTGAACCTTTGCCCACCAAAGTTGCCTTGGTTTCCTCCTTGGTAGTTAGACCTTGGTGCATAACCTTTTTGTTGATTGTTGTAGGGCACAAAAGGCTTTCCTTGAGTAGCTTGTGGAGGGTAAACTTGGTCTTGGGGGTTAGCCACATTAGTACTCCTATAAGAGAGGTTGTTGTTCCCCTTATAGTTGTTGTTATAGTTGTTGTTGTATCCTCCTTGGCCTCCCACGAAATTTACCACCTCTTGACCCTCTTGGTATTCAACTTGATCATCACAATCCTCCACATTATCTTCAACAAAATGTACATGCCTTTGGTTTGAGGACATGAGCTTGTCCATCTTGTCATGTAGAGACTTCATTTCCCTCTTGTGAGCATCAAAATCACCTCCCCTTGGAGCTCTATCATAGTCTTCATTGTAATTACCATCACTCAAGGCAAGATTCTCTACAAGCTCCAAACCATCTTCAACATCTTTGCCCAAGAAATTCCCATTGCTTGCGGTATCAAGAAGCATTCTTATCTTTGGTAGAACACCTCTATAGATTGTGCTTAGTAGAGACTCTTGTGTGAAGCCATGATGAGGACATTGCATTGTGTAGCCCTTGAATCTTTCCCATGCTTCATTGAAAGACTCATTGCTCTTTTGAGTGAAGCTAGAGATCTCATTCCTCAACTTGGCGGTCCTAGAGTTGGAGAAGAACTTAGATAGAAAGGCTTTCTTACACTCATCCCATGTAGTGATAGTACCTTGAGGCAAAGTTTTCTCCCATTGCCTTGCTCTATCCCCAAGAGAGAAGGGAAAGAGTCTTAGTTTGAAGGCATCTTCACTCACACCATTCATCTTGAATAAGCCACAAACTCTATCAAAGTTGTCCAAGTGATCTAGAGGATCCTCCATTGGCAACCCATGGAACTTGTCTTGTTGAACCATAGAGATGAAAGCTGGCTTCACTTCAAAAGTATTGTTTTGAACCGGTGGAGGATTGATACCATAGCGATTTTGATGTGTATTTGGAGCATCTCCAGCCCCAATAGTCCTCCCTAGTCTTGGCGCATGTAAGGGGTTTCCATTCCCCCTTGGTGCTTGCGCCAAGTTCATTGGAGGAGCTTGATCTCTTTGTTGTTCTTCCATTCTCAACCTCTCTAACCTTGCAGCTTCCCTTCTTGCAATCCTTGCAACCCTTTCCAATTGATCAATGTCTTGAAAACCTTGGAAGTTGTTGTCTCCTTGTGATCTCAAATGCATTCAAGGAAAAACTGAAATCTAGAAAAGTAGATGGTCAATAAGCAAAAAGATCACTTAGTCTCAAACAAAACTCAAATCTTAATGATCAATCAATCCCAATATGGCAACGGCGCCAAATTGAAACAAGCGTTTTTACACTTGCAAGCAATTCCTCAATTGCTCATATCATTGCAATATATTGAGGTATCAATCCATCTTGGGAGATGATGCAATAAGAATACAAAGTTAAGTCTAAGCTAAGCTAAAATGATAAAAGCAAGTCACAAACAAGTATTGAAAGCTAAACACAAACTAAAAGAGATACTACTAGAGCAATACTATGAAACTAAGCCTTAATCACTACTAATCAAGATACTAAGCAAGGATTACTACTAAGCAAGATTATCAATTGACTAAATCGAAACCTAGGGATGGAATCATTGATTTGGGAAACTAAATGGACAACCTTGCAATCATTTAAGCAACTAATCAAGCTAACTCTATACCTAGAACACTTAATTTAGATTAGACCATGATGTGTGGCTCAAATCCCTTTGTTAATCATCCTAATGAACTAATGATGTTTTAGCATTAAGATAATCAACAAGCATTAATAACAAGTCTAAATGGTATGATAAACACTCTAGACATCTAATGTCTTAGGCTAGAAATGTAAATCTCTTATTAAGTTGGTTCAAGCATTTCATCAAACACTTGGTGGGTGTATGAAATGCTTATGATCCAAAATAGCAAAGATTAGCTATTTGGCATTAGGAATCACTTAATAAGAAGAGAGAATGAAAGAATCTATCCTAGATTGCAAGATTAATCCATTAGAAAACCCTAAATCTAACCCATCCCCAAGTTTCTAAAGAACTACTCACTAACCATACTTAAACCCATCAAATCAAAGATTAGAAAAAGGTTAAACATGATTAGAGAAAGATAAAACAAGAAATCTAAGAAAGATAATTCATTAAACTCAAGGATTCAAACTTAAACAAAGTATTTGCCCAAAGTGGCTAAAAGTTTAAGCTAAGAACAAGAGAATAAAAGTTGGGATAAAAAAATAGGTCTAAAGAGTATTTATAGGAGGGACCCATAAAGTAGACAAAAAAGATTCGTCTGGGTGTGGTTCGACGAGCTTCGCCGAACCATCTCGTCGAACCATCACCCTGGACGAACGGTTCGGTGAAGCCTTGTCGAACGGTGTCGTCGAACCGTCTTCATTCTTTGATCCGTCTTCTTGCGTCTGGATATGGTTCGGTGTGACTCGCCGAACGGGTACGTCGAACGGACGTCCTGGAGGAAAGTTTCGGCGTAGCTTCATCGAACCGTCACGCCGAACGGATGTCCTGGAGAAAAGTTTAGGCCAGCTTCGCCGAACCACCTCGTCGAACCGTCCTCAGAATTCTTCTTCTCCATCTTTTTGGCAACTTTTTGCTCTTCCAAGTGCTATGTCATTCCTCTCCAACTCCATTGTTGCCTCCACAACATCCATGTTACCTGATCAAGACTCCAAATGCACCAAAACATGCAAGGACTATGCAAAAACACTCTAGGACTCTAAATGATACAATGCAACACAATGATGCTATATTAGACTCCTAAATGATGAGAAACTTATACTAATTGGATGCTAAAATGATGCAAAATAAAGACATGTCACCGGTTGATCTCTTCTTTGGATCGTGTGGATTGATCGATAGGCCGTCGATCTTGTCGTCAGATCGAGTGAGTGGCTCGATCTCTTGGTCGATCTCCTTGACAGTTTTGCGAGAGTCAAGGATGCGAATGTATTCTTGGGTCTGATTACTTAGGTAGCCGTACTCTCCACACTCTTTTGTCAGCGCCACTAGCAGATGATCTTGTTGACCCAATTCTTCTAGCAATTCATCAGCTAAAAGAGCCATAGTTTCTATGTAGAAGACTTGTCCATCGATCGTCGGTTTCTTTAAAACCTCATTAATATCGAAGTTGAGCTTGACGTCCTTGCCCAAGTGCAATGAAATTTTGCCATTCTTGACGTCAATTATAGCCCCAGCAGTTGCCAATAATGGTCTTCCAAGGATTATGGGATCCTTAGGTTCTTCATCCATTTCAAGAACTACAAAGTCCGTGGGGACACTCACATTGCTTATTCTTACCGGTAAGTCTTCAAGCATTCCTACCGAGAGCCTTACACTTCGGTCGGCCAAGATCAACGAGATTCTGCACTCCTTAAACTTGGTGAAGCCTAGCTTCTTGCTATGGAGTAGGGCATTAGATTAATACTTGCCCCTAAGTCGCACAAACAGTTGCTAAACCTCAACGGCCCTAGCGCACAAGGTATTGTGAACGAGCCTGGATCTCCTAGCTTTTTCGGTGCTATCTCCTTGTGGATGATTGCGCTGCATTCTTGGCTCAACAACATGACTTCTTGGCAACCCTTAGCTGTCTTGGCGAGTGTATCCTTGAGAAACTTGGCGTATTTTGGCACCATGGCCAAACAATCGAGTAGTGGCAATTTCAGCTCCACGTTTCTCAAATGTTTTTCTAATAGAGCTCTATGCTTCTCTACCAGTTGTTTCTTGAAGCGTCCAGGGAAGGGGAGCTTTGGTTTGTATGGTGGAGGTATGAAAATATTTTTTTCTTTACTCATTTCCCCCATTTGTTTTTCCAAAACCGCTTCCTTGCGTTTCTTCGCCCTTTCGATGTAGACATTGTCGAAGGTGATCTCTTGATCATTTGAAAGATCATTCTCCCCCTCCTGAATCACAATGTCCTCATTGTGTTTTGCTGTAGACGTTGGTGCGACTTCTTTTCCACTCCTTAGTGTGATGACATTCGCATACTCCTTTGGATTAGTTTCACATTGGCCGGGTAGAGTACCTTGGCCGCTTGTGCTAGCTTTTCCCTTCTCCAGCTGGCGTATTTTGTTGCTTATGTTGCTTATCTGGGTTGAGACCTCTGTGAGATAGGAGTCTAGCCGATTGTTAATGGCTACAAATTTTTGATCATTAGAGGCTTGCCCTTGGAGAATTTGTTGGAACATTGCTTGTAGCGATTCCAGAGTTAGCGCTGGAGCTTGTTGTTGCTGTGGCATGAAACCAGGAGGGTATGGTTTGTTTTCTTTCTGTTGGTGTCCTTGGTATGGTTCTTGTCTTTGCCCTTGATATCCAGCGTTTTGTTGGAGTCCACCTTTGTTGTACGGTACAAATGGTTTGCCTTGGTTCGCTTGTTGTGTCGGGTACACTTGGTCTTTTGGATTCTCCACATTTGTGCTTCTATATGACAAGTTGTTGGTGTTGTTGCCTTGATACCTTGGAGCATATCCCTGTGGATTAGGATAGTCTTGGTTAGCAACCCAATTTGCTTCCTCAAATTCTTCTTCGTTTCTTACTTGAGATAAATTCGTGGCTTCACCGACGAAGTGGACATTTTTCTGGTTGGCAACCATCATCTTGTCTATTTTATCATGGAGCGACTTCAACTCCCTCTTGTGTGCCTCTAGTTCTTGTCCTCTTGGTGCTCTGTCATAGTCCTCTGAATAATTTCCATCACTCAAAGCTAGGTTGTCGATGAGCTCCATTCCATCGTGGACATCTTGTCCAAGAAAATTCCCTCAGCTCGCTGTGTCAAGTAGCATCCGATTTTGGGCAAGGCTCCTCGGTATATTGTGCTCAAGAGAGTCTCCTCAGTGAAGCCGTGGTGAGGACACTGGATGGTGTAGTCCTTGAACCGTTCCATTGCTTCACTAAAGCTTTCATTGTGCCTTTGAGTAAAGCAGCTTATCTTGCTCCTTAGCCGAGCAATTCTTGTGCTTGAGAAGAATTTTGAGAGGAAGGCCTTCTTCCAATCTACCCAGGACGTGATGGTGCCTTGTGGTAAGGTCTTCTCCCAATGCCTTGCTTTATCCCCAAGAGAGAAGGGAAAAAGCCGTAGGTTGAAGCTATCTTCGGATATGCCGTTGATTTTTATCATCCCACACACTTGCTCGAAGTTGTCCAAGTGCTCCAATGGGTCTTCCATAGCCAGGCCATGAAATTTGTTGTTTTGGACCATAGATACAAAGCCTGGCTTGATCTCGAAGTAGTTATTTTGTACTGGTGGAGGCGTGATGCCGAAGCGATTGGTGTGAGTGTTCGGTGCATCACCTGCTCCAATGATGCGTGGTGCCCTTTGTGGATGGTAAGGTTGTCCCATTCCTCTGTTAGCAGCAGCGTGTTGAGGTGGATCCTCAACTTGTTCGTGGTCACCCATCACTTCTTATACACATCTAGATGTGTATAAGAGACAGGGTGTGAGTGTTCGGTGCATCACCTGCTCCAATGATGCGTGGTGCCCTTTGTGGATGGTAAGGTTGTCCCATTCCTCTGTTAGCAGCAGCGTGTTGAGGTGGATCCTCTACTTGTTCGTGGTCACCCATCACTTCTTGATGGAATTCTTCGATATCTTGTAGAAGTCTTTCCCTTCTATGTCTTGTGCTCCCAAGTTGATGGATGTTGTCCAGTGGTGCGAATAGGTTGTTGTCACCTCTAGACCTCAGGTTCATGTACCTGAAAACACAAGGACACAAATGCTGAATTAGTAACTAAACAGAAAAAGAATACTTAGTCTCCACTAAGCTCCAAATCTTAACAAATTCACTTTAAAACCCGAATTCGGCAACGACGCTATTTGATAACTAGCTTTTTAGCAGGTTAAACAAAACCTAAAGCTTGTCTATGTCATTGTAGTACTTCAGGTCATCAATCCAAACAAGAGTGTGAAAGGTATTAAGAATACAAGAGCTTAAAATAAAGCTAAGCAGATTCGAGTTAAATGGGGAGAAATTCTCTAACAACTATTTGCAATTATAAAACAAAGATGAAAACTATTTTAAAATCCCTACTGAAGGGTTATACAACTAATATATCACTTTTAAACAACTAGATAATCGATCAAACAGTTTTACAAAATCTAAAGCTAAAACCGGAATTATAAATAGATTTGATGGTGAGTAGCTAGATTAAACAAAAATTAATTATAAAAATAAAACAACCAACGAAATCAAACCAGATAGTAAAGAAAGACATTAAGCAAATTGTAAAATACTAAAAATATTAAAGATACAATTTTACAAATTTATAAAAAAACAATAAGTCAAATTAAACTTATCTAGGAGAGTTTAGTAAAAAATAATTAGATACAAAGTTAAAGGAAAATGGTTTTAAGTTCAAATATTAAAAATAGATTTAAGGTTGGAATTCATTCTTAGGGAGGTTGAAAATTCGAACTTGGGGTTTTGAAAAAATATTTACACACTAAGGTGCTATCTCTAAGCCTTAAGAAGCTATATTAGATTTACCCATGGTTTGTGGTGTAAATCCTTTCTTCACCCTTTCCTCCTAACCCATGATGTTTGGTGGAAAGATAGGGTGAAGAACAATAAGCCTTGATCTTAAATAATGGCCTTACTAACCCCCCTCACATCCATGGTGTATAGGAAGGAAATATTAGTATCTTGGATTTGGTTTTAGGGGATTTCCTAAGTCTTTTTGAGATAAGGAAATCCCTTGAATCAAAGAGATCTTTCTCAAGAGTCTCTAGGCTTTAAGCCATCCAAATCCAATAAGAGAAATAGATGAAGAACAAGAAAATACCCAAAATCTAATTTTCAATCCCCTTAATCAACCCAACCCCAAACCTTGGTGGATTACTCACAAGACATGTTCAACCCTCTCTTAAACATAAGTTTAGAGCTGATGAACATAATCGATGAAACTAAAAAGAGAGATTTGATACTAGAAAATACTATGAAAATAAAAAGACAAAGAATTTTTCACAAAGAGTTTTTCGAAATATAAGAAGAAAGACTTGACATTGGAATAAAAATTAAAAAGAGATTTTATAAAAACTATAAGTAACTTATATAGAAAAGCTGAGAATAGTTAAAAATACTCAAGAACTAGAGAAACTTACAAGAACACTAAGAAGACTTTAAAGAGAGAATAAGAATTTTTCTTGATTTATTTAAACTTAGAAGAGATGATTGAAAACTGAATGATTTATTACAAGCACCCATACACTCTTTATATAGAGTTTTAAACATGGCTCTTGGCCTTTAAAAGAAGGGTCAAGGGGCAAGAGACAAGGGGCAAGGGACAATGGACCTATAAAATCCCACTTACTTAAAGTATAAACACATTTCTGGGTCAACTTCCGACGGTTCGAGTTGTTTGGTCGATCGGCCAGTCGATTGGCTAGGGATCGACTCATCTTGGTCGATCATTCAGTCGATTAGAGTTTGGTTCGGTTGGTCCAGTCGATCGGCTGGGGATCGACTCATCTTGGTCGATCATTTGGTCGATCTCTTCTTAGATCGTGTAGTTCTGCTCGATCGGCCCGTCGATCTCGGTTTCTTTGGTTTTATCTGAGGCTTTCCTTGATTCCCGCCAACTCCTAAGTTCTTCTTTCATCTTTTTCTTTATGCTCAGCATCCATCACAGCTCCAAGTACTCAAAACAACCTGAAAAAGATGCAAATATGCAAGAAACCATGCAAATGCTAGTGCAAAGTGTTCTAGGACTTAAAATGGTACAAATGATGCAAATTAGTCTATTATGAAAGATGTATGCATGAAAAACATATTCTAAATGCAAGGTAAATATGCGAAATATATGAGTATATCATTGATCTTGTGTTTTGTGTTCTTATTTTCCTTTGCATACTTGAGTCTTATGCATTCATCTAAAGCATAGAAAAACGCAAAAATTTGAAAATTTGAAAATTGTCCAAATAAGAATCATTTAGATGTTGCATTTGCATATTAGGATTGAGTCTAGTTTCATTTCATGTAGGAGTTGGATTCATATGCATTGGGAGCAATGATGAGCTTATCCTTGTAGAGTGCCAACTCATGTAATCAGCTCAATCGAAAGATCTAGGGATTCTTTCGAGACCTGCTTCGCTCAATCAAGAGAACTCGAGACGAATTCAATCTTGAGACCAGTTTCTTGTAATGATGACGAAGTCTCCCACTTTAAAAACAACGCGACGGCGCTGAGTATCAGCGGCTTGTTTGTATTTAGAGGTCGATGCTTCCAAGTTAGCGACCGTCCTCTCATGGATTTGTGCAAGCTGATCAACAAAAGTCGTGGCATCTCCATGTATGAGTGTAAGATCGGGGAGGTTAGACAAATCCACTGGACCGCGGGGAACCATACCGTAAATCACCTGAAAAGAACTAAAGCCGGAGCTGCGATTAATGGCGTGATTATGGGCAAATTCGGCCTGGGGTAACTTTGCATCCCACGTTTTGATTGCGTCACCAACCAAACCGCGTAAAAGATTACCCAGCGAACGGTTCGTAACTTCAGTTTGACCATCCGTTTGTGGATGATAAGCGGAGCTCATATCCAAACTAGTGTCAAGGAGCTTCCACAACGAACTCCAAAAGTGACACAAAAAACGAGAATCACGATCCGATACTATCGAAGAAGGCAAGCTGTGAAGGTGATAGACTTCCCGAAAAAACAGAGTGGCGACCTGCAATGCGTCTGTAGTCTTTCTACACGGAATAAAATGCACCATCTTGGAGAAGCGATCAACAACCACGAATATCGAATCAAAACCCCGTTGAGTATGATAGCTCTCATATTTACATCATTTTAGGGCATCATTTAGAGTAGCTATGTGTCATTTCATGCATATAAGTATCCCATTTGCATTCATATTAGGGCTAGTGTGTTTTAGGATTAGAGTTGCATACTTTGTTGCATATGGAGTGCATTTCAGGTGCTTTTGGAGATTGTGGAAGCTCTATGGAGTTTGAGAGAACAACCACTGAGAAGCCAAGGTATTAAGGAGCAAAATAGAAGACTTCTCCAGCCACGTCGACAAGTCAAAACGATTTTACCCCGATTTGAAGCAAGACGATGTCTAGCACCACACTAGACAACCCGTTGTGGAAAGATTTGCTCGGACGAAAGCCTTCCACCTCGATTAAGGTTCAACGTCCCTCATGAAAGTTCTAGAGGATCGAGTTAGCTTTCGAATGGAGTTGGTTTGAATTCATTATCATCAGCGGTCCAGAAGTTACCGCGGAAACAGTGAGTATCGGTCTTCTGTAATGGTTTGAGTCCATTGAGGAACCCATATCAAGCTGATGCAACGGGATGACCCAGCTGCAGAATCCACAACGACCTGAAGCAACGGTATGATCCATTTGAAGCCCATAACGACCCGGTGCAACGGCTTGCAAACCTTATCCGAAGTTTGACCACCTTTGACCACCTTTTTTACCTACTTCTTTTGGACTTTAGTATAAATACTCTTTAACCTAGATCTTATTTTGTATCCACTTATTTTTCTCTCTTATTTTCGTGCCTCTCTCTTTCTCTCAAGAACTAGAAACACAAAGTTTGAGTTTTGTATTTGGATCATTGCTTTTTAATTAAATCTTGCACTTATCTTTAACTTCTTCTTGTTTTATCTCTCTCTAATCATGTCTAGCCATCCTATCCTCATGGATTTCGTGGCTAAGGCTGTGTTTAGTGAGTAGTTGTTCTTAGATTTGAGATCTTGGTAGATTAGGGTGGTTTCAATGATTGTTTGAGATGTTTAAAGCTTAGATCTTTGTATTCCCTTTTCTTATGTGATTGTGCTAATAGCCAAGTACATCTTTATTGGAGAAGCTGATATTAGGCTTTTGTTGAGCACTTAAGGTGTTTGATAAAATGCTTGAATATATTTGAAAATGATGTTTAGAAATCATGATTCTTTGCATCTATAATTCCTTATATGAATTGTGCTAAATGCTTAGTACCATATTGACGAGAAATCGCCTCTAGACTTTTATTGGGCATGAGAGTGTCATTAAAATGTCTGAAAATATTGCATAAGAGATTACTCATCCTAGCCTAAGGGATTAGATGTCTAGGGAGTTCTTTGTTTTATGGAGCTTGTGATTGAAAGCTTGTTAGTCATATTTACACCAAGGGATTGGGTTAGAAATGTGATTAGCAAAGGGGTTTTTGCCAAGGGATTGGATTAACCTTTAATTGTGCTCCTTACTTAAGGTTGAGTACTTAGTATTGCATCTTTGAACATCTTAGACATGAATAAGAATCACCCTATATCGTTTGCCTTGGTCTTGAATCTTTCTTTTTATCTTTGAAGCTTAGTTATTTTCTGTTTTTGCTCCTTTTCTCTTGCTCTTATCTTGCTTTGCATTTCGTGATATTGCTTCCTTTTGCTTCCTTTTGCTTTCTTGTTTGCCCTTAGGTTGTTAGATTTAAAAACCCCTCTTTATTAGCTTAGCTTAGCAAGTATTCTATATCTCAAGTGTGATTAGCTTCCCAAGTGGATTGACACCTCAAATACTACAATGACATGTGTGTTTGAGGATTGATCTAAGGCATAAAAACCTCTGCATCAATTGGGGCCGTTGCCTCTTGGGATTGTTTTTAATGCATTTGAGATTGAGTTCTTGCTTAGACTAAGCACTTATTTTAGTACTGATTTTTGTTTTATTTTTGTTTCTCTTATAGGTACCATGTTTCACCCTCAAGATTACCACATGCACCACCAAGGCTTCCCTTGTGGCTTCCACCATGAGTCCCCTTATGATGCTTATGGTGCTGCTCATCACCACGGTTATGGATACATGCACCAGCCTTATACACACTTCCACCATGATCACGGCCAAGCTATATCCTCCTCACCTCAAGACTTGAGTTTGAAGCAAAAGTTGCAGCAACTCCTCCAAGCTCAAAATCAATTCAACCAAGATTTGAAAACAGGGTTTGAAGAAGTTTTCACCAAGATTGGGAAGCTATACTCTGAGGTTAACAACCAACTATATGCTCTTAGTCAAAGAGTTACTCATTTGGAGACTCTAGAAGCTTCTTCTTCTTCTAAGCCACAAAGCTCAACTCCGGGAAAGAGTGTAGCTAAGCCCAAAGACTATTGTCACTTCATCTATGAAGCTGATATCACCAATGAGGAGGCTGCAGCCGCTGTAAAAGAAGTTGAGCAACTGCTTTATGGAACTCAAGAAGAAGACTTCTCTAGTAGCGGTTTTGATGCAAAGATCAATGGGGTCATTGAGTCTAAGTGTGGGGGGCTTGTTTGTCTCAAGAGTAAGGTTAAGGACATGGAAGCAGAAGCTCAAGTGGTAGCCAAGAAGCCCCAAGTAGAGTACGTGGCTGAGGATGTTGTTGAGCAAGACAAGCTCATGGAAGTTTACAAAGCACTTTTGGTGCTCTCAAAGGAGAAACAAGAGCCACCTCTCAACAAGGCACAAGCTGAAACCAAGAATGGTAAAGAAGCATCTATGGTCCATAAATATGATACTTCCCTTGAAGATTTGCCCATGTACAAGCCTCCTTTACCATTTCCTCAGCGTGTCCTCACTAAAGCACAAAAGGCGGTTCTATCATGGTTTAGGAAAGACATGGAAGAAGCTGGTGCTACATTGCCTCAAGTGGAGACCTTGTTTCAGGTTAAGGACCACGTGAGATTCATAAAGGATCTCTTTGCAAACAGAGAGAAGGTGGAGCGGTTAATGCACTCCTTTGATAGGCCAATCAAGGCAAAAGATGAGCCCACAACTCTCACCAAGCTAGGCAATCCGGGAAGGTTTCAAGTCTCTTGCATGCTTGGAGAGTTTAAGGTGGAAGAAGCCTTGTGTGATTCAGGTTCTAGTGTTAATGTGATGTCATTGGATATGGCAAAGACATTGGGTATCACCAAGCTATCGCCCTCTCCATCTGAAATCATTTTTGTGGATGCGACATCAAGGCAGCCTATTGGAGTCATAGAAGACTATCCTTTGAAGATTGGGAAATGCATTATCCCCACGGATTTCATAGTGATGGATATGGTCCATTCTAAAGAGCTTCCTTTGCTGCTTGGAACTCCATTCTTGAACACTGCTGGTGCTGAGATAGACTTCACCAAGAAGAGAGTCACACTTAAGATGGTGAATGGTGAAGTAAGCTTTCCAATGAAGCCACCAATCGCAAACTTTTGTGGCACCATAACACGTGAAGAAGAAAGGAGTGTTGAGAAGCCTCCTTACGTGCAAGAGCAGCTCATGGGGTTCACTGTTGATGTTCTGAAAGAAGAAGACCCACTAGATCACAATGAGTATGATGGAGTAAGCTTTGATGGTGAAAGCCTCTTAGCAATGTTTGATGGGGTTAGTGTGAAGCTTGCTGATGAACCACCAGGAAAGAAGAAGAGGGTCAGGAAACGCAAGAAGAGGCTCTATGTGGGAGCCAATACTCTGCTTGTGAAGAAAGGGGAAGGAACTTCAATTCCACTCCATCCTCCATGATCCTAAAAAACTGTGCAAGGTCAAGCTATGTGACGTTAAACAAGCGCTCTTGGGAGGCACCCCAAGCTTATCCTTTTTATAGTTTTCTTGCTCTTTCTCTTTAGTATGATGTTCTTAGGAGTTTTGTAGGTGGACTTGATAGCCAAAGGTGATGAACGGCCAAGAAGAAGAGATTCACAAGGCATGTGGGTCACATTTCGGGCTGTCATAACGGCTTGAAGCCGATATTGGTGGTAGCATCGTTCTGTCACATTTCGGGCTGCCATAACGGCTTGAAGCTGATACGTAGGTAACTTCTTTCTCTCTTCCTAAACTGAACTCCACTTGCACTCTTGGTATTTTGGTTGCCTCCTTTTGAGCTTTTGTTACACAGAGACTGTGTAATTTAAGTTTGGGGGAGGGTTGTGTATATAACATGTGTTTTGTTTTCTTATTTTCTATTTTCATCTTTGAGTCTCATGCATAAGAAAACCACAGAAAAATCATAAAAAATTTAAAAAATTTCTAGCATATAGTTGCATTTTTCATCTTAGGATTGAGTCTAGATGCATTCATATAGGTTTCATTTCATTTACATAGGGTGTAAATTATATTATCCTTGTAAATAGCAATTTTTAAGTCATGAAGTCAATACCTTGGTTCTTTTTTGTTTGATACATTCTCATTTAAACCGAATTAAAGGCAGTACCACACTTGGAATTCATGTTTTAAAACTCTGTCTTAGCTAAAGCATTGTGATTTGAATCTTTTCCCTAATGAACTTGAACTGAAAATTTCGAAAATTAATTATCATGCTTGTTCTCGGATTTCATCTCATGGATTTTCACTTGGACTTTATTTTTCCTTTTTACCACTCTTTGCTAGTCCAAGTACTTCACCACACCCGAGCCAAAACCTTTTATTTAAACCTAAACACTTTTGTGAGTGAAATGTGAGGTCTCTTGCATTACTTTTGAATCTTCTTAGGCAAAAAGTGTTGGGTTTAGGCTGATAAGGCTAAGTTCTCATGTAGACGTTGGCTCACATCTCGAGTCAACATAGGCTAGGTGGTTCAGGGGTACCATAACGGCATGACCCCGTTGTGCTTAAATGTTCATTTCGGGTAGACGAGGATAGAGTATGTGCTAAATGTTTATCTCGGGGAAAGGAGAAGAAAGGAGAAAAAGGATGCTATGGAGTCAAATGGGGACATAAAACAGTGAGATGGCGGCTACAAAGAGAAGCTCAAAACCTAAGAAGAAAAGGCGGTTTCAAAGAAACAAAGAAGGCCAAACAACAAAGTCAAAATCAGGCCAACAACACCAAAGGTGACAAGCAAAGAAACGCCACAAAAGAGAGCCAAGCAGAAGCCGAAACCATTCTCCAAAGATCAAGGAAGAAGTCCCCAAGACTATCAAAGAAGGTAGAAGAAGAAATGAAAGGAAAGAAAAGCAAAGAGCCTTGGGAAAGGGTAGCTTAGGAAAGGGAACAATGGGTTTAGACTAGGGTAGGAAGTGATTAGGTGCTAGCGTAGATGATAATTTATCCTTGTATGCATCGGTTAGTTTTTACCCTTAGCATTTTGCATTAAGAAGATTCCTTTCATTGAGCGATCCTTGTTTAAACACTTAACCCTTATCACTTCGAGTTCATCTTTAACTCGCAACCTTTACCTTAGCCAAATGAGTTGAATGATGAGCATGAGCATGATCCACACTTTAATTTTTGAATTAATCTTAAAGGGAAACGAGGACTTGAATGTGCATATAAGTTGAGACTGATTTTACTTTGTGTTGTGATGAGTGTAGCTAAGGCTTTTTGAGTAGGAGAGATTCGGTTTGCATCCTAGAAACTTGAACTTAGACATTGACTTGATCTCTTTTAAATAGCATTTTGGATTTGGATTTACACTCTCTTTTTCAAAACCTCACCCCTCCGGTTGGCTTTTATATTGCTTGAGGGCAAGCAAAAGGCAAGTGTGGGGGTGTTGATAGCTCGCATATTTACATCATTTTAGGGCATCATTTAGAGTAGTTATGTGTCATTTCATGCATATAAGTATCCCATTAGCATTCATATTAGGACTAGTGTGTCTTAGGATTAGAGTTGCATACTTTGTTGCATATGGAGTGCATTTCAGGTGCTTTTGGAGCTTGTGGAAGCTCTATGGAGTTTGAGAGAACAACCACTGAGAAGCCAAGGCATTAAGTAGCAAAATAGAAGCCTTCTCCAGCCACATCGACCAGCCAAAACGATTTTACCCCGATTTGAAGCAAGACGATGTCTAGACCCACACTAGACAACCCGTTGTGGAAAGATTTGCTCGGACGAAAGCCTTCCACCACGATTCAGGTTCAACGTCCTTCATGAAAAGGATCGAGTTAGCTTTCGAATGGAGTTGGTTTGAAGTCATTATCATCAGCTGTCCGGAAGTTACCGCGGAAACAGTGAGTATCGGTCTTTTGTAACGGTTTGAGTCCATTGAGGAACCCATATCAAGCTGATGCAACGGGATGACCCAGTTGCAGAATCCACAACAACCTGAAGAAACGGTATGATCCAGTTGAAACCCATAACGACCCGGTGCAACAGCTTGAGGCCGTTGCAAACCTTATCCGAAGTTTGACCACCTTTGACCACCTCTTTACCTACTTCTTTTGGACTTTAGTATAAATACTCTTTAACCTAGATCTTATCTTGTATCCACTTATTTTTCTCTCTTATTTTCGTGCCTCTCTCTTTCTCTCAAGAACAGGAGACACAAAGTTTGAGTTTTGTATTTGGAACATTGCTTTTTAATTAAATCTTGCACTTATCTTTCATTTCTTCTTGTTTATCTCTCTCTAATCATGTCTAGCCATCTTTCCTTCATGGATTTCGTGGTTAAGGCTATGGTTAGTGAGTAGTTGTTCTTAGATTTGAGATCTTGGTAGATTAGGGTGGTTCTAATGATTGTTTGAGATGTTTAAAGCTTAGATCTTTGTATTCCCTTTTCTTATGTGATTGTGCTAATAGCCAAGTACCTCTTTATTGGAGAAGTTGATATTAGGCTTTTGTTGAGCACTTAAGGTGTTTGATAAAATGCTTGAATGAGTTTATATTTGAAAATGATGTTTAGAAATCATGATTCTTTGCATCTATCATTTCTTATATAAATTGTGCTAAATGCTTAGTACCATATTGATGGGAAATCGCCTCTAGACTTTTATTGGGCATGAGAGTGTCATTAAAATGTCTGAAAATATTGCATAAGAGATTACTCATCCTAGCCTAAGGGATTAGATGTCTAGGGAGTTCTTTGTTTTATGGAGCTTGTGATTGAAAGCTTGTTAGTCATATTTACACCAAGGGATTGGGTTAGAAATGTGATTAGCAAAGGGGTTTTTGCCAAGGGATTGGATTAACCTTTAATTGTGCTCCTTACTTAAGGTTGAGTACTTAGTATTGCATCTTTGAACATCTTAGACATGAATAAGAATCACCCTACATCGTTTACCTTGATCTTGAATCTTTCTTTTATTATTGAAGTTTAGATATTTTCTGTTTTTGCTTAGTTCCATTTGCTCTTATCTTGCTTAGGTTTCGTCATATTGCTTCCTTTTGCTTTGTTGTTTGCCATCAGGTTGTTAGATTTAAAAACCCCTCTTTATAAGCTTAGCTTAGCAAGTATTCTATATCTCAAGTGTCATTAGCTTCCCAAGTGGATTGAAACCTCAAATACTACAATGGCATGTGTGTTTGAGGATTGAGCTAAGGCTAAAAACCTACTTATCAGAGTACGCGGCAAGCCGACGACAAAGTCCATGCTAATGTCAGTGCAAGGCTGAGTGGGGACTGGTAAAGGCATGTAAAGGCCTGCATTAGTGGCGCGCCCCTTAGAAGTCTGACAGGCAATGCAGCGTTCAACAAAGCGCTCCACATCACGGCGTAATGACGGCCAAAAATAGGAAATAGAGACCTAGTGCAACGTACTATCACGACCCACATGGCCTTCCCGATGTAACTCGGAAATCAATTGCAACCTGAAACTACATTCCGGAACACCAAGGCAAGTACCCCGAAAGAGAAATCCATCATGGATAGAATAGTCAGGCGAAGAGTGTGAAGAGGCAGCTGCAAAAATGGAACCAAAGAACGGGTCACTCGAATAGAGATCCGTAAAAGAGCAAAATCCCAGAACCGATGTGTGAAGAACCGCGACCAAAGAATGCCGGCGGCTTAGAGCGTCAGCAACACGATTCGAAGCTCCCGAAGTATGTCTTATCATGAATGTGAACTGCTGAAGATATGCGACCCATGACGCATGGCAAGAGGAGACCTTCTCTTGCCTCCCCAAATGCTTAAGAGCATCGTGGTCGGTATTGAGAACGAATTCTTTAAGGAAATAAATAGTGACGTCAGTGTTTGATAGCTTGGACAATGGCATAAAATTCCACATCATAGGTGCTATAACGAGCACGAGAACCAGCTATCTTTTTGCTGAAATATGCGATGGGACGAGTCTTTTGACTTAAGACGGCGCCAATTCCTGCTTTAAAAGCATCACAATGGAGCTCGAACACGATAGTAAAATCGGGTAAGGACAAGACCGGCGCGGAACAAAGCCTTTGTTTTACCAAGGCAAAAGCAGATTCTGCAGCAGGTGTCCACGTAAAGTGACCATCACAGATGCAGTCTGTAATTGGGGCCATGAGACTACTGAACTGAGGGACAAAGCGTCTGTAGAAAGAAGCTAGACCATGGAAAATGCGCGTCTCTGTGATTGTTGTAGGTGACGGCCAGGACTGTATTGCCGAAAGTTTTGCCGGATCAACCTCCAATCCCTTGTCGAAAACAATGTAGCCAAGGAAGTGAACCGCTGGAGAACCAAAGTCGCACTTCTTCAATGTAGCATAAAACTGGTCGCGACGAAGGACCAAAAGAACTTCACGCAGATGGCCGATGTGATTAGACAAAGACGAACTAAAGATTAATATAACGTCAAAGTAGACAACCACGAACTTGCCAATGAATGGACAGAGCGCCTGATTCATGATACGCATAAAGGTGCTAGGTGCATTAGAGAGTCCGAAAGGCATAACAAGCCACTCAAAAAGACCTTCACGAGTCTTAAAAGTTGTCTTCCATTCATCTCCAGGGTGAATGCGAATATGATGATACCCACTTTTCAAGTCTAGTTTGCAAAAAACTGTAGCTGACCCAATATGATCAAGCAAATCATCCAAACGAGGAATAGGAAAACGATAACGAACCGTTATCTTATTGATAGCACGACTATCAACGCACATACGCCACGATCCATCAACTAAGGCTTTTGCGCAAGAATCCTTTAGCAACTAATTCTTCGACTTGGCGACGCAACTCCTCATGTTCACTAGGGCTCATACGGTAGTGTGCTCTGTTAGGCAGCACAGCATCAGGGACCAAGTCGATACGATGCGGAATATCGCGGAGCGGAGGAAGTCCGTGAGGCAGATCGTCAGGAAACACGTGTGCAAATTCCTGGAGTGTTTCTAGAAACGGTGGCGGGACATCCTGGAAGCGAGAATCGGTAACGGGTTTAGCCATTAAGATGAAAACGATCCCTGCATCGCGTATCGCAGAAACGAACGGAGCTTTCTGCAGGAAAAGAATTGGAGTTGCAGGAGCTGGAGACGGCAATGGAGCAGCAGGAGTTAAAGTGAACTTGCGATTGTAAAACAAAAGCTGTAAGTGTTGAGAAAACCTTCATGGAGAACTTGTCTATCGGATTCCCAAGGTCTCCTGAGAAGTAAGTGATAAGCATCCATCGGCACAATATCGCAATAAACTTCATCTTTATAAGTACCACCAACCGAGAAAGACACCAACGCGCGACGAGTAACAACAACGTCAGTTCCTTGTTGTAACCACGCGAGTTTGTAGGGAAAAGGATGCGGCTCATCGGTGATGGAAAGCTTGGAAACAACATCAGCAGCTATGACATTTTCACAGCTTCCAGAATCGATGATAAACTTGCACACTTTGCCATTAATCTTACAAGGAGACTGAAATAGCGTGTTTCGTTGAGGATTGGTAATGACTGCACGGGGATCCAAACAAGCGCGTCGGAGCACCAAGAGCTGACCCGAGTCCTGATGTAGTAACTCTTCCTCGACGAAATCATCATCATCATAACTTGGGGACGTGTCCGGGTCAATTTCCTCAAGCAACAAACCACGACGATTTCGTGATGGACAAGCGAACTAACGATGACCAACTTCCCCACACGAAAAACAACGAAAACCCCCTGTTCTGGAAGCTTGTAAGGGATCAACTGTAGCAAGCGTGTACTCTGTTTTAGGAACAGCGACATGAGCAGTGGATGAAGACACCGAAGTGGAGCGAACCGGACGACTCCAGGACGCGACACCACCACGAAGTTGAGCTTCCACAGTAAGCGCTTGTTGATGAGCTTCAGAGAGCGATAAAGGTCGAAACAGATTGAGGGCGTGCTGGATTTGTTGGCGAAATCCACCCACGAAGCGTGTTACTATGTGTAACTCAGAATCGTTAGTCTCCACACGATTCATCATGAGAAAAAAATTGCAAACCATATTCGCCGACCGTACGACTTCCTTGTCGTAAGCTTTGAAACCTTTGGAACATGAGTTGCTCATAATTATAGTGTAAAACATTTTGCGCATCTCACTCTTTAATTTCGTCCATGTTGTGATATTGGTCTTTCCAAGACGGGCACGAGAGGTCTTGGATTGAGTCCACCACGCGGCAGCTCGCTCACGGAAGCGGATTGCAATTAACGGAACACATCGATCAAGCGGTACTCGCTTGAATTCGAGGATTTTGTCGACGGTAACAAACCAATCGAGAAGCTCCTCGCGACGGTACTTCCGCGAAACTCATGGATTTACAGTCGGAAACTTGACTCCCAACGATTATCAACCACATCTTCTTCTTCGTCGGAATCATCTTGTGCTCCACGACGGTCATCATTACCATGACGTCCTCCGAACTTATTGTCATCTTCAGCGTTGTCGACAACGTCGTCATTAGGGCGCGGGGGAACTGCTTGAACCGGCTGCTGATTCATCTGACGAAAAGCAGCGGCCAAATTCTACACTTGGGCGTGGAGATCAGCGATAGCTCATTGCGTAATCTCAGCTTCAGTAGGAGGAACAATTTTTTTTGGTCTCGCCATCGAAACAAGGAGCGTAGCAAAACTCTGATACCAACTTGAAGCAGCGTAAGAACACGAAAACCAGCTCAATCGAAAGATCCCTGCTTCGCTCAATCAAGATAACTCGGGAAGAATTCAATCTTGAGACCGGTTTCTTGTAATGATAACGTGAATCAAATCAGAACAAGGGAGGAGAGAAACTCTCGTTTATTAATAACCAAAACTGATCCATAATGAAGCCAATAACTTGGTTTATATAGAGCTACTTAGAATCCTTATCACCAACGATAAAAGGATAATTACCAAATATAAAATAGGAATATATCAAACCTATCTAAACTTCAACATAAATTAAGAAAAGGAAAACATAAAACCAAAACCAAAAGCTCATAGGACTTTGACAATTTGAAAGATTGTCAAGTTGTCGCCAAAGATGCTGCTGCATCACATGTTGTAGAGAAAAGTAATTTAGTTCCTAGTTTAGACCATAGAGTTTTCCAAAAATAACTAAGAAACTTAGTACCTCTAATAGAAACAATAGTCCTAGGCATCCCATGTAAGCAAATGATTTCTCTACAGAACAAGTCTGCTATATGAGATGCATCATCAGTTTTATGGCAAGCAATGAAATGAGCCATTTTCGAGAACCTATCAACCATAACAAAAATAGAATCCTTCCCTGTTTTAGTTCTAGGCAGTCCTAATACAAAATCAATGGATATGTCTGTCCAAGGATGAGTTGGAATAGGCAATGGAATATACACACCGTGTGGCTGGACTTTTGACTTAGCTTGTTTGCACGTTGTGGACCTACTACATAGTCTCTCCACGTCTCTTCTCATATGAAGCCAGTAGAAGTGTTCTTGCATGACCTTGAGAGTTTTAGCTATGCCAAAGTGTCCCATAAATCCGCCACCATGAGCTTCTCTTAAGAACAAGTCTCGCATAGAACAGTTAGGAATACATAATCGATTGTCATAGAATAGAAATCCTTCTTGCCTAAAATAATGTCCTGAAGCAAACTTTTCACACGAGTTATAGACTTCTTGAAAATCCGTATCTAACTCATATAAGCGCTTAAGTTGTTCAAAACCTAGAAGTTTACCATCAAGAACGGATAGTAACACATACCTTGGGGATAGGGCATCAGCTACTATATTATCTTTACCTTGTTTGTAGTTGATGACATAGGGAAATGTTTCTATGAATGCAACCCACCTAGCGTGTCTCTTATTGAGCTTTTGCTGACCCTTTAAGTGCTTAAGAGACTTATGATCGCTGTGGATGACAAACTCCTTAGGCCATAGATAGTGTTGCCACGTTTGTAATGCATGCACCAAGGCATATAGCTCTTAGTCATAAGTGGGATAGTTCAGCATGGCTCCTCCAAGCTTCTCACTAAAGAATGCTATAGGCCTTTTCTCTTGCATTAAAACAGCTCCTATGCCTATACCAGAAGCATCACATTCAATTTCAAAAGTTTTAAGGAAATCCGGAAGAGTTAAAACCGGGGCATGCGTGAGTTTCTCCTTTAGGTTCTGGAACGCATCCTCTTGCTCTTGTCCCCATTTAAATCCAACATCCTTTTTGATGACCTCAGTCATAGGCGCGGCTAAGGTGCTGAAGTCTTTTACAAAACTCCGATAGAAAGCCAGCAAGGCCATGAAAGCTCCGGACCTCACTAACGTTCCTTGGGCTTGGCCATTCGCTGATGGCTTTTACCTTCTCTTCGTCCACCTTAACTCCATCTGCACTCACAACAAAACCTAGAAACACAAGGTTATATGTGCAGAAAGTGGATTTCTTAAAGTTAGCATAGAGTTTTTTCTGTCTAAGCATGTCTAAAACAAGTCCTAGATGCTTAACATGTTCATTCAAAGTTTTGCTATAAACAAGGATATCATCAAAATACACAACCACAAAAACTCCTATGAAAGCTCTAAGGACATGGTTCATTGATATATCATAGTTTTTACCCATTTTTGGACCATGATATAAGTGTTTTTATAGAGTCTTTTGTTAGTTTTAGAGTCCTATTAGAGTCTTTACAGGATAAAGAGCATTTTGAACAAAATGGAAGAGAGTGGATTTACGAGCAAGGTGTCGATCGACACCACTAGTGTCGATCGACACAAATGAAGGTCGGCCAACTTTGACGGTTTCCAATCAGAAAAAGGAAAGAGAGCAAGTTTGAAGAAATTACAAGTCTGCCCCTGGACGAAAAATCCCCTTCTATAAATAGTTTTCAGGCATTGTTTAGCCATATACCTTATCATTATTTTTAGTTTTTGAGACTTAGAGAGAGATTGATCCTGTGCTTTTGGGGAGACAATTCTAACTCATCTGAGCCAGATTTCGAACATTCTCTATTCTTTTATGCAATTTATTTTAGCCATGATTTGTGTTTGCATAATTATGTCTGAGTAGTTGGCTAGTTAGGTTAGGGTGATTTAGGGTTTGATGAAGAGTTTGTAAAATCACTAGAATTATTAGGGAAATCAATTGGATCTTCACCTTGATTTGTGCTTAACTTGATTCTCTGAATTGATCACTTAGAAATCAAACATTAGGTTATTTAATAGATGCGAGAGCATTATTAGTAACTTGAACTAATCATAGGTGAGCAAAATATCTATTCGCAAAGAGATTTGGTTTAGGTATTTTGTGAACAAATCGAACATGTTCTTATTGCTTGCCTTAGTTGTTTAAATTCGCAAAGAGATTTGGAATTTAGGAATTTAGGCATAGATAACTTCTGCAACGAGAGTTGATTGGTTTTAACTTAGAGATTCGAGTTCTATACGGTTCTTAATAAATCCCTAATAAACTTAGATTCTGCATTCTTGGATTCAACCTGATAATTATCCTTGCCTAGCGCCTTAGTCTCCTGAACTTAAATCCGCATATAATCTCGTTTACTTATTTCGCTTGCTTAGTTTACTTATTTTAAATTTGATCTAGCATAATCTGAATTTAGAAAGCTTAGTGCAGCATCTACTTCCCTTGGGATTCGATACCCCTTATACTTCAACTGCATTGCTGTGCACTTGCAGTAGTTGATTATTTGGGTAAAACCTGAGCCCTATCAAGTTTTTGGCGCCGTTGCCGGGGAAGTAATAGCTGCCTACGGAATCTAGTACTAGGATTTTGACTAGGTTTTGTTTTTATTTTTGTTACTAATTTAGTTTCCTATCTTTTGTTTCAGGTGCATGCCCAGTACCAGAAGCAACAAGGAAGAGGAACTAATCACACTGAACTAGGAACTAGGCCGTCTCGAACGTACGAACCGCAAGTCTGCTCGAGCGTCGATCGACACAGAGAGCATCGATCGACACCCTACCTTAGTGTCGACCGACACCGCTTGTATCGATCGACACCAGACGCAGACCAAGATGACATAACCAGTGATCATGATACGCAACGAGGCAGGCGACTTTGTTGACCTACAAGACAATAGAAGGAACGCCCAAGGCCAGAGAATTGATGAGGCTGGTGCCGTCATCATCGATCCATCAATACAAGCTGCAGAAGATGGACGTGTAAGAACACTTGGCGAGTACAACCGCCCAGACCAGTTCTATGCTAATAGAGTTGCGATCCATCCTCCTACATTTCAGAGGAACGACTTCAAGCTAAAACCTGCTTACTTAACACTGGTGGGGCAGCATCCTTTCCATGGTTTTCCTAATGAGCATCCGATGGATCACATTGAGAGATTTGAGGACCTCGCATCAAGCATCAAGGCTAATGGAGTGTCCTATGATTATCTTTTCTGCAAGCTGTTCCCTTACTCGCTTATTGGAGATGCATCATACTGCCTGAAGCAGTTGGATCCAGGACCCTTGACAACTTGGGAAGACACAAAGAATGCATTCTTATGCAATTTCTTTGATGACGCAAAATCAGAGGAGCTGAGGACGAAGATCACCACGTTCTCCCAAGGACCTATTGAAGCATTCAAGGCTTCTTGGGTGCGATTCAAAGCTAACCAGAGAGATTGTCCACACCACGGTTTCAGCGAGCCGCAGCTGGTCAGTATCTTTTACAGGGGGATCGATTGGAGATACCAGATGGCTCTAGACGCTGAAAGCAATGACAACTTCAACACCAGATACCCAGATGATGCGGTGGTGCTTATAGAGAATTTGGCCTCTTGTAACAACACCAAGAATGCAGATTTTGAAAGAAGACAACAAGCTGGTGCAAATGGAGGAAGCCAAATTGCTGAGGTCAACAGGAAGCTGGACAACGTACACAATCTCTTGGTGGGGAAGAAGCAAGTCCACTTTGCTAATGAAGTGGAGACACTCGAGCCTAGTGAAGAATGTGAAGAAGAGGATGTTAACTACATCAACGGAGGAGGTTTTCAAGGCCAAAGGTTTGGGAACCAGCAAGGAAACATGAGCTTCAATGGGAATTATCAGAAGAGCTCCTTCACAGGAAATCAGAACTCTTCTGGTTATACTCAAAAGCTCCCATTCCATAACAGCAACAACAATTACACAAGGAGCTATGGAAACTCTTCCTACCAGAAATCTCCAGCTAAAGACAAAAAAAATGGAGGCTATACTGGAACAGCTTTTAGAAGGGCAACAGAAGATGACAATGAGCTTTAATGGGAAGATTGACACATTATATCAAGATGTGACAGGAAAGATGGACGCCATGTACTAGGACTTGAATGGGAAATTCGAATCTCTGAACAACCATGTCAAGAAATTAGATACTCAAGTTGCTCAAACTACAGAAGCTGTTAACATGCAAGAAGGATTCCTTCCAGGGAAGACATATACCAATCCCAAACGCCATGTGAACGCTGTCACATTGAGGAGTGGAAAGAACCTTCAGCCTGTGCAGAAAAGAGGGCTTAGTGTTGAAGAATCCGAGGAGCTTGAAGATGTAGATGATGCTGCGGAGCCAGTGTCGATCGACACCCTGAGTGTCGATCGACACCCATGAAAATTCAAGACAAATCAGACGAACTCGACGCGAAGGATTCGACTTCAGATGCAAGTGTCGATCGACGCTCTTCACGGACAACACCAGATCAAGCCAAGACCACGAAAACTGCTGAAGAAAGGGTTTACAAACCAAAGATTCCTTTCCTCTTGATACCAAAGAAGTCTAAGAAGGAGCTTCTTGACGCTAGATGCAAGGCTATCATAGATAGACTAGTGGTTGAAATCCCTTTGATGGATGCCATTAGAACTACTCCAGTGCTAAAGAGATACTTGAAGTGGATGATGACAAAGAACATGGATATGGAGGAAGGAGTGATGATGATATCAGAACAAGTTAGTGCTGTCATTCAGAACATGCTTCCAGAGAAACTCTCTGATCCGGGAAGCTTTGTTCTAGATTGCTCCATTTTTTCAGACAAGTTTGGGAGATCTCTATGCGATTTAGGCTCAAGTGTCAACTTGATGCCTCTTTCAGTTGCTCTAAGGCTGGACATGACAGACTTCAAGGCCACAAAAATCTCCCTATTCCTTGCTGATCGTTCTATCAGAATCCCCGAATGTGTTTTTGAAGATGTTCCTATCAAAGTGGGAAATTGTTTGATTTCCACAGACTTCGTGGTATTAGCATATGATGAGGAACCCAAAGACCCTCTCATACTTGGTAGACCATTCTTGGCTACAGCTGGAGCAATCATTGATGTGATGAAGGGAAGGATCGCGCTGAACATTGGTGACTTGGTGATGAATTTCGACATGGAGAAGCTGATGAAGAGACCAACAATTGATGGACAGACCTTCTATGTCGATTCACTAACCAACCTTGCTGAGCAGATTTTCAAAGAAGACCCCTTGGAGCTAGCATTGAACACTTCTACGAAGGACGTTGAGAGCTTGGACGATGCAGCTGCTGGATACGCAAAGATGATGGACGCAAGTGAGCAAGTCATGCAACTAGTCGCTCAGGAGGACTTGTGTCGATCGACACCAACTAGTGTCGATCGACACCCTGCGCGCACAACGAGAGCAGCCACACTTGCCGATTGTAGTGAGGCTAAGACACCTAAAGTTGAGCTTAAACAGCTCCCTGCCGGGCTAAGGTACGCATTTCTTTGTCCTAATTCAACTTATCTTGTCATTGTGAATACTTCCTTAAACAATGCAGAGCTCACTTTATTGCTTAGGAAGCTGCGCAAGTATCGCAAAGCTCTTGGCTATTCTCTTGATGATATTTCAGGTATCTCACCAGACTTGTGCATCATCGGATTCACCTTGAGGATGAGACAAAGTCATCAATTGAACATCAAAGGAGGCTGAATCCGAACCTGAAGGAAGTAGTCAAGAAGGAGATCATGAAGCTTTTGGAAGCTGAATGCCGCGACCAGAAAATATTACTGGACACAGGATGTGCATAGACTACAGGAAGCTGAATGCCGCGACAAGAAAAAATTACTTTCCTTTGCCTTTCATCGATCAGATGCTGGAGAGATTGGCGAATCATCCTTACTACTGTTTCCTTGATGGCTATTCATGGTTTTTTCAGATTCCTATCCATCCAGATGATCAGGAGAAGACCACGTTTACATGTCCTTATGGTACATTTGCATATCGCAGAATGCCATTTGGACTTTGTAATGCTCCTGCGACCTTTCAGCGATGCATGATGTCAATCTTCACAGATATGATTGAGAAGTTTACGGAGGTCTTTATGGATGACTTTTCTGTTTATGGGTCATCTTTCAAAGACTGCCTGGACAACTTATGCGCGGTGTTGCAGCGGTATGAAGAGAAGCACTTGGTCCTGAACTGGAAATAGTGTCATTTTATGGTCACAGATGGGATTGTACTTGGATACAAGGTTTCAGCAGAAGGGATTGCAGTGGATCGCGCCAGGATTGAAGTAATGACGACTTTGTAAGCACCTGATTCGTTGAAGTCAGTGAGAAGTTTTCTGGGTCATGCTGGGTTCTACAAAAGATTCATCAAGGACTTCAGAAAGATTGCAAAACCACTCACTGCTCTTCTCTGCAAAGACGTGAAGTTCGAGTTCACTGCAGAATGTCTTTCAGCCTTTGAACAGATCAAGCAAGCCTTAGTGAGTGCTCCAATAGTTCATCCTCCAGACTGGGATTTGCCTTTCGAGGTGATGTGTGACGCCAGTGACTTCGCAGTAGGAGCAGTTCTGGGACAGAAGAAGGACAAGAAGCTTCACGCCATTTATTATGCCAGCAAGACGTTGGATGATGCGCAGAAGAATTATGCAACAACGGAGAAGGAATTGCTAGCTGTGGTTGGTATATCATGGGTTTTACCCATTTTTAGACCATGATATAAGTGTTTTTATAGAGTCTTTCGGCTATATTCGAGTCTATATAGAGTCTTTACAGGTTCAGGTACAATTGGAGATAAATTGGAGATTTGGATACATTTTGGAGCTTAGTGAATTGAAGTCGGATTGAAGAAACACGATGAGTGTCGCTCGACACCAGGATTTCCAATTTCCAAAAGCAAGAAATTTCCAGTTTTTGAAGAAAAGGAAATCTTCAAGACTTTTCCTAATCTTCTAAGGAATTGAAGATGCGAACCTAGGCCTATAAATATAGTTGTCAAAGCCATTGTTTAGGCACAATCTCATACTTTAAGAATCATAGAAGTTTAGGTTTTTGGAGAGAAGAATTTGACTCCTTTAGAGCAGATTTGGAACTCCTTTATTTTCTTTCTATTGATTTATTTTATGCTTTCTATTCAAATAATGATTTCTGTTTCATAGATCATGTCTGAGTAGTTTTGCTAGTTAGGTTTAGGGTTTTTCAAAGGTGATTGATGAATTGTTAGGTCGAATTAAATTGTTAGGATAAAATCATTAGAGTTCTTTATCTGGATTTGTGTTTAATGCTGATTTTAGCTTCACGACCTAGAATCTGATCTTAGGTTAATTAATAGTTGCGAGAGTATTATTAATTGCCTGAACTAATGTTAGATGAGCAAAATACATATTCGCAAAGAGATTTGGTTTAGGGATTTTGTGAACAATCGAACCTGAACTTTAATGCTTGTTTGAATTGATAGGATTTGCAAAGAGATTTGGAATTCTAGGGTTTAGACATAGATAATCTTCGCAGCAAGAGTTGGTTGATTTTACATTAGTGTTTCGAGTTCTAGAACAATTCTTCATAATTCCTAACATTCTGTCTAGACCTGTAATTTAGATCACCTGAGAATTTCCCTGAACCTAGCGTTTTGTCTCCTGAATTTACAAAGTCTTTTTAAATTGCTTTCTGTCTTTTAATTTAATCTTTTTACCTAGCATAATCTGAATTTAGAAACCTTAGAGTAGCATCTACTTCCCTTGGGATTTCGATACCCTTTATACTACGATTGCATTTGTTGTGCACTTGCAGTAGTTTTATTAGTGTAAAACCTGAGCCCTATCAAGTTTTTGGTGCCGTTGCCGGGGAAGTAATAGCTGCCTACGGAATCTAGTACTAGGATTTTGACTAGGTTTTATTTTTATTTTTGTTACTAATTTAGTTTCTTATCTTTGGTTTCAGGTGCATGCCCAGTACCAGAAGCAACAAGGAAGAGGAACTAATCGCACTGAACCAGGAACTAGGCCGTCTCGAACGTACGAACCGCAAGTCTGCTCGAGCGTCGATCGACACAGAGAGCATCGATCGACACCCTACCTTAGTGTCGACCGACACCGCTTGTATCGATCGACACCAGACGCAGACCGAGATGGCAGAACCACTGATCCTAATGCGCAACGAGGCTGGCGACTTTGTCGACCTACAGGGCAACAGAAGGAACGCCCAAGGACATAGACTTGATGAGGCTGGCGCCGTCATAGTCGAACCGGCGATACAAATCGCCGGTGCAGAAGCTGGACGTGGAAGAACACTTGGCGAGTACAACCGCCCAGACCAGTTCTATGCTAATAGAGCTGCGATCCGTCCTCCTGCATTTCAGAGGAATGACTTCGAGCTGAAGCCTGCTTACTACACTTTAGTGGCTCAGCATCCCTTCCATGGTCTTCCTAATGAGCACCCTATGGACCACGTTGAGAGATTCGAGGACTTAGCCTCAAGCATCAAGGCTAATGGAGTTACATATGATTATCTCTTCTGCAAGCTTTTCCCTTACTCGCTTGCTGGAGATGCATCATACTGGCTGAAGCAGCTGCCACCAGGATCCTTGACTACATGGGAAGATACAAAGAATGCATTCCTTTGCAATTTCTTTGATGATGCGAGATCCGAGGAGCTGAGGATGAAGATCACTACATTCTCTCAAGGACCCACTGAAGCATTCAAAGCTTCTTGGGTGAGATTCAGATCGTACCAGAGGGATTGCCCACATCACGGTTTCAGCGAGCCGCAGCTTATCGGTATCTTTTACCGAGGGATCGATTGGAGATATCAGATGGCTTTAGATGATGCAACCAATGGAAACTTCAACACCAGATACCCAGATGACGCGGTGGTGCTTATAGAGAATTTGGCCTCTTGTAACAGCACCAAAAATGCAGATTTTGAGAGAAGACAAAACGCATGAGTAAATGGAGGAAGCCAAATAGCTGAGGTTAACAGGAAGCTGGATCTTTTGTTTGGTGGGGAAGAGGCAAGTTCAGTTTGCTGCAGAAGTAGAGTCCTTTGAGCCAGAGGAAGAAGAAGTTAACTACATTAATGGAGCTGGTTTTCAAGGTCAAAGGTTTGGCAATCAGCAGAGCTATGGTTTTTCTTACCAGAAACCTTTTAAGAACAACAACTTCCAGAGAAGCTATGGTTCTTCTTCTTACCAGAAGCCTCCTGCACAAGACAATAAGATGGAGTCTATGATAGGACAGCTTTTAGAAGCGCAACAGAAGATGACAGTGAGCTTTAATGGGAAGATTGACACATTATATCAAGATGTGACTGGAAAGATGGACGCCATGTACCAAGACTTGAATGGGAAATTCGAATCTCTGAACAACCATGTCAAGAAATTGGATAGTCAAGTTGCTCAAACTGCAGAAGCTGTTCATAGGCAAGAAGGTTTCCTTCCAGGGAAAACTGATACTAATCCAAGACACCACGTGAATGCCATCACGATCCAGAGTGAAAGAAGCCTTCAAACAGAGCTGAAAAGGGGTCTAAATGCTCCCTTGTCCTAGCTGATCGCTCCAAAAGAATCCCAGAAGGTGTTCTAGAAGATGTTCCTTTGAAGATTGAAGGCTGCATTATTCCCACAGACTTTGTGGTTTTGAAGTATGATGAAGAACCTATAAATCCTCTTATTTTGGGAAGATCACTTTTGGCTTCAGCTGGTGCCATTATTGATGTGAGGAAAAGGAAAATAGAGCTTGATTTGGGTGATGTTTTCATGAATTTTGACATGGACAAGTTAAGGGGACCTTCCACCATCGATGGTCAATCGTTTTCAGTAGAGTCGCCCATGGATCAAGATCCAATCATGGAGCATTCAGATGACACTAATGCTAGGAATGTCAAGGAGCTGGATTTTAAAGAGCAAGTGAACAAGGTGGCTGTTCAAGAAGCATTGGCTGAGAATTCTGAGAAAGATGTGGAGATTAAAGACTGGGGTGGAAATGATCATCTCTTCAAGATTATGAGCAGAGAAGATGAAAATCTAATCAATGCCATGTTGATGGAGGAAGACGATTTCATCATGGAGACAAAGATTGCGGAGCAGAATTGCAGCAAAAGTGCAGAGATTCGAGCTACAAAGTTGGTGTCGATCGACACCCTACGCGGATCACACCAGAAGCTGCTTCTAATGCTTCAAATCCATCTCCAGTGGTCAAACAGATGCCTTCACGTCCTATTGATCAGAAACCTCGAAAGAAGCAAATGAACGCACTTCCTGGAATCAATTCCAAACCCCCTGATCTTGTCAATAAGAATATCAAAGGTTCAAAAGGTGTTTCACACTTATGCAAGCCACGAGATTCTCGTAGAGGGCTTGGTGTTTCTTTTGATGATGCTGCAGGAAAACGAAGTGTCCCACCCAAACTCAAGTCCCACCCTGTTGCTGTTCCTCATTTCCTTGGTCATTTTCATGCACCTACTGTTTATACACCACCATGGATGAGAAGATATTCTTCTGGGAAGCATTCAATGCCACCCTCTGATCCACCAGACGTCTGAACCCCGACACACTCAAGCTAATGACTGAAAACGAGCGCTGAGTGGAAGGCAACCCACTTTTAGGTACGTTTTACTTTTTATTTTCGTTTTAGTTTTACTAAGTCCTAGTTTTAGTCAGGTGAAAAAAAGAAAACATTGGACTCGACTCAGACCAGTGTCGATCGACACCACTTAGTGTCGATCGACACCACGCGCAGACGAAGGTAAGTCTTCTAACTGGTATTTTCAGTTGTTTCTAATCTTTCTTTTAACCAACTTCGGGCTTGATAACACAGGGGACAGTGTTGTTTAAGTCTGGGGGAGGTGATTACTGACTTTGTGTTTTGTTTTGAGAGTCAAAAAGTTTTCAAAAATTTTGTTTTATTGATTCAAAATCAGTTGGAACTTTCAGTTTTTCTAGGGACTAACCACATAATGTTAACACTTGAAGAACCATTGCTATAGTAGCTGATTGCAGGTCTTATTAAGTAGAAAGCTGCAAGTGGAATCAGTTTAACAGGGCGAGTTCAGATCCCCTTATAAGAACTAGGTATGCGCAGAACTTGATTCCTCTTTCAGTCCGAACAGATAGGCAATTGCAGTCTCTCCTTGATCTTCCCTTAAGAGAAAAGAAAAGAAAGAAAAAGAGTCTAAGTCTGGAATAGTGCCTTTGTCATGAGCCTGTCTCCTCACAAGGAACAATATTAGTGATGCTCTTGAACACGTCTCCTCACAAGGAACACAAGTAGAGAGTAGCACTATTCCAGAGATCCCAAAAAGAATAAGAAGAGTCAATGAAAAGATCTTAGAACACCCTGAAAATGGGCAGAAGTTGACTAAGGGAAGAGAAAATAGGGGAGCTGTATGAGAATGTCTTGTTCAGGCACTAAGGAAGGGAAAGAATCAGAAAAGTTCTATGGCATTACCAATGATAGAGTTCGATTCTTTTACCAAGGAAAGGATCTGGATTTGAACTGGGAGATTGCTAAACTTGTGGTAAGTACACTGAACATTTCCTAAGGTTGGCTCTATATCATGTGGATTCAAGAAGTGTTAATCAATGTGGCGTTTTGAAGAAGTACTCGAAAGTTCCTGTTTTCAAACTTCTACTTCATTCTAAGTTTCTGTTTTGCTTGAGGGCAAGCAAAGGCTAAGTCTGGGGGAGTTGATATATCATGGTTTTTACCCATTTTTAGACCATGATATAAGTGTTTTTATAGAGTCTTTTGGCTATTTTCGAGTCTATATAGAGTCTTTGCAGGTTCAGGTACAATTGAAGATAAATTGGAGATTTGGATGCATTTTGGAGCTTAATGGAATGAAGTCACGAAGTGATGAAGTCAAGACTGGAATTACACGCAAGGTGTCGATCGACACCATGTAGTGTCGATCGACACCAGGTTTTCCAATTTCCAGAATCGAGAAGTTTCCAGTTTTTGAAGAAAAGGAAATCTCCAAGACTTTTCCTAATCTTAAAAGGAATTGAAGACTCGTACCTAGGCCTATAAATATAGTTTTTCAGCCATTGTTTAGGCATAATCTCATACTTTAAGAATCATAGAAGTTTAGGTTTTTGGAGAGAAGAATTTGTCTCCTTAGAGCAAATTTGGAACTCCCTTTATTTATTCTATTGATTTCTTTTATGCTTTCTATTCAAGTTATGATTTCTGTTTCATTGATCATGTCTGAGTAGTTTGCTAGTTAGGTTTAGGGTTTTTCAAAGGTGATTGATGAATTGTTAGGTCGAATTAAATTGTTAGGATAAAATCATTAGAGTTCTTCATCTGGATTTGTGTTTAATGCTTATTCTAGCTTCATGACCTAGAATATGATCTTAGGTTAATTAATAGATGCGAGAGTATTATTGATTGCCTGAACTAATGTTAGATGAGCAAAATACCTATTCGCAAAGAGATTTTGTTTAGGGATTTTGTGAACAATCGAACCTGAACTTTAATGCTTGTTTGAATTGATAGGATTTGCAACAAGATTTGGAATTATAGGGTTTAGACATAGATAATCTTCGCAGCGAGAGTTGGTTGATTTTACAATAGTGTTTCGAGTTCTAGAACAATTCTTCATAATTCCTAACATTCTGTCTAGACCTGAAATTTAGATCACCTGAGAATTTTCCTGAACCTAGCGTTTTGTCTCCTGAATTTACAAAGTCTTTTAAAATTGATTTCTGTCTTTTAATTTAATATTTTTATCTAGCATAATCTGAATTTATAAACCTTAGAGTAGCATCTACTTCCCTTGGGATTTCGATACCCCTTATACTACGATTGCATTTGCTGTGCACTTGTAGTAGTTTTATTAGGGTAAAACCTGAGCCCTATCAGTGGTCTTTGCATTTGAGAAATTTCGCCAGTATCTTGTTGGCTCAAAGGTGATTGTTCACACAGATCATTCTGCATTGAAGTACTTGATGCAGAAGAAAGATGCAAAGCCAAGGTTGCTAAGATGGATTCTACTTCTCCAAGAGTTTGACATAGAAGTCAAGGACAAGAAAGGAGTTGAAAATGGAGTAGCTGATCATCTCTCAAGGATTAGGATTGAAGATGATGTGTCAATTGATGATTTTCCGCCTGAGGAGAATGTTTACCTTGTTGAGAGTCGTTTCCAAGCTGCATGTTCGGAGCAGATACGCACAGTGTCGATCGACACTGGTGTAGTGTCGATCGACACCCCGTCCGAAATCATGAGAAGGGCCGCGATTCAACACTTCGAAGTTTGCCAACTTCACGAGTGTCGATCGACACCATCTGTGTCGATCGACACCAGGGATCATCATGGGTTCGCAGGATCTTGGACGAAGTGTTTCGACAGCTAATCTTTGCCATTAATGCCGCGAACTGACCATGGTATGCTGACATTGTGAACTTCCTTGCTGCTAACATTGAGCCTACACATCTCAAGGAATATGAGAAGAAGAAGTTCATGAGGGAACATAAAAGATACTATTGGGATGAACCTCACTTGTACAAGCATTGTTCAGACAATGTTTACAGAAGATGCATTGCAGAAAGTGAGGTTCGTGATGTACTGTTCCATTGTCATGGTTCCGAGTATGCTGGACATTTCGCAACCTTCAAGACAGTATCCAAAGTTCTTCAAGCAGGCTTTTGGTGGCCTACTATGTTCAAGGATGCGCAGCTGTTCATCACTCAATGTGATGTTTGTCAAAGGAGAGGAAAGATCAACAAGCGACATGAGATGCCACAGAACGTCATCCTTGAAGTTGAGGTCTTTGATTATTGGGGAATTGATTTCATGGGCCCTTTTTGTGGCGACCCAAACCGATAATCCTAACCAGGCTGGCCGTCCCGAGTCCAACTCTAACCAGATTCCATACTTAGCATATTTTCAGATTTTTCTTAAACTTAAACAACGCATTCGATTCGTAAAAAGCCCATTCTCATTGCATAAATATTCCAATCCAGATATAACAAAGGTTCATAAACATAAACTAACTTAGCCAGATTCGTTCTAAGTCATAACAGAAATGCAAAGCCAATTATCCAGAATAACTCATGATAAATAAAACCCCCAAATCCTTTTTTTATTCACTTCTTTCTTCACTGCCTTCAAGTCCGCCTTCAAGACTAAACGTCCCGGATAACATCTTTACCTGCACACTCCACACATAAGAGAGGCATAAGCATTATCACAAATGCTTAGTGAGTACGGTCATCCCGTACCACCAACCAATACCAGAAAACGCAATCATACATCAGTTATACAATTCACATTAATACTTAGCAAGCAAGCACAGAAAACAGAATCACGGTTCTATGATCATCTCAACTACTTGTGAATTTCCTCACGGCCACGGTTCTACTCAAGCGAGAATCACACATTCCCTTGAGCTAGCAACTCGATCCGGACATTCACACAGCTAGTTAGACACCACGTATAAACCACGATATCCAATACCAATCACAGAAACACATTGACCTTGCTAAGCATACACTAACTTACACAAGCAATCAATGAAATCAGATAACCTAGCAATCCTACGGTTCCAGATACAAGCTACAGTCACGCACTCACCTTAGACACAAAGGCAAACGTTTCAGTCGGAAGAAACTCGGTGATTTCTCGGTCAGAAACAGAGATAGTCGGACGCACTTGCATTCTCTCGGCTATCGCTACGGCTAAACCCGCGAGATCCAATCTCCTCTCGGCTATCTTTCAAACCGCTCACTTTTCCTCGGACAATCTTCTGTATTCCCTCGGAAACAGGCCAAAATAATCAGATTAGTCGAAGATTACTCGACAGAAACTCAACCAGAAACGAAATAGCCGACACTTACCGAAATCTCTCGGCCAGAAACTCCTTCTCTCGGATATCTCTCGATCCGATCGAACAACTCACGGCTATCTCTCAGATCTCTCGGCTAACACACGCCTACAATCAGATAACTCGATTATCTCTCGGTGAAAACAATCCAGAACAGAAATCTCACGGTGAAATCTCAACAGAACAGATTTCTCTCGGTGAAAAACGGATTACCTCGACTATCTCTCGGATTCTCGCGATCCGATCGAGAAATCTCTCGGCCGAATGCACTTCTCTCGGCAAGTCGACCCTCCCCGTTCGTTTCTCTCGAACGAAATCCCCAGAAACTCGACGGACAAAGATATCTCTCGAAGAACTCGGATTTCTCTCGGCGGCTCGAACTTTCTCTCGGGATAACTTGTGATTCTCTCACGCGGCCGCGAGAGACAAGCTTATTTATAGAGAGAAAACCCCAAAAGCCCTAGCTCGACCGTCCAAACCGACTTTAACCCGCGCGGTTTTACTTTCTCTCGGTCCAAAACAAGTTTCTCTCGGCCAAACCGGCCAACTTTCCTTTTTCTCTCGGCCAGACTTAAACCGCTCGGCCAAACACGGGATAAAACACTTTTCACTCGAGATAAACTGATTTCCCTCGAGTTAAACCACGTTCCACGGCCCAACAGCCTTGTTCCTCAACACTTAGACAAAATCCCCAACATTTACTCGGCCTAGCCACAGTACGGTACTTAACCTCACGGACGTACCACGGTTTGGTACCACAGACATACCACGGACGTACCACGGACGTACCACGGACGTACCACGGACGTACCACGGACGGTACCACGGACGTACCACTGTACAACACACATAATTACAGAAACGGACGAACCTCCACTGTACCAGGACATACATACAACGGTCATCCCATGACCCGCACGACCATACTTAGGATTTCTGGTCGCGGATGCTACAATTCTCCCCCACTCAGTTTGGATTCGTCCTCGAATCCGGCTCTTCCTCAGGAAGTTTCTCAAACCATTTCGGGAACCTTGTACTCATCCTTGACTCTTTTTCCCAAGTCGTTTGCTCGTCGCCATTACAGTCCCACAGAACTTTGATCATCTTGACCACTTTACCACGCTTAACCTTTTCTTTCCGGCCAACCACACGGATCGGTCTACCTTCCACGGTCAGATCCTCTTGCAGTTCCGGAGGCGGTTCAGATATCACATTCTCACGTTCGGTTATGTGCTTTCTCAGCTGCGACACGTGAAACACATTGTGATAAGCACTCATTTCCGGCGGTAAGTCCAACTTATACGCCACTGCCCCAATCCTTTCCAGAATCCGGTACGGCCCCATGTACCTCGGACTCAACTTAGCATCAAACATTGCTCGGCTTTTCCCTTTGTAGGTCATAGCCTTCAGATAAACCAGATCGCCCACACTGAACTCCAAGTCCTTACGGCGCCTATCGGCATAACTCTTTTGCCGGTCTTGAGCCTCTTTCAGCTTAACCTTCAGAAACCGAATCTTTTCAGTCGTCTCCTCGACTATCGCGGGTCCTATCTCACTCCGCTCCCCCACTTGGGTCCAACACAACGGTGTTCTGCACGGCCGTCCATACAACGCCTCATACGGAGACATATCAATGCTCCCTTGGTAACTGTTATTATATGCAAACTCAGCCAACGGTAGATGTCTATCCCAGTTACCACCCCAGTCTAGTACACACGCTCTCAGCATGTCCTCTAACGTCCTGATGGTCCTCTCAGACTGACCATCCGTTTGCGGATGATACGCAGTACTCATGTGTACCTTCGTCCCAAACTCTTCCTGAAACTCTTTCCAGAATCGTGAAGTAAACTTCGGATCACGATCAGACACAATGCTCACTGGCACGCCATGGAGTCTCACGATCTCATCGACATATAACTCCACCAGCCTAGCCACTCCATCCGTCTTTTTCATAGGTAAGAAATGAGCAGACTTGGTCAGTCGATCCACAATGACCCAAATCGCGTCATGCTTATTCTTAGTCTTCGGTAAACCCATCACAAAGTCCATTGTGATCATATCCCATTTCCATTCCGGCATTGGTAATGTTTGCAACAAACCACTCGGAAACTGGTTCTCGGCCTTAATCAACTGGCACGTCGGACAACTAGCCACCCACTTGGCCACGTCCCGCTTCATCCCGACCCAATGATAGTACCTTTTCAGGTCGCGGTACATCTTGGTCATTCCCGGATGAACAGAAAACCTAGACTGATGTGCTTCCTTAAGGATCTCTTCCCTTAACTCTTTCACGTTAGGAACACATACTCGGCCATTCAACACAATCGTCCCATTGTTTGAAGTTTGATACTCGGTCTTGTCAGCCTTTGACATCTTAATCAGATTCTCGTCCTCCTCTTGAGCTAACCGGATCCTTGTTAACAAGTCAGCCTGATCCGCAGCTCCCAAACCCAACGGTTCCGTATCCTCGGTCAGAACGTTCAGCCTTAACGTCCTTAGGAGATTCACAACTCCTTCCACGTCTTTCGCAGACGATACACTAGCCCGTCTCCGGCTTAATGCATCAGCAACGAGATTAGCCTTCCCCGGATGATAAGCTATCTCCAGATCGTAGTCAGCGACTAACTCCATCCATCTCCGTTGCCTCAGATTCAATTCAGGTTGAGTGAAGATGTACTTCAAACTCTTATGATCGGTAAACACCTGAACCTTCCCACCATACAAGTAAGATCGCCATATCTTTAACGCAAAGACTACAGCCGCCATCTCCAAGTCATGTGTAGGATAATTCGCCTCATGCTTCCTTAGCTGCCTTGACGCATAGGCAATCACATTCCCGTGCTGCATTAGGACACAACCTAGTCCTTTACCAGACGCGTCCGTGTAGACCGCGTATGGTTCATCCGGCTCAGGTAGAGCCAACACCGGTGCACTTGTGAGCATCCCTTTCAGCTTCATGAAACAATCCTCACACTCGGCTGTCCATACGAACTCAATGTCCTTCCCGGTCAAGCGTGTCATCGGCTGAGCCATACTTGCAAAGCCTTTAACAAAACGCCTGTAATAACCAGCCAACCCCAGAAAACTCCTTATCTCCGTCGCATTCTCAGGTCTCGGCCAATCCGCAATGGCCTTGATCTTTTCAGGATCCACGGACACTCCCTTGTCTGAAACAATGTGACCCAAGAACCCAATGTGCCGTTGCCAAAAGCTACACTTGCTCAGCTTGGCAAACAACTTCTGCTCTCGCAACTTCTCCATAACAATCCGCAGATGCTTCTCATGATCTTCCGGGTTTTTCGAGTATACCAAGATGTCGTCTATGAAAATAATCACAAACTCGTCCAAGTACTCTCTGAACACGCCATTCATCAACTTCATGAATGCAGCTGGCGCATTCGTCAAACCAAACGGCATGACCACAAACTCGTAATGACCATACCTAGTCCGAAAGGCAGTCTTCCGAACGTCCGGTTCATCTATCGGTATCTGATGGTATCCAGAAGCCAAATCGATCTTGGAGAACCAAGTAGCACCCCTAAGCTGATCCAACAACTCATCTATCCTTGGAAGTGGATACTTGTTCTTCACAGTAACACGGTTCAACCCTCGGTAATCGATGCAAAGCCGGAAGCTTCCATCTTTCTTCTTTACGAACAGAACAGGTGCGCCCCATGGTGAACTGCTTGGCCTTACAAATCCCTTTTCTAGAAGATCAGCCAGTTGCTTCTTTAGTTCAGCCATCTCGGCCGGAGCCATACGGTATGGTGCCTTAGACACAGGAGCAGTTCCCGGCTCAAGTTCAATCGTGAACGGATCTGAACGAGCCGGTGGCATTCCCAACAAGGCTTGGAAAACATCCTCAAACTCTTGTACCACTGGAATGTCCCCTAACTCCGCGTCTGGTCCAACCTCAATCGAAGATATCGTCGCCAGATATGCTTCACACCCTTTCTCTAACATTTTCTCCGCTTGAATTGCCGACACAACCAAGCTACCCGAAGTCGGTCTCACTCCTTGGTAAACCAGAACTTGGCCATCCCTCTCGAACTCCACCCTGCCTCGGTGACAATCCAGATGCGCCTTATGCTTACCGAGCCAATCCATTCCGAGGATGACATCGTAAGACTTAACTTCGCAAATCACCAAGTCCGCTGGCATATTAACCTCGCCAATCCAGACATCAATGTTGCGAACAGTCCCTAGTGAGAACATCACTTGGCCTCCGGCCGCCCTCACTAGTCCAAACTCTTCCCCGGCTTCCTTCTGGAATCCTCCCTTCCCAATCATCCCTGGGTTAACAAAACAATGACTCGCTCCGGAGTCGAACAGAACATGGGTTTCCACCTCACCCATTAGTAAGGTCCCTACACATTCAATCCTTAGAATGCTAAGACACTTAACAGAACACACAGACACAGACAAACTCAGAAAACGTAAGTACTAAAACTTACCAGTGATCGGTCGAGAAGTGGTCGGATCTCCAGTCCCATCCACGGTCGCTGCATACACCCTTGGCATGATGGCCTGCCTCTTAGCCGGTGGCGCCAGTACATCCCCTGCACGCTTAGGCTGAGTGGCCGCCTGCCCAACTGCTCCGGACCTCGGACAATCCCGCTTGTAATGTCCCGGTTCTCCGCAACCGAAACACACAACGGACGTGTTACTTCCATCCGACACTCTCACCAACCTCGAGTCTGGCTCAGGACAATCCCGCACTCTATGTTCCAAGCTACCACAACGATGACAAGCTCCAGATGCACGTCTACACACGCCAACATGCACCTTTCCGCAAGATCCACACACGCTGCGGTTCCCACTCGACTTAGCCGGAACATTCTTCCCAAACTTGCGGTTCTGTCCTCCAGACACTTGGCCACTCCTGGCCACGGTACCAGCCTTAGACAAGGCCTCCTCGGCTTGTCCAGTCTCCAACAAGGCCGCTTTCTCAACAAGCTCTGTGACCGTCGCATAGTCACGCACCAGACAACCATTACGCAGCTCGACCCTTAGTCCGCTCATGAACCTTCGGATCAGCTTCTCTTCAGTATCATGGTCACGTCCCACATACTTGCGTAACAGGTTGAACTCAGTCTCATACTGCCGAACCGTCTTGGTCCCTTGGCGCAGATACAGAAACTCAGCCTCCAGCTGATTGTAAGCTTCTTGCGGGAAGTACTTACTTTGGAACATCGCAGAAAACGTCTCATACGAACAGTTCGGACTCACCAAACGTCCCGTGGTCCCTTTCCACCAGGTATGCGCAGTACCCTCCAGGTAATGCACAGCTATGTCCCGTTTGTACTCCTCGGGACATCGGATAGACTCGAAGTTCCTCTCAAGCCTCATCCTCCACTCATCAGCCTCAATCGGCGCAGTTCCTCCAGCAAAGAACTTGGTTCCCAACCTCGCCATATGATCCAGAACCTTGAGGTAAGACGGGATCGCCACGACCTGATCCGCTTCCTCCATAGCCACGTTCCCAACGTTTGGATCCACCACTTGTGGTGCCACGGCCGGTACCACTCCCGGTACAGGCGCAACCACTTGTGGTGCCACGGCCGGTACCACTCCCGGTACAGGCGCAACCACCGGTAAACGCTCCAACACTTGAGCTAGCAATCCCAGCACAGCCTCCAGCCTGTCTGGAACAGCACCCGCAGCATTCCCAGCCACGTTTCCCGCTCCAACCGCAGCCACATTCGCAGCAGCCGTGTTCGCAGCAGCAGCAGCCGCAGCATTCGCAGCCGCAGTCGCAGCCTCGGCCGCCGCAGCAGCCTCAATCTCATGCTGGTTCCCAACCGCATTCCCAGTTCCAGAACTCCCCGAGTTCACAGCACCATTCAACCTTGCATTCCTTGTCCTTCTCGGAGCCATCTACAAGTCAACACAGAACATGTTAGCCCGAAGCTAACACCAGACAAGAGTTCCAAACTCCACAGAAAATAACAGACCGCGAGACTCGGCAGTGAAAGGTGGATGTTTCTAACCCCAACTATGGAAATGAACTATCCTAGAATCAACCATGCTCTGATACCAACTGTGGCGACCCAACCCGATAATCCTAACCAGGCCGGCCGTCCCGAGTCCAACTCTAACCAGATTCCATACTTAACTTAAACAACACATTCGATTCGTAAAAAGCCCATTCTCATTGCATAAATATTCCAATCCAGATATAACAAAGGTTCATAAACATAAACTAACTTAGCCAGATTCGTTCTAAGTCATAACAGAAATGCAAAGCTAATTATCCAGAATAACTCATGATAAATTAAACCCCCAAACCCAGTCCTAATCCACTTCTTTCTTCACTGCCTTCAAGTCCGCCTTCAAGACTAAAAGTCCCAGATAACATCTTTACCTGCACACTGCACACTCCACACATAAGAGAGGCATAAGCATTATCACAAATGCTTAGTGAGTACGGTCATCCCGTACCACCAGCCAATACCAGAAAACGCAATCATACATCACTTATAAAATTCAAATTAACACTTAGCAAGCAAGCACAAAAAACAGAATCACGGTTCTATGATCATCTCAACTACTTGTGAATTTCCTCACTGCCTCGGTTCTACTCAAGCGAGAATCACACATCCCCTTGAGCTAGCAACTCGATCCGGACATTCACACAGCTAGTTAGACACCACGTATAAACCACGGTATCCAATACCAATCACAAAAACACATTGACCTTGCTAAGCATACACTAACTTACACAAGCAATCAATGAAATCAGATAACCTAGCAATCCTACGGTTCCAGATACAAGCTACAGTCACGCACTCACCTTAGACACAAAGGCAAACGTTTCAGTCGGAAGAAACTCGGTGATTTCTCGGTCAGAAACAGAGATAGTCGGACGCACTTGCATTCTCTCGGCTATCGCTACGGCTAAACCCGCGAGATCCAATCTCCTCTTGGCTATCTTTCAAACCGTTCACTTTTCCTCGAGCAATATTCTGAATTCCCTCGGAAACAGGCCAAAATACTCAGATTAGTCGAAGGTTACTCGACAGAAACTCAACCAGAAACGAATTAGCCGAACACTTACCGAATTCTCTCGGACGGTTCTAAGTGTTCTCGGCTAACTCTCGGCTCACGCAGAAATCCTCGGATATCTCTCTGATCACTCGGCCAAAACTTGCCTACAAACAGATTACACGATCATCTCTCGGTGAAAACCGACCAGAACACAAATCTCACGGTGAAATCGCATCAGAACAGAATTCTCTCGGTGAAAAAACGGATTACCTTGATTATCTCTCGGATGCTTCGCGATCCGATCGAGAAATCCCTCGGCCGAACGCACTTCTCTCGGCAAATCGACCCTTCAAAGTCGTTTCTATCGGACAGAAATCTCAGAATCTCGACGGCTCTCGAAATCTCTCGACGGCTTCACTTTTCTCTTGGGCAAAATCGCCTTAGGTGCTTTCTCTCGAGAAAAATTGTGATTCTGTCACGCGGCCGCGAGATAAAACTCTCATATAGGCCCGAAAACCCTAGCTCGACCGTCTTTCCTCGGTTTACTCACACGATTTACTTTTTCTCTCGGTCCAATTCAAGTTTCTCTCAGCCAAACCGGCCAACTTTCCTTTTTCTCTCGGCCAGACTTGAACCACTCGGCCAAACACGGGATAAATCCTTTTTCTCTCAAGAAAAACCACATTCTCTCGAGAAAAACCACGACCCACGGCCTAATACCTTTGTCTCTCGACACTTAGACAAATTTCCACATAAAATATATATTCGGTCCAACCATGGTACGGTACTTAACCTCACAGACATACCACGGTACAGTCCTTGACCTCACAGACGTATGATACAAGAGTTTTTATCTCTTACAAGCAATTTCTCAATTGTTCATATCATTGCAATACTTGAGATATCAATCCATTTTGGGAGATGATTCAATAAGAATACAAAGTTTGATTTAAGCTAAGCTAAATTGACAATTCAAGTGACAAATGATAATTAAAAGCAAAGCACAAACTAAAGGAAACACTACTAGAGCAATAATACCAAATTAAACCTTAATTACTACTAATCAAGCACTAAACAAGAGATTAACTACTAAGCAAGATTATCAAATTAACTAAAACGAAACCTAGGGATGGAATCATTGATTTGGGAAACTAAATGGACAACCTTGCAATCATTTAAGCAACTAATCAAGCTAACTCTATGCCTAGAACACTTAAACAAGATTAAACCATGATGTGTGGTACTAATCTCTTTCTTAATCACCCTAATGAACTAATGATGTGTTAGCATTAGGATAATCAAGAAGCATTAAATTCAAGTCTAAATGGCATGATAAACACTCTAGGCAACTAATGTCTTAGGCTAGAAATGAAAATCTCTTATTAAGTTGGTTCAAGCATTTCATCAAACACTTGGTGGGTGTATGAAATGCTTATGATCCAAAATAGCAAAGATTAGCTATTTGACATTAGGAATCACTTAATAAGAAGAGAGAATGAAAGAATCTATCCTAGATTGCAAGATTAATCCATTAGAAAACCCTAAATCTAACCCATCCCCAAGTTTCTAAGGAACTACTCACTAACCATACTTAAACCCATCAAATCAAAGATTAGAGAAAGGTTAAACATGATTAGAGAAAGATAAAACAAGAAATCTAAGAAAGATAATG
>JAHZTW010000004.1:71562202-71585539 GCA_020283515.1 Alliaria petiolata | reverse complement strand
AAATCTCTTATTAAGTTGGTTCAAGCATTTCATCAAACACTTGATGGGTGTATGAAATGCTTATGATCCAAAATAGCAAAGATTAGCTATTTGGCATTAGGAATAACTTAATAAGAAGAGAAATGAAAGAATCTATCCTAGATTGCAAGATTGAACCATTAGAAATCCCTAAATCTAACCCATCCCCAAGTTTCTAAGGAACTACTCATTAACCATACTTAAACCCATCAAATCAAAGATTAGAGAAAGGTTAAACATGATTAAAGAAAGATGAAACAAGAAATCTAAGAAAGATAATGCATTAAACTCAAAGATTTAAGCTTAAACAAAGTATTTGCCCAAAGTGGCTAAAAGTTTAAGCTAAGAACAAGAGAATAAAAGTTAAGGCATAAGATTAGGTCTAAAATGTATTTATAGTGAATAGTGATCGGACCGGGTCAACCCGGAAAATTAGGGTATTGACCCGGTTTTGGCTTGAAAAAGAGACCGCATCGGTTTGCCAAACCGATGGGCTCCAAACCGATGAGTGCTGAAGGACGCGTCCCGGCCTGTCTGTCCGAGGTCGCTTGACCGATGGGAACTCTGGCGCGTCCGTCTCGGTTTGCCCGTCCTAGGTGGCCAAACCGATGAAGTCTTTGGAACGTCTGCATCGGTTTGCCAGTCCGAGGTGCTCCAATCCGATGAGAGTTCTGGTGGCTCCGTCTCGAGCTGCTCCGCGCGTCCAAACCGATGGAGGCAAACCGATGAAGTCTTTGGCACGTTCGTCTCAGTTTGCAGTCTGTGGTGCTCCAATCCGAGGTGATGCCAGACAACTTCTGTCAATCTTTGTTTCGACTCTTCTTTGATTCGAACTCATCCCCAAAGCTCCAAATGGTTTCTTTAGCTCCAAATGTACATGAGGAACACTCCAAATGCAACAAATATGCAAAGACTATGCAAAGACACCTTAGACTCTAAATGATCAAAATGCAACACAATGATGCTTAAATATACTCTTAGATGATGAGAAACTTACACTAAATGGGTGATAATATGATGCAAAATATAGACATATCAACGTACCACTGTACATACTTATTTACAGAAACAGACGAACCTCCATCATACCAGAACGTATATACAACAGCCATCCCATGACCCGCACGACCGTACTTAGAATTTCTGGTCGCGGATGCTACAATTCTCCCCCACTCAGTTTGGATTCGTCCTCGAATCCGGCTCTTCCTCTGAAAGTTTCTCAAACCATTTCGGGAACCTTGTACTCATCCTTAACTCTTTTTCCTAAGTTGTTTGCTCGTCGCCATTACAGTCCCACAGAACTTTGATCATCTTGACCACTTTACCACGCTTAACCTTTTCTTTCCGGCCAACCACACGGATCGGTCTACCTTCCACGGTCAGATCCTCTTGCAGTTCGGGAGGCGGTTCATATATCACATTCTCACGTTTGGTTATGTGCTTTCTCAGCTGCGACACTTGAATCACATTGTGGTAAGCACTCATTTCCGGCGGTAACTCCAACTTATACGCCACTGCCCCAATCCTTTCCAGAATCCGGTACGGCCCCATGTACCTCGGACTCAACTTAGCATCAAACATTGCTCGGCTTTTCCCCTTGTAGGTCATAACCTTCAGATAAACCAGGTCGCCCACGCTGAACTCTAAGTCCTTACGGCGCTTATCGGCATAACCCTTTTGCCGGTCTTGAGCCTCTTTCAGCTTAACTTTCACAAACCGAATCTTTTCAGTAGTCTCCTCGACTATCGCGGGTCTTAACTCACTCCGCTCCCCCACTTGGGTCCAACACAACGGTGTTCTGCACGGCCGTCCATACAACGACTCATACAGAGACATATCAATGCTCCCTTGGTAACTATTGTTATACGCGAACTCAGCCAATGGTAGATGTCTATCCCAGTTACCATCCCAGTCTAGTACACACGCTCTCAGCATGTCCTCTAACGTCCTGATGGTCCTCTCAGACTGACCATCCGTTTGCGGATGATATGCAGTACTCATGTGTACCTTCGTCCCAAACTCTTCCTGAAACTCTTTCCAGAATCGTGCAGTAAACTTTGGATCACGATCAGACACAGTGCTCGCTCGCACGCCATGGAGTCTCACGATCTCATCGACATATAACTCCACCAGCTTAGCCGCTTCATCTGTCTTTTTCATAGGTAAGAAATGAGCAGACTTGGTCAGTCGATCCACAATGACCCAAATCACGTCATGCTTATTCTTAGTCTTCGGTAAACCCATCACAAAGTCCATTGTGATCATATCCCATTTCCATTCCGGCATTGGTAATGTTTGCAACAAACCACTCGGAAACTGGTTCTCGGCCTTAATCAACTGGCACGTCGGACAACTAGCCACCCACTTGGCCACGTCCCGCTTCATCCCGACCCAATGATAGTACCTTTTCAGGTCGCGGTACATCTTGGTCATTCCCGGATGAACAGAAAACCTAGACTGATGTGCTTCCTTAAGGATCTCTTCCTTTAACTCTTTCACGTTAGGAACACATACTCGGCCATTCAACACAATCGTCCCATTGTTTGAAGTTTGATACTCGGTCTTGTCAGCCTTTGACATCTTAATCAGATTCTCATCCTCCTCTTGAGCTAACCGGATCCTTGTTAACAAGTCAGCCTGATCCGCAGCTCCCAAACCCAACGGTTCCGTATCCTCAGTCAGAACGTTCAGCCTTAACGTCCTTAGGAGATTCACAACTCCTTCCACGTCCTTAGCAGATGATACACTAGCCCTTCTCCGGCTTAATGCATCAGCAACAAGATTAGCCTTTCCCGGATGATAAGCTATCTCCAGATCGTAGTCAGCGACTAACTCCATCCATCTCCGTTGCCTCAGATTCAGTTCAGGTTGAGTGAAGATGTACTTCAAGCTCTTATGATCGGTAAACACCTGAACCTTCCCACCATACAAGTAAGATCGCCATATCTTTAACGCAAAGACTACAGCCGCCATCTCCAAGTCATGCGTAGGATAATTCGCCTCATGCTTCCTTAGCTGCCTTGACGCATATGCAATCACATTCCCGTGCTGCATTAGGACACAACCTAGTCCTTTACCAGACGCGTCCGTGTAGACCGCGTATGGTTCATCCGGCTCAGGTAGAGCCAACACCGGTGCACTTGTGAGCATCCCTTTCAGCTTCATGAAACAATCCTCACACTCGGCTGTCCATACGAACTCAATGTCCTTCCCGGTCAAGCGTGTCATCGGCTGAGCCATACTTGCAAAGCCTTTAACAAAACGCCTGTAATAACCAGCCAACCCCAGAAAACTCCTTATCTCCGTCGCATTCTCAGGTCTCGGCCAATCCGCAATGGCCTTGATCTTTTCAGGATCCACGGACACTCCCTTGTCTGAAACAATGTGACCCAAGAACCCAATGTGCCGCTGCCAAAAGCTACACTTGCTCAGCTTGGCAAACAACTTCTGCTCTCGCAGTTTCTCCATAACAATCCGCAGATGCTTCTCATGATCTTCCGGACTCTTCGAGTACACTAAGATATCGTCTATGAAAATAATCACAAACTCGTCCAAGTACTCTCTGAACACGCCATTCATCAACTTCATGAATGCAGCTGGCGCATTCGTCAAACCAAACGGCATGACCACAAACTCGTAATGACCATACCTAGTCCGAAAGGCAGTCTTCCGAACGTCCGGTTCATCTATCGGTATCTGATGGTATCCAGAAGCCAAATCGATCTTGGAGAACCAAGTAGCACCCCTAAGCTGATCCAACAACTCATCTATCCTTGGAAGTGGATACTTGTTCTTCACAGTAACACGGTTCAACCCTCGGTAATCGATGCAAAGCCGGAAGCTTCCATCTTTCTTCTTTACGAACAGAACAGGTGCGCCCCATGGTGAACTGCTTGGCCTTACAAATCCCTTTTCTAGAAGATCAGCCAGTTGCTTCTTTAGTTCAGCCATCTCGGCCGGAGCCATACGGTATGGTGCCTTAGACACAGGAGCAGTTCCCGGCTCAAGTTCAATCGTGAACGGATCTGAACGGGCCGGTGGCATTCCCGACAAAGCTTGGAAAACATCCTCAAACTCTTGTACCACTGGAATGTCCCCTAACTCCGCGTCTGGTCCAACCTCAATTGAAGATATCGTCGCCAGATATGCTTCACAACCTTTCTCTAACATTTTCTCCGCTTGTATTGCCGACACAACCAAGCTACCAGAAGTCGGTCTCACTCCTTGGTAAACCAGAATTTGGCCATCCCTCTCGAACTCCACCCTGCCTCGGTGACAATCCAGATGCGCCTTATGCTTACCGAGCCAATCCATTCCGAGGATGACATCGTAAGACTTAACTTCGCAAATCACTAAGTCTGCTGGCATATTGACCTCGCCAATCCAGACAACAATGTTGCGAACGGTCCCTAGTGAGAACATCACTTGGCCTCTAGCCGCCCTCACTAGTCCGAACTCTTCCCCGGGTTCCTTCTGGAATCCTCCTTTCCCAATCATCCCTGCGTTAACAAAACAATGACTCGCTCCAGAGTCGAACAGAACATGGATTTCCACCTCACCCATTAATAATATCCCTACACATTCAATCCTTAGAATACTAAGACACTTAACAGAACACGCAGACACAAACAAACTCAGAAAAACCTAAGTACTAAAACTTACCAGTGATTGGTCGAGAAGTGGTCGGATCTCCAGTCCCATCCGCGGTCGCTGCATACACCCTTGGCATGATGGCCTGCCTCTTAGCTGGCTGCGCCAGTACATCTCCTGCACGCTTAGGCTGAGTGGCCGCCTGCCCAACTGCTCCGGACCTCGGACAATCACGCTTGTAATGTCCCGGCTCTCCGCAACCGAAACACACAACAGACGTGTTACTTCCATCCGACACTCTCACCAACCTCGAGTCTGGCTCAGGACAATCGCGAACCCTATGCTCCAAGCTACCACAACGATGGCAAGCTCCAGATGCACGCCTACACACGCCAACATGCACCTTTCTGCAAGACCCACACACGCTGCGGTTCCCACTCGACTTAGCTGGAACATTCTTCCCAAACTTGCGGTTCTGTCCTCCAGATACTTGGCCACTCCTAGCCACGGTAGCAGCCTTAGACAAGGCCTCCTTGGCTTGTCCACTCCAACAAAGCCGCTTTCTCAACAAGCACGGTGACCGTCGCATAGTCACGCACCAGACAACCATTACGCAGCTCGACCCTTATTCCGCTCATGAACCTTCGGATCAGCTTCTCTTCAGTATCATGGTCACGTCCCACATACTTGCGTAACAGGTTGAACTCGATCTCATACTGCCGAACCGTCTTGAACTCGATCTCATACTGCAGCAGCAGGCGCAGCATTCGCAGCCGCAGCCTCGGCCGTCGCAGCAGCCTCAATTTCATGCTGGTTCCCAACCGCATTCCCAGTTCCAGAACTCCCCGAGTTCACAGCACCATTCAACCTTGCATTCCTTGTCCTTCTCGGAGCCATCTACAAGTCAACACAGAACATGTTAGCCCGAAGCTAACACCAGACAAGAGTTCCAAACTCCACAGAAAATAACAGACCGCGAGACTCGGCAGTGAAAGGTGGATGTTTCTAACCCCAACTATGGAAATGAACTATCCTAGAATCAACCATGCTCTGATACCAACTGTGGCGACCCAACCCGATAATCCTAACCAGGCCGGCCGTCCCGAGTCCAACTCTAACCAGATTCCATACTTAACTTAAACAACACATTCGATTCGTAAAAAGCCCATTCTCATTGCATAAATATTCCAATCCAGATATAACAAAGGTTCATAAACATAAACTAACTTAGCCAGATTCGTTCTAAGTCATAACAGAAATGCAAAGCTAATTATCCAGAATAACTCATGATAAATTAAACCCCCAAACCCAGTCCTAATCCACTTCTTTCTTCACTGCCTTCAAGTCCGCCTTCAAGACTAAAAGTCCCAGATAACATCTTTACCTGCACACTGCACACTCCACACATAAGAGAGGCATAAGCATTATCACAAATGCTTAGTGAGTACGGTCATCCCGTACCACCAGCCAATACCAGAAAACGCAATCATACATCACTTATAAAATTCAAATTAACACTTAGCAAGCAAGCACAAAAAACAGAATCACGGTTCTATGATCATCTCAACTACTTGTGAATTTCCTCACTGCCTCGGTTCTACTCAAGCGAGAATCACACATCCCCTTGAGCTAGCAACTCGATCCGGACATTCACACAGCTAGTTAGACACCACGTATAAACCACGGTATCCAATACCAATCACAAAAACACATTGACCTTGCTAAGCATACACTAACTTACACAAGCAATCAATGAAATCAGATAACCTAGCAATCCTACGGTTCCAGATACAAGCTACAGTCACGCACTCACCTTAGACACAAAGTCAAACGTTTCAGTCGGAAGAAACTCGGTGATTTCTCGGTCAGAAACAGAGATAGTCGGACGCACTTGCATTCTCTCGGCTATCGCTATGGCTAAACCCGCGAGATCCAATCTCATCTCGGCTATCTTTCAAACCGTTCACTTTTCCTCGAGCAATATTCTGAATTCCCTCGGAAACATGTCAAAATACTCAGATTAGTCGAAGGTTACTCGACCGAAAACTCAACTAGTGTTAGATGAGAAAAAGACCTATTCGCAAAGAGACTTGCTTTAGGGATTTTGTGAACAATCGAACCTGAACTTTAATGCTTGTTTGAATTGTTAGAATTTGCAAAGAGATTTGAAATTCTAGGGTTAAGGCATAGATAGTCTTCGCAACGAGAGTTGGTTGATTTTACATTAGTGTTTCGAGTTCAAGAACAGTGCTTAATAATTCCTAACATTCTGTCTAAACCTGCAATTTAGATCACCTGAGAATTTCCCTGAACCTAGCGTTTTGTCTCCTGAATTTTACAAAGTCTTTTAAATCGCTTTCCGTCTATTAAGTTTTATATTCTTACTTAGCATAATTCGAATTTAGAAATTTGCTGTGTGATTATCCCTTCCCTGTGGATTCGATAACCCCTTATACTACGACTGCTTTTGTTGTGCACTTGCAGTAGTTTTATTAGGGTAAAACTAGACTCATATCAAGTTTTTGGCGCCGTTGCCGGGGAAGGAGATTAGTTGCCTACATATTTCTAGTATTAGGATTTTGTCTAGGTTTTTATTTTTGTTTATGTTACTGATTTAGTTTCTCATCTTTGGTTTTAGGTGCATGCCCAGTACCAGAAGCAACAAGGAAGAGGAACTAGTCCCATTGAACCAGGAGCTCGGTCATCTCGAACGCACAAACCGAGCATCTGCTCGAGCGTCGATCGACACAGAGAGCATCGATCGACACCATACCTTAGTGTCGACCGACACCGCTTGTATCGATCGACACCATACCTTAGTGTCGACCGACACCGCTTGTATCGATCGACACCAGACGCAGACCGAGATGGCAGAACCACTGATCCTAATGCGCAACGAGGCAGGCGACCTTGTTGACCTACTAGGCAATAGAAGGAATGCCCAAGGCCAGAGAATCGATGAGGCTGGCGCCATCATCGTCGAAGCTGCATAAGCTGGATGATATGTCTATAATTTGCATCATTCTAGCATCCTTTAAGCATAAGTTTCTCATCATTTAGAGTCTAAAGTAGCATCATTGTGTTGCATTGTATCATTTAGAGTCCTAGGGTCTTTTGCATGGTTCTTTGCATACTTTGTTGCATATTGGTACCATAATCAGGTGAATAAGGAGGCTTTGAAGATGAGGATGGAGTTGGAGGGTTATGCTAGCTACTTGGAATGGCAAGAAGGAGCAAGGAGAAGGAAGCAGACGATTTCTGAAGATGGATCGACGAACCAGATCGGCGAAGGTCGTCGATCCACAAATCCAGGAGCACGGATCGACGTACCGGATCGACGAAGACTCACCGATCCATATTTCCAGGGACACGGATCGGTGAGATGGATCGACGAGCCACGCCGAACCAGAAGTCAAGCCTCGAGACATGGATCGACGAAGGAGATCGACGATCTCGTCGATCCAGTTTATTTTGAGGGTCGGATCGACGACATGGATCGATGACCTCGTCGATCCGACCCCAGACGACTTCTTTTTCTTGCATCTTATGGGACCACCTATAAATACTCTTTTAACCTAATTTTTCTAGAGAGCTTTTATCCATTGGTTTCTAGACTAAACTTTTAGCCTCTTTGGGCAAAACTCTTTGTTTAAGCTTTGGATTTGAGTTTAATGCAATATCTTTCTTAGAATTCTTGTTATCTTTCTCTAATTATGCTTAATCTTTCTCTTATCTTTGATTTGATGGGTTTAAGCATGATTAGTGAGTAGTTCCCTTAGGAACTTAGGGATGGATTAGATTTAGGGAAGTTCAATGGATTAATCTTGCAATCTAGGTTAGATTCTTTCATTACCTCTTTCTATTAAGTGATTCCTAATGCCAATTAGCTAACTTTTGCTAATTTGGAGCCTAAGCATTTCACACACCCACCAAGTGTTTGATGAAATGCTTGAACCAACTTAATAGGAAATTTACATATTCTAGCCTAAGACATTAGATGTTTAGAGTGTTTATTATGCCTTATAGACTTGTATTTAATGCTTGTTGATTATTCTAATGCTAAAACATCATTAGTTCATTAGGGTGATTAACAAAGGGTTTAATGCTACACACCATGGTTTAAACTTGATTAAGAGTTCTAGGCATAGAGGTAGCTTTATTAGTTGCTTAAATGATTGCAAGATTGTCCATTAGGCTTCCCAAATCAATGATTCCATCCCTAGGTTTCGTTTTAGTTAATTTGATAATCTTGATTAGTAGTTAATTGCTTGTTTAGTGCTTAATTAGTGGTATTTAAGGTTTAGCTTCATATTATTGCTCTAGTAGTGTCTTATTTAGGTTGTGTTTAGCTTTTAATTCTTGTTTGTGACTTGATTCTACTATTCTAGCTTAGCTTAAACTGAATTTTGCATTCTTATTGCACCAAACTCCCAAGATGGATTGATACCTCAAATATTGCAATGACATGAGCAATTGAGGAATTGCTTACAAGACTAAAAAGTCGTGTATCAATTTGGCGCCGTTGCCATATTGGGAGTGTTTGATCTTTAAGATTTGAATTTAGCTTGAGACTAAGTAATCCTTTTTGTGTTTATTGACATTCTCATTTTCTAAATTTCAGTTTTCCTTTGAATGCATTTGAGGTCACAAGGAAGCAACAACTTTGAGGGCTTTCAAGAGATTGATCAAATGGAAAAGGTTGCAAGGATTGCAAGAAGGGAAGCTGCAAGAATAGAGAGATTGAGGATGGAGGAACAACAAGGGAATCAACACCCTCCACCAAACATGGCGCATGCACAAAGAGGGAATGGCAACCCTTTACATGCGCCTAGATAAGGGAGGACTATAGGAGCTGGAGATGCTCCAAATACACATCAAAACCGCTATGGCATTCAACCTCCACCGGTTCAAAACAATACATTTGAAGTGAAGCCAGCTTTCATCTCTATGGTTCAACAAGACAAGTTTCATGGGTTGCCAATGGAGGATCCTCTAGATCACTTGGACAACTTTGATAGACTTTGCGGCTTATTCAAGACTAATGGTGTGAGTGAAGATGCCTTCAAGCTAAGACTATTTTCCTTCTCTCTTGGAGATAGAGCAAGACAATGGGAGAAAAATTTGCCTCAAGCTACTATCACTACATGGGATGAGTGCAAGAAAGCTTTCCTCTCAAAGTTCTTCTCAAATTCAAGAACCGCCAAGTTGAGGAATGAGATCTCTAGCTTCACCCAAAGGAACAATGAGTCCTTCAATGAAGCATGGGAAAGATTCAAGGGCTACACAATGCAATGCCCTCATCATGGCTTCACACAAGAGTCTCTCCTAAGCACCATCTATAGAGGTGTTTTACCAAAGATAAGGATGCTTCTTGATACCGCTAGTAATGGAAATTTCTTGGGTAAAGATGTTGAAGATGGTTTGGAGCTTGTAGAGAATCTTGCCTTGAGTGATGGTAACTACAATGAGGACTATGATAGAGCCCCAAGAAGTAGCGATATAGAGTCTCACAAGAAGGAAATGAAGTCTCTACATGATAAGATGGATAAGCTTATGTCTTCTTCCCAAAGGCATGTGCATTTTGTAGAGGAGAATGAAGAGGAGTGTGGTGATCAAGTTGGGTACAAAGAGGGTCAAGAAGTGGTAAATTTCGTGGGAGGCCAATGAGGTTACAACAACAACTATGGCAACAACTATAAGGGAAACAACAATCTCTCTTATAGGAGTACTAATGTGGCTAATCTGGAAGACCAAGTCTACCCTACTCAAACTACTCAAGGGAAGCCCTTTGTGAACTACAACAATCAACAAAAGGGCTATATACCAAGGTCACAATACCAAGGAGGAAATCAAGGCAACTATGGTGGGCAAAGGAACAACCAAGGCAATCATCCACAAAGGAATCCACAAGACAATGTTCAACTTATGCTTCAACAAATCCTCCAAGGTCAAGCTACTAGTGACGCCAACATGGGAAAGAAGATTGCTGAAATTAACACAAGGATGGACTCTTCACTCAATGAGCTTGCTACTCAAATTGGTGGTCTTCAACAAAAGTTCAAGCAACTAGAAAAAGGCAAAGCTTCTAGCTCCAATTCTCAAGGTACCTTACCGGGAAAGTGTGAAGCAAATCTCAAGGAGTACATCAATGCTATTACTTTGAGAAGTGGAAATGAGTTACCTCCAAGGTCTAGTCCTTTGATCAATGAGGACATTGAAGTTCAAGATGGGGAGGAGGACCTTGAAAAAGTTCAAGATGCTGTGACTTTTGATGATGTGTATATTGCTAGTAAGAGTAAGGAAGTGGTAAAGGAGAAGCCAAAGGAGAATTTGCACAAGGAGGAGCCAAGGTTTGTTCCTCCACCATACAAGCCTAAGCTTCCTTTTCCCGGGAGGTTCAAGAAGCAATTGGTGGAGAAATACAAGGCCATGTTTGACAAGCAAATCAAGGATATAGAGCTCAAGATGCCTTTGGTAGATGCTTTCATGATGATTCCACAATATGCCAAATTCTTGAAGGAAACTGTGGCACAAAGAGCAAAGGACATCCAGGGAGTAATGCTAGTCTCTCAAGAGTGTAGTGCCATCATCCAAAACGATGTGGTGCTAAAGAAGCTAGGTGACCCCGGTTCTTTCACAATTCCATGCGCCCTAGGGCCTCTTAGCTTTGAGAATTGCTTGTGTGATCTTGGAGCTAGCATCAACCTTATGCCCTATTCAATAGCCAAGAAGCTCGTTTTCACCAAGTACAAGGAGTGTGGGATATCATTGATACTTGCGGATAGAAGTGTGAGATTGCCCATTGGAGTTCTTGAAGATTTGCCTATCAAGGTTAGCAACTTCATCATTCCCACAGATTTTATGGTTCTCAAGATGGATGAGGAGCCAAAGGACCCTTTGATTTTCGGAAGACCTTTCCTAGCCACAGCTGGTGCTATAATTGATGTTAAGCATGGGAAGATAGCTTTACATCTTGGGAAAGGAGTTGAGTTGAAGTTTGACATAAAAGAGACTTTGAGGAAACCTACCATTGATGGTCAAGTATTCTACATTGAGACCATGGATGAGCTAGCTGATGAGTTGCTAGAGGAACTAGCTCAAGAGGATCATCTAGGTATTGCTCTCACTAAACCACATGGAGAAGAAGGGTACTTGGATGAGGAAACACAAGCATACACTCAAATGCTTGATTCACGCAAGGCTCTAGATGGGGAGGAAGGACTTACAAGATTGGTAGCTTCATGTGAAAGTGGATTGGGGTTTGACCAAGACAAGGGATCCATGGAAGTTGAGGTTTCAAGCCAAGGACAAGGAGAAAAGCTAGAGAAGCTTGAGGATGGCGAATTGGCTAAGGATCTTGATGAAGATTGGAGCGAGCTTAAGGCCCCAAAGGTGGACCTCAAACCACTTCCCATTGGACTAAGGTATGCTTTCTTAGGCCCCAACTCTACTTACCCCATCATTGTAAATGAACAATTGAGTGATGATGAGCTCAACTCTCTCTTAAATGAGTTGAGAAAGTATAGGAGAGCAATTGGTTATTCACTAAGTGACATCAAAGGCATATCTCCTATACTTTGTACTCATAGGATTCACCTTGAAAATGAGAATGCTTCTTCAATTGAACATCAAAGAAGACTAAACCCAAACCTTAAGGAAGTGGTGAAGAAGGAAATCTTAAAACTTTTAGAGGCTAATGTGATCTATCCTATTAGTGACAGCACTTGGGTTTCTCCCGTGCATGTTGTCCCTAAGAAGGGTGGAATCACAGTGATAAAGAATGATAAGGATGAGTTAATACCAACTAGAACCATAACCGGGCATAGAATGTGTATTGATTACCGAAAACTTAATGCTTCTACTAGAAAAGATCATTTCCCTCTCCCTTTTATTGACCAAATGCTTGAAAGATTGGCTAACCACCCCTTCTATTGTTTCCTTGATGGATATAGTGGGTTCTTCCAAATACCCATTCATCCAAATGATCAAGAGAAGACTACTTTCACATGCCCTTATGGTACCTTTGCCTATCGAAGGATGCCATTTGGGTTATGTAATGCTCCAGCCACCTTTCAAAGGTGCATGATGAGTATCTTCTCGGATCTTATTGAGGAAATGGTAGAAGTATTTATGGATGACTTTTCTGTGTATGGTGCCTCTTTTTCTGCATGTCTTTCTAATCTTTGCAAGGTACTACAAAGATGTGAAGAATCTCATTTGGTGCTCAATTGGGAAAAGTGCCACTTCATGGTCAACCAAGGAATTGTATTGGGTCACAAGATTTCTGAAGATGGTATAGAAGTTGATAAGGCCAAGATAGAGGTCATGGTGAAGATGGCGCCACCCACTAATGTGAAAGGCATAAGGAGTTTTCTTGGGCATGCGGGTTTTTATAGAAGATTCATCAAGGACTTCTCCAAGATAGCTAGGCCTTTGACAAGGCTACTTTGCAAGGAGGTGGAGTTTCGGTTTGATGAGGAGTGCTTGCAAGCCTTTGAGACTATCAAAAAAGCGCTTGTGAGTGCTCCCATTGTGCAAGCACCGGATTGGAGTCTACCATTTGAGATCATGGCCGATGCTAGTGATTATGCAGTTGGTGCTGTGCTTGGACAAAGGAAAGACAAGAAGCTACATGTGATCTATTATGCAAGTAGAACACTTGATGAGGCCCAAACCAAGTATGCTACAACCGAGAAGGAACTCTTGGCAGTGGTGTTTGCATTTGAGAAGTTTAGGTCCTACTTGGTGGGATCAAAGGTCATAGTGTACACCGACCATGCAGCCTTGCGCCATATCTATGCCAAGAAGGAGACCAAGCCAAGGCTCCTAAGATGGATCTTGCTCTTACAAGAGTTTGATATGGAAATAGTTGACAAGAAGGGTGTAGAGAATGGTGTGGCTGATAACTTGTCAAGAATGAAGATTGAAGATGCCTTGCCAATAGATGATTCTTTGCCGGAGGAGCAGATTATGATGATCAAGAGCATTGCTGGTGTACATGGACTTGGAAGGAAGCTTGAAGAAATTCAAGGCATGGAAGCAAGTAGTGAACCTTGGTACGCTGATTTTGTCAACTACTTGGTGTGCAATGAAGAACCCACTCATCTCAATGCCTATCACAAGAAGAAGTTTATGAGAGATGTATCACACTTCTATTGGGATGAGCCTTACCTCTACAAGAGATGTGCTGATGGTATATATAGGAGATGCTTAGCACAAGAAGAGGTTGAGAGTGTGATCTTTCATTGCCATGGGTCTAAGTATGGAGGACATTTTGCAACTTTCAAGACAGCTACAAAGGTGCTTCAAAGTGGATTTTGGTGGCCTACATTGTTCAAGGACACTCATGAGTATATCAAGAGATGTGAGCCTTGCCAAAGAAAAGGGAACATTAGCAAGAGAGATGAGATGCCCCAAAATCCAATCTTAGAAGTGGAGCTGTTTGATGTTTGGGGCATAGACTTCATGGGACCCTTTCCCTCTTCTTTTGGAAACAAGTACATCCTAGTAGCTGTTGATTATGTGTCAAAATGGGTTGAGGCAATGGCAAGTCCCACTAATGACTCCAAGGTCGTGGTTAAGATGTTCAAGAGCATAATCTTCCCAAGGTTTGGTGTTCCAAGAGTTGTGATTAGTGATGGAGGAAGCCACTTCATCAACAAGGTCTTTGAAGGGTTATTAAGCAAGCATGGTGTCAAGCACAAGGTAGCTACCCCTTACCATCCCCAAACTAGTGGTCAAGTGGAAGTATCAAACCGTGAGATCAAAGCTATTTTGGAGAAAACCGTGGGTTTGACTAGGAAGGATTGGTCTATCAAGCTTGATGATGCTTTGTGGGCTTATAGGACAGCTTTCAAGACTCCAATTGGGAGATCTCCTTTCAACCTTGTGTATGGGAAGGCTTGTCATCTACCGGTTGAGATTGAGCACAAAGCTATGTGGGCTGTGAAGCTTCTAAACTACAACATCAAGACTGCCCAAGAGAAGAGGTTGATTCAACTCCAAGAGCTTGAGGAGATAAGGCTTGAGTCTTATGAAAGCTCAAGAATTTACAAGGAAAGGACCAAAGCTTTCCATGACAAGAGGATTGTGAAGAAGGAGCTAAGTGTTGGTGACAAGGTTCTTCTCTACAATTCAAGACTGAAGTTGTTCCCGGGTAAGCTCAAATCAAGGTGGGGAGGGCCCTTTGAGATTCAAGAGGTATTGCCATATGGTGCCATCACTTTGATTGGGAAGAATGGGGAGAGTTTCACGGTCAACGGTCACAGGGTCAAGCCATACTTGGTGCATGAATCAAAGGAAGAGGCAAGCTCAATCCCTCTTCAAAACCCTTCTCTAGCCTAAAAGGTTTGCAAAGTCAAGCTTAGCGACTTAAAACAAGCGCACTTGGGAGGCATTCCCATTGTTATCCATTGTATATATTCTTTATTTGGTGCTATGATTTTGTTTCTTTGAGTTTTTGTAAGTTTTATGTTGAGTATGAGGACTTAGGCTTGAAGAGAAAAGCAAGGAGGAAGTTTCTGGAAGAGGATCGGTGAGGTGGATCGATGAAGCTCATCGATCCAAAAATCCAGGGAGACGGATCGGTGAAGTGGATCGGTGAAGCTCGTCGATCCGTCCTGCATGATGTTAGCTCGACGACACGGATCGACGAGACGGATCGACGAAGGCTCGTCGATCCGTTTTTCCAGGGAGCCAGATCGACCACATGGATCGACGAAGGCTCGTCGATCCGTTTTTCCAAGGAGCCAGATCGACGACATGGATCGACGAAGGCTCGTCGATCCGTTTTTCCAGGGAGCCAGATCGACGACATGGATCGACGAAGGCTCGTCGATCCGTTTTTCCAGGGAGCCAGATCGACGACATGGATCGACGAAGGCTCGTCGATCCGTTTTTCCAGGGAGCCAGATCGACGACATGGATCGACGAAGGCTCGTCGATCCGTTTTTCCAGGGAGCCAGATCGACGACATGGATCGACGAAGGCTCGTCGATCCGTTTTTCCAGGGAGCCAGATCGACGACATGGATCGACGAAGGCTCGTCGATCCGTTTTTCCAGGGAGCCAGATCGACGACATGGATCGACGACCACGTCGATCCGTTTCTAAAAATCAGGTTTGCTTGACTTTTCTTCCTTCCTTTGACCGGTTTAATGTTGACTTTCTCACTTAATATGGACCGAATTTTGTGGTTTTTAAGAGTCCTCTTCCTCTCATCTATCTCTCTCACGATTTCAAACCCATACACATAAACAAGAAACTTCTTTTTCACCTTTCTCTCTCAATTCTCAATCAAATTTATTGATTTCAAGTGCTTTATTTTCGAAATTGTTGGCTAATCTCCATTCCTTAGAGAATTTCGGCCACCTCTTTGCAAGGAACCAAGGTTTGACTTCTAATCCTCTCTTTTACTCTCTAATTTCTCAATTTGCATAAATTGGGAATTTTGATGGATAGATAGGCTTGGATTGAGTTGATTGAGTTGGGTATAGTTGAGATTTGTTATGGGTTATGATTGGTAAAGGTTTTTCAAGGATTTACATGGAAAATTTTGATTTTTGAACAATTTCTCCTTAGGATTTTCATGGGTTACGAAAATTTGAATTTTAGCCTAAGTGTTGTTCAAAAATTTGGTATTTGCTTTGTTTAAGATTGATTTCCATTGTTATACAAGTAGTTAAGCTAGAATCCTCTTGGATTTTAATGAATTATCAATTAGAGGATGCTTAATTTGGTAAAAATTCCTTGATTAATGATTTGATTTCAAGAGAGATTTTTCAAATTGAATTGTTTCTTGCTCTAATTTAATTGCTATTGGGTTTTAATTCTTGAAGCTTCCATGCAATTTTCATAATTACATGCTTGCAAGAATTTTTAAACCACATTATACTCACTCTTCTCCAAGAATTTTGATTTTATAGGTAATATGGGGAGAACAAGGGGAGATGCTAGCAAGAAACAAGGCAAGAGGCCTATGGAAGCCGAAGAAGATGTTCCCGAAGAGAGTCCATCACGTGTGAGAAAGCTGTCTCAAAAGGGAGATGTTGGAAAAGGGAAGAGCAAGCAAGGCAAGAGTGAGAAGGGCGCGGCATCAAACCCGACACCTTCATCCATCTACAAGGCTCTCATGGAGATGCCTTTCAAGGGGACCAAGTATCCGGACCACGAGCTGCTTGAAGAGTTGGGTCTCTTGGAAGATGTTGCCGAGATTTTTCGAAACTTGGGGTGTGAGAGATGGTTCAACCGGTCATACCCAAGCCACCAAGAGGAGACTTGCCAATTCCTCTCTTCCTTGAAGGTGTCAACCTTAAGCTCGGATGTTGATAGAGAAAAGGATGGATTCGGGTTCATCAAATTCCGAGTGCACAACAAGTCCTACAAGATGAATTTCAAGAAGCTTGGAGAGGTTCTCGGTTTTGATGAGGGGACTGGCCCCGGTTCTCGGTTGGACGTGAGGAAGGCAGAGTTGGAGAAGCTTTGGTATTTGCTTGGTAGCGGGACGTACAAGACCGGGAGGGTCAAGAGCAAGTTTATCCGCCACCCGGGGATTCGCTATGCTCAAAAGGTGTTAGCCCATACCTTCTTTGCCAAAAAGGAAAGCGTGGTGATGACTGCTGAAGAATGGGAGATGCTTGACGCGGGTCTTAAGGGTATCCTCCGATATATTGGCGGCTACGAGATGCGTGGTGATGTTACGGGAAACAGCTTGGTGCAAGTTTGGGTTGCTCACGCAGCAAGCTATCAAGGGAAGGCCGTGGCCAAGAAGAAGGATAGCCACCACTTAGCCATTGGTGGCATGATCACCCCCATCCTTGAAGAAGTAGGCATCACCTTGGGCATACCCACGGCTGACGAGCAGTATATCGACTCCTCTTACCTCCTAAAGGGTCACTTTTTGGTGAAGGAAGGGAAGAACTTCAAGTACAAGTTCAATGTGGACTTGGACAAGGAGGCTACAATCAAGCTACCTTGCATTCACCTCACTAACCTAAGGGAGAAGGCAAACGCCTCTTTCACTCCAACCGACGAGCATCTCGATGACATAGAGACCCTCCCCATGGCTTATTGGGACACCACTCACGAGCCTTACCAAGCCCCACCGGTGTATGGAAGTGATAGGTACAACTTTGTACCTTATGAGTCTAATAACCAAGGAGAGACCTCTAAGAAAGCTCACCAACACATCAACCTCCTCCAAAGATGGAACAAGTGGCAAGACAAGACCATAAGGAAGCTTGTGAAGACGGTGACGGGCTTGAAGGGTCAAATCAAGGAGCTCAAGGCCAAGGTAGAGGGAACTTCTTCCCCAAGGCGTGAAGAGAGGCGGCAAGAGGATGATGAAGCCGATAGTGCTATGGCGGGAAGACGCCATTCCTCTGCCGGTGAGACTAGGAGGCGTGAGAAGAGAGTGATGCGATCTCCTACTCCTCAATCCAGCAACCCGTCCTACTCCATGGGCTCATCCTCCTCCTCCATGCGCTTTTGATCAAGGTACCAATCCTAACCATTGTAAATACCATCTAGTTTTTACTTTTCTTTTGCATTGTTGAAATCTTCTCCAAGCTTGGATTACACAAGGGACTGTGTAATTTAAGTTTGGGGGAGTATGGTATTTGATCTTGTGTTTTGTGTTCTTATTTTTCTTGTCATGCATCTTTGAGTCTCATGCATACATCTAAGGCATAGAAAAATCCAAAAAAATTGAAAAATTTCGAAAATTTCAAAAAAATGGCATGTAGTTGCATTTGCATTTGTTATATAAGTAGGATTGAGTCTAGCTTTCATATAGGATTGCATTCTTGCATAGGGGACAATGATGAATTTTCCTTGTAAGGTGTTAAGCTCATGAATTAGTTCAAGGCCCTAAATAATAGTTGTTTGATGCTTTGTGTGCAATCTTTGAAAGTTAAAGTTGAACCCTACTTGGACCTCACCATTTGTAATTCAAGTTTTAATTGAAGCAAGCTTTGAATAGAAACCAACCCTCTTAAACTTGAGCCTAATTTGAACTTGTAATTATCATGGTTGTGCATTGCTAGAGAACTTGTGGATACCATATACATATTTGGGTTATCTTCTTTCCTTTTACCACTCTTGTTAACCCAAATAGCCGACTCTCATCTTTAGAGCGGTTGAAAACGAATTCCCTAACTAAGCTTCCTTTGAAACCTCTTCCTTATTGAGTGCATTAGGCCTTTTTCATCTTGTGAACTTAGCAAAAAGTGTTGAGTTTAGAGCGACAAGGATAGGCTTCCATGTAGCTAGCTCGAGAACAATGAGCTAGATGATAGGATAGGATTCTTGGGTGGGAATTTTGGCTTGATATTTGATGTGGAACAAGTAAGTGGGCGAAGTTGAGATGGTGAAAGGGGGAAAACGAAAATATTTGGAACAAGTGTTGGCATTGTATATTGTGCTCTAAGTGTTAAGAAAAGAAAAGAAATCCTCTAGAAAAGAAAAGTAAAAGAGCCAAGAAAAAGAAAAAAATATGGCTAAGATGTTATAAGAAAGAGGATAGCAAATTGTGAATGAAAAGAGAAAGAGCTTGAAGTAAAAGTGTGCCAACACTTGTGGTTGTAGAAGAAGTTTTCCCCAAGTACTTAAAAGAGAAAAGGAGAAAGTGGTTTGAGCTTATGGGTTTGGCGAATTGCCTTGTAATGGGTAGCTTAGGTTGGACTTGGTGAGTGAGCTTAAAAGAAAAATGAGAGTGAAGACAATTGTGTTACAAAGGGTAGATGGAAGTTTGTCCTTGTATGCATAGGTTGCTTTTTACTCTTAGCATTTTGCCAAAGTTCACTTGTTCATTGAGAGATCCCTTGCATTGGAACCCCATGAAGTTGAGATCATTTTTATCTCAAAACCTTACCCAAAAACCAAACAAGTTTTCTAGCATTGTATGATTCATGATCCATGGTTACTACTTAATGAATGTTAAAGAGTTGGTGAAAATGAATGCTTGTGTAGGTTGAGGCTTGGGTTCACTTGAATGAGTATGGGTATGGCTAGACCTTTTGGAGTAGAAATTTGCATAAAAGGCATCCTAGAACTGCTAACTAGGACCATTGAATTGATTCATTTGCTTGGCACCTTTGGATTTGAGTCCCCACTTTCAAACCTCTCTCCTTAGCTTGTGTTTCATTTGCTTGGGGACAAGCAAAAGGCAAGTTTGGGGGAGTTGATATGTCTATATTTTGCATCATTTTAGCATCCATTTAGTATAAGTTTCTCATCATTTAGGAGTCTAATATAGCATCATTGTGTTGCATTGTATCATTTAGAGTCCTAGAGTGTTTTTGCATAGTCCTTGCATGTTTTGGTGCATTTGGAGTCTTGATCAGGTAACATGGATGCTGTGGAGGCAACAATGGAGTTGGAGAGGAATGGCACATCACTTGGAAGAGCAAGAAGTTGCCAAAAAGATGGAGAAGAAGAATCCTGAAGAAGTTTCGACCAGAAGTTTCGACGTAGCTGACCGAAACTTCTCTCCAGGACGATGTTTCGACCAGAAGTTTCGACGTAGCTGGCCGAAACTTTCCTCCAGGGTGAAGTTTCGACGAGTAGTTTCGGTGAACCTCGTCGAAACTTATCCAGACGCGTGAAGATGATCGACGCTTGAAGACCCGTTCGACGACTCTGTTCGACGAAGCTTCGTCGAAACTTTCCTCCAGGGTGAAGTTTCGACGAGTATGTTCGACGAACCTCGTCGAAATTCTCCCAGACGAATCTTCTTTGTCTACCCTTTGGGTCCCTCCTATAAATACTCTTTAGACCTAATTTTTTATCCCAACTTTTATTCTCTTGTTCTTAGCTTAAACTTTTAGCCACCTTGGGCAAATACTTTGTTTAAGCTTGAATCTTTTGAGTTTAATGCATTATCTTTCTTAGATTTCTTGTTTTATCTTTCTCTAATCATGTTTAACCTTTCTCTAATCTTTGATTTGATGGGTTTAAGTATGGTTAGTGAGTAGTTCCTTAGAAACTTGGGGATGGGTTAGATTTAGGGTTTTCTAATGGATTAATCTTGCAATCTAGGATAGATTCTTTCATTCTCTCTTCTTATTAAGTGATTCCTAATGCCAAATAGCTAATCTTTGCTATTTTGGATCATAAGCATTTCATACACCCACCAAGTGTTTGATGAAATGCTTGAACCAACTTAATAAGAGATTTACATTTCTAGCCTAAGACATTAGTTGTCTAGAGTGTTTATCATGCCATTTAGACTTGAATTTAATGCTTGTTGATTATCCTAATGCTAAAACATCATTAGTTCATTAGGGTGATTAAGAAAGGGATTAGTGCCACACATCATGGTTTAATCTTGTTTAAGTGTTCTAGGCATAGAGTTAGCTTGATTAGTTGCTTAAATGATTGCAAGGTTGTCCATTTAGTTTCCCAAATCAATGATTCCATCCCTAGGTTTCGTTTTAGTTAATTTGATAATCTTGATTAGTAGTTAATTGCTTGTTTAGTGCTTAATTAGTGGTATTTAAGGTTTAGCTTCATATTATTGCTCTAGTAGTGTCTTATTTAGGTTGTGTTTAGCTTTTAATTCTTGTTTGTGACTTGATTCTACTATTCTAGCTTAGCTTAAACTGAATTTTGCATTCTTATTGCACCAAACTCCCAAGATGGATTGATACCTCAAATATTGCAATGACATGAGCAATTGAGGAATTGCTTACAAGACTAAAAAGTCGTGTATCACTGGACGTGGAAGAACATTAGGCGAGTACAACCGCCCAGACCAGTTCTATGCTAATAGAGCTGCGATCCGTCCTCCTGCATTTCAGAGGAATGACTTCGAGCTGAAGCCTGCCTACTTCCAGCTCGTAGCTCAGAATCCTTTTCATGGTCTTCCTAATGAGCATCCCATCCACATAGAGAGATTTGAAGACTTGGCTTCAAGCATTAAGGCCAATGGAGTTACATATGATTATCTCTTCTGTAAGCTTTTCCCTTACTCGCTTGCTGGAGATGCATCACACTGGCTGAAGCAATTGCCACCAGGATCTTTGACTACATGGGAAGACACAAAGAATACATTCTTATGCAATTTCTTTGATGATGCGAGATCAGAAGAGCTGAGGACGAAGATCACTACATTCTCAAAGACCCACTGAAGCATTCAAAGCTTCTTGGGTGAGGTTCAGATCTTACCAGAGGGACTACCCACATCATGGTTTCAGCGAGACGCAGCTTATTGGAATATTTTACCGCGGGATCGACTGGAGGTACCAGATGGCCTTAGATGCAGCAAGCAATGGCAACTTCAACACCAGATGCCCAGAAGACGCAATAGTGCTTATAGAGAATTTGGCCTCTAGTAACAGCACCAAGAACGCAAACTTCGAAAGAAGACAACACGCTGGAGTGAATGGAGGAAGCCAAATTGCAGAAGTCAACAAGAAGCTGGACATCTTGATGGGGAAGAAGCAAGTTCACTTTGGTAATGAAGTTGATACTTTTGAGCCTGAAGAAGAAGGGGTTAACTACATAAATGGAGCTGGTTTTCAAGGATAGAGATTCAACAATCAGCAAGGCTATTGTTCTTCTTACCAGAAGCCTTTTCAGGGCAACAACTTCAATAGAACTTATGGTTCTCCTTCTTACCAGAAGCCTCCTGCACAAGACAATAAAGTGGAGTCTATGCTAGAGTAACTTCTGGAAGGACAACAGAAGATGACAGTGGATTTCAATGGGAAGATTGATGCCTTGTACATATATCTGAATGGAAAAATTGAGTCTCTAGGTACTCATGTCAGGCAATTGGATGTTCAAGTAGCTCAAACTGCTAGAGCTTTGAAGAGGCAAGAAGGATTTCTTCCTGGGAAGACTGATACAAATCCAAGACACCATGTCAATGCCATCACAACAAGGAGCAGAAGCAAGCGGGAACCAGAGGAGAAGAAGAATCAAAGTGCTGAAGACCTTGTGGAGTTGGAGGAAATCGAAGAAGAAGCTTCAGACGCCCCTGCATATCCAATGTCGATCGACACAGCAGAGTGTCATCGACACCTGAAGAACTTCGCGAAGTCCAAAGCTCGAGCCCGTGTGTCGATCGACACAATGCTCGTGTCGATCGACACCATGCCCAGACTTCACCAAATCGCGATGAACCTTCAAAACTCGAAAAGGAAAGGGTGTATAAACTTAAGATACCATATCCCCTGCCTCCTAGAGGATCTAAACAGGAGAGAGAGGAAGCTAGATGCAAGGAGATGATGAGTAAGCTGATGGTTGAGCTACCCTTAGTTGATGCAATCCAACTTTCACCTGCATTAAGAAGATATGTCAAGAGAATGGTTGCAAATGGTGTGAGTCCCGAAGAAGGAGCATTGCTTACCAGAGATATGAATGCAATTCTCTTGAACATAGTTCCAAGAAAAAAGAAGAAGAATTGGGTTTCTGAACAAGTCAGTGCTGTGATGCAGAGGAAGATTCCAGAGAAGTTACCTGATCCAGGAAACTTTGTGCTAGATTGCTCAATATCAACAGGAATGTTTCCTCGTTCTCTCTGCGATTTAGGTTCAAGTATCAACTTGATACCATACTCAGTTGCTGTGAGACTTGGAATGACTGATTTCAAGCCAAGCAGAATCTCTCTAATCCTAGCTGATCGATCAAAGAAATTCCCAGAAGGTGTCTTAGAAGATGTTCCCCTGAAGATTGAAGGCTGCATAATTCCCACAGACTTTGTGGTTTTGAAGTACGATGAAGAGCCTGC
>JAHZTW010000004.1:71539360-71552758 GCA_020283515.1 Alliaria petiolata | reverse complement strand
GATACTCGGTCTTGTCAGCTTTTGACATCTTAATCAGATTCTCGTCCTCCTCTTGAGCTAACCGGATCCTTGTTAACAAGTCAGCCTGATCCGCAGCTCCCAAACCCAACGGTTCCATATCCTCAGTCAGAACGTTCAGCCTTAACGCCCTTAGGAGATTCACAACTCCTTCCACGTCTTTCGCAGACGATACACTAGCCCGTCTCCGGCTTAATGCATCAGCAACGAGATTAGCCTTTCCCGGATGATAAGCTATCTCCAGATCGTAATCAGCGACTAACTCCATCAATCTTCGTTGCCTCAGATTCAGTTCAGGTTGAGTGAAGATGTACTTCAAACTCTTATGTTCGGTAAACACCTGAACCTTCCCACCATACAAGTAAGATTGCCATATATTTAACGCAAAGACTACGGCCGCCATTTCCAAGTCATGAGTAGGATAATTCGCCTCATGCTTCCTTAGCTGCCTTGACGCATAGGCAATCACATTCCCGTGCTGCATTAGGACACAACCTAGTCCTTTCCCAGACGCGTCCATGTAGACCGCGTATGGTTCATCCGGCTCTGGTAGAGCCAACACTGGTGCACTTGTAAGCATCCCTTTCAGCTTCGAGAAACACTCCTCACACTCGGCTGTCCATACGAACTCAATGTCCTTCCCGGTCAAGCGTGTCATCGGCTGAGCCATACTTGCAAAGCCTTTAACAAAACGGCTGTAGTAGCCAGCCAACCCCAGAAAACTTCTTATCTCCGTCGCATTCTCAGGTCTCGGCCAATCCGCAATGGCCTTGATCTTTTCAGGATCCACGGACACTCCTTTGTCCGAAACAATGTGACCCAAGAACCCAATATGCCGTTGCCAAAAGCTACACTTGCTCAGCTTGGCAAACAACTTCTGCTCTCGCAACTTCTCCATAACAATCCGCAAATGCTTCTCATGATCTTCCGGATTCTTCGAGTATACCAAGATGTCGTCTATGAAAATAATCACAAACTCGTCCAAGTACTCTCTGAACACGCCATTCATCAACTTCATGAATGCAGCTGGCGCATTCGTCAAACCAAACGTCATGACCACAAACTCGTAATGACCATACCTAGTCTGAAAGGCAGTCTTCCGAACGTCCGGTTCATCTATCGGTATCTGATGGTACCCAGAAGCCAAATCAATCTTAAAGAACCAAGTAGCACCCCTAAGCTGATCCAACAACTCGTCTATCCTTGGAAGTGGATATTTGTTCTTCACAGTAACACGGTTCAACCCTCGGTAATCGATGCAAAGCCGGAAGCTTCCATCCTTCTTCTTTACAAACAGAACAGGTGCGCCCCATGGTGAACTGCTTGGCCTTACAAATCCCTTGTCTAGAAGATCAGCCAGTTGCTTCTTTAGTTCAGCCATCTCGGCCGGAGCCATACGGTACGGTGCCTTAGACACTGGAGCAGTTCCCGGCTCAAGTTCAATATGGAACGGATCTGAACGAGCCGGTGGCATTCCCGACAAAGCTTGGAAAACATCCTCAAACTCTTGTACCACTGGAATGTCCCCTAACTCCGCGTCTGGTCCAACCTCAATTGAAGATATCGTCGCCAGATATGCTTCACAGCCTTTCTCTAACATTTTCTCCGCTTGAATTGCCGACACAACCAAGCTATCAGAAGTCGGTCTCACTCCTTGGTAAACCAGAACTTGACCACCCTCTCGAACTCCACCCTGCCTCAGTGACAATCCAGATGCGCCTTATGCTTACCGAGCCAATCCATTCCGAGGATGACATCGTAAGACTTAACCTCGCAAATCACTAAGCCCGCTGGCATATTGACCTCGCCAATCAAGACAGCAATGTTGGGAATAGTCCCTAGTGAGAACATCACTTGGCCTCCAGCCGCCCTCACTAGTCCGAACTCTTCCCCGGGTTCCTTCTGGAATCCTCCTTTCCCAATCATCCCTGGGTTAACAAAACAATGACTCGCTCCGGAGTCGAACAGAACATGGGTTTCCACCTTACCCATTAATAAGGTCTCTACACATTCAATCCTTAGAATGCTAAGACACTTAACAGAACACGCAGACACACACAAACTCAGAAAAACGTAAGTACTAAAACTTACCAGTGATCTGTCGAGAAGTGGTCGCTGCATACACCCTTGGCATGATGGCCTGCCTCTTAGTCGGTTGCGCCAGCACATCTCCTGCACGCTTAGACTGAGTGGCCGCCTGCCCAACTGTTCCAGACCTCGGACAATCCCGCTTGTAATGTCCCGGCTCTCCGCAACTGAAACACACAACGGACGTGTTACCTCCATCCGACACTCTCACTAACCTCGAGTCTGGCTCAGGACAATCACGAACCCTATGCTCCAAGCTACCACAACGATGGCAAGCTCCAGATGCACGCCTACACACGCTAACATGCACCTTTTCGCAAGACCCACACACGCTGCGGTTCCCACTCGACTTAAGCGGAACATTCTTCCCAAACTTGCGGTTCTGTCCTCCAGACACTTGGCCACTCCTGGCCACGGTACCAGCCTTAGACAACGCCTCCTCGGCTTGTCCAGTCTCCAACAAAGCCGCTTTCTCAACAAGCTCTGTGACCGTCGCATAGTCACGCACCAGACAACCATTACGCAGCTCGACCCTTAGTCCACTCATGAACCTTCGGATCAGCTTCTCTTCAGTATCATGGTCACGTCCCACATACTTGCGTAACAGGTTGAACTTAGTCTCATACTGCCAAACCGTCTTGATCCCTTGGCGCAGATACAGAAACTCAGCATCCAACTGATTGTAAGCTTCCTGCGGAAAGTACTTACTTTGGAACACCGCAAAAAACGTCTCATACGAACAGTTCGGATTCACCAAACGTCCCGTGGTTCCTTTCCACCAGGTATGCGCAGTACCCTCCAGGTAATGCACAGCTACGTCCCTCTTGTACTCCTCAGGACATCGGATAGACTCGAAGTTCCTCTCAATCCTCATCCTCCACTCATCAGCCTCAATCGACGCAGTTCCTCCAGCAAAGAACTTGGTTCCCAACCTCGCCATATGATCCAAAACCTTGAGGTAAGACGGGATCGCCACGACCTGGACCGCTTCCTCCACAACCACGTTCCCAACATTCGGATCCACCACTTGTGGTGCCACGGCCGGTACTACCCCCGGTACAGGCGCAACCACTTGTGGTGCCATGGCCGGTACCACTCCCGGTACAGGCGCAACCACCGGTAAACGCTCCAACACTTGAGCTAGCAATCCCAACACAGCCTCCAGCCTGTCTGGAACAGCACCTGCAACATTCCCAGCCACGTTTCCCGCTCCAACCGCAGCCACATTCGCAGCAGCCGCGTTCGCAGCAGCAGCAGCCGCAGCATTCGCAGCCGTAGCCGCAGCCTCGGCCGCCGCAGCAGCCTCAATCTCATGCTGGTTCCCAACCGCATCCTCAGTTCCCGAACTCCACGAGTTCACAGTACCATTCAACCTTGCAGCCCTAGTCCTTCTCGGAGCCATCTGCAAGTCAAAACAAAACATGTTAGCCCGAAGCTAACACCAGACAAGAGTTCCAAACTCCACAAAAAATAACAGACCGCGAGACTCGGCAGTGAAAGGTGGATATTTCTAACCCCAACCATGCAAATAAACTATCCTAGAATCAACCATGCTCTGATACCAACTGTGGCGACCCAACCCGATAATCCTAACCAGGCCGGCCGTCCCGAGTCAAACTCTAACCAGATTCCATACTTAGCATATTTTTTCATATTTTTTTAAAACATAAACAACACATTCGATTCATAAAACATTCATTCTCAATGCATAATTAATCCAAATCCAGACATAAAAACCAAGGTTCTCAAAACATAAAAAAAACTAACTTAGCCAAATTCGACCTAAGTCATAAAACAGTAAAACCAAAGCCAGATAATCCGAACAAGTCTTAATAAAATAAAAACCCCAAACCCAGTCCTAATCCACTTCTTTCTTCACTGCCTTCAAGTCCGCCTTCAAGACTAAACGTCCCGGATAACATCTTTACCTGCACACTCCACACATAAGAGAGGCATAAGCATTATCACAAATGCTTAGTGAGTACGGTCATCCCGTACCACCAGCCAATACCAGAAAACGCAATCAAGCAACAGTTATATAATTCGCATTAACACTTAGCAAGCAAGCACAGAAAACAGAATCACGGTTCTATGATCATCTCAACTACTTGTGAATTTCCTCACGGCCTCGGTTCTACTCAAGCGAGAATCACACATCCCCTTGAGCTAGCAACACGATCCGGACATTCACACAGCTAGTTAGACACCACGTATAAACCACGGTATCCAATACCAATCACAGAAACACATTGACCTTGCTAAGCATACACTAACTTACACAAGCAATCAATGAAAACCAGATAACCTAGCAATCCTACGGTTCCAGGTCAGCTACAGTCACGCACTCACCTTAGACACAAAGGCAAACGTTTCAGTCGGAAGAAACTCGGTGATTTCTCGGTCAGAAACGGAGATAGTCGGACGCACTTGCGTTCTCTCGGCTATCGCTACGGCTAAACCCGCGAGATCCAATCTCCTCTCGGCTATCTTTCAAACCGCTCACTTTTCCTCGAACAATCTTCTGTATTCCCTCGGAAACAGGCCAAAATAATCAGATTAGTCGAAGGTTACTCGACAGAAACTCAACCAGAAAAGAATTAGCCGAACACTCACCGAATTCTCTCGGACGGTTCTAAGTGTTCCCGGCTATCTCTCGGCTACGCAGAAAATCCTCGGATATCTCTCGGATAACTTCGGCCAAAACTTGCCTACAAACAGATAACTCGATTATCTCTCGGTGAAAACAACCCAGAACAGAAAACTCACGGTGAAATCGCACCAGAACAGAATTCTCTCGGAGAAAACGAATTACCTTGATTATCTCTCGGATGCTTCGAGATCCGATCGAGAAATCCCTCGGCCGAATGCACTTCCCTCGGCAAATCGATCCTTCCCGTTCGTTTCTCTCGGACAGAAATCCCAAAAACTCGACGGCTCTCGAAATCTCTCGACGGCTACACTTTTCTCTCGGGAAAAATATCGCCTCTAGGTTTTCTCTCGAGAAAAGTCATGCGTCCACGAGAGAAAACTCTTATATAGGCCGAGAAACCCTAGCTCGACCGCCCTTCCTCGGTTTAATCCACGCGGTTTCACTTTCTCTCGGTTCAATTTAAGTTTCTCTCGGCCAAACCAACAAACTCTCCTTTTTCTCTCGGCCAGACTTAAACCGCTCGACCAAACACGGGAGAAAACCTTTTTCTCTCGAGAAAAACCACATTCTCTCGAGAAAACTCACGACCCCCATCCTAATACCTTTTTTTTTCGACACTTAGTCAAATTTCCACAATATTTAATCAGTCCAGCCACAGTACGGTACTTAACCTCACGGACGTACCACGGTTTGGTACCACATACATACCACATATGTACCACAGACGTACCACGGATGGTACCACAGACGTACCACGGACGTACCACAGACTTACCACGGACGGTACCACAGACGTACCACAGAGGGTACCACATACGTACCACTGTACAGCACACATATTTACAGAAACGGACGAACCTCCACTACACCAAGACATATATACAACATCCATCCCATGACCCGCACGACCATATTTAGGATTTTTGGTCGCGGATGCTACTGAAACCATACTCGTCCGTAGGATCTTCGTAGTCGTCCTCATCTCCTTCTTCTTCTGGAGCTACTATATTGGCTTCCTCCCGATATTCCTCCTCGTAATCCCCATAGAAGTCAGCTCCATAGGGGAAAAGATGCTCGTCCTGCGGCTCGAAATCCAGATGTTGAGGTTCCCTTATTGTAGTCAGGTACGGGTTGGGCAGGAACATCACGGCTACTCTGTTTGATGGTAGGGTGAACTGATATCGGTGTCCATGCCCATATGGCTTCCCGAGAAACTGACACTTCTTCAGATAGTCGATGTCTATCCAGCGAATCCCGTGAGTTGGTTCCTCGAGATCGGCACCAGCATATACGACTCCTCCACAGCCTACTTGAGGCCTTTCGCTTGGTGTGGAGATCATCCACGATTTGTAGTGGAGGAGCTCCTTGAGCAATATCGTGATCAAGCGGGTGCTCCGTCTGCTTCCCTTCAGCTCCCTCCCATTTCGGGTATCTTGAATAATCTCTACCAGGCCGTCATCCATTATCTCCAACTCTTTAGTCAGGACAGCCCCGCACACCTTTCTTGCAAAGAATGTATGTGCAATGGCTCTTTAAACATACCTTAAGGCTGGGTGCCTTATCCTGGTGCTCTTGTTCACTCCGGGCTTGTAAGTGCCTACCCCAATGTGTCCTCACAGTGCTTCCAGCTCCTCCCTTTCGATGTTGAGGGTCATCTCTCGCATATCGCCCTGGCTGAATCCAAATATCGACTAGAGATCCCGAAATGACATTCGGTGTGTCTCGCTCCCATACTTGAAACGGATGTAACCGTAGCCATCTTCCTCTAGAGTCTCCTCTCCAAAGGCGTAGAAGGTCACCTCCAATGTTGCCAGGAACTGGAAAGTTGCTTCGTCGTGAGACGCGTAGGCGTTCTCCATGAATTTCCTCAGGCCCATCGCGTTGAAGAGGATCTCGCAGTCTTCGTAGATGCCCAGCTCGACCATTGTTTCCTCATGGGGGTAGCGCGTGGCCTTGAACTCCATTCGCCTGAATGCTGCACGCATATCGGCCAGTCTGGGTCGGGATCCAGCACTTCTTCGTCCCGATACACCCGTGGGTGAGCGCACTGTGACGGCTCGACTTGAGCTTCCCACTGGTCTCTTTCCTTGCCTCTCTTCCGTCTGGTATTCCCTTGATCTCCCAAGGATAGCTCCGCTTCTTGTTGCTCCTACCATTGTACCTATCAATCAAAAACACTCGAAAGTGTGTAAGTACAAGGAAAAACACAAAGGGGCAAAGATTATCTTGCATACATGCTTAAACTTAAGGTAACTCTATTCATGACTAAAGAGACCCAAGCAAACATATTCGAATAATTACTAGATCGGGAAAAATCTTCCTAAGTTGTTTCTCACAGATTCAAATTTTAGATAAACATGCATTAAACAAAAGGTGGAAAAAAGGAGATCTCTAGAATCTTAGCATTTCAAAAGAATTTAGCCGTGAAGCTATTCTTCAAAAATGGAAATGCAAAAATTCTGGAAAATCCTACAAAAAAACACTAAGTTTTATGCAAAAACTATCTACCAAATATTCCTCCATCAACTCTCAAATCCCTAATGCAGCAAATTCGAACGATCTTAGACAATAGTTAATCATATCGTTTTAAAGCAGATTTTTACCTTAGCACGATATTTTCAGAAAAACTTTTGGAAGGATGCACGAAATCGAATTGCGAATTTAAAAGCTCAAGACAATTTTCTGGTTTTGAGAGTGATAGGGATTGAAAACGAGAGAGGTGAGGGTTTTTATAAAGAGGAGATATGGGGAAGAGAAGGGTTTGACTAGGGTTTCTTGGTTTGGGGAATAATTGTCGGTTAACCCCAACCAATCATTCATGCCTTATCCGGAAAAGTGGGCCAAAATTTGAGCGCTTTTCTCGGATTGGCCAAGTCCAAATACCCTATTACCTGGACGGCCATATCGGGTTGACTCCGATATGGTGTGACTGACATTTCGGATATCGGCTGGTCCCCGATATATTACCCTTGTGAAGGTCTCTTAGCTTGGGCTTTATTCCATATCGGCTACACACCGTTGTGCCTGCCCGACAAGGAATGCCCAGGGATAATATCGTGGTGTTAACCCGATAATAGATCCCGTTACTGGGCTAGACAATTTTTCACATTGGTTTTAGCTCCTCTTATGTGTAAGTCACCCCACCCTATCTTTCATGGGATCCTGAAATCATTAAACTAAACTAGAAAAAGCATTAATATGTACATGGATAAGCTTGGGGTGTCTCCCAAGTGTGCTTTGTTTTGAGTCACTTAGCTTGACTTTTCTTGGTCATCTTTTAGTGCGAAAGGGGGAAATGAACACCCCTCGATCCTGTGGGAGGATCCTTACTTTCCTTGATCATCGAGATGAAATCAGCCAGAGATACATTGGAAGTTCCCTCTTTGCTTGCCTTAGAAACCTTTTGATTGGTCAAATCGGTGTGGTTTATCACCTTAAGGTAATCAAAGGGTCTAACCTTTCCCTTGCATTTCTGCTTGTATCTCATCTCTCCACCAGCATAGAGAACAGGTTTGAGAGTCATACCTTCCAGAAGATCGCCGAGGGTCGGTCCTCTCACATAGGACTTCTTGCAAGTGATCACCTCTTTTGTTTCTTCTTGAACTTCTTCCGGTTGCCCCTCGAATATTGCATTGAGACAGACCCCATCAAAGCTAGCTCCATCATAGCATATTTCCAAAGATGGATCTTTGGTCTTCTCAATCGTCTTCTTAAGCACAAGGGAGTATGCATGTTCCTTCTCATTGATTCTCTTCCCTTTGGTGTCAAAGTGCATTACCAAGCTTCCAGTTAGTCCCAGCTCTACCTTGCCGCTTTTGCAATCAAACATGCAACCGGCAGAGGCTAGGAAAGGTCTTCCAACCAGGAGAGTTTCCTTGACATCTTGGTCCATTTCTATCACCAGGAAGTCGCTTGGCAGTAGCACGTTCCCAATCATGATAGGTAGGTCCAGCAGCTTCCCAACAGTCTTCCTTTCACTCCCGTCGGCCAATGATAACGGCTTCTTGCAGTCGGTATAAGTGTTGTAGCCGAGACTCTCAGTCGTGGCTCGGCTCATCACGTTGATGCTTGCCCCGAGGTCATACAAACAGTTATCAAAGGTGATTCCTCCGAGTGTGCATGGCAGAGTGAACAATCCTGGATCTTCGAGCTTCTTCACTACTAAGGCTTCTTCCTTAGGTTTCTCTTCACGAGCTGCTGCATTCCTTCCTATTGGTGCAATTGCATTCAGCATAGAGCTTATCCTTCAAGGCTATTAGAAAATCTGGAATAGGCTTGGTCTCGTCGACATTGTTGAAGAGATCTTCAACTTTCTTCAATGTTTCGATCAATTCGGCCTCTTGTTCCTCTATGAGACGCTTCCTATGCTTCTGGGGGTATGGCAATGGCGGTTTGTAGACTCGCAGGAATGGTGCTTTCTGATACAAGATTTTTTATCTCTTGCAAGCAATTTCTCAATTGCTCATATCATTGCAATACTTGAGATATCAATCCATTTTGGGAGATGATTCAATAAGAATACAAACTTTTGTTTAAGCTAAGCTAAATTGGTAAATTCAAGTAACAAGTAACAATTAAAAGCAAGCTACAACTTAAGAGAGACACTACAAGAACAATTATATGAAACTAAGCCTTAATTATCACTAATCAAGAACTTATCAAGCAATTACTACTAATCAAGATTATCAAATTAACTAAAAACGAAACCTAGGGATGGAATCATTGATTTGGGAAACTAAATGGACAACCTTGCAATCATTTAAGCAACTAATGAAGCTAACTCTATGCCTAGAACACTTAAACAAGATTAAACCATGATGTGTGGCACTAATCCCTTTCTTAATCACCCTAATGAACTAATGATGTTTTAGCATTAGGATAATCAACAAGCATTAAATTCAAGTCTAAATGGCATGATAAACACTCTAGACAACTAATGTCTTAGGCTAGAAATGTAAATCTCTTATTAAGTTGGTTCAAGCATTTCATCAAACACTTGGTGGGTGTATGAAATGCTTATGATCCAAAATAGCAAAGATTAGCTATTTGGCATTAGGAATCACTTAATAAGAAGAGAGAATGAAAGAATCTATCCTAGATTGCAAGATTAATCCATTAGAAAACCCTAAATCTAACCCATCCCCAAGTTTCTAAGGAACTACTCACTAACCATACTTAAACCCATCAAATCAAAGATTAGAGAAAGGTTAAACATGATTAGAGAAAGATAAAACAAGAAATCTAAGAAAGATAATGCATTAAACTCAAAAGATTCAAGCTTAAACAAAGTATTTGCCCAAGGTGGCTAAAAGTTTAAGCTAAGAACAAGAGAATAAAAGTTGGGATAAAAAATTAGGTCTAAAGAGTATTTATAGGAGGGACCCAAAGGGTAGACAAAGAAGATTCGTCTGGGAGAATTTCGACGAGGTTCGTCGAACATACTCGTCGAAACTTCACCCTGGAGGAAAGTTTCGACGAAGCTTCGTCGAACAGAGTCGTCGAACGGGTCTTCAAGCGTCGATCATCTTCACGCGTCTGGATAAGTTTCGACGAGGTTCACCGAAACTACTCGTCGAAACTTCACCCTGGAGGAAAGTTTCGGCCAGCTACGTCGAAACTTCTGGTCGAAACATCGTCCTGGAGAGAAGTTTCGGTCAGCTACGTCGAAACTTCTGGTCGAAACTTCTTCAGGATTCTTCTTCTCCATCTTTTTGGCAACTTCTTGCTCTTCCAAGTGATGTGCCATTCCTCTCCAACTCCATTGTTGCCTCCACAGCATCCATGTTACCTGATCAAGACTCCAAATGCACCAAAACATGCAAGGACTATGCAAAAACACTCTAGGACTCTAAATGATACAATGCAACACAATGATGCTATATTAGACTCCTAAATGATGAGAAACTTATACTAAATGGATGCTAAAATGATGCAAAATATAGACATATCAACTCCCCCAAACTTGCCTTTTGCTTGTCCCCAAGCAAATGAAACACAAGCTAAGGAGAGAGGTTTGAAAGTGGGGACTCAAATCCAAAGGTGTCAAGCAAATGAATCAATTCAATGGTCCTAGTTAGTAGTTCTAGGATGCTCTTTATGCAAATTTCTACTCCAAAAGGTCTAGCCATACCCATACTCATTCAAGTGAACCCAAGCCTCAACCTACACAAGCATTCATTTTCACCAACTCTTTAACATTCATTAAGTAGTAACCATGGATCATGAATCATACAATGCTAGCGAACTTGTTTGGTTTTTGGGTAAGGTTTTGAGATAAAAATGATCTCAACTTCATGGGGTTCCAATGCAAGGGATTGAGACAAGTGAACTTTGGCAAAATGCTAAGAGTAAAAAGCAACCTATGCATACAAGGACAAACTTCCATCTACCCTTTGTAACACAATTGTCTTCACTCTCATTTTCTTTTAAGCTTACTCACCAAGTCCAACCTAAGCTACCCATTACTAGGCAATTCGCCAAACCCATAAGTTCAAACCACCTTTTCCTTTTCTCTTTTAAGCACTTGGGGAAAACCTCCTCTACAACCACAAGTGTTGGCACACTTTCACTTCAAGCTCTTTCTCTTTTCATTCAAAAATTGCTATCCTCTCTCTTATATTAGCTTAGCCATATTTTTTTCTTTTTCTTGGCTCTTTTACTTTACATTTCTAGAGGATTTTTTTTTCTTTTCTTAACACTTAGAGCATAATACACAATGCCAACACTTGTTCCAAAATTTTCGTTTTCCCCCTTTCACCACCTCAACTTCGCCAAACTCAATTCTTTTCAAACTCATTGTCAAGCTAAAACCCTCACCCAAGAAGCCTAGCCTATATCTTAGCTCATTGTCTCGAGCTAACTACATGAAAGCCTATCCTTGTCGCTGTAAACTCAACACTTTTTGCTAAGTTCACAAGAAGAAAAAGGCCTAATGCACTCAATAAGGAAGAGGTCTCAAAGAAAGCTTAGCTAGGGTGTTCGATTTTAACCGCTCTAAAGATGAGAGTCGGCTATTTGGGTTAACAAGAGTGGTAAAAGGAAAGAAGATAACCCAAATATGTATATGGTATCCACAAGTTCTCTAGCAATGCATAACCATCATAATTACTTGTTCAAATTAGGTTCAAGTTCAAAGAGAGTTGGTTTCTATTCAAAGTTTGCTTCAATTAAAACATGAATTTCAAATGGTGAGGTCCAAGTAGGGTTCAACTTTAACTTTCAAAATTTGCACACAAAGCATCAAAGAACTACTAACTTGGGCCTTGAACTAATTCGCGAGCTTAACACCTTACAAGGAAAAATCATCATTGTCCCCTATTCAAGAATGCAATCCTATATGAAAGCTAGACTCAATCCTACTTATGTAACAAATGCAAATGCAACTACATGCTATTTGTTTTTTTAATTTTCGAAAATTTTCAAATTTTTTTGGTTTTTTCTATGCCATAGATGAATGCATGAGACTCAAAGATGCATGAAAAAGGAAAATAAGATCACAAAACACAAAATCAATTACACCATACTCCCCCAAACTTAAATTACACAGTCTCTTGTGTAATCCAAGCTTCGAGAAGATTTCAATATGCAAAAATAAAAGACTAAATGGTATTTACAATGATTGGAGTGTTACCTTGATCAAAAGCGCATGGAGGAGGAGGAGTAGGAGTCCATGGAGTAGGATGGATTGCTTGATTGAGGAGTGGGGGATCGCATGACTCTCTTCTCACGCCTTCTTGTCTCATAGGAGGAGGGGCGTGGCTCATACTCATGGCTTGGTGCACTTGGGTATCCTTGGAAGGAATGGCGTCGTCCCGCCATTGTGCTATCCGCTTCATCATCCTATTGCTGCATTTCCTCATCATCCTCTTGTTGCATCTCTCCATGCCTTTGGGAAGAAGCTCTTCCAACCTTAGCCTTTAGCTCCTTGATTTGCCCTTTCAATCCTTACACCGTTTTCACAAGCTTCCTAATGGTCTTGTCTTGCCATTTGTTCCATCTTTGGAGAAGCTTGATGTGTTTGTGAGCTTGTCTAGAAGGCTCTCCTTGGTTGGTTGCTTCTTATGGTACAAAGTCGTATCTCTCGCTGCTATAGACCGGAGGAGCTTGATAAGGCTGGTGGGAAGTGTCCCATGAACCCATCGGGAAGGTCTCTATGTCGTCTAGCTCTTCGTCGGATGGAGTGAAGGCAACGTTTGACCTCTCCTTTAGGCTAGTGAGGTGAATGCAAGGGAGCTTGATTGTAGCCTCCTTCAGCTTTTCCACATTGAATTTATACCGGTACCCACTTCCTTCCTTAACCAAAAACTGACTCTTAAGGAGGTAGGAGGAATTTATAAACTCCGTCTCGGCTGAGGGTTCTCCCAAGTTGATGCCAACTTCCTCTAGGATCGGTGTGATCATACCTCCAATGGTGAGTGGGATCGAGCGATCCTTCTTGCTAGTTGCCCGAGCATAGTAACTTGGTGCATGAGCCACCCAAAGTTGCACCATACCATTTCCCGTAGCATCTCCTCTCATTAGGATGTTGTCATGACAGTAGCGGATGATGTCCTTGAGCCCAGCATCAAGCATTTCCCATTCTTCGGAAGTGACAATCACGGTTTCCTTCTTAGCAAAGAAGGTGTGAGCTAACACCTTGTGAG
>JAHZTW010000004.1:71515981-71530379 GCA_020283515.1 Alliaria petiolata | reverse complement strand
AGTAGTTCTTAATGCCAAATGGCTAATCTTTGCCATTTTGGGAACTTAGGCATTTCATCCACCCACCAAGTGTTTGATGAAATGCTTGAACCAACTTAATAAGAGATTTACATATTCTAGCCTAAGACATTAGATGTTTAGAGTGTTTATCATACCATTTAGACTTGTTATTAATGCTTGTTGATTATCCTAATGCTAACACATCATTAGTTCATTGGGGTAATTAACAAAGGGATTTGAGCCACACACCATGGTCTTATCTTGATTAAGAGTTCTAGGTATAGAGTTTGCTTGATTAGTAGCTTAAATGATTGCAAGAATGTTCCTTTAGATTCCCAAATCAATGATTCCATCCCTAGGTTTCGATTTAGTATAATTGATAATCTTGCTTAGTAGTAATCCTTGCTTAGTTTCTTGGTAGCTCAGGTACGATTTGTTGAACCACCTTTTGCTTCCCAAATTCTGAAAAATCGCTTGCACATCCTCCAAGAGACCCAACTCATCTAGCAATTCATGATCCGGGTACTTGGTTCCTTTGAAAGGTCTCTCCATAAGTGCCTTGTACACCTTCGGGGGTGTTGGAGGAGTAACCACAGCCTTCTCGGCTCGCCTTACTCTTGCCTTCTCCCTACTAATGTCCCTCTTTTGGGACAACTTCCTTATGACCGGTGGACTTTCCTCGGGATCTTCTTCTTCTACTTCCACAGGCCTCTTGCCTTGTCTCTTGCTAGCCTCACTCCTTGTTCACCCCATATCACCTATAAAAATGAAAAATCTTGGAGAAGAGTGAGTACATTGTGAATTTAGAATTCTTGAAAGCAACAAGCATGTATTCATAAAAATTCTATGGAGGCTTCAAGAATTAAAACTCAATGGCAATTAAATAAAAGTAAGAAATAATCCCTTTTAAAAATTCTCACTTAGCATTCAAAGAAATCAACAAGGAATTATTCAAATTAAGCTTCCTCTAAGTGTTAATAAATTAAAATTCAAGAGGATTCAAGCTTATTACTTATACAATATGGGAAAACAAGTTTAAAGAAACCAATTTTGAAATTTTTCAACAAGAATTAGGCAAGAACATGAATTTTCGCAACTATTTAAAATCCTAAAGAAAAAATGTTCAAAAATCAAAATTTTCCCATGTAATTCCTTGAAAAACTTCAACAATCATCACCCATAACAATATTCAACTATACTCAACTCAATCAACTCATTCAAAGTCCTTCTATCAATCCTAAATTCCAATTCATTCTCAAGGAGAAATCAAAGATTAAGAGAGAGGATGAGAAGACAAACCTTGGTTCCACGCAAAGGTATGGCCGAAATTCACTAAGGAATCAAGAGTGGCAAACAATTTCGGAAATAATGCACTTGGAATCAAAGAATTTGATGAAGAATTGAGAGAGAAAAGAGGAAAACAAGTTTTTATCCTTATGCAAGGGTGAAAAATCGTGGGTGAATGAGAGATATGGAGAAGAAGAAGCCTTTAATCCTCTAAAATCGGTTCAATATAAGTGGGAGAGGTCAACATTAAACCGGTCAAAGGAAGGAAGAAAAACCAAGCAAACCTGTTTTTGTAAACGGTTCGACGAGTTCACCGAACCATCTTGTCGAACCGTGACCCTGGAAAAACGGTTCGTCATGATCATCGAACGTCTTCGTCGAACCGAACTCCTGGAAAAATGGTTCGACGTCCTTCACCGAACCAACTCGTCGAACGGCTGCCCTGGAAAAGTGGTTCGGCCTCCTTCACCGAACCAGTTCGTCGAACGGTGACCCTGGAGAAATGGTTCGACGTGTTTCGTCGAACCAGTTCGCCGAACCACTTTTAAAAGTTTTCTCCACACCTTTTCTTCAAGTCTAAGTCCTCCATACTCATCCTAAAACTTTCACAAACTCAAAGAAACATAATCATAGAACTAAATCAAGAATATATACAAGGATAACCATGGGAATGCCTCCCAAATGCGCTTGTTTAACGTCATTAGCTCGTCTTTTCAAACCTTTTTAGGCTAGAGGGGGATCTTGAAGAGGAATTGAGCTCGCCTCTTCCTTTGGCTCATTCACCAAGTATGGCTTGATGATAACATGCATATTTTACTCATTTTTACCATCATAAGTGTATGCTTTAATAAGCATTTCACTAAGGTATTAATGTATATTTAGTAGTTTTCGAGTATTTGTGTGTCCAAGACTCTTTTCAAGGAATCTTAGGAAAAATGATGCAAAACGGAGCAAAACGGACATTTTCGGATCATGAGCCAAATGACAGAAGTTTAGCACAAGACGGAGACCTTCCCACCACGGGATCGAGCTGAATTTTGGTGACAAGGTAGCCTGAACTACGACCTTTCACCACGAAGTGATTTGAGTCCAATCCCACGGTTGGATCTCAAGTTATGAAGAAAGCAAGAAGGCCCGTCAGACACATCCTCAGAAGAAGGATGGCCGCGCCAGGAAAGCTCAGAAGACCAACGGCCGGCCCATGAACCACCCGTGGCGCGGCCAGGACAAGTGACATTTCCCGAGCCCATTTTCAAGCCCGAATCAAGCCCGATAGCCACCAAACTTTGTGGAACCCTAAGTGACGCCTAAGAAGACCGGAAGACCTATAAATACTCTTATTCTACAACCTAATTTCGTGGCCACTAGAGGGGAACCTAAGAGGAGGCCTCACGGCCGCCTCTTAGCATACCTTTCATTGTTTTCTGTTCTTTGTTCTTTAAGGGAGAGAGAGATCTGTTCTCGAACCCTCAAACTTTCTTTGTTTAATTCAAGCATGCATTCATTGATTTCGTCTCTACTCGTCCCAATCATGTTAGGGTAGATTCGTTTGTTGTGTTCAAAGGTTTTCAAAGGGGATTCATGGATTGATTGCTAGGTTGTTAGATCGAAGTTTATCCTTAGATGTTTTGAGGTTAACTCTCGGGTATACACGTGGGTTAGTTTAGATCATCATCGATTCTCTTTTGTTAAATTGTCTTGTTCTCGATCTCTTGATTTGAATAAGTAGCTTATCAAATGCTTAGCCATATTAGGGTTTTCTGTCTCACCTTATTCGTTCTTATTGCATGCGTCTGGCGTCATGAACTATATTCTGATCGCAGGATCTTGAGAACGACAAACGTCCTGAATCTCAGATCTAGACCAAAATAAGGTAGAGAGCATCTTTTAAAAGATGTCTGAATGCTTATTGTCCCGTTCCTATTGCGTGTTCGTCTAGGCTGCAGGATATGAAAGTATACCTGTGGAATGGAAGTTCGCAGATTGACCTAGTTTGATAAATTTAGGTTGTTAAAACCAGTGAATCAGTTTAGGGAAATTCGCCTAGTACCCCAGAGAACACCCTAGAGCACAACGCCTTGTTTGCATGTATGTTACTTATTTTCTCCCATACTTACTTCATCCGCACTGCTTGCCCTGATTCCCGTCTCATATAGGGTTGATTGACAATCAGCCCTATATAAACTTGCTACACGATTTCTGCATTCAATAGCCACCGTCCGCGAAACACCCTTCTCCAAACCCCCTTCTTGTCTTAGAAACGTTTTCTAACCGTCACTGATTCTGTAGTTAATCATACACTCCCTGTGGTTCGACACCTTAAGTACTACAATGCACATATGTGCACTTGCAGGCATTAGGGTTTATAAATGTAAAACTCGAAGAACTGAAGCTCTAAATCCTACCGCATCACTTGACCCTATGACCGTTAACTGTGAAACTCTCCCCATTCTTTCCAATCAAGGTGATGGCTCCATATTGCAACAATTCTTGAATCTCAAAAGGGCCTCCCCACCATGACTTGATCTTACCCGGGAACAACTTCAATCTTTAATTGTAGAGAAGAACTTTATCACCAACACTTAGCTCCTTCTTCACAATCTTCTTGTCATGAAAAGCCTTGGTTCTCTCCTTGTAGATCCTTGAGCTTTCATAAGACTCAAGCCTAATCTCCTCAAGCTCTTGGAGTTGAATCAATCTCTTTTCTTGGGCAGTTTTTATGTTGTAGTTGTGAAGCTTCACAGCCCACAAAGCCTTGTGTTCAATCTCTACTGGTAGATGACAAGCTTTTCCATACACAAAGTTGAAAGGAGACCTCCCAATTGGTGTCTTGAAAGCTGTCCTATAAGCCCACAAAGCATCATCAAGCTTGATTGACCAATCCTTTCTTGTTAGACCCATAGTTTTCTCTAGAATAGCCTTGATCTCACGGTTTGAGACTTTCACTTGACCACTAGTTTGAGGGTGGTAAGGGGTGGCTACCTTATGCTTGATACCATGCTTGTTTAATAACCCTTCAAAGACCTTGTTGATGAAGTGCCTTCCCCCATCACTAATATCAACTTTTGGCACACCAAACCTTGGGAAGATTATGCTCTTGAACATCTTAACCACGACCTTGGAGTCATTAGTAGGACTTGCAATGGCTTCAACCCACTTTGAGACATAATCAACAGCCACTAAGATGTATTGGTTTCCATAAGAAGATGGGAAAGGTCCCATGAAGTCTATGCCCCAAACATCAAACAACTCCACTTCTAAGATTGGGTTTTGGGGCATCTCATCTCTCTTGCTTATGTTCCCCTTTCTTTGACAAGGCTCACATCTCTTGATGAACTCATGAGTATCCTTGAACAATGTAGGCCACCAAAACCCACTTTGAAGCACCTTTGTAGCTGTCTTGAATGTGGTGAAATGCCCTCCATACTTAGACCCATGGCAATGAAAAATCACACCCTCAACCTCCTCTTGTGCCAAGCATCTTCTATAAATTCCATCAGCACATCTCTTGTAGAGATAGGGCTCATCCTAATAGAAGTCTGACACATCTCTCATAAACTTCTTTTTGTGATAAGTGTTGAGATGAGTGGGTTCTTCTTTGCATACCAAGTAGTTAACAATGTCGGCATACCAAGGCAAATCTTTGTCCTCTAGACCTTGAATCTCTTCAAGCTTCCTTCCAACTCCATGTACGCTAGCAATGCTCTTGATCATCATAATTTGCTCTTCCGGTAAGGAATCATTGATTGGCAAAGCATCCTCAATCCTCATCCTTTACAAATTATCAGCTACACCATTTTCCACTCCCTTCTTGTCAACTATCTCCATGTCAAACTCTTGGAGAAGCAAAATCCATCTAAGAAGCCTTTGCTTGGTCTCCTTCTTGGCATAGATGTGGCGCAATGCAGCATGATCGGTTTATACTATCACCTTTGATCCCACAAAATAATATCTAAACATCTCAAAAGCAAACACAACTGCCAAGAGTTCCTTTTCTGTTGTAGCATACTTGGTTTGAGCCTCATCAAGTGTTCTACTTGCATAATAGATCACATGAAGCTTCTTGTCTTTCCTTTGCCCAAGAACAGCTCCAACGGCATAGTCACTATCATCAGCCATGATCTCAAATGGTAGACTCCAATCCGGTGCTTGCACAATGGGGGCACTCACAAGTGCCTTCTTGATTATATCAAAAGCTTGCAAGCATTCCTCATCAAACTGAAATTCCACCTCCTTGCAAAGGAGTCATGTCAAAGGTCTAGCAATCTTAGAGAAATTCTTGATGAATCTCCTATAGAAACCGGCATGTCCAAGGAAACTCCTTATGCCTTTCACATTGATTGGTGGCGTCATCTTGACCATGACTGTAACACCCCCGGTTCGGAGTAGGACCAGTCCGACCGGAGACGCTACAAAATGTCGAGGGTCACTCGATAAGCCAGCCCGTCTTAGAACGAATTCAAGCATAAGGCCGTCTCATCAAGTTAGCTTGAACCCTCTCGACCAAGGCCTAAGGCTTTTCAACCCGTACCCCAATCTTGAGTTGTGTTAGTCCGGACTAGACTAATATCATTAAGCAAGCCCAAGTTTGTAAAAACATACTTATTATTATTACTATAACATTCTTGAAAATATGTTCTTACAAACCATATTCATATAGTGCTGCAGCGGAGGGTAAACCCAAAAAGGTATTTATTACATACTTTATTTCACAACCGAGTTTTTTTGCAAAAACTAACGCAAATCTACTCCGGTGTCCTAACGTCCCGCTCCGCTTACTAAGGCCATCTACGGGTTATCTGTAGGAAGGAAAAAGGGGGATGATTAATCTAAGATTACTCAGTGAGTCCAGGACCCTCTAAAAAAAATAAAACCCCAAGAAAGAAAAACCCCAAACAACAAGCAAGCAAGCAAGCAATCATGCAATAGCCGAAGCAACATAAAATAAATAACCAAAGCATTCAATCCTAAATCTATATGCAAGCGTTAAACTATAAACCACGGTGCTACCACTTCAGCACCAAACTCACGTCCTCACGACGCACACACACACGCGTGGACACAGAGAATTCTCCAAGTGGGTCGGCCAGTTCCCCTCAGCGATCACCCTGCACTTAACCATCACAAAGACAAGTCAAGCCGGAACATCACACCCATGAACACCCTGCACTTGACTATCACACAGACAAGCCAAGCCGGAACATAATATCCCGGGAGCTCCTCGGTCGGTTCACATCTCGGCGGGGTTTCCATCCGAGAGTTGCCAAGTGAGTTTACATCCCGGGCAGGATGATCCACGCCTCACTGCTGGATTCCCGCTATCCCGTCGGATAGCACTCGGCCCTGGGCTGCAATCCTGTCTCTCCGAGTCTTCCCATACCAGCAGTCGTTAGCTAAGCATGAGGAAAATGGGAACCCCGACCACACCGTCACTAAGTCATGAAGGATAACGCGCCACCAACATGACTCCGTAGTATAATGGATCGAACACCATTATACTTCACACCGCGTTGATCCTTCCTCGATCAAACGCCACCACACACCTCCACACAACCTCCGAGAAGTTAGCGCCCTAGAGTGACGGAAAAGCCTGAACTTCTCTAGTCCCAACTCTCGTTTACGGTTACAAGCCTTACACGCTTGAACCTCGCTCATGCACGTTCATTACAACTCCGCATACATGACCTTCCAGCCATGCAACGTGTTTTACCAAAAACCGTACACTCGCTCATACGATGAAGGAACATGCAAGTGGATCCGAGATCCGGCTGTCCTTACACCCTTCACACCACTCGGTAAGGATGATAACATGTCCCACGAACATGCATCAAACCGTTACCTCACCCAACGGGTTTCGCAGCACACAGATCTAACAGATCTGAGGCTAAACCTGCACAAAACTTTAGTATACCCTCGGATCTACACAGATCCGAGCTTCTCTGCAACACACGTTAGCCACACACACACATACAAGCATAAAACCTATTCCATCGTGGCTAGTGTTGCACTACAATGCAGATCTGAGATCTACACTGCGTTACAAACAGCAACCGCGATAGTCCACTTTTACCGGGACTCACCAGATTTGACGAATCTTCTACAAACTTTTCAGATCTAAGCACCCACGACCATACTACACTCAGATCTAATCTCTCACGACCTCACAACACTCAGATCTAAAACCTAACACTCCCCTTACTCACTCATGACCTAGATTCGAACACTCTCTCACAAAACCGAACTAACTCTCTTCTTTTCTCTCACGAACTCACTCTCTTTTCTTCTCACTTTCTTTCTCTCTCACACACTCTCTAGAACGCCTAAGGTAGCAACTAATGAGGTGGGTTGAGGGTTAAGGGTGTTTATATAGAGGTTCTCCACCAATGGGGTGATAACACCTTACCTTCTCTCTTCCAACCAATAAGAAAACGCCACACTCTATCTACTCATCCTTATCTCTTCCCAACCAATGAGAAATAAGCATGTGATTATTGTGACTCTTTCTTCCTTGCTTAATCCAGAAGTAATGGATTATACACCCGTCTTCATCCCGCGTTCACTCCGTTTGGCTCCTTTTCGGATCTTAAGTGTGTCTATCGACTTCCTCCGGGATTTTGACAGTTTTATTTAGTAGATAGGCTCATCTTAGGCTTAGTATGAGCTCCCCAAATTCTCGAGTTGATAGGTCCATGGCCGAGTGGGTTTCTCCTTCGCTTAGCCCATTTCGCGGCTCTGACGCATCTATCGGACTGTCCGAGTTTTAGAGAACTCGGCAGAATTTTTCTTGGAGAAATTCGTCTTCCACAGTCTTCAGTAAGGTCTTGGCTACCTCCATGTAAAATCCCATAATTTTTAAAATTGTATAGAGGGGTCTCCATAACTGAATTCTCTGTTCGGGTCATTTAGCTCTTTGACAGGGTTATTACATTCTCCCCCCCTTAACAGAATTCGTCCTCGAATTCTTAGGCTTGGGATGGCTATTCCTGCTCCATTGCTGCATTCGTCTCAAAGAACTCCGGGTACTTCTCCTTGAATCTCTGCTCATCCTCCCACGTGACCACCATTCGGTTCTGCCTTCCCCAAAATACTTGTATTTGAGGAATCTCTCTGTTCTTCAGTTTTCGTATTCTTTTGAGTCCTATCTTGAGAGGTCCTTCTGGATAGGTTAAATCCGTTTGTAGCTTTTCTATCCTCTCAGGCTCGATTGCTTCCGGGTCATGAATATGCTTTCGTAGCATTGACACATGAAATACCGGATGTAGGTTCATGTCCGACGGCAACTCCAGTCTATACGCTACTTCGCCTACTCTTCCTTTGATCTGATATGGCCCGATATATCGGACTGCTAGTTTGCCTACTTTTCCGAATCTATCTTTTCCTTTTTGTGCGGATACTTTCAGGTATACCCAGTCTCCAACCTCGAATGTTACTTCTCGCCGCCCTTGGTCAGCGTACTTCTTCTGGCGTTCTTGAGCCTTCTTCATGTTCTTCCGAACAACTTGCAATCTTTCCATTGTCTCGTCTACTATTGGAGGCCCAAACACTCTTCTTTCTCCAATTTCTGTCCAACACAGAGGGGTTCGGCATGGTCTCCCATATAGTGCTTCGTATGGTGACATACCAATACTCGCATGATAGCTGTTGTTGTAAGAGAACTCAATAAGAGGCAAATAGTCTTTCCAAACGCCTCCCCAGTCTAAGATGCACAGTCTCAGCAAGTCTTCTAAGGTTCTGATCATCCTTTCGGTCTGCCCGTCTGTTTCCGGATGGAAAGTTGTACTGATATCTAGCTCGGTTCCCAACGCACCCTGTAGTGCTCTCCGGAATGATGCTGGGGCGTTTGTTAGTCCGAAGGGCATGACTACAAACTCATATTGCCCGTATCTCGTATTAAATGCCGTCTTGTGTACATCTCCTTCCGCGATTGATATTTGGGGATAGCCTTAGGCGAGATCTATCTTTGAGAACCAACTAGCTCCTTGTAACTGGTCCAACAACTCATCGATCCTAGGAAGTGGGTACTTGTCCTTGATCGTGATATTATTAATCCCAAGATAGTCGATGCATAGTCTCATACTGCCATCTTTCTTCTTCACAAATAAGACTGGTGCTCCCCAAGTGATATGTCTATATTTTGCATCATTTTAGCATCCATTTAGTGCAAGTTCCTCATCATTTAGGAGTTTAAAATAGCATCATAGTGTTACATTGTACCATTTAGAGTCCTAGAGTGTTTTGCATGGTTCTTTGCATAGTTTGTTGCATTTGGAACCTTAATCAGGTGAAAAGGACGCTATGGAGATGAGGATGGAGCTGGAGAATGATGCACACCACTTGGAGGGGCAAGAAGAAGCAAAAAGGATGAAGAAGAGGATTTCTCGCAACAGATCGACGTACCAGATCGACGAAGCTCACCGATCCAGATTTCCAGGGACACGTATCGACGAAACGGATCGACGAGCCACGCCGATCCAGATTTCCAGGGGCACGGATCGATGAGATGGATCGACGTAGTCTCGTCGATCTAAAATTCCAGGGAGTCGGATCGACGTACCAGATCGACGTACCACGCCGGACCAGAAGCCAAGACTATGAGCAAGGATCGACGAAGTGGATCGATGAGTCGTCGATCCGTTTTTAAAAAGGGTCGGATCGACGACTTGGATCGATGAACTCGTCGATCCGACCCCAGACGAATTCTTTTTCTTCATTTTCATGGGTCCCCCTATAAATACTCTTTAGACCTAATTTTTCTAAACAACTTTTATTCTCTTGTTCTTAGCTTAAACTTTTAGCCACTTTGGGCAAATACTTTGTTTATGCTTTGGATTTGAGTTTAATGCAATATCTTTCTTAGATTACTTGTTTATCTTTCTCTAATTATGTTTAACCTTTCTCTAATCTTTGATTTGATGGGCTTAAACATGATTAGTGAGTAGTTTCCTTAGGAACTTAGGGATGGGTTAGATTTAGGGATTTCTATTGGTTCAAACTTGCAATCTAGGATAGATTCTTCCTAATCTCTTCTTATTAAGTAGTTCTTCATGCCAAATAGCTAACCTTTGCTATTTTGGATTATAGGCATTTCATCCACCCACCAAGTGTTTGATGAAATGCTTGAACCAACTTAATAAGAGATTTACATTTCTAGCCTAAGACATTAGATGTCTAGAGTGTTTATCATACCATTTAGACTTGTTATTAATGCTTGTTGATTATCTTAATGCTAAAACATCATTAGTTCATTAGGATGATTAACAAAGGGATTTGAGCCACACATCATGGTCTAATCTAAATTAAGTGTTCTAGGTATAGAGTTAGCTTGATTAGTTGCTTAAATGATTGCAAGGTTGTCCATTTAGTTTCCCAAATCAATGATTCCATCCCTAGGTTTCGATTTAGTCAATTGATAATCTTGCTTAGTAGTAATCCTTGCTTAGTATCTTGATTAGTAGTGATTAAGGCTTAGTTTCATAGTATTGCTCTAGTAGTATCTCTTTTAGTTTGTGTTTAGCTTTCAATACTTGTTTGTGACTTGCTTTTATCATTTTAGCTTAGCTTAGACTTAACTTTGTATTCTTATTGCATCATCTCCCAAGATGGATTGATACCTCAATATATTGCAATGATATGAGCAATTGAGGAATTGCTTGCAAGAGTAAAAACGCTTGTTTCAATTTGGCGCCGTTGCCATATTGGGATTGATTGATCATTAAGATTTGAGTTTTGTTTGAGACTAAGTGATCTTTTTGCTTATTGACCATCTACTTTTCTAGATTTCAGTTTTTCCTTGAATGCATTTGAGATCACAAGGAGACAACAACTTCCAAGGTTTTCAAGACATTGATCAATTGGAAAGGGTTGCAAGGATTGCAAGAAGGGAAGCTGCAAGGTTAGAGAGGTTGAGAATGGAAGAACAACAAAGAGATCAAGCTCCTCCAATGAACTTGGCGCAAGCACCAAGGGGGAATGGAAACCCCTTACATGCGCCAAGACTAGGGAGGACTATTGGGGCTGGAGATGCTCCAAATACACATCAAAATCGCTATGGTATCAATCCTCCACCGGTTCAAAACAATACTTTTGAAGTGAAGCCAGCTTTCATCTCTATGGTTCAACAAGACAAGTTCCATGGGTTGCCAATGGAGGATCCTCTAGATCACTTGGACAACTTTGATAGAGTTTGTGGCTTATTCAAGATGAATGGTGTGAGTGAAGATGCCTTCAAACTAAGACTCTTTCCCTTCTCTCTTGGGGATAGAGCAAGGCAATGGGAGAAAACTTTGCCTCAAGGTACTATCACTACATGGGATGAGTGCAAGAAAGCCTTTTTATCCAAGTTCTTCTCCAACTCTAGGACCGCCAAGTTGAGGAATGAGATCTCTAGCTTCACTCAAAAGAACAATGAGTCCTTCAATGAAGCATGGGAAAGATTCAAGGGCTACACAATGCAATGCCCTCATCATGGCTTCACACAAGAGTCTTTACTAAGCACCATCTATAGAGGTGTTCTCCCAAAGATAAGAATGCTTCTTGATACCGCAAGCAATGGGAACTTCTTGGGCAAAGATGTTGAAGATGGATTGGAGCTTGTAGAGAATCTTGCCTTGAGTGATGGAAATTATAATGAGGACTATGATAGAGCTCCAAGGGAAGGTGATTTTGTTGCTCACAAGAGGGAAATGAAGTCTCTACATGATAAGATGGACAAGCTCATGTCCTCCAACCAAAGGCATGTCCATTTTGTTGAAGAGAATGTGGAAGATTGTGATGATCAAGTTGAGTACCAAGAGGGTCAAGAGGTGGTCAATTTCATGGGAGGTCAAGGAGGATACAACAACAACTATAACAACAACTATAAGGGGAACAACAACCTCTCTTATAGGAGTACTAATGTGGCTAACCCACAAGACCAAGTCTATCCTCAACAAGCTACTCAAGGAAAGCCTTTTGTGCCCTACAACAATCAACAAAAAGGTTATGCACCAAGGTCTAACTACCAAGGAGGACACCAAGGCAACTTTGGTGGGCAAAAGTTCAACCAAGGCAATGCTCCACCGGGTTTTAATCAAGCTTCCCAAGGTCCACCACAAGATAATGTTCAGCTTATGCTTCAACAAATTCTACAAGGTCAAGCCAATAGTGATGCTAATATGGGCAAGAAGATTGCTGAAATTAACACAAGGATGAATTCTTCACTCAATGAGCTTGCTACTCAAATTGGAGGTCTTCAACAAAAGTTCAAGCAACTAGAAAAAGGCAAGGCTTCTAGCTCCAATTCTCAAGGTACTTTACCGGGGAAGTGTGAAGCTAATCCCAAGGAGTACATCAATGACATTACTTTGAGAAGTGGAAAGGAGTTGCCTCCAAGGTCAAGTCCTTTGATCAATGAGGACATTGAAGTTCAAGATGGGGAGGATAGCTTTGAAAAAGCTCAAGATGCTATAACTTTTGATGATGTGTATATTGCAAAGAAGAGCAAGGTAGTGGTAAAGGAAAAGCCAAAGGAGGATGTGCACAAGAAAGAGCCAAGATTTGTTCCTCCACCATACAAGCCTAAACTTCCTTTTCCCGGGAGATTTAAGAAACAATTGGTGGAGAAGTACAAGGCTATGTTTGACAAGCAAATCAAGGACATTGAGCTCAAGATGCCTTTGGTGGATGCATTTATGTTGATTCCACAATATGCTAAGTTCTTGAAGGATACCGTGGCACAAAGAGCAAAGGATATCCAAGGAGTTATGCTAGTTTCTCAAGAGTGTAGTGCCATAATCCAAAGCAATGTGATACCAAAGAAGCTAGGAGACCCCGGATCATTCACAATCCCATGCGCCCTAGGTCCTCTTAGTTTTGAAAATTGCTTGTGTGATCTTGGAGCTAGCATCAACCTTATGCCCTATTCAATTGCAAAGAAGCTTGGGATCACCAAATACAAAGAGTGTGGAATCTCCTTGATACTTGCGGATAGAAGTGTGAGGTTGCCTATTGGACTTCTTGAAGATTTGCCTATCAAGGTTATCAACTTCATCATTCTCACAGATTTCATGGTGCTCAAGATGGATGAAGAGCCAAAGGATCCTTTGATTTTGGGAAGACCTTTCCTACCTACAGCTGGTGCTATTATAGATGTTAAGCATGGAAAGATTGGCTTACATCTTGAAAAAGGGATTGAGTTGAAGTTTGACATAAAGAAGACTTTGAGGAAACCCACCATTGATGGTCAACTATTCTACATTGAGACTATGGATGAGCTAGCCGATGAGTTGCTAGAGGAACTAGCTCAAGAGGACCATCTTGGTGTTGCTCTCACCAAACCACATGGAGAGAATGGGTACTTGGATGAGGAAACACAAGCATACATGCAAATGCTTGATTCGCGCAAGGCTCTTGATGGGGAGGAAGGCTTTACAAGATTGGTAGCTTCATATGAGGGTGAAGTAGTTTGTGACCAAGACAAGAAGTCCATGGTAGTTGAGGTTTCAAGTCAAGGACAAGAGGAAAAGCTAGAGGAGCTTGAGGATAGCGAATTGGCTAATGACCTTGATGAGGATTGGAGCAAACTTAAGGCCCCAAAGGTGGACCTCAAACCACTTCCCATTGGACTAAGGTATGCTTTCTTAGGCCCTAATTCTACTTACTCCGTGATTGTCAATGAACAATTGTGTGATGATGAGCTAAACTCTCTCTTGAATGAGTTGAGAAAGTATAGGAGAGCAATTGGTTACTCACTAAGTGATATCAAGGGCATATCTCCTATACTTTGCACTCATAGGATTCACCTTGAAAATGAGAATGCTTCCTCAATTGAACATCAAAGAAGATTGAACCCAAACCTTAAGGAAGTAGTTAAGAAGGAAATCTTAAAACTTTTGGAAGCTAATGTGATCTATCCTATTAGTGACAGCACTTGGGTATCTCCCGTGCATGTTGTCCCTAAGAAAGGTGGAATCACTGTGATTAAGAATGATAAAGATGAGTTAATACCAACTAGAACCATAACCGGCCATAGAATGTGTATTGACTATCAAAAACTTAATGCTTCTACTAGAAAAGATCATTTCCCTCTTCCTTTTATTGATCAAATGCTTGAGAGATTGGCTAACCATCCCTT
>JAHZTW010000004.1:71486013-71498557 GCA_020283515.1 Alliaria petiolata | reverse complement strand
CAAAATATGCGTCTTTTGCTAAGATTACCTGAAAAGAGTCTTGAACAACCAAATACTCGAAATCTAGTGTTTATGCATCAAAACCTTAGTGAAATGTTTATTAAAGCACTCACTTACGATAGTAAAAACGTGTAAAATATGCATGTTATCAACTCCCCCAGACTTAAACCTTTGTTTGTCCTCAAACAAAACAGAAATCTAAGTAAGGAAAAGAGGTTTGAAAACGTGGAAACTCACCAATACTTGGGAACTCACCAAGTCTAGCAATCGACCTGTTGAGCCACATAACTCGGAATTCAGCTTCAAGGCGTTTGGGTCTAGTTACCTTGAGCTTTTCACTCTTCCCGGATACGCTTCATGGTCCCTTTGAATATTTCGAGCTCTCTCTTGTTGACTCCTTTATTCATTTAGGCATGCGGTCTCTATCGAGGGAGTATAGGTCGACGAGACATTATACTTTCTCTTCCAAACATCTAGACAAAGACATTTCAGACACAACTCTCCTATTTTCTCTTCCCTTAGTCGATTTCTCCCTACTTTTCTAGGGTAACATTTTATTTTTTCTATCCACTTTCTTATTCCATTTTTTTTTCTTCTACTTAGCTTGAGAATGATCACTTCTTTGAAGTTTACATGATTGCTGTGAACCGTCATTGTCCTTTAAGGAACTCTGGTTGCCATTCCCAAACTAAGACCATTCTTTCTATTTTTTTTTCTTTTCTATAACAAGGGAAGATCAAGGAGAGGTTGCATTGCATCTACTTAGTCATGCTAGAGTCTAAAAGAGGAGCAAAGTTCGAAGTACCTCAAGCCCCTTGACGAGAAGATTTGATTCATTAGGTGCGGAGTCAACGCAAGATCCTTCGAGTACTCTAGAGATTAGAACTTTCTCCGCTGGAATGATCCACTCGCCGTGTTCAACTTAGTAAACCTTGGTTCTAAATCCAGGAGAATGGTCATTAAGGTTCCTTGTTCAAAGTGACTTGTACCTAGCAAAGTTCATAGTTTCCGACTAAAAGAAAAAAAAGTTTTGACTCTATAAAAGGACTCGATAAATGATGTAAGTATGCATAAGAATCATCAATTAAAAGCATAATTAGTAATATAAGAAACCCCCCCCCAGACTTAAATCAAACTGTCCCCAGTTTGTTTAAATCGAGTTGAGGTGAAAAGGATAGGTAAATTCAAGTACAAGCTTGTGAAGACTTACTTGAAAGTGGCGTTGGGTTTGGTATGGGTGGATGGTCGTGTGCTATGATTGAGCTAATGACTTGATCATTATCCTTATGTCCCTGCTTAGAATCAATTTGATTGAACAAAAGAAATCGAAAACTTAGCTCGAAAGGAAATGTGTCGCGCGGTTGAGCTTCCTTGCTTCGGATGGTGGTGGTGGGCGTGTGTGGGTGATGGATGAGGATGGTGATAGGCGTTTGGTGGTGATGATTGGCTCGCCTTTGATGTGAAGAACAGGTACCCCGGTTGTTGAGTACTCATCTTGGTTCCTTGACCTTTGATAACACCGTGAATGAGAGATGGAAAATCTTCCGTCCTTGCGTTTTGAAGATTGCGTCACCTCAGAAACTTGACTTGAAGTTTGGGTCTATGCTGGCCTATCCAGTGATTTGTTCGGGATCCCGGAAGACAGGTGTTGCTAGTATGAACTTCAATGCCATATGAAATCCTTACTTGGCTTTGGTAAATGTCTTGGTCGCAGAAGAGAGAAGCTAGTCTTCGAGAACTTTCCTCTTCGCGGTTTGGTGAAGGAAGTTGCATCTTCTTCCTTCTGGAGCTTGCACAACGGTTTTCATCCTCTAAAACCATTGTATTCTTCTTCATCTTCATGGATACAGGTCCGTTGAACGTACAGGAAGAAGTTGAATGAGATGGATCATTGACTTAACTTGACTTGGATGGAATTTTGTATTATCTTGCCTTCTTTGATGCAACAGCAATGTGCCGCGGTTGTGGAAGTGATCTTTGCGGTCTTTAGGTCGTGTTCAGGCCATTGAATCAATGAGGATACTTGAAAGGCTTGAAACAGGTTGAAGGAGATCCGGTTTGGTGAAGTCGGGACGGAAGCGTCTTCAGACGAAGGCCGGCCGCGCAACATGTTATCGCGGTCGCGGCCAAGCGTCTCGCCTCCGCACCATTGTTGCTCGTGGCACGGCCAGGCTCCTTCTGGCCGGCCCACGGGCGGTTCGTCGCCCGGTGAGTGTTCTTCGAAACTCCTTCTTCACATTTTTGGTCTTTTTGGGTTTTTCTGATTTTTTGTGCTTTTGGGGTTTATGAAAATGCTGTAAAGTAAGAAGAAACCAAAACTAAAAATTAATATGGTTAAGGAGATGAGAAAGAGGATACCTAAAATGGGTTGCCTCCCATTCAGCCGCTCTTGTTTAGAGTCTTTTAGCTAGACTTTGGTAGTTTGGGAGCTTAGTTGGAGGTGGAGTTCGACCTTAGGCAAGGTCTTTTTGCCTTCTGCGCGCCCTCTTCTGCTAAAGGCTCCTCGAGTCTTTCCATGATGGCATCTTCATCCCTCTCAAGAAGGTGTTTCTCCATGGTGTAAGGTACTGCGGGATAGAACTTCTTCCCGTCGATATTGGCAAATGAGACTCGCCTGTTTGGCCAATCCATGATAGCTCCTACCGTGGCTAAGAACGGCCATCCCAAGATGAGTGGTGCAACTTCTTCTTGGCGTGTCTTGACTATGTAGAAGTCTACTGGGATTCTACAATCGCCAATGATGACCAGGAGGTCATAAATGACTCCTTTCGGAGCAGCGAATGATTGATCCGCCAGTCCAATCACTACTTCCGTCGTGTGGGTGTGCCTGATCCCGAGTTCTCACACCGCGTAGGTAGGTAGAACACTGATAGTCGAGTCGGGGTCGCATAATGCCTCGACCTTGATTCCTTTGATTTCGCATGAGACGAGAAATCGACTGAGGCTCCTTGTCTTGTGCAGGGTGTGAAGTGCCCTTCCTGACCTTTCTCGCGCGAAAAGGTCTTGTATCTCTAGCATGGTCTCATTGCTTTCACAGAAATAGTTCCCAATGAGATGTTCTGCCCACGCTTCAGTGAACGTGATACCTGACGGAAGGCTTCGGACTACCTCGTTGAACTCGCCGAGGTTTTCTCGAGAGATCATATTGGTGTAGCTTTCGTATTTTTCAGCGCGGGAGATGTAGGCGGCTCTGGCAGAGGGGATTGAACGTCTGGCTTGACCAAAATGAACCTTGATCTCGTTCCTGCTCTCTAAGCTGTCTTCAAAGTATTCTTTTAAGCCATAGCTTTCCCATGCTTCATTGAATCCTACGCTCTCTGGGATTCCCTCCACTTTCTTGTGGAATTCTATCAATCTTTCCCTCTTGATATGCAGCGTAAGAGGTCTCTCCACGTGGGTAGCGACACCTGCGGTAGGTCCGTCCTCAGTGTGTTCAGGTGACTTTGCCCGAAGGGTCAATTCGTGCATCAGCTGGGGCTGGGCGAAACAACAGGGTGCTTTCACGGCTCCAGAGGCTAGGGCTTCGTGTTCTCCTATAAGCTTATTAATGAGCCTGTCGAGCCTCCTCTGTTCCTTGGACAGTCTAGCCAAGATGGCTTCGTTTTTCTTTTGACCCTTTCCCATGTTTTCGACTTCGTCTCTCAAGTCTTCGACTTGCGACTCAATCTTATGTTGGGCGTGTTCCCTCTCCTGGATGTCTTTCTCCATTCGGCCCATGATGATGTAGGTGGTCCCACGAGTTTCCTTGAACTCGTATTTCAGGGCGCGGACGTCGCCTAGTACTCGGTTCACGACCCCTCGGTGATCTGCCAAGTCCTCGGAAGTTCTGGATAGTTTGTTGATGCTGTCGAAAGTGCGGTTCTCCAATACTTTTACGTTGTTGGCGACTTCCTGGAGCTTGTGGAAGACTTCACCCTGGATAGATTCCATCCGGGCGTGCAAAGATCTTTCAGACTTGGCTTGATAATCAGTCATTACTGTTATCGCCTCGATAAGGTTATCTACTTGCTGGTACAAGGGAGCAGGTGTGACTTTTTGATCGTTATGAGCTGGAGGTGGCGTCTGGAGGTGGAAACTCTCGCTTCCAAGAATAATAGGAGGTGGGAATCCTCCTTGTGGGTGAGGTGTGAAGCGTCCATGTGGTTGCGGTGTCGGCAGCGGTCTCCGAAGATGGTGCAGAAGTTCTGCAGGTGGGCGTGAGTTTGGGGGCATGTAGGGGTTGCTCCTCGTATGCTCCATAGTATGGTAGTTCCTGAAACTCATAGAAAGAAATCTAGAAGTTAGAGAAAAGAATGTCTTTACCTGTGATCCTGACCTTTGTCTTGGACAGCGAAACGCAGCCTCCCCGGCAACGGCGCCAAAAGCTTGATGGGGTCTAAATAGTCGTCCGAGTTTGGAGGATTTCTTTGGGGACTCGTCAGGCTTTGAATTTGTAGGACCCTAAGCTGCAAGTGCACATCGTGCGTTGTAGTACTTAGGGTATCGATCCACAGGGAGGAGGTCAACTGCAAAACAGAAGAATCAGGGCAACCAAAGACGCAGAGAATTGGGGTTTGGGGGTAAGTGTCACGGTTTTTGCAGAAAATAAAGAAAGCAGTATCACGTCTTATATAGAGGAGGTTGTCAATCTCTTCTATGACCAACGGGAAAAGGAAATCAAACTTAAGAACTTGTAAAAAGGAAATCAAGCAAGCAGTGCAGGAAAAGTAAATATTGAAGTGCGTAAATCTCGATGTAAAAGCAGATGGGGCGAACACGTTGGGAATCTTCTCGGGAAATCTATGGGGTTCTAACTAGAAATCAAACACACAAAAGTTAAGCAAGCGAGACTAGGCGATTTTCCCCAAACTGATTCACTGGTTTTAACAACCTAACTTTATCAAACTAGGTCGATCTGCGAACTTCCATTCCACAGGTATACTTTCATATCCTGCGTCCTAGACGAACACGCAATAGGATCGGGACAATAAACATTCAGACATCTTTTAAAGGATGCTCTCTACCCTATTTTGGTCTAGATCTGAGATTCAGGACATTCGTCGTTCTCAAGACCCTGCGATCAGAATATAGTTCATGACGCCAGACTCATGCAATAAGAACGAATAAGGTGAGACAGAAAATCCTAATCTTCGGCCTAAACAATCGGTTCAACAACAGTTAATGAAATTCCCCATAGATCCCCTTAAAGAACACCCAACGAAAGTAAACTACTCAGACATAAAAGAAGAAGTAGAAAACGTGATTGATGAATGCATAACTTGTATAAATCGATTAAAATAAAAGAGGGTTCAAGAACAAATCAATCTCCCTCAAAGAACAAAGTGGAAACCACGAATCAAAGATTCGCGGCCGCCAAGAGAAGTTTGTAACAAGAGAATTTCGTGATGCTAAGTGGTGATGCCCTAAAAAACCCTAAAGGTCGAGTATATATAGGTCTTCAAGTGCCCTAGGTCGTGGATTAGGTCTTGGCTTGCATAAGACGGCTGCGGGTTTAAGTTGGGCTTCAAATGGGCTCGGGAATCCGTGAGTGGCCTGGCCGCGCGAGCGACTGGCCGTGGCGCGGCCACTGGTCGTCTGGTTCGGCCGTGGCGCGGCCAGCTCGTCCTTCCGGGTGCTTGACGGACCTTCTTGCTTCCTTCATAACTTGAGATCCAACCGTGGGATTGCTCTCAAACCACTTCGAGGTGAAAGACAGCTGATAAGGCTACCTTGTCTCCAAATATGAGCTTGATCTCGTGGTGGGAAGGCCTTCATTTGGTGTTGAACTTCTGTCCTCGGGCACTGTTTCCGGAATTGTCCATTTTGCTCCAAAATATGCGTCTTTTGCTAAGATTACCTGAAAAGAGTCTTGAACAACCAAATACTCGAAATCTAGTGTTTATGCATCAAAACCTTAGTGAAATGCTTATTAAAGCACTCACTTACGATAGTAAAAACGGGTAAAATATGCATGTTATCAATAAACACCCTAGGCAACTAATGTCTTAGGCTAGGAATGTAAATCTCTTATTAAGTTGGTTCAAGCATTTCATCAAATACTTGGTGGGTGTATGAAATGCCTATGATCCAAAATAGTAAAGATTAGCTATTTGGCATTAAGAACTACTTAATAAGAAGAGAGATGAAAGAATCTATCCTAGATTGCAAGATTGAACCATTAGAAATCCCTAAATCTAACCCATCCCCAAGTTCCTAAAGAACTACTCACTAATCATAGTTAAACCCATCAAATCAAAGATTAGCGAAAGGTTAAACATGATTAGAGAATGATAAAACAAGAAATCTAAAAGAGATATTGCATTAAACTCAAAGATTCAAGCATAAACAAAGTTTTTCCTCAAAGTGACTAAAAGTTTTTGCTTAGAACAAAGAGAATAAAAGTTGACATAAAAATTAGGTCTAAAGAGTATTTATAGGAGGGACCCATAAAGTAGAAGAAAAGGGTTTTTCTGTGTTCAGTTCGATGAGATGAGTTCATCGAACCAACTCGTCAAACCGAACCCCTGGAATTTCGGTTCGGTGACCTTCGTCGAACCGCTTCGTCGAACTGGACTTCAATGCCTTGATTCATCTTCTTGCGTCTGGGTACGGTTCGACGTCCTTCGTCGAATGGCTTCGTCGAACCGAACCCCTGCAAGTTTGGTTCGGCGACCTTCATCGAACGGCTTCGTCGAACCGAACCCCTGGAAGAATGGTTCGGCGAGCTTCATCGGCGAATACACCGAACGGACGCCCTGGAAGTTTGGTTCGGCGAGTTTCGTCGAACCAACTCGCCAAACCAGCGCCAGAAGTCTTCTGCTCCATCTTTTTGGCAACTTCTTGCTCTTCCAAGTGTTGTGCCATCCCTCTCCAACTCCATTGTTGCCTCCACAACATCCATATTACCTGATCAAGACCCCAAATGCACCAATACATGCAAGGACTATGCAAATACACTCTAGGACTCTAAATGATGCAATGCAACATAATGATGCTTAATTAGGCTCCTAAATGATAAGAAACTTACACTAAATGGATGGAAATATGATGCAAAATGTAGACATATCACTTTCTCTTTAGGGATTGCCAAATTTTTAGAACCCCCTTCCATTCTTAGGATGTCGATGTCCGCATCGACTTGTGCCCGTTTTGGAGAAGTGATATCGGGTAGATCCTGTTTTTCCTCGTCGAAAGTGGTGATCATTTGACAATACTCCTTTGGATTCATGACAGATTTTCCAGGAAGGTTGCTTGTTTACCTTGTAGATGCAATGCCTTTATTGTTTTCAAGTGTTTTGACACGAGCGGTCAAAGCTTCAATCTTCCCGGATAGCTCTGTGTTGACACCATCAATCTTGTTATGCACTTCAGCAAAACGTTTGTGTATATCCGCCTGGATATGTGTCTGACCTTGGAGAAGTTGCTTTAGAGTTCCTTCCAAGTCAAAGCCAGTTTGAGCAATTGTTGTTGTGGGAAGCCAGGAGGTGCACCGGCTTGTTGTCGTGGCAGATAGCAGTTTGGGTTCTGGAACCGCGGTACAAAGCCTTGTTGATTCGTGTAAGTCACGAATTGTTTTGCTCCTCCTCCTTGTTGCTGAGGGTAGGTCTGGTCCTGAGAATTTGCGACGTTCATGCTTCGGTAGGAAAGGTTGTTGTTGGGTCTCCAAGTGTTATACCCTCCTTGAGCGTTGATGTAGTTAACATCTTCATAATGAATGTCCTCCCCTTCTTGGACTTGAGTGAGTTCTTTCACGAAATGGACTTCCTTTTGAGTTTGGACAAGTAGTAACTTGTCAAGCTTCTCATTGAGCTCTTTGATCACCTTCTGACTTCCATCCACTTCTTCTTTGGAACCACGGTTGGATCTGGCATAGTCTTCGTGGTAAGAGGAGTCACTCTAAGCTAAGTTTTCAACTAACTCGAGACCGTCTTCAACGTCTTTACCTAGGAAATTTCCATTGCTCGATGTATCGAGCAGCATCCGAATCTTGGGAATGACACCCTGATATAGTGTACTGAGGAATAATTCTTGGCTGAATCCATGGTGAGGGCACTGAGTGGTGTAACCCTTGAAACTTTCCCATGCTTCACCAAAAGTCTCGTTGGATTTTTTAGTGAAACCACTGATTTCGTTTCTCAATCGGGCTGTCCTCGATGTGGAGAAGAACTTCGTCAGGAAAGCCTTCTTACAATCTGCCCACGAGGTAATGGATCCGTGTGGCAGTGTCTTTTCCCATGCGTGTGCTTTGTCTCCCAGTGAGAAGGGAAACAAACGCATCTTGAATCCATCCTCGCCTACTCCGTTGATTTTGATCATGGCGCACACACGGTCGAACTGGTCGAGATGATTAAGTGGGTCTTCCAAGGGCAGACCGAAGAATCGGTTGTTCTGCACCATGGATATGAGAGCACTTTTGATCTCGAAGTTGTTGTTCTGCACTGGTGGTGGCTGGATACTGTGTTGGCTTGCAGTCGATATCGGTGCATCTCCTGCACCGATTTGCCTCACAGCTCTTGGAGAAACTGCAACACCAGGCTGTCCTTGAACGCCTTGTACGCCTTGTGGACCTTGTGGTCCCTGGTTGCCTTGTTGTCCTTGTGCACCAGCTGCTCCCGCAGCTCCTTGAGCACCTTGTTGGCTTTCCATCGTCACACGGTTAACAGTTTCGGCTTGTTCCCGATTTCGTCTAGCTGATCTTTCGAGCAGGTGAATATCGTCTATTGGGGGAACAAGGTTTGTTGTACCATGTTAACGTAGGTTCATGTACATGTTTCAACACAGAGATATACTAGTAGAAATGTTAAATGACTGGAGAAATTGAAACTTGTCCGTATAACGACCTAGTAGCGAAATGACTAAATTTTCTCCCAAACGGCAACGGCGCCAATTGACAAATAGGGTTTTAGCCTTTTTAGCAATGTCCCAACACTATCAAGCGAAAGCAGTACAGCGTTTGGGGTATCAAACCATTTTGGGAGCGTTAGTAAACAAATCGGTCATATCGGTGTCATAAGTCAAGCTTGAAATGGATAAAGGTTGAGACTTTACTACTAAAAACGACTAAAGGATCGACCTTGTGTCACTCAAGACCATAAATAAGAAAACTTTTAAAGACGCTAAGCAGGAAATAGATATTTAAACGGTAAAAAGATAAACCTTCAAGATAAAAGAAGGATCTTGATTAGTATATGAACTAGGTGACTCTCGGTTTGACTTATCAAACTAAAGCTTTTGGATCACATCAAGACTTGGCCTTTTGATGGTGATTCTTTGGATCAAATCGTTTAGCCCATGGCATTTGGGTCGAAACTCTTTGAATCTCTATCACCATAGACTAGCTCTCGCATATTGGTACAATAGAAGAAACAAGCATCTACAACGTCCCTATTGAACGGTAAGACTCTTAGACAGATGGTTAGTCTTAGCCTAAGAAATCAAACTCTTGTTCATGGATCCGGCTAAGCAAGCACGTGGCGTTCAGGTAAAGCCGCCTGTGGACTTAAGACTAGATGGCCAGACTACACTAATCTTTGGGAATAATAAACAAGAAAAAATCTAACTTTATGTTTTAGCTAAGCAAGAAATATAAATTCGAGATTCCCTTGGTTCTTTCAACCCATCAAAGTCCTAAAAAGACTACTCACAAGCCATTTGAGAAACCTCAAGATCCATGAGGATGAGAGGATAACTCTTAGACTGCAAGATAACCAAAAACAAGAAAAGGAAGAAACTTTCTTGAAATATACTAAGCAATAATACTTAAAAACTTCAAGATTGCATAAAAATCTAAGCTTTGAACAAGCTTCAATGGTGGAAAATACAAAAGTCTCGGTTCTTGAAAGAGAAAACAGAAAATAAAAAGTAGAAAGCGTGGTTTTTTTTATAAGAGTGGGGGAGTAGGTATTTATACACAAAAAAGGAAAAACATAAAACGTTGGGACCACTTTCCCGAAATGGTACTATTTTGGATTTTAGCGTTTCAGGCTCAAGTCGTTGTGACCAAGCCGATATGCTATCTCTTCTTGATTCTTCGGGCAGTCTCCATATCGGGCAGGGATTTTGGGATCATGTCGTGAAGGCTCTCCTCCCTTGTTACTTAAATCGGGTACTTCCCGTTTCCTTGCTCCGATATCCGTCTTCATGGAATCCTCTTGCTGGATCTTCGCTCTGAGGTGTTCCTTTTTGGAACCAAGTCGCTGCTACTCGTCTAAATCGGCCTCGTGGTCGTGATCCATGCTCGATATCATCGTCTCATCCTCCATTTGTGATCCCCCTCCTTGGTTTCTTCTTCGGACCATCCTGAGCACCTGAGAACACACTCCAAACATGCAAAACTATGCAGAAACCTAACCTAAGGCATCTAATCCTAACATGGGTGAAAATGTGATGAAAGCTAAGATGAAAGTGCAAGAATGAAGTCCTAACTGGCATGAAATGTGTGTTAAAATCATGCAATTTACAGAGATATCAATGATCTTCCAACGCGCACAAAATCCTTCGAATATTCTTGATATAAATTGAGAACCGCTGTCGGTAACTATCTCGTAAGGGAGCCCGTGTCTGCGGATAATGAACTTCTAGACAAACTTTTGGACATCGAGTGCTTGAATCTTCACATATGATTCTGCTTCTACCCACTTGGTAAAATAATCCGTCATGACTAAGACGAAATATTTTTGTCGGGATCGCATGAGGGGTCCGATAATGTCCATTGCCTATATCATAAAAGGATAGGCGGCTGTCGAGGAGTGTCGTTGAAACTTTTCATATCGAGCAATGAATTTTTCACAATCAGTTATCATGGATGATCATTATATACAATGCTACTTTATCTTTAACGCTAGCGCTCATCCGCCAGAGTGGTTAATGTCTGCTCCCTCGTGTGTTTCTTTCATGACGTCTTGTACATCGTTGCCGTGGATGCAATTTAACAAAACACCTGAGGCGCTGCAATGGCCGAGTTGTTCGTAGGCGAAAGTGTAGTGGGCGCTTCATGCATTACTTTATCGAGCTGCCCATTTGTCTGGAGGGACTTCTCCGTCGGCGAAATACGTCTTTATTTCATATCTCCAATTTATTTTAACAGGCACGCCTGCTCTATCCACTAGTTCGCAGTTTGTCTCGTCGACATCGTTGAGGCCATCTTCGAGTTCGGTTATGATACAAATACCTTTTGATAATTCGATGATTGGTTTTGCGATGCTTTATACCGGTATCATGCGATGCAAAGTTGGATCGAAAGTTGACCCTAGGGCGGCTAGGGAGTCAGTCGGCGAGTTGTTGCTTCATGGAATCTAGGCGTGCTTGATCTTCAGCTTGCAAGCCAACATCTCGGGCTGAAGGTGGAACCAGGATCACACAATGCATCTTTGATCTCGATCCCTTCGATGGAGCAAATGATAAGGAACTGTCATTGGTCTCGAATCTTGTTCAAACTTCAAACTTCTTTGCCTACTCTTATACGTTCGTAGAGATTAAGTATCTCTATCATAGTCTCATCATTTTCACAAAAGTAATGCCCAAACAAATGTTCTTTCTAGTTCGTAATAAAGGTAGTCTCAGGAGGTAGATCACCAACTACCTTGTTGAATTCCTTGAGATCTTCTCGACTGATCATATCATGCATCGTTCCGGATTTTTGTATCGATGAACATCGTGAACCCAATGTATGTCGGGATCTTCTTGACCTTCTCGTGGAACTCGATCAATCTTTTCTTCTTGATGCGATGTCCAAAACGTAATTCTTCATGGATCGTCTTCTTGCTTTATTGACGAATAGAGACATCATCTTCGGAAGTTTTCGAAGATGATTCTCTAGAGCTACCAGATGAGAAGTATCGCTGAGCATGAAATCTGAGCGGGAGAAGTAGCTTGGGCGCGCCTTGCTTCAGGACTTGTATCACTTCTTTCTTCGAAGGGAATTGATATGTCTATATTTTGCATCATTTTAGCATCCATTTAGTGCAAGTTTCTCATCATTTAGGAGTCTAATATAGCATCATAGTGTTGCATTGTACCATTTAGAGTCCTAGAGTGTTTTTGCATGGTTCTTTGCATACTTTGTTGCATTTGGAACCTTAATCAGGTGAAAAGGACGCTATGGAGATGAGGATGGAGCTGGAAAATGATGCATACTACTTGGAGGGGCAAGAAGAAACAAAGAAGATGAAGGAGAGGATTTTTCGTGATGGATCGACGAGTGTCGTCGAACCAGATTTCCAGGAGCTCGGATCGACGACTTGGATCGACGAGACACGCCAAACCAGATTTCCAGGAGCTCGGATCGACGAGCTGGATCGACGTGGTTTCGTCGAACCAAAATGTCAGGAGCTCGGATCGACGAACTGGATCGACGAACCTCACCGGACCAAAACCAAACGTCAAGAGAAGGAAGCCAAGACCAGGAGCTCAGTTCGACGAGACGGATCGATGACTTCGTCGAACCAAGTTTCTAAGGTGTCGGATCGACGACTTGGATCGATGAACACGTCGATCCGACCCCAGACGAATTCTTTTTCTTCATTCTCATGGGTCCCCCTATAAATACTCTTTAGACCTAATTTTT
>JAHZTW010000004.1:71453100-71484443 GCA_020283515.1 Alliaria petiolata | reverse complement strand
TTTGAGCCACACATCATGGTCTTATCTTGATTAAGTGTTCTAGGTATAGAGTTTGCTTGATTAGTAGCTTAAATGATTGCAAGGTTGTTCCTTTAGTTTCCCAAATCAATGATTCCATCCCTAGGTTTCGATTTAGTCAATTGATAATCTTGCTTAAGTAGTAATTCTTGCTTAGTATCTTGATTAGTTTCAATTAAGGCTTAATTTCATAATATTGCTCTAGTAGTATCTATTTTAGTTTGTGCCTTGCTTTCATTACTTGTTTGTGACTTGAATTTATCTATTTTAGCTTAGCTTAAACTCAACTTTGTATTCTTATTGCATCATCTCCCAAGATGGATTGATACCTCAATATATTGCAATGATATGAGCAATTGAGGAATTGCTTGCAAGAGTAAAAACTCTTGTTTCAATTTGGCGTCGTTGCCATATTGGGATTGATTGATCATTAAGATTTGAGTTTTGTTTGAGACTAAGTGATCTTTTTGCATATTGACCATCTTATTTTCTAGATTTCAGTTTCTCTTGCTTGCATTTGAGGTCAAAAGGGGACAACTTCCAAGGTTTTCAAGAGATTGATCAATTGGAAAGGGTTGCTAGGACTGCAAGAAGGGAAACTACAAGGTTAGAAAGATTGAGAATGGAAGAGCAACAAGGGGATCAAGCTCCTCCTATGAACATGGCGCATGCACCACCTCATAATGGACATGAGCAAGCACCAAGGGGCAATGGAAACCCCTTACATACGCCAAGACTAGGGAGGACTATTGGGGCTGGAGATGCTCCAAATACACATCAAAATCGCTATGGTATCAATCCTCCACCGGTTCAAAACAATACTTTTGAAGTGAAGCCAGCTTTCATCTCTATGGTTCAACAAGACAAGTTCCATGGGTTGCCAATGGAGGATCCTCTAGATCACTTGGACAACTTTGATAGAGTTTGTGGCTTATTCAAGATGAATGGTGTGAGTGAAGATGCCTTCAAGCTAAGACTATTTCCCTTCTCTCTTGGGGATAGAGCAAGGCAAAGGGAAAAAACTTTGCCTCAAGGAACTATCACTACATGGGATGAGTGCAAGAAAGCTTTTTTATCCAAGTTCTTCTCCAACTCTAGGACCGCCAAGTTCTTCTTGGGAAAAGAAGTGGAAGATGGATTAGAGCTTGTAGAGAATCTTGCCTTGAGTGATGGTAATTACAATGAAGACTATGATAGAGCTCCAAGGGGTGGCGATTTTGATGCTCACAAGAGGGAAATGAAATCTCTACATGACAAGATGGATAAGCTCGTGTCCTCAAACCAAAGGCATGTGCATTTTGTTGAAGATAATGTGGAGGTTTGTGATGACCAAGTTGAGTACCAAGAGGGTCAAGAGATGGTAAATTTCGTGAGTGGCCAAGGAGGATACAACAACAACTATAACAACAACTATAAGGGGAACAACAACCTCTCCTATAGGAGTACTAATGTGGCTAACCCACAAGACCAAGTCTATCCTCAACAAGCTACTCAAGGAAAGCCTTTTGTGCCCTACAACAATCAACAAAATGGTTATGCACCAAGGTCTAACTACCAAGGAGTAAACCAAGGCAACTTTGGTGGTTAAAAGTTCAACCAAGGCAATGCTCCACCGTGTTTTAGTCAAGCTTCACAAGGTCCACCACAAGACAATGTTCAGCTTATGCTTCAACAAATCCTACAAGGTCAAGCCAATAGTGATGCTAATATGGGAAAGAAGATTGTTGAAATCAACACAAGGATGGACTCCTCACTCAATGAGCTTGCTACTCAAATTGGGGGTCTTCAACAAAAGTTCAAGCAACTAGAGAAAGGCAAGGCTTCTAGCTCCATCTCTCAAGGTACTTTACTGGGAAAGTGTGAAGCTAATCCCAAGGAGTACATCAATTCCATTACTTTGAGAAGTGGAAAGGAGTTGCCTCCAAGGTCAAGTCCTTTGTTTAATGAGGACATTGAAGTTCAAGATGGGGAGGATAGCTTTGAAAAAGCTCAAGATGCTATAACTTTTGATGATGTGTATATTGCAAAGAAGAGTAAGGAAGTGGTAAAGGAGAAGCCAAAGGAAGATTTGCACAAGAAGGAGTCAAGATTTTTTCCTCCACCATACAAGCCTAAGCTTCCTTTTCCCGGGAGGTTTAAGAAATAATTGATGGAGAAATACAAGGCTATGTTTGACAAGAAAATCAAGGACATTGAGCTCAAGATGCCTTTGGTGGATGCCTTTATGATGATTCCACAATATGCTAAGTTCTTGAAGGATACCGTGGCACAAAGAGCAAGGGATATCCAAGGAGTTATGCTAGTTTCTCAAGAGTGTAGTGCCATAATCCAAAGGAATGTGATACCAAAGAAGCTAGGAGACCCCGGATCTTTCACAATACCATGCGCCCTAGGTCCTCTTAGTTTTGAAAATTGCTTGTGTGATCTTGGAGCTAGCATCAACCTTATGCCCTATTCAATTGCAAAGAAGCTTGGTTTCACCAAATACAAAGAGTGTGGAATCTCCTTGATACTTGCGGATAGAAGCGTGAGTTTGCCTATTGGAGTTCTTGAAGATTTGCCTATCAAGGTTAGCAACTTCATCATCCCCACGGATTTCATGGTGCTCAAGATGGATGAAGAGCCAAAGGATCCTTTGATTTTGGGAAGACCTTTCCTAGCTACAGCTGGTGCTATTATAGATGTTAAGCATGGAAAGATTGGCTTACATCTTGGAAAAGGGGTTGAGTTGAAGTTTGACATAAAGAAGACTTTGAGGAAACCCACCATTGATGGTCAACTATTCTACATTGAGACTATGGATGAGCTAGCCGATGAGTTGCTAGAGGAACTAGCTCAAGAGGACTATCTTGGTGTTGCTCTCACTAAACCACATGGAGAGAATGTGTACTTGGATGAGGAAACACAAGCATACATGCAAATGCTTGATTCGCGCAAGGCTCTTGGTGGGGAGGAAGGCTTTACAAGATTGGTAGCTTCATGTGAGGGTGAAGTAGATTGTGACCAAGACAAGAGGTCCATGTAAGTTGAGGTTTCAAGTCAAGTACAAGAGGAAAAGCTAGAGGAGCTTGAGGATAGCGAATTGGCTAAGGACCTTGATGAGGATTGGAGCGAACTTAAGGCCCCAAAGGTGGACCTCAAACCACTTCCCATTGGACTAATGTATGCTTTCTTAGGCCCTAATTCTACTTACCCCGTGATTGTGAATGATTGCTTGAGTGATGATGAGCTCAACTCTCTCCTTAATGAGTTGAGAAAGTATAGGAGAGCTATTGGTTACTCTTTGAGTGATATCAAGGGCATATCTCCTATGCTTTGTACTCATAGGATTCACCTTGAAAATGAAAACACTTCCTCAATTGAACACCAAAGAAGACTAAACCCAAACCTTAAGGAAGTGGTGAAGAAGGAAATTTTAAAACTTTTGGAAGCTAATGTGATTTACCCTATTAGTGATAGCACTTGGGTTTCTCCCGTGCATGTTGTCCCTAAGAAAGGTGGAATCACTGTGATTAAGAATGATAAGGATGAATTAATACCAACTATAACCATCACCGGCCATAGGATGTGTATTGATTATCGAAAACTCAATGCTTCTACTAGGAAAGATCATTTCCCTCTTCTTTTTATTGATCAAATGCTTGAGAGATATGCTAACCATCCCTTCTATTGTTTCCTTGATGGATATAGTGGGTTCTTCCAAATACCCATTCATCCTAATGATCAAGAGAAGACTACTTTCACATGCCCTTATGGTACCTTTGCATATCGAAGGATGCCATTTGGGTTATGTAATGCTCCAGCCACCTTTCAAAGGTGCATGATGAGTATCTTCTCCTATCTTATTGATGAAATGGTAGAAGTGTTTATGGATGACTTTTCTGTGTATGGTGCCTCTTTTTCTGCTTGTCTTTCTAATCTTTGCAGGGTTCTACAAAGATGTGAAGAGTCTCACTTGGTGCTCAATTGGGAAAAGTGTCACTTCATGGTCAACCAAGGCATTGTGTTGGGTCATAAGATTTCTGAAGATGGTATAGAAGTCGACAGAGCCAAGATAGATGTCATGATCAACTTGGCGCCACCATCAAACGTGAAAGGCATAAGGAGTTTCCTTGGGCATGCTGGGTTTTATAGGAGGTTCATCAAGGACTTCTCAAGGATTGCTAGGCCTTTGTCAAGGCTCCTTTGCAAGGAGGTGGATTTTCAGTTTGATGAAGAGTGCTTGCAAGCTTTTGAGACCATAAAGAAGGCACTTGTGAGTGCCCCCATTGTGCAAGCACCGGATTGGAGTCTACCTTTTGAGATAATGGCCGATGCTAGTGACTATGTCGTTGGAGCTGTGCTTGGGCAAAGGAAAGACAAGAAGCTTCATGTGATTTACTATGCTAGTAGAACTCTTGATGATTCTCAAACCAAGTATGCTACAACAGAAAAGTAACTCTTGGCAGTTGTGTTTGCTTTTGAGAAGTTTAGATCTTACTTGGTGGGATCAAAGGTCATAGTGTATACCGATCATGCTGCATTGCGCCATATTTATGCCAAGAAGGAGACCAAGCCAAGGCTCCTTAGATGGATTCTGCTTCTACAAGAGTTTGACATGGAAATAGTGGACAAGAAGGGAGTAGAAAATGGTGTGGCTGATAATTGGTCAAGGATGAGGATTGAAGATGCTTTGCCAATCAATGATTCTTTACCGGAGAAACAAATTATGATGATCAAGAGCATTGCTAGTGTGCATGGAATTGGAAAGAAGCTTGAAGAGATTCAAGGCATGGAAGCAAAGAGTGAGCCTTGGTATGCTGATTTTGTTAACTACTTGGTATGCAATGAAGAGCCCACTCATCTCAACACCTATCACAAAAAGAAGTTCTTGAGAGATGTGTCACACTTCTATTGGGATGAGCCCTACCTCTATAAGAGATGTGCTGATGGGATATATAGTATTTGCTTGGCACAAGAAGAAGTTGAGAGTGTGATCTTCCATTGTCATGGGTCTAAATATGGAAGGCATTTTGCAACTTTCAAAACAGCTACAAAGGTGCTTCAAAGTGGGTTTTGGTGGCCTACATTGTTCAAAGACACTCATGTGTATATCAAGAGATGTGAGCCTTGTCAAAGGAAGGGAAGGGGAACATTAGCAAAAGAGATGAGATGCCCCAAAACCCTATCTTGGAAGTAGAATTGTTTGATGTTTGGGGAATAGACTTCATGGGACCTTTCCCTTCTTCTTTTGGTAACCAATACATACTAGTGGCTGATGATTATGTGTCAAAGTGGGTTGAAGCCATAGCAAGTCCCACTAATGACTCCAAGGTCGTGGTCAAATTGTTCAAGAGCATAATCTTCCCAAGATTTGGTGTACTAAAAGTGGTGATTAGTGATGGAGGAAGCCACTTCATCAACAAGGTTTTTGAAGGGTTATTGAACAAGCATGGTGTCAAGCATAAGGTAGCTACCCCTTACCACCCTCAAACTAGTGGTCAAGTGGAAGTCTCAAACCGTGAGATCAAAGCTATTTATGGAGAAAACTGTGGGTCTAACAAGGAAAGATTGGTCAACCAAGCTTGATGATGCTTTGTGGGCCTATAGGACAACCTTCAAGACACCAATTGGAAGGTCTCCCTTCAATCTTGTGTATGGAAAAGCTTGTCATTTACCAGTTGAGATTGAGCACAAGGCTTTGTGGGCTGTGAAGCTTCTCAACTACAACATAAAAACTGCCCAAGAGAAGAGGTTAATCCAATTCCAAGAGCTTGAGGAGATTAGGCTTGAGTCTTATGAAAGCTCAAGAATCCACAAGGAAAGGACCAAGGCTTTCCATGACAAGAGGATTGTAAGGAAGGAGCTAAGTGCTGGTGACCAAGTTCTTCTCTACAATTCAAGATTGAAGTTGTTCCCGGGCAAGCTCAAGTCAAGATGGGGAGGCCCCTTTGAGATTAAGGAAGTGTTGCCATATGGAGCCATCACCTTGATAGGAAAGAATGGTGAAGACTTCACAGTCAACGGTCATAGGGTCAAGCCATTCTTGGTGCATGAGTCAAAGGAGGAGGCAAGCTCAATTCCTCTTCAAAACCCCCCTCTAGCCTAAAAGGTTTGAAAAGTCAAGCTTAGTGACTTTAAACAAGCGCACTTGGGAGGCATTCCCATGATTATCCTTGTACATATTCTTGTCTTAAGTTCTATGATTATGTTTCTTTTTTTTTTTTTATTTTTAGGTTGAGTATGTAGGACTTAAACTTGAAGAGAAAGGCGTGGAGAAAGTTTTTGAAGGTGGTTCGGCGAAGTGGATCGATGAGACACGTCGATCCTGAACTCCAGGGTCACCGTTCGATGAACTAGATCGATGAAACACGTCGATCCATTTTTCTAGGGTGTTGGTTCGACGACATCGATCGACATGGGTTCGTCGGACAAGAATGTCAGGGGTTCGGATCGACGAGATGGATCGACGAACACGTCGATCCATTCTAAAAAAAAAAAAAAAAAAAAAACAGAAATCCACCCTACTCCATGGATTCATCCTCCTCCTCCTCCATGCGTTTTTGATTGAGGTACCACTTCAAACTATTGTAAATACCATCTAGGTTTTATTTTCATTTGCATTGTTGAAATATTCTCCAAGCTTAGATTACACAAGAGACTGTGTAATTTAAGTTTGGGGGAGTATGGTGTATTTGATCTTTTGTTTTGAGATCTTATTTTTCTTTCTCATGCATTCTTGAGTCTCATGCATACATCTATGGCATAGGAAAAAACAAAAAATTGGAAAAATTTCGAAAATTTCAAAAACAAAATAGCATGTAGTTGCATTTGCATTTGTTACATAAGTAGGATTGAGTCTAGCTTTCATATAGGATTGCATTCATGCATAGGGGACAATGATGATTTTTCCTTGTAAGGTGTTTAGCTCATGAATTAGTTCAAGGCCCTAGTTAGTAGTTCTTTGATGCTTGAAGTGCAAATTTTGAAAGTTAAAGTTGAACCCTACTTGGACCTCACCATTTGATATTCAAGTTTTAATTGAAGCAAGCTTTGAATAGAAACCAACTCTAATCACTTGAACCGAATTTTGACATCTAATTATCATGCCTTTCATTGAAAGTGAATTCATGGATTACATACATATTTGAGCTTTCTTACTCACTTTACCACTCTCTTGTTGGCTCAAGTAGTTACCCCCCACCTTACCTTATCTCCTTTGAAGCCAATTGTTCTAGTGAAAATATTTGTGAGGCCTTATTTTGATTGAACTTAGCATAAAGTGTTAGGTTTGAGACGACAAGTTTAGGCTCTCATGTAGATTCTAGTCTCACATATCGAGGCTAGCTTTAGGCTTAGGAATTTGGAGTTTGGGGCGCGGTATTACTTGGTGTTGTGGAATGGATTGTATGCTTGTATTTTAGCATGATGAGTTGTGGAAAGATATTAGAAAGAAAGGGAATGAAAGAGGCTTGGAAGGAGAATAAGGGAAGCATAGTTTGAAATGGTGGATCTTATGTTTGAAAAGAAAAAGTATAGCTCTAAGTGTTAAAAGGAATTAGGTACCCTTAAGAATATAAAAAGAAAATCAAAATAGGCCAAAGGGCCAAGGAAAGAGAAAAGGGATACCTAGGAATGAAAAGAAGAGCTAAGTTATAAAAAGATCACACCATTCACTATGAGTTAAAGGATGAAGAAGTTTCCCCTTAAGTGTTATAAGAAGAAGAAGTGGTTTGTGAGATTTTTGGGTTTGACAAGGCACAAAGAGCCTTGAGAGAAAAGGGTAGCTTTAGAGGGTTGAGTGAGCTTGAAAAAAAAAAAATGAATGAGAGGGTTTAGGATCATTGATAGCATTATTGGTAGATGAGAGTCTAGTCTTGTATTCATCACTTGTCTTTTACCTTTAGCATTATGCATGAAGTTCAATCCTCTTTGAGTGAAAACCCTTATTCGAATTGGAAGCCACATGAATTGAGATCATTCTTATTTCAAAGCCTAGTCCTTTAGCCAAATGAATTCACTTGCATTGCATTGTCATGATTCACGGTTTGCAACTTAATGAATGTTAAAGAGTTGGTGAAAATGAATGCTTGTGTAGGTTGAGGCTTGGGTTCACTTGAATGAGTATGGGTATGGCTAAACCTTTTGGAGTAGAAGTTTGTATTAGGGCATCCTAGAATTGAGAATAAGGACCATTGAATTGATTCTTTTACTTAACACCTTTGGATTTGAGTACCCACTTTGAAACCTCTCTCCTTAGCTTGTGTTTCATTTGCTTGTGGACAAGCAAAAGGCAAGTTTGGGGGAGTTGATATGTCTATATTTTGCATCATTTTAGCATCCATTTAGTGCAAGTTTCTCATCATTTAGGAGTCTAATACAGCATCATAGTGTTGCATTGTACCATTTAGAGTCCTAGAGTGTTTTTGCATGGTTCTTTGCATGCTTTGTTGCATTTGGAACCTTAATCAGGTGAAAAGGACGCTATGGAGATGAGGATGGAGCTGGAGAATGATGCATACTACTTGGAGGGGCAAGAAGAAACAAAGAAGATGAAGGAGAGGATTTTTCGTGATGGATCGACGAGCCAGATCGAGCAGTGTCGTCGAACCAGATTTCCAGGAGCTCGGATCGACGACTTGGATCGACGAGACACGCCGAACCAGATTTCCAGGAGCTCGGATCGACGAGCTGGATCGACTTGGTTTCGTCGAACCAAAATGTCAGGAGCTCGGATCGACGAACTGGATCGACTAACCTCACCGGACCAAAACCAAACGTCAAGAGAAGGAAGCTAAGACCAGGAGCTCATATCGACGACATGGATCGATGACTTCGTCGAACCAAGTTTCTAAGGTGTCGGATCGACGACTTGGATCGATGAACACGTCGATCCGACCCCAGACGAATTCTTTTTCTTCATTCTCATGGGTCCCCCTATAAATACTCTTTAGACCTAATTTTTTATGTTAACTTTTATTCTCTTGTTCTTAGCTTAAACTTTTAGCCACTTTGGGCAAATACTTTGTTTATGCTTTGGATTTGAGTTTAATGCAATATCTTTCTTAGATTACTTGTTTATCTTTCTCTAATTATGTTTAACCTTTCTCTAATCTTTGATTTGATGGGCTTAAACATGATTAGTGAGTAGTTTCCTTAGGAACTTAGGGATGGGTTAGATTTAGGGATTTCTATTGGTTCAAACTTGCAATCTAGGATAGATTCTTCCTAATCTCTTCTTATTAAGTAGTTCTTCATGCCAAATAGCTAACCTTTGCTATTTTGGATTATAGGCATTTCATCCACCCACCAAGTGTTTGATGAAATGCTTGAACCAACTTAATAAGAGATTTACATTTCTAGCCTAAGACATTAGATGTCTAGAGTGTTTATCATACCATTTAGACTTGTTATTAATGCTTGTTGATTATCTTAATGCTAAAACATCATTAGTTCATTAGGATGATTAACAAAGGGATTTGAGCCACACATCATGGTCTAATCTAAATTAAGTGTTCTAGGTATAGAGTTAGCTTGATTAGTTGCTTAAATGATTGCAAGGTTGTCCATTTAGTTTCCCAAATCAATGATTCCATCCCTAGGTTTCGATTTAGTCAATTGATAATCTTGCTTAGTAGTAATCCTTGCTTAGTATCTTGATTAGTAGTGATTAAGGCTTAGTTTCATAGTATTGCTCTAGTAGTATCTCTTTTAGTTTGTGTTTAGCTTTCAATACTTGTTTGTGACTTGCTTTTATCATTTTAGCTTAGCTTAGACTTAACTTTGTATTCTTATTGCATCATCTCCCAAGATGGATTGATACCTCAATATATTGCAATGATATGAGCAATTGAGGAATTGCTTGCAAGAGTAAAAACTCTTGTTTCAGGAATGATAGTGTTCCAAGGTGTGAAAAGGACTCGTCTAAGCTTCATGTCAAATGGACGGTCATATGTAGTTGGCGTGGTATTCATGGCGTCTTCCTCACTTGAAAAATCAGAAATCTCCTAGTTCCTTTGTGCAAAAGAACTTAAAGACTTCTTCTCTTTGATGCCAATGAAAGTGCGCAGTAGATCAATGAGCCTCTCTTGATTCTCGGAGAGCTTTTTAAGCTTGTCCTCATTTCTCTTCAATGCTTTGATGATGCTCTCGATTGCTTTGTTGTTATCCTCAGCTTGACTTTTGATCACATGGTGGCCTTCCATTGCCTCTTATATCTATCTTTCCAGATGATCTTTAACTTCATCAACGGTCTCCTTAATTTCTTCGAGTTTGTAGCCATAGATCCAAACCTTCAGTTCGACGTGAGTGAGGTTGTAACTATGGCTTCCGCCCTCTTCTCTGGGTTTCCACAGCTTGTTGAGATTCCCGAAAGTATGCACTTCGAGTACCTTGACTTGATTCAGGATGTCTTTGAGACATCTCAGCTTGCAATGAATCCATCTGAGAATGGAAGAATTATTCGGAATTCGCTCCGTGATTTGTGATGGACTTCATCAGCTCCATGACCTTCTGCAGTTGTTGAGGCAGGGGAGGAAGCGTGATTTCCTGATCATGGCGTGCAAGGAGGGACATTTGGTGACGAGAACTTTCGTTTCCATCTAACGTTGGTGGTGAAAATCCTTCTTGAGATTGAGGCATGAGGCTCTCATATGATAGCATCATCGATGATGGTCTCCGAGAAAAGTGTAGAGGTTCTGCTGGTGGGCATGAGTAAGGAGGGATACAAGGATCGATCCTTGCGTTCTCCATAATACAAAAGTTCCTGAAACTCATAAAAAGGTGATCTAGAAGTTGAAGAAAAAGGATGTCTTTGAATTGTGATTCTAACCTTTGATTTGCACAGCGGCACGGCGCCAAAAACTTGATGGGGTCGAAATAGCGTTCCAAAATTTGATGCTTTTTAGGGACTTTCTCAAGTTTTAAATTTGTAAAGACCCTAAGCTGCAAGTGCATAGCATGCGTTGTAGTACATAGGGTGTCGATCCACAGGGAATTGATCTGCTGTAAAACAAAGAATGTTAGAGTAACCAAATACGCAGAAAAAGAGGTTTGGGGTTTGTGTGTCACGAATTGTAAGCAAATAGCGAAAGGCAGACAACGTTTATATAGAGTTGGCTCTCGCCTTACTCTATATCAAACGAGAAAAGGAAAATTAACTAGATTCACTGGTTTTATGATCTAACACCTTTCGAAGGATAGATCGTCCGTGTTACGAGAACTCTGTAGGTATGCTTTCGTATCCTACGGACGCAAACAAACACACAATATCAGATCTTGCTCGTTAAACATCTCACAACGTGACCGCTTCGACCAAAATTGTTCCGTTGGAAAGATCCAACACGTTAGCGGCTCCCTTACAATCTTAAGATCAGAACCTAGTTCATGATGCTAGATTCATGCATTAAGAACAAATTCAGACGAAAGAAAACCCTAGAATAGGCCTAAGAAATCGATGAAGCCAATTTAAGAATAGTTAATGAAATTCCCCGTAGATCCAATTGAAGAACGCGCAACGAAAATTAACTACTCAGACATAGAAGAAGAAGAAATTGGGATAAATGAATGCATGACTCGAATAAATCGATGAATAAAAAAGGTTTAAGAGATGAATCTATCTCCCTTGAAGAACAAAGACAAAAACGTGAAAAAGATATTTGCGGCTATGAAGTATTGAGAGATGTTTTGAGCACACGAAAATTTCTGAAATAAATGGTTTGCTTGTGTGTGATTGCTGTGAGAATGAGTTTGGGCTGCAAATGGTCTCGAGAACGCCGAGTGGGCTGGCCGCATGACGTGCCGGCCGTGGCGCGGCCGTGACTCTTCTGGGTTGGTCGTGGCGCGGCCACCTTTGTATTTTTGATTCTAGAATGACCTTCTTGCTTTCTTTGTAACTTGAGATCCAACCGTGGGATTGGACTCAAACCATTTCGGGGTGAAAGTCAGTATACAAGGCTATCTTGTCTCAAAAAATGAGCTTGATCTCGTGGTGGAAAGGTCTCAATCTGATGTTGTACATATGTCCTCGAGCACTTGTCCCGAAAATATCCGTTTTGCTCCAAAATATGTGTTTTTTGCTAAGTTTACCTGAAAATAGTCTTGACCATACAAATACTTAAAATCTAGTGTTTATACATGAAAATCTTAGTGAAATCTTAGTGAAATACATGATAGTAAAAATGGGCGAAATATGCATGTTATCAGGGTGGAAAATTAAAGGAAACTTGGTGGGATGGCCCTCATGGTTGTACATGACGGAACAAGATATAAAAAAGCAGCGGATGGCCCTCGTGGTTGTGCCTTATTTCTGCACGTGTTTCTCTTTTGAGGCAGCATGACATGTTTTGAGTGAAATTGATGATTCTTGAGATCAAACCGTTGGATTGCCCTCAACCCAATTCCATATAAAAGGTAACTCACGTCTCTATCTTACGTCCAAAAATAAGCTTAATAAAGTGGTGGGAAGGTCTCCATCCGTTGTCAAATTTCTGGTAGTCTAAAACTGTCCAAAAACAGGATTTGCTTCATTATATGCTCCTTTTTGCCTAGGAACCTGGAAATAGTATTGACACTACAAATATCATAAAAACACTAGTAAAACCTTAAGAACTGAATAAAACACTTGTAGTATTAGAAAATCATAGCTAAAACGGGTAAAAACACCAGTACATCAGTCTAAGGCATGCATCTACGTCAAACACACTCTTACCTGCATGAAGCAATGTTTGACCATGGCCAAGCCCATTTTCAGCCCACTTGAAGACAATTTGTTTTTGACGTAAGGAGAAGCCCTGAACCGACTTTGGAAAGTTCAAAACCTATAAATACACTTCTTATTTAGGTTTTTCGTGGCAATCCTCTTATTTATTCATTGTTAACCTAAAGAAACACAACAGCCGTATTTTTCTATTGTTAATAGTTCTTTGTTTTTAGGAGCAAGATCTCATACTCTTTAAGGGCTCGAGAACCTTTTCTCTACTTTGATTATTGACTATGCATTTATCTACATATGTTTTTCTTGGGTTAGACATGTATGAGTAGTTCGTTAGTTGGGTAAAAAGGTTCATCAAATTTCATGATTGAATAGGTTAGGTGGCGATTTTGACATAGCTTTCTTTCAGAAGTTCTTAATTCTTTGTTTGTTCTTATTGCATGTTGTTAGCGTCATGATCTAGCTACTGATCTTAGGAAGATAAACCCACCTCCGTGCTAAATTTATTAACCAGAATTAACCTAGACGAGCAATTACGCTATAACATGTGAAAGCTAAGTTATAGAGCTTTGTGCACTTATAGAACCTATTTTTATTGCATGTTTGATCTCATAATTGCATGCGGAAGTTGGGTAATTAGGTTTTCTAGACATAGGTAGTCGATTCTAGAAAAATAGGTCGATTATTCATTCGTTTTTTAAGTTTGAGAACTTATTGCTAATTGAATTGTCTGTTTTTTTTTTTCCTGATCGAAATCAATCTTAGCCCTTGTGATTTCCCTAAAACCCAACGCTCATTTATTTATTGCTTACATTGATTTTTACTTGCTTTTATTTAGTTGTTTTAGTGACAATTTTTGTTACAAACCAATCCTTACAAAAACCTTTCTTTTGTCATCGCTATTTCACACATGTTTCAGATTTGCACTGCAGGATTCAGTCTCTGTGAATTGACCCCTAAATATTACAACACACACTTGTGTATTTGCTGACATCTAGGATTATAAATTTAAAAAACTGAGCACATCAAATTTTTGGCATTGTTGCCATGGAATGAATACTTTGCCAGCATATCCAAAGGTTAAGATATAGTCTAAGTTCTTTTAGTTACTAATTTCAGTTTTCTTTTTCTTTGTTTGAGGAACTTCCAAATGGATTAGCCTCTGGAGCATGATCACGACTTGGAGCAGGGTTCCTACGACCCATTTGCAGATATCACACCATAGAACTCTCACTTCTCTGATCGTAAACCGGCACCAATCCACTATCACCAACCTATAAAGGCTCGACCAGCCTTCTTTGTCTAGAGAAAATCGATTTGCTTCTGTCTTTCTCACTATATTTTAAAACCTGGGCACATCAAGGAGTTCAACACCAAAATTGATGGTGTGTACTTAGAGTTGAATGGGAAGATAGAGGGGCTGAACTTGCATGTCAAAAAGATAGAAGTTCAAGTCGCCCAAACCATTGATGCTGTGAATCGTCAAAATGGAGCTTTTCCAGAAAAGGTTGTAGAGAACCTGAAGAACTATTGTAATACGATTAAAGTCGCAGTGAGAACAGATTCTTGCTTGTATTGCATGATTCCTCACTCTCGTTAAGTGAAGATGGAGATAGCCAAATAAACAACTTAGGATCTGGAAGACACAAAGCAAACAATCTATGAGGACAGGTGAAGCTGCTTTCAAACGAAGAATATCCGGGACAATTGATCTTCTCATGCAAAATCGCAGGAGTGAAGTTTCCTAACTCCATGTGTGGTTTTGGTTCTACTGTGAATGTTATGTCCTTCGTTACTGCAGAGAAGTTAGTACTTAAGAGAGCCAACCCAACTAACTCGACGTTGATGTCTGGAGATTCATCCACCAAAGCACCTAGAGGTGTCATTCACGATTTGCCACTCCGAATCGAAAGGATAGTAATCCTAGCCAATTTTTACAACCTTAGGATGAAAGAAGATCAACCACTTATACTTGGGAGAAGCTTTTTATCGACCATTGGGGCTGTCATCGATTTTCTCAACAACCAGATCTCATTCAAGCAGATAGATAAGGATGTTTTTTACCTTGTTGTCCATGTATCTAATCCTTTTGACAAGAAGAAAACTACTGCTAAACTTATTCATATGGAGGTTAAAGAGAAGGCATACGAGGAAGAAAAGAAACATCTCACGGGGCATGCATACAGTAAGATAAAAATCATAGTACCACATGTGATGAATGGAATGAGTGAGAAGTAGATCAAAAAAATGGTGAGATCCTGATATAAGATCAAGGAAGTATGATCTTATAAGGATGGTAAATCGGTGGAACGAAGCAGCTGGTTGTGAAATGATAACACTCATATTTTGCTCACAAAACCTATTATTTCAAGATCATTATCAAGTGTTTTAACCCGGTTTTCAACGGTTTTAAAATGATTTCAACGTTTCCTAGTCTTAAGAATCATTTCAGGGAAATGGGACAAAAGGACACATTTTGGAGCAAAACGGGAACTGCAAAGACATGTGCTCGGAGCCATAAGTTCAGCATCAGATGACGACCTTTCCACCACAAGATCAAGCTCATATTTGGAGACAATATAACCCTTTCAGATGTCTTTCACCCCATGGTGGTTTAAGTTCAATCCCACGGTTGGATCTCAAGTTACGAAGGAAGGAAGAAGGTCTGTCAGACACATCCTCAGAAGAAGGACGACCGCGCCACGGATCTTCAGAAGACCAGTGGCCGCGCCACGCCTGGTCGCTCGCGCAGCCAGACCATTCCGGCCCGTCCCGAGCCCGTTTGCACTTATCCAATATTTCCCGAGGTTAAAACGCGAAGCCCACTTTCTGAAGACAGGAGAGCCTATATAAGGGGACTTTAGGGTTTCACAAGGGGGTGTGACTTCACACACAACTTTTCAGAAACACTTTTACGCCGCAAAGAGAGAGAGAAAGAGAGAGAGTTCGACGGCTCCGGAGTTGAAGACCTCGAGAGAGAATTCTTCTACAGCCGCCCACTCTTTCTTCCTTTCCTTTTCATCTTTTATTCTTAGTTCTTTATTTTTCAATACTTTAAGAAGATCTCTTTAATCGATTTCCTTTGAAGAAGTTTTCTCACTTTTTTTCTTATTCAATACAATTTGCACCTTTCATATCCCAAGGATGTCTCTCGTTCCCATGAATGAGTAGTCACCTAGTTGGGTTTTTAAGGGGGTTTTCGAAGGGGTTTAATCATGGATTGATTTCGCTATGTTGATAGAGATATAGTTTCTTTTAGGTATCTTCGTTTATGTCTTGTTCTTATTGCATGTTTGCTTCTCTGATCAATTAGCAATTGATTCCAGTACGACTAGATACACGAACGTGTGGTCTATCGTCTGGATCTAGAAGTTAACGAGCGGATCGCACTGTAGAATGCTAAGGCATATCGACGGACCGCACTGCGAGTGTTTACAAATAGGTGAATAATATGTATGCGCGGTTGTCTGCATCGTGGGATGAGAAGTCATATCCGCAGTGTAAGACAAACAGAGGTGGCTAGATCCGCGAACGCGGGGTAGTCATAGTCGACCGTTTCAGCTTAAGAACCTAACCCATTAAATCATTTAGAACCTATCCTATTGCTTGTAAGATTCGATCCATTAACCCCGGAGAACACCCCTGAACCCAATGCCTTTTATTCATTGATTTACAACCGTTTAATTCTCTTCTACTGCTTGATATTACTGCTGCAAACCGTGACACACTACCCCCCCCCAAGTTCCCTTTTGGTATAAAGAAGTTAGAAATCCTAGGACTTTCGCAAACAACAATCTCTGTTTGTTCGATCCCTTAATATACTACTGTGATTACTGTGCACTTGCAGCTATCTTAGGGGTAAAACTTAAAGTAACAAACCCCACCGCATCAAGTTTTTGGCGCCGTTGCCGGAGATTGTTTGCTTTTCCGAATTTTCAGTTTCTAATTTCTCTTTTAGACCGCGTTGAATTTCAAGCTTTTCCGTTCATTGCTCACGATTCTCTTGTCTTTACTTCTAATGTTTCAGGTGTATGACCACTAGGAGGAACGCTTCCAACGTCTTGCCCCGCTACATCGAGATCGATAGACACGAAAAAGAAATCTGAAGGTTAAGAAGACAGATCAGCATGGCCGAAAACGAGGCCGCTCTTGGAGTTCAGCGAAACTGCGAAGAAGCTCTTCGCAACACTGGTCGGGCACCTAACGATCTACAAGATGGGGAGCCACAGCTCGACAACAACGGAAACCCTATCAACCGCATTCCCGAGGCTGACTCGGAAAAAGAAAAATGCGATCCTGCCTTGCAGCAAGGAGGACACAATCTGATCATCGGAAATGGCGCGAACTAAGCAAACCCTATCGTCCAACCGGATGACCGAGACGCCAACCGACCTGTTCTACCCGCCAACCAACCTAGGCGAGTGAGGAACCGCACCATAGCCGATCACGACACCCCTGATCAGCACTTCCAGAATCGAGCCGCGATTTAAGTTAATGTCCCTCATGAGGACGAGTTGGAGATCAAACCGCTGATCATCTCCTTTGTAAAGCAAATTCAGTTTCACGGGCTATCAAACGAGCACCCGATGGACCACATCGAGTTATTTGAAGAAATTTTCAGCACCACGAAGACGAACCGAATCCCTCCCGACTATCTCAAGTGCAAGCTATTCCCATTTTCTTTGAGCGACAAAGCTCATAGATGGCTGAAGACTTTACCACCAGGATCGATCACTAACTGGGTGGAATTAAACTCTGCTTTCCTCAATCACTTCTACACTAAATCTCGATCCAACCTGCTGAGAAACAAGATCCAAGTTTTTCAACAAGGACCGGTCGATTCGTTCTTTGAAGCATGGGAGCGATTCAAGGACTATGAACGCGACTGTCCTCACCATGGTTTCTTCGGAGCTAGCTTGCTAAACACGTTCTACCACGAACTGTAAGCTAGATATCAACTCTCATTAGACACGACCAGCAATGGAGACTTTACAACAAAGACGGAGCGACAAGGACGCGCACTCATCGAGAACCTCGCTGTAAGCAACAACAACAACTGTCCGGATTATGATAGAAATCCGCGAACCGGCGACTCTGATTCTAAGCAGATAGCCGAGCTGAAGAACATGATGAGCCAGCTGCTCAAAGGACAGCAGCGCAGTATCAATGCGTGTGATACCGCGGGAGAAAGAGCAGGATCTAACCCGGGAGACGATGGAGAAGAATCCTACACGCAAGAAGAAGAAGTTAACTTCATAGGAGGACATAATTCATATGCAAACCAAAACTTCAACAATGGATTCAACAACAACTTCAGGAACAACAACAACCTCTTATACCAAAGCCCGAACGTGGAGAACCCGCGAGATCAAGTTTATCCACCTCAGGGAAGACCCTTCCAAAACAAGTTCCAGAACCTGAACTACGGAAGCAACGCAGGCTACCAGCCGAAGCAACCCTACAACTCTTAGCTCATGCCCCACTTTTCCCAACAATAAAGAAAGAAACGACCAATCCATCTTTCGACACTCCGGAGCACTGCGGATTCGATAGGTTGAAGAAATAAGAAGATCCGGGTGCATTTACCTTCCCATGCTCGATCACGGGAATCAGCTTCGAATATTGTCTATGCGATACAGGAGCTAATTTCAATGTCTTGTCCACGACAATCGCTGAAAGGTTAGGAATAACATCCTATTTCCCCTCACCTGCGCAGCTAGTATTCGGAGATTCGTCAAGGAAGAAAGCAAATGGCGTAGTCTACAACGTCCAACTTCTTGTCAGATATAAGATAGTACCCACTGACTTCCATGTGCTCGACATGGGGGAAGACAAAGACAAGCCATTAATACTTGGAAGACCCTTCTTGGCCACGGTAGGAGCAAGGATCGACCATGTAAGTAACTTCGTAGTCTTCCTACATATAAGCCAGAAAAGATACTACCCGAAGGAGGTAAACACTTCACCACTGGAAACGAAGAGCCACACGACTAAAATGGAGAAAAAGGGTATGATTACAAGAGCAGGTCAGCTCCACTCGAGACCCTTCTTAAGGATCGAAATCCTAATTCCTCCCGAGCTAGAAGAGCTGGGTGAAGAAGAAGTGTCAAGGACGGTCGAGAAGACCAAGCAGGTGATCCTAGAAGCTAAAATTCTAAAGAATGGAAACGGAGGCACACTGCTGATACGAAGACAAGGGGAAGCTTTAGGAGAAACAACTCCGGAAGCACATTCTTCAACCGCCTAAGCTTCTAACAAAGTCGAGCTAAACGACTTAAACAAAAGCGCTTGGTGGGAGTCAACCCATCCGGTACGTGCTTTTAATTTTCTTTTCTTTCATTCCTAACAGCTAGTTTTTTCCAAGTTTTATGTACTTAGGTATAAAATATATAAAATAATATATATAAAACCAAGAAAAACTCCAAAAAAAAAATGAGGAGGGGCCTCGGAAGGAGGCTGGCCGCGCGAGCGCCGCTCCGTGCCGCGGCGAGACGGACCGTGGCCGCGCGACAGACCACGACCGTGCAGAGAGGACAAGCTTGGCCGCGGCCGCGACGGGTCATGTGGCGGCCATCGGTTGTCTGAGCGACCAACCAGGGAAAACTTACGTTTTTCCTCCCGAACCGAACTTCCCGCGTTTTGCTACAATCCCGCACCAAAAGTTATTCTCGTTAATGTAAAATAACGGATTTTATTGATCTGTGGCCACCACGCAAACTACTCAGACATGATTAATGAAACAAAAATCATTATTTGAATAGAAAGCATACAAGAAATCAATAGAATAAATAAAGGGAGTTCCAAATTTTCTCTTAAGAGAGTCAAATTCTTCTCTCCAAAACGTATCTATAAATCTCTCCCTAAATTATTGTGTAAATAAAGTGTAGCCTAAACAATGGTTGGAAAACTATATTTATAGGCAAACTCGCGTCAGGGGCAATCTTGTAAATAATGTAAACTTCAGCTGATTTCCTTTTTTGATGGAAGTCCGAAATCTTTGGTCGGCTCGTCTGGTGTCGATCGACACTGATGGTGTCGATCGACACTCATCCTGTAAATCCACTCTTTCGACTCCATCACTTCGGCTGCTTCTCCAAAATGCTCCAAAATGTTCCAGAATCTCTAACTTTGCTCCAAACGTAGTCTAACCTGTAAAAGACTCAAATAGACTCGAAAAAAGTATAAAGACTCAATAAAACACTTATATCATGGTCCAAAAACGGGTAAAAACCATGATATATCAACTCCCTCAGACTTAGCCTTTGCTTGCCCTCAAGCAAAACAGACACTTAGACTGAAGTAGAAGTTTGAAAACAGGAACTTCCGATTACTTCTTCAAAACGCCACATTGATTAACACTTCTTGAATCCACAGGCTATAGAGCTAACCTTAGGAAATGTTCAGTGTACTTATCACAAGCTTAGCAATCTCCCAGTTTGAATTCAGATCCTTTCCTTGGTAAACATTTCAAACTCTAACAATGGTAATGCTACAGAACTTTAGAGATTCTTTTCCCTTCCTTAGTGCCTGAACAAGACATTCTCATACAACTCCCCTATTCTCTCTTCCCTTAGTCAACTTCTGCCCATTTTCAGGGTGTTCAAAGATCTTTTCAATGACTATTCTTATTCTTTTGGGATCTCCGAAAATAGTGCTACTCTCTACTTGTGTTCCTTGTGAGGAGACGTGTTCAAGAGCATCACTAATATTGTTCCTTGTGAGGAGACATGCTCATGACAAAGGCACTATTCCAGACTTAGACTCTTTTTCTTTCTTTTCTATTCTATAGGGAAGATCAAGGAGAGACTGCAATTGCCTATCTGTTCGGACTGAAAGAGGAATCAAGTTCTGCGCATACCTAGTTCTTATAAGGGGATCTAAACTCGCCCTGTTAGACTGATTCCACTTGCAGCTTTCTACTTAGTAAGACCTGCAATCAACTACTATAGCAATGGTTCTTTCAAGTGTCAACTTCCTGTGGTTAGTTCCTAGAAAAAACTAAAAGTTTCAACTGATTTTGACTCAATAAAACTAAATTTTTGAAAATTGTTTTGACTCTCAAAACAAAACACAAATTCAGTAATCACCTCCCCTAGACTTAAACAACACTGTCCCCAGTGTTATCAAGCCCGAAGTTGGCTAAAAGAAAGATTAGAAACAACATAAAAGACCTGATAGAAGACTTACCTTTGTCTGCGCATGGTGTCGATCGACACCTAGTAGTGTCGATCGACACTGGTCAAGGTCGAGTCCAATGTCTTCTTTTTCAACTGACTGAAACTAGGACTTAAGTAAAACTAAAACAAAATAAAAAGAAAAACGTACCTAACAGTGGGTTGCCTCCCACTCAGCGCTCGTTTTCAGTCATTAGCTTGACTGTGCCGGGGTTCATACGTCTGGTGGATCAGAGGGTGGCATCGAATGCTTCCCAGAAGAATGTCTTCTCATCCATGGTGGTGTATAGGCATTAGGTGCATGAGAGCGACCAAGGAAATGAGGAACATCAGCAGGGTGGGACACTTTGTTTTCCTGCAGCATTAGCAAAAGAAATACCAAGCCCGCTACGAGAATCTCGTGGCTTGCCTAAGTGTGAAGAAGCTTTTGAACCTTTAATGTTTTTATTGACAAGATCAGGAAGTTTGGAATTCATTCCAGGAAATGCGTACCTTTGCTTTATTCGAGGTTTATGGGCTAGAGGATGTGGAAGCAACTGTTTGATTACTGGTGGTGGAGTTGCAGCATTGGAAACGGTTTCTGGTGTCATCCGTGAAGGGTGTCGATCGACGCCGACTCTGCAGCTTGAATCTCTGCATCTTTTCTGCAACTCAGCTCTGCAATCTTGGTCTCCATGATGAAAACGTCTTCTTCATTAACTTAGCATTGATTAGACCCTCTTTTGCGCCCAAAGTCCTGAAGATATGTTTGTTTCCACTCCAATCTTCAAGCTCCACATTTTTCTTAGAATTCTCAGCCAATGCCTCTTGAATAATCAGCTTGTCCTCTTGCTTTTTAGTATCAAGCTCCTTGACATACCCTGCAGTAATGGCATCCGAACTTTCCATGATTGGACCTTCATCTATGGACATCTCTACTGAAAAAGCTTGACCATCAATGGTGTATCGTCCTCTTAATTTGTCCATGTCAAAGTTCATGACAACTTCACCCAAATAAAGCTCCATTTTCCCACTTCTCACATCAATGATGGCACCAGCTGAAGCTAAAAATGATCTTCCAAGAATAAGAGGGTATGCAGGTTCTTCATCATACTTCAAGACCACAAAGTCTGTGGGAATTATGCAGCCTTCAATCTTTAAGGAAACATCTTCTAAGACACCTTCTGGAATTCTCTTTGATCGATCAGCCAGGATAAGAGAAAATCTACTTGGTTTGAAATAAGTCATTCCAAGTCTAACAGTAACTGAGTATGGTATCAAGTTGATACTTGAACCTAGATCGCAGAGAGAGCGAGGAAACCTTCCTGTTGAGATTGAGCAATGTAGCACAAAGCTTCATGGATCAGGTAACTTCTCTGGAATCCTACTCTAAATTACAGCGTTGACCTGTTCAGAAACCCACTTCTTCTTCTTTTTTCTTGGAACTATGTTCAAGAGAATTGCATTCATATCTCTGGTAAGCAATGCTCCTTCTTCGAGACTCACACCATTTGCAACCATTCTCTTGACATATCTTCTTAATGCAGGTGAAAGTTGGACTACATCAACTAAGGGTAGCTCAACCATCAGCTTACTCATCATCTCCTTGCATTTAGCTTCCTCTCTCTCCTGTTTAGATCTTCTGAGAGGCAGGGGTAGGGTATCTTAGGCTTATACACTCTTTCCTCTTCGAGTTTTGAAGGTTCAGCACGATTTGGTGAAGTCTGGGCATGGTGTCGATTGACACCAGCATTGTGTCGATCAACACACGGGCTCGAGCTTTGGACTTCGCGAAGTTCTTCAGGTGTCGATCGACATTCTACTGTGTCGATCGCCACTGGATCTGCAGAGGCGTCTGGAGCTTCTTCTTCGATTTCCTCCAACTCCACAAGGTCTTCAGCACTTAGATTCTTCTTCTCCTCTGGTTCCAGCTTGCTTCTGCTCCTTGTCGTGATGGTATTGACATGGTGTCTGGGATTTGTAACAGTCTTTCCAGAAAGAAATACCTCTTGTCTCTTCAAAGCTCCAGCAGTTTGAGCTACTTGAACATCCAACTGCCTTACATGAGTGCCTAGAGATTCAATTTTTCCATTCAGATCCGTGTACAAGGTATCAATCTTCCCATTGAAGTCCACTGTCATCTTTTGTTGGCCCTCCAGAAGTTGCTCCAGCATAGACTCCACTTTATTGTCTTGTGTAGGAAGCTTCTGGTAAGAAGAAGAACCATAAGTTCTATTGAAGCTGTTGCTCTGAAAAGGCTTCTGGTAAGAAGAACCATAGCCTTGCTGATTGTTGAATCTCTGTCCTTGAAAACCAACTCCATTTATGTAGTTAACCTCTTCTTCTTCAGGCTCAAAAGTCTCCACTTCATTAGCAAAGTGGACCTGCTTCTTCCCCATCAAGATGTCCAGCTTCTTGTTAACCTCAGCTATTTGGCTTCCTCCATTCACTCCAGCGTGTTGTCTTCTTTCGAAGTCTGCGTTCTTGGTGCTGTTACTAGAGGCCAAATTCTCTATAAGCACCATTGCATCGTCTGTAAATCTGGTGTTGAAATTGCCATTGCTTGCTGCGTCTAAAGCCATATGGTATCTCCAATCAATCCCGCTATAGAAGATTCCGATGAATTGCGGCTCGCTGAAACCATGGTGTGGGCAATCCCTTTGGTATGATCTGAATCTTACCCAAGAAGCTTTGAATGCTTCAGTGGTCCTTTTGAGAATGTAGTGATCTTCGTCCTCAGCTCTTCTGATCTCGCATCATCAAAGAAATTGCATAAGAATGCATTCTTTGTGTTTTCCCATGTAGTCAAAGATCCTGGTGGCAATTGCTTCAGCCAGTGTGATGCAACTTGATATGTCTATAATTTGCATCATTCTAGCATCCTTTAAGCATAAGTTTCTCATCATTTAGAGTCTAAAGTAGCATCATTGTGTTGCATTGTATCATTTAGAGTCCTAGGGTCTTTTGCATGGTTCTTTGCATACTTTGTTGCATATTGGTACCATAATCAGGTGAAAAATGAGGCTTTGAAGATGAGGATGGAGTTGGAGGGTGATGCTAGCTACTTGGAATGGCAAGAAGGAGCAAGGAGAAGGAAGCAGACGATTTCTGAAGATGGATCGACGAACCAGATCGGCGAAGGTCGTCGATCCACAAATCCAGGAGCACGGATCGACGTACCGGATCGACGAAGACTCACCGATCCACATTTCCAGGGACACGGATCGGTGACATGGATCGACGAAGACTCACCGATCCATATTTCCATGGACACGGATCGGTGAGATGGATCGACGAGCCATGCCGAACCAGAAGTCAAGCCTCGAGACATGGATCGACGAAGGAGACCGACGATCTCGTCGATCCAGTTTATTTTGAGGGTCGGATCGACGACATGGATCGATGACCTCGTCGATCTGACCCCAGACGACTTCTTTTTCTTGCATCTTATGGGACCACCTATAAATACTCTTTTAACCTAATTTTTCTAGAGAGCTTTTATCCATTGTTTTCTAGACTAAACTTTTAGCCTCTTTGGGCAAAACTCTTTGTTTAAGCTTTGGATTTGAGTTTAATGCAATATCTTTCTTAGAATTCTTGTTATCTTTCTCTAATTATGCTTAATCTTTCTCTTATCTTTGATTTGATGGGTTTAAGCATGATTAGTGAGTAGTTCCCTTAGGAACTTAGGGATGGATTAGATTTAGGGAAGTTCAATGGATTAATCTTGCAATCTAGGGTAGATTCTTTCATTACCTCTTTCTATTAAGTGATTCCTAATGCCAATTAGCTAACTTTTGCTAATTTGGAGCCTAAGCATTTCACACACCCACCAAGTGTTTGATGAAATGCTTGAACCAACTTAATAGGAAATTTACATATTCTAGCCTAAGACATTAGATGTTTAGAGTGTTTATTATGCCTTATAGACTTTTTTTTAATGCTTGTTGATTATTCTAATGCTAAAACATCATTAGTTCATTAGGGTGATTAGCAAAGGGTTTAATGCTACACACCATGGTTTAAACTAGATTAAGAGTTCTAGGCATAGAGGTAGCTTTATTAGTTGCTTAAATGATTGCAAGATTATCCATTAGGCTTCCCAAATCAATGATTCCATCCCTAGGTTTCGTTTTAGTTAATTTGATAATCTTGATTAGTAGTTAATTGCTTGTTTAGTGCTTAATTAGTGGTATTTAAGGTTTAGCTTCATATTGTTGCTCTAGTAGTGTCTTATTTAGGTTGTGTTTAGCTTTTAATTCTTGTTTGTGACTTGATTCTATTATTCTAGCTTAGCTTAAACTGAATTTTGCATTCTTATTGCACCAAACCCCCAAGATGGATTGATACCTCAAAATATTGCAATGACATGAGCAATTGAGGAATTGCTTACAAGACTAAAAAGTCTTGTATCAATTTGGCGTCGTTGCCATATTGGGAGTGTTTGATCTTTAAGATTTGAATTTAGCTTGAGACTAAGTAATCCTTTTTGTGTTTATTGACATTCTCATTTTCTAAATTTCAGTTTTCCTTTGAATGCATTTGAGGTCACAAGGAAGCAACAACTTTGAGGGCTTTCAAGAGATTGATCAATTGGAAAAGGTTGCAAGGATTGCAAGAAGGGAAGATGCAAGAATAGAGAGATTGAGGATGGAGGAACAACAAGGGAATCAACACCCTCCACCAAACATGGCGCATGCACAAAGAGGGAATGGCAACCCTTTACATGCGCCTAGACAAGGGAGGACTATAGGAGCTGGAGATGCTCAAAATACACATCAAAACCGCTATGGCATTCAACCTCCACCGGTTCAAAACAATACATTTGAAGTGAAGCCAGCTTTCATCTCTATGGTTCAACAAGACAAGTTTCATGGGTTGCCAATGGAGGATCCTCTAGATCACTTGGACAACTTTGATAGAGTTTGTGGCTTATTCAAGACTAATGGTGTGAGTGAAGATGCCTTCAAGCTAAGACTATTTCCCTTCTCTCTTGGAGATAGAGCAAGGCAATGGGAGAAAAATTTGCCTCAAGCTACTATCACTACATGGGATGAGTGCAAGAAAGCTTTCCTCTCAAAGTTCTTCTCAAATTCAAGAACCGCCAAGTTGAGGAATGAGATCTCTAGCTTCACCCAAAGGAACAATGAGTCCTTCAATGAAGCATGGGAAAGATTCAAGGGCTACACAATGCAATGCCCTCATCATGGCTTCACACAAGAGTCTCTCCTAAGCACCATCTATAGAGGTGTTCTACCAAAGATAAGGATGCTTCTTGATACCGCTAGTAATGGGAATTTCTTGGGTAAAGATGTTGAAGATGGTTTGGAGCTTGTAGAGAATCTTGCCTTGAGTGATGGTAACTACAATGAGGACTATGATAGAGCCCCAAGAAGTAGCGATTTAGAGTCTCACAAGAAGGAAATGAAGTCTCTACATGATAAGATGGATAAGCTTATGTCTTCTTCCCAAAGGCATGTGCATTTTGTAGAAGAGAATGAAGAGGAGTGTGGTGATCAAGTTGGGTACAAAGAGGGTCAAGAAGTGGTAAATTTCGTGGGAGGCCAAGGAGGTTACAACAACAACTATGGCAACAACTATAAGGGAAACAACAATCTCTCTTATAGGAGTACTAATGTGGCTAATCCGGAAGACCAAGTCTACCCTACTCAAACTACTCAAGGGAAGCCCTTTGTGAACTACAACAATCAACAAAAGGGCTATGTACCAAGGTCACAATACCAAGGAGGAAATCAAGGCAACTATGGTGGACAAAGGAACAACCAAGGCAATCATCCACAAGGGAATCCACAAGACAATGTTCAACTTATGCTTCAACAAATCCTCCAAGGTCAAGCTAATAGTGACGCCAACATGGGAAAGAAGATTGCTGAAATCAACACAAGGATGGACTCTTCACTCAATGAGCTTGCTACTCAAATTGGTGGTCTTCAACAAAAGTTCAAGCAACTAGAAAAAGGCAAAGCTTCTAGCTCCAATTCTCAAGGTACCTTACCGGGAAAGTGTGAAGCAAATCCCAAGGAGTACATCAATGCTATTACTTTGAGAAGTGGAAAGGAGTTACCTCCAAGGTCTAGTCCTTTGATCAATGAGGACATTGAAGTTCAAGATGGGGAGGAGGACCTTGAAAAAGTTCAAGATGCTGTGACTTTTGATGATGTGTATATTGCTAGGAAGAGTAAGGAAGTGGTAAAGGAGAAGCCAAAGGAGAATTTGCACAAGGAAGAGCCAAGGTTTATTCCTCCACCATACAAGCCTAAGCTTCCTTTTCCCGGGAGGTTCAAGAAGAAATTGGTGGAGAAATACAAGGCCATGTTTGACAAGCAAATCAAGGATATAGAGCTCAAGATGCCTTTGGTAGATGCTTTCATGATGATTCCACAATATGCCAAATTCTTGAAGGAAACCGTGGCACAAAGAGCAAAGGACATCCAAGGAGTGATGCTAGTCTCTCAAGAGTGTAGTGCCATCATCCAAAACAATGTGGTGCCAAAGAAGCTAGGAGACCCCGGTTCTTTCACAATTCCATGCGCCCTAGGGCCTCTTAGCTTTGAGAATTGCTTGTGTGATCTTGGAGCTAGCATCAACCTTATGCCCTATTCAATAGCCAAGAAGCTCGGTTTCACCAAGTACAAGGAGTGTGGGATATCATTGATACTTGCGGATAGAAGTGTGAGATTGCCCATTGGAGTTCTTGAAGATTTGCCTATCAAGGTTAGCAACTTCATCATTCCCACAGATTTTATGGTTCTCAAGATGGATGAGGAGCCAAAGGATCCTTTGATTTTGGGAAGACCTTTCCTAGCCACAGCTGGTGCTATAATTGATGTTAAGCATGGGAAGATAGCTTTGCATCTTGGGAAAGGAGTTGAGTTGAAGTTTGACATAAAGAAGACTTTGAGGAAACCTACCATTGATGGTCAAGTATTCTACATTGAGACCATGGATAAGCTAGCTGATGAGTTGCTAGAGGAACTAGCTCAAGAGGACCATCTAGGTATTGCCCTCACTAAACCACATGGAGAAGAAGGGTACTTGGATGAGGAAACACAAGCATACACTCAAATGCTTGATTCACGCAAGGCTCTAGATGGGGAGGAAGGATTTACAAGATTGGTAGCTTCATGTGAAAGTGGATTGGGGTTTGACCAAGACAAGGGATCCATGGAAGTTGAGGTTTCAAGCCAAGGACAAGGAGAAAAGCTAGAGAAGCTTGAGGATGGCGAATTGGCTAAGGATCTTGATGAAGATTGGAGCGAGCTTAAGGCCCCAAAGGTGGACCTCAAACCACTTCCCATTGGACTAAGGTATGCTTTCTTAGGCCCCAACTCTACTTACCCCATCATTGTAAATGAACAATTGAGTGATGATGAGCTCAACTCTCTCTTAAATGAGTTGAGAAAGTATAGGAGAGCAATTGGTTATTCACTAAGTGACATCAAAGGCATATCTCCTATACTTTGTACTCATAGGATTCACCTTGAAAATGAGAATGCTTCTTCAATTGAACATCAAAGAAGACTAAACCCAAACCTTAAGGAAGTGGTGAAGAAGGAAATCTTAAAACTTTTAGAGGCTAATGTGATCTATCCTATTAGTGACAGCACTTGGGTTTCTCCCGTGCATGTTGTCCCTAAGAAGGGTGGAATCACAGTGATAAAGAATGATAAGGATGAGTTAATACCAACTAGAACCATAACCGGGCATAGAATGTGTATTGATTACCGAAAACTTAATGCTTCTACTAGAAAAGATCATTTCCCTCTCCCTTTTATTGACCAAATGCTTGAAAGATTGGCTAACCACCCCTTCTATTGTTTCCTTGATGGATATAGTGGGTTCTTCCAAATACCCATTCATCCAAATGATCAAGAGAAGACTACTTTCACATGCCCTTATGGTACCTTTGCCTATCGAAGGATGCCATTTGGGTTATGTAATGCTCCAGCCACCTTTCAAAGGTGCATGATGAGTATCTTCTCGGATCTTATTGAGGAAATGGTAGAAGTATTTATGGATGACTTTTCTGTGTATGGTGCCTCTTTTTCTGCATGTCTTTCTAATCTTTGCAAGGTACTACAAAGATGTGAAGAATCTCATTTGGTGCTCAATTGGGAAAAGTGCCACTTCATGGTCAACCAAGGAATTGTATTGGGTCACAAGATTTCTGAAGATGGTATAGAAGTTGATAAGGCCAAGATAGAGGTCATGGTGAAGATGGCGCCACCCACTAATGTGAAAGGCATAAGGAGTTTTCTTGGGCATGCGGGTTTTTATAGAAGATTCATCAAGGACTTCTCCAAAATAGCTAGGCCTTTGACAAGGCTACTTTGCAAGGAGATGGAGTTTCAGTTTGATGAGGAGTGCTTGCAAGCCTTTGAGACTATCAAAAAAGCGCTTGTGAGTGCTCCCATTGTGCAAGCACCGGATTGGAGTCTACCATTTGAGATCATGGCCGATGCTAGTGATTATGCAGTTGGTGCTGTGCTTGGACAAAGGAAAGACAAGAAGCTACATGTGATCTATTATGCAAGTAGAACACTTGATGAGGCCCAAACCAAGTATGCTACAACCGAAAAGGAACTCTTGGCAGTGGTGTTTGCATTTGAGAAGTTTAGGTCCTACTTGGTGGGATCAAAGGTCATAGTGTACACCGACCATGCAGCCTTGCGCCATATCTATGCCATGAAGGAGACCAAGCCAAGGCTCCTAAGATGGATCTTGTTCTTACAAGAGTTTGATATGGAAATAGTTGACAAGAAGGGTGTAGAGAATGGTGTGGCTGATAACTTGTCAAGAATGAAGATTGAAGATGCCTTGCCAATAGATGATTCTTTGCCGGAGGAGCAGATTATGATGATCAAGAGCATTGCTGGTGTACATGGACTTGGAAGGAAGCTTGAAGAAATTCAAGGCATGGAAGCAAGTAGTGAACCTTGGTACGCTGATTTTGTCAACTACTTGGTGTGCAATGAAGAACCCACTCATCTCAATGCCTATCACAAGAAGAAGTTTATGAGAGATGTATCACACTTCTATTGGGATAAGCCTTACCTCTACAAGAGATATGCTGATGGTATATATAGGAGATGCTTAGCACAAGAAGAAGTTGAGAGTGTGATCTTTCATTGCCATGGGTCTAAGTATGGAGGACATTTTGCAATTTTCAAGACAGCTACAAATGTGCTTCATAGTGGATTTTGGTGGCCTACATTGTTCAAGGACACTCATGAGTATATCAAGAGATGTGAGCCTTGCCAAAGAAAAGGGAACATTAGCAAGAGAGATGAGATGCCCCAAAATCCAATCTTAGAAGTGGTGCTGTTTGATGTTTGGGGCATAGACTTCATGGGACCCTTTCCCTCTTCTTTTGGAAACAAGTACATCCTAGTAGCTGTTGATTATGTGTCAAAATGGGTTGAGGCAATGGCAAGTCCCACTAATGACTCCAAGGTCGTGGTTAAGATGTTCAAGAGCATAATCTTCCCAAGGTTTGGTGTTCCAAGAGTTGTGATTAGTGATGGAGGAATCCTCTTCATCAACAAGGTCTTTGAAGGGTTATTAAGCAAGCATGGTGTCAAGCACAAGGTAGTTACCCCTTACCATCCCCAAACTAGTGGTCAAGTGGAAGTATCAAACCGTGAGATCAAAGCTATTTTGGAGAAAACCGTGGGTTTGACTAGGAAGGATTGTTCTATCAAGCTTGATGATGCTTTGTGGGCTTATAGGACAGCTTTCAAGACTCCAATTGGGAGATCTCCTTTCAACCTTGTGTATGGGAAGGCTTGTCATCTACCGGTTGAGATTGAGCACAATGCTATGTGGGCTGTGAAGCTTCTAAACTACAACATCAAGACTGCCCAAGAGAAGAGGTTGATTCAACTCCAAGAGCTTGAGGAGATAAGGCTTGAGTCTTATGAAAGCTCAAGAATTTACAAGGAAAGGACCAAAGCTTTCCATGACAAGAGGATTGTGAAGAAGGAGCTAAGTGTTGGTGACAAGGTTCTTCTCTACAATTCAAGACTGAAGTTGTTCCTTGGTAAGCTCAAATCAAGGTGGGGAGGTCCCTTTGAGATTCATGAGGTATTGCCATATGGTGCCATCACTTTGATTGGGAAGAATGGGGAGAGTTTCACGGTCAACGGTCACAGGGTCAAGCCATACTTGGTGCATGAATCAAAAGAAGAGGCAAGCTCAATCCCTCTTCAAAACCCTTCTCTAGCCTAAAAGGTTTGCAAAGTCAAGCTTAGCGACTTAAAACAAGCGCACTTGGGAGGCATTCCCATTGTTATCCATTGTATATATTCTTTATTTGGTGCTATGATTTTGTTTCTTTGAGTTTTTGTAAGTTTTATGTTGAGTATGAGGACTTAGGCTTGAAGAGAAAAGCAAGGAGGAAGTTTCTGGAAGAGGATCGGTGAGGTGGATCGATGAAGCTCATCGATCCAAAAATCCAGGGA